>OX596257.1:12524876-13724876 GCA_951394255.1 Polyploca ridens
CTGTTTCATTTAACGATGCTTTAAATATCACGAGGAGCTGTATTTTATCAGCTATTGAATTATAGAGGGTTACTTTCACCGCGTTCTCCTATTTTACCCCCTTAGGGGTGAATTTTGTAAAACCCTTCCTTTATGGATGCCTACGCTAAATAAGGAACCTGATTGCAAAATTCGTTAGTTTCTAAAAGACTAGCGTCTCGATTTGGGTTTTGAAGTATGATTATTTTTATAATTTTTCATGATAGATGCTATAGTAATACGTTTACGGTTAAAAGAGACACGGGCAGACATTATAGGGTGGTCATGTATGTATCTTATTGCATTAATATAGACTGACATTACATTTGGCGCCGGCTATTCTCGCTGCACAATCCGCTTTCAGTGTATGTATCGACTTTAAATAGAACCTGGGACAAATGAAATTTTGAAGGATTAAATTTATTTTATATTGTATATACTAAATACTTTATTGTTCTATAATAGTACATTATGATACATGTGTGCAAAGTTGGAAAAGCGATTAAGCAATAAGTGAGCCGAGAGTGTAATAATCAATGCACACGCGTGTCATACGTCGTTTTTCAACACACTTGCTAGAAAAAAAACAAACTTGTATTTTGCAATAAATGTCACTTTACGAGCGAGTGTGTTGAAAAAGGTTATTTTTGATAAAAAATGAGTTTTTATAGCCAAATCTATATATATATATATATAAATAAAGACTTATTCTGACGAACTGATTGCTTCATCAACGCAGAGCCTTATCCGCCGGGGCTATGAACTTGAAATTGGGATTTTACATACATAAATAGGAATAGATCGAATGTAGCGGACTAAATAAAATGTGTACGTTTATCTCTCAACAATAAGTGATAATTGCCTTGACCTATCATCAGATATACCCTACGTACAGTTCAACATCATTGCCTATAATATTATCAAGCTTATCTGGGAGCACGGCGATGACCCCGCCAAGTTCAGCAGAAGTCGCTGCTGTCACAGATTACAGAATAAAAGGCAGGTGGAGCGCGCGGCACACGAAAGTGAAGCCAAAAAAGCAAATACAAATTCAAAATCAGATACCTGGGGCCCAATTCTCACTTCCCTCGAACTAGCCTTCGAATCGAACTTACGGTTCGAGTCCTATTCGACTGTAAAATTTCGAGGGGCGGAGTCAATTCGAACGCTCCCGACCAATCAACGCTAGCTGACTGGTTTCCCTTCTCAATATGCCGGCCTTGAAATTGCCAGAATAACGTAACGTTCGTAAAAGTTAGAATTCGTGCTTTTTTCGATCGTGCGATCAGTTTCGATTGGGTGAGAATTGGGCCCCTGATATTCGTTTTCCAGTTTGTATTTGCTTTGTTTAACCACAGTTTATTAATAAAGAAGTGTTTTTTTTTAAATACACTGGGTTTCTACATTGAGGTTGTAAAGAGATTTTTGCAGAGTCGGTAACGAACGCCTGAATATTACAAGCGACCATACGCTACGGGAACCGCTTACCATTAGGCGGGCCGTATGACGGTTTGCTACATTAGTCGTCGCGTTTTATCCTAAACACAAAAGATTCCGAATGATTTATTTCAATTATATACTTACATATTTCCGAATTTAGCCGCGACTATATCGCTTTTATTGTTTTTAAGTAACGCTCAATCAAATGCTCAACTCACAATGCGTCACGCGAGCAAATCATAGAAAATGTATACCTATTCAAGAAGAATGATAAGGGCACAGATGGAATAGATAAAAATATATAGACCCAAGCTTATAACTCTACACGCCCTAACTCTACAAGCCTTAACTTCACAATCTGTACACCTTAGTCAAAATATGTAGCATGGCCGTTCGCTACCGTCACATGGGTGTAAGGTGAAAAATATATTCACTGTTCATTAATTTTCAGTTATACAATAGTTCTTGTAGAAGCGAAGCCACATATTTTGACTAAGGTGTAGAACTTGTGAATTTAGGGCTTGTAGAGTTAGGGCGTGTAGAGTTATAAGCTGGGCTCTACTTGAGATCTGACAACTTTTTGACACTGTAATCCATATGGTCGTCTTGGCAACATTTTACATGAAAATGTTTTGGTGGGATTCTTCTTCAGCTTAGTAAACTCAGAATAGTCGTATAATTTGTTCCAAGAAAGCCGTGAAAGCATAAAAATGACAGACAAATATATATCTGGCGTTCTAGCTTTATGAAAATAAATTGCGATGTCTTGCAATGAATGGTAAGCCTTAAGCCATCTTAGTTCCGTTTCGAAATAATGAAGGCATCAGACAAACTGTTTCCTTATAAATAGTGAGACAGATATTGTTGGTAGAAAATATATTTTTTCTGCTTTTTTTTGTCACATCCTCATCTTCTCGAAGGTTCTTAAGAAATGGAGATATAGCGACCGTTTAATTGCTTATTATTTAATTCTTGTAAAAGAATATGTATTTTCTTTGGAATCTATGAAATAATGATGTTATATTTTGATCTAAATTTTAAACTTACGATTAAAATAAAATAAAAATCATGAGAATCTAGATTTACAAGTAAAAGGATATTTATATAGTTTTCAAAAAATCCTACTATTCTACTATAAGGTATCTTCTAATACATAAATACTATTAAAAATTAAAGTAACTATTTAACTCGTCACGACTAAACCTCTGAACTGATCGAAGACCAGGCATGGGCAGGTCAGTTCACATGTTCAAAATTTCGCAGCGAGAGGTCAGCAGAGGCGTAAAATTAATATTTAGTACGACAATTATGGTTTTGGGAGAAATGCTTGGAGAGGAGCAGGTGGAGACCTGCTTGTGGGCCTGCAGCTAGCCTATGACATTAAGATTTCCATAAGATACTTTTCCGGCAAACGCGGAGGAAGCCCCGGGATGGACACTAGACTATTTTATATATTATATATATATATTTTTTCTATATACTATTTTATATTATAAAGATACAAAAATCTCCAATCAACCTATGACCGTCAAACCAAATTAACAGAAGTCCTTCTAAAAATAAATGAACATTGGCGTAATCGGATTTTTAGGAAAACCAGAGTTCAAGTTAAAGTGGTCAAGTGTAAAAGCCAGATTTTCTTTTTAGGGGAGCCTGTAGATTGGGTATGAAATACCCGGAACCAGATTTGACACTCTCCCGATATCGTCACATTACACCCTTCTATCTAGTTTTAACGTGCGTTCTTCAATATGGAGACGGCTTTTTATAGAGAAATTATATGAATATAAATATCGGCCCAACCAGACAGCTTAGGTGGTCCTTTGTGACTTTGTGTTTTTGGTCCATCCTGAAATAGGAGGGAGTTACTTAGAAATGAGCACAAATCTAAGTAAGTAAGGCGCTCCGTAAGTTTAAGATTATTATTATATTTACTAGCAGCGAAACCCGGCGTTGCACGGGTTAAAATACACTTAATTTCAATTTATATACCATCAGACACGGAAATTTCTGGTGTTAGAACACTCCAGAACACTGACGCCTACAATCTAGGTACTTTCAAGGCCAGAGTGAATAGGTTTCTTCTGGGTAAGCGTGATTCATCTTAGGCTTCGTCATCGCCCCTTATGGGCGGGTTAGTGGCAAAACGCAAGCCCATCCAATAAAAAAAAATAGTTTTTCACCGAATTTTCTAGTATTAGAACAATCTAGATCATTCAAATAGTTTGTTCTTTTTCACTTGTGAAAATCACTTGAATCTTTTTTGTAACTTACTCTTGATTCCAATTGATCTTTACTCGACTGCAATCACGATTGAACTGACTCATCAGACATTGAAATTTCCAGTACCAGATCACTCTAAAATATTTAGATATACACACTTCGATTTGGTTCTTTTAGATCAATAATAACACTCGTAAACATTCTGGAAATTTCCAGATCAATCCAAAAATTTTGAGAACTTTCTCGAACATTTTAAATCGCACTCATTTAAGAATTTTCTAGATCATTCTAGAAATAGGTTTGTATTTATTTTCATGCTCAGTACAAGTTTTTTAAATAACATAAATAACTTAATCTATCTAATAATGAACTAATAACTAAAACTAAAAACTAAGAAAGGTAAAAAAAAACAAGAAAAAACAGAAAAAACTTATAAATAGCCTAACCTATCCAAGTCGCTGCCAAGTGGTAGCGTGCCCAGAACGCTGGCGGCATTACCTCTCTGAATTGCTATACTAATGCGTTGGGCGAGGTATGCGCCAGCCTTCTGGTCACGCGACGCTTCGACCAGGCGCTTACAAATGCCTCGGAAAAAGCGGTGGGCGGCCGGCCCCCATGGACCCAATGTCTCTACCCCAAACGGCTCAAATAAGTAACTGCTATCGAGGTTACTATATTTGCGCCGTTTGAGGCTTTCAGCGCAGGCAGCAGCACCGCCGGCCTTATTCATGGTCTCTGGAAGATGAGACGGTACCAGAGTATCAACACACGTCGCGTCCCAAACTAAGGGTCGCCCCATCTTCCAGGGAATCAATGTCATGCCGTCGGGTCTCTTTCCATCGTCACGAATCAGCCCATTTGGTTCCAAAAGGGCTGAAACATTGGCGCTGGAAAGAGACCGACGAATGATATCATTAAGGTCGGCGTGCCTAGAAATTCTGCCTGCGCTTCTCTGACAAGAGAGTCCATGGTGTCGCCGTTTTTTTCTAGAAATATTTTGAACTTTCTCGAACATTTTAAAACGCTTATAATAAATTGCACTCATTTTGGAACTTTCCAAATCATTCGGAAAATGTCTAGAACTTTCTCGAACATTTTAAATCACTTATTGTACTTATTTTAGAATTTTCTAGAACTTTCTCGAACTTTCTAAATATTTCACTCATTTTGTAACTTTCTAGATCATTCTAGAAATTTCTAGAACCTTCTCGAACATTCTAAATTAATCATAATAAATTGCACTTATTTTGGAACTTTCCAGATCATTCGGGAAATTTCTAGAACGTTCTCGAACATTCTATCTAACTCGATAATAACAGTTTTGGACATTTTGGAACTTTCTAGATTTAGGGTCGGCAACGCGCGAGTGATACCCCTGGTGTTGCAAGTGTCCATAGGCTACGGTAACCGCTTACCATCAGGCGGGCCGTAATAGTTTGCATTCACTCTAGAATTTTCTAGATCATTCCAAATCGATTATAACCGTTTTACACATTTTGGAACTTTCTAGACCATTCCAGAAATTTTGAGATCTTTTCAGAAGTCCTCATGCGTTAGAAAAGGACAGCAATATGTGTTTTAACATTTTCGCCACCCACAACCACCCCCTTCCATCCACCGCGACCAAACTCCCTTACTACCACCTGGAGACCAAGGGGTATTTACCACCCCAACGGGAAGTTGATTGGGGTTGGTGGTGATTGGGAAAACTGCGTATTTACGTACCCACAAAAGCATTTTATATATATTATTAGATTTTGATTTTGTTATATTCCCCAATTAATTAAAACCGAGAGGATTTAATGCTTTTATAAAAAAAACGTTTATATTTTTATTCAACTATAATGTTAAGGTACAAACTAAAAAAAATATAGTTCTAATACTAGTTTTACCGTACTAATATAAAAAATGCATTCAATTTAATAAACACCAAGCTTGGGTCTCACTGCGCTTACTTACATTCGTTCATTGTTTGTGCAAAACTCTCTGTGTCGCATAATAGAACGGTTTCCGTTGCCCATTGTCCGTCTGTCTGCTCCCAACGCAATCACGGTTTATCTTTCCGGCAGAGTAACACCAGGACAATATCTACTTGAACTAATAAGAACAGTCAACTGAATGAGAAGTATTACTGAATTAACGCTAACAATAGTTTCGATATACACAACTTCAATTTATTCTACCACCACTTAGACCGGGAGATATTGGCACAACTTTCTTATTTAATTAATAGAAGCTAAAGTTAATACATTGTAATCAATTTTAAGTAAATTACTCAACGCTTCTTGACACCAAATGTATGGAGCTGCAGTGCGGCTAAAGTCTTTTTCAAGACAGGAGAAGAACATCTTACTTCTGTACCAAATCTATAAAGCTTCTCGAGAAATATACTGTATACACTGACAAACAATCCAGCCTCCCTAGCAGGTAGACTTCGACTAACACTGAACGGCCTTACTCATAAACGCTATTTAACTAAATCTACTGAATAAATGGTCAAATAAATAACGTCACCTTGCTGTCATTGTCAAACAATTTGACGTTATTTAGGTGACCACTTAATCAGCTTATTAGTTAAATAACGTTTTATGAGTAACACTTCCCGTTTAAGCCTAAGATCTTGAATCGTGCCCGTGAAAACTTTGGCAGTACTAGAGATCCTATAGAGACGCCAGTTAGAGTGCCGTTCCTCATAGCACCGCAATAAATGGATAGTAAAACTGAGAAAGGTGGAAGGGGCGAGTCAATAAGCAAGGCAGAGGATCGGGAAGAGTAGTATGCTTTAGGAGTGACTTATCTTCAGCAGTCAGTCAGGCATTCAGGGTCGGCAACGCGCGAGTGATACTCCAGGTGTTGCAAGCGTAGGTTACGGTAACCGCTTACCATCAGGCGGGCCGTATGCTTATTTGCCACCTTAGTGGCATAAAAAAAAATCTTGCGCAAGACTTGATTAAGTGAACCTGATGGCAAATATATCGTAAACTTTACGACACTATTCATTTTTTTTTGTTTATGGGACCCCATAAAGCCCTCTCCACACTAACGGCTCGGTAAAGGTCGTTGAAAAATCGGCAGGTGCATGTGATAGCAGTACCGTCTATTCGCTTTATTTATTGGGACTTTCCGACGATGGGGGTGAAAAAAGACAGGCTGACATGGGGGCTTTTTAAGCCCCAATTATCTTTTTATGTGTCGAATCCGCTGGATTTGGCTTTTGAATTTAGAATTATGGTGTTTACCTACTGTACTGGAATTAGGGTCAGTTTTAGGTCTGATGTGGGTTTACGTGTTTATTGTCAGGATTTTGTGGCACATTGGTGCCAATTCTGTTGTATGTCCCAGGATATCTGTTGTAAATAGCATTAAACTAATTTTAATCACATCGCATCTCTTTCTTACAAACATTATTGGAAAAGGATAGAACACTGTCAAATAAGCCTTTGTCGTTATCTTTTGCGGGTTAGATGGCGACTAAAATTATGTTGAAAACAAGCAATTGGACAAAGACAGGACTAAATTTCTTACACCCTTTTCTTATGTTCTTTATTAGAAAGAGATATAGTGAGACTTAATTAGTTTATTTGTAAACTAGCTTTTTTCCCGCGGCTTCGCTCGCGTAGACTATAAGATCTTTACATTCGTGTTATCAACGCTATATTGTTCGTGAAGATTGTTGTTGTTGTTGTTGTCAAAATACTCGTATATTCTTGTGGACTTCGGTGGACGGTACCGACCGTATGAGGGTATTTAGGGGATGAGGACGTGGCAAGACATCACTTTTTTTTAACTAAGTGTAGGCCTGAGTTTGACCACAATCTGGTAAGCACACAAAGCCTAGAAGGAACTGGCTCTCAAATGCAGGTGTCGAAAAACACCGACAGGTGCTTGGCGGCAGAGTTTCAACTTGAGGGTGGTAGCCAGCCAGATGAGTACAAAGTACCCCCGTGTTATGGTATTCGTTCACTAATAGGTGCTACATTTTCCCCGAGTATTTTTTATCCCGGAAAAGTGGATTTATATAGGCTAGGCTATAGGATTCCCCAAAATTTTCCTTGTAAGAGAATCGGGTAGGTACCCGGTATTCGGCTGCAAGCTTTTTTTTTCAAGAGAGGTAAGGCATATCGGGTTCTCTCGTTCAAAATTTGGAGCAGTCCAAGTGACGGAGTACCTGTACCTTACAGAAGATTGCAGCCAAATAAGATTACTTTGTGTTGTTGTATTCCTGAGGTGAGAAGTGTTGCCAGAGCTCCATAAGGAAACAAAGTTTCTCCTCAGGCTAAGGGCTCTAAACCACTTGTGAGCTCGGGATAGTCGAGAATTCTAATAGCACGTCGCTGAACTGAGTCTAGAGCCCAAGCTAGTATCAAGGTGCTCCCGCCCACAGATGACAGCAGCACTCCATATGGGCTTGCGGCTTATAATGTTGCAGTCTTTGCCCCGATGAGAAGTAAGCTTCGCTCTATTAAGCGCTCCGTGTTTTTTGGATACCAGTTTGACTTTGTCTTCTCGATGACTACGGAACAGAACGTCGTTAGAGATATCAACGCCAAGGATTCCGTAGCTTTTTATGATGTCGAGGGAAGTGTTCTGGAATTATGGAGCTACAGCAAATGAAGAGCGAGTGAATGGAAGTAAGAGAGGTAGGTACTGCATGGGAAAGTACCTCCACCTTACAGAATACTGCAGCTAAATAACTTAATGTTGTGATCGTGCGCGTCAGTGAGGTTACCAAAGCTCGTTGGGGAGAGGAAAGGTTTGTAACGCGTGATGCAAGCGTCCATATGGCTACGGAAACCGCTTACCATCAGGTGGACCGTTTGCTAGTATACCGACTTCATCGCAAAAAAAAAGTGAAGTGAGGGTCGGCAACGCGCGATTGATACGCAGGGTGGTGCAAGCATCTATAGGCTACTATTAGACTGGCAGATTGCATATTTGCCACTTAATGAAAAATTTTATCTTATCTGCATCTAGGTACACCTATTTAATTATGTGCCGCATCGATGCCAGTATGGTACTTTTGTTGATCAGCTTGGCCACCATATGCTATTATGCGTAAGAAGCGCAGGCACGCCACTCCGACCGATCTTCATAGGGCTCTTGCCAGTGCCCACATGTCAGCTATTCGAGAATCGAGAGGGATGTAACTTGTGTCGATACTCACGCACCGTTACACCGTTAAGAGACTGTCAAAATAGCCGCAGTGAAGCTGACTGTTCTTAAAATCTAAAGCAGCGCAAATGTAATCAATCACCTGAATTGATGGAGGCTACATATTTTGCTCAGGAGGTCAGAAGATCATCGTATTTAACGCGATTTTTCGAGGTATCTGATTACCTAATGCTTCGCGTGGCCAGAGGGCTGGCGAATACCTTGCCAGTATATTAGCATCACCATACAGCGCCGGCAACGCTTTAGGCTTACTACAGGCAGCTGGTAGCGATTCAATAGCTGATCCACTACCAACTGATAGTAGATCAGCTCCTCTCTTTGTAAACGGCTGTTCCCTTCTTTTTATTTGTGTTCTGTTTGTTTTCTATTCTGTTTATCGAGGAATTATATATTTTTACAATGTATGGTCTGATCATGATAAAATTTTTCTTCACGAACATTTTAGCGTTGATTACACGAATATAAATATCTTACAGTATACGCGAGTGAAGCGCCTAAGCCATTTCTGAGGAATCGGTGAATATTATTTTTAATAAAATGACGTTGCGTTTTGCCACTGACCAATCCATAAAGGACGATGACGATAAAGCACACTTACTCAGAAGAAACCTATTCACTCTGGCCTTGAAAGTCCCTAGACGTCGGACGCAAGTCCCACTCCCTTGCTGTCCGCATTATACATGAGGATATACAAATTACTGTGTCCGTACTTTCGGTATGTCAACAACATACGTCTGAAAATGTTCCCAGCGTCTAGTGGTTCGGTATAAAAATGGGGTTGGTGGAATAATTCCTGCGCACACTCTTCAAAACAATTATATCCTGTAGAAAATCGATAGGCAAGCAACCGTTCGATGGTCGAGGCTCGTGAGTTTCGCCTTATAAAGATTCATCTCCAATGAGTATCCTTGCTCGACGGTCTATTGAGTCAAGGGCGTCTAGTTGGTGCTCAGCGGATCCATCCCAGAGATGGCAGCAGTACTTCATGTATGACCGAACTTTATAAAGTATATGAAGTTAGCTAGTATAGCTTTATAAAGTTGTAGCAACTGTTCAGGCATGAAGTACCGCTTAATTTTAGACAGGTTCCCAGCTATCTAACAGCTGTTTATGCCTTCGACTCAATATAACAGTCCAAGTTTATTTTGGCTGTTAAATTCATGCCGAGGAGATCAAGCCAATCGCACATAGGCAAGGATATATTTTGGAAAGTGAAAAGAGACGCCTACATACATGCATTGAAAAAAGAACGATACGCGTCGATCAAAGAACCTCCTCTTTTTTTTTGAGTCGGTTTATTATGGCTCCTTTTGTAACGGGAACAGTGGGAAGTCGTCCCTCAACATGCTGCATGGAGGAAAAGTATTTTTAATAAGATTTTTTTTTATTTCGCTGGTTCGTTGCCTAGGTGGGCCTTTTTAAAAAATCTATCAATACGGCTGTGATATTTTTTTAGCTTTTGCTATGTAACTAAACTGGCTTTTTTTAGTGGACTAAATGGGAGGGAGTCTCTGATGAATTTATATTCCTCATCCGAAACCATCTTATTTTTTTTTGATAGAAGCTGTTTGTGCCTTCCTCCCTTACACGGAGAATGAACGTGTCATAAAATCGTGAGAACGAAACCATAGTGCGATTTAGGAAAATGACAACGCCATCTAGTCATCAATATTTTAGTACTTACATCTGTGTGTAGCCGTGAGATGGCCTGCAAAATTATTAAATTGGGATATCTTTTCTTCCCGTCATCCGTTTTTGATGAAACAAAGCCTAGTTGAAGCGCCAAAAAAAGTCAAATCAGCTCGTGAAAGTTCCATGCAAATCCATTCAGTGGATTCTCAGATTAGCGTGTTCAAACAGACAGACAGACAAAAATTTTTGTTTTTAGTTTTTTGTATTCAGTTCCTCATCTCAAATCACCCCCGATCAGTTTTTGGTAAATATATTCAATGTACAGACACGCCGGTTCTACAGTTTTATTATATGTATAGATAGACAACAGAATTAGTACCATTATTGTGTTAATGTCAAAAGTCTAAAGATATTGGGAAGTGTTTATGCGTTAAAAATCTTCATTTCAATGTTATTATTTTGTACAAAATTCAGCCAAATAAGTTCAGGTGTTTATCCTCAACACCTAAACATCCAAACTTTCACATAATGAAATATGTATGAGATGCGTAACTAATATCAGAATAATAACAGATAAGCTGTCCATCATTTTTAGAAAAATAAAGTCGATTTTGTAATGCCCTCTCGAATCCTCCCCTCTGCAAAACAACTGAAAAATTCAACAACAGGGAAGTGAGATTCATAATTAAGATTGACAAGCGTAATTTCTGTCACTTTATTTATTTTTCGTCTGAAGGCTGACAACCCGGCAATCGACCTGATGGTAAGTGGTTAATGAATAATAGTAATACCAGGGGGATTTCCAATAGATACTAGGCTAGAAGAGAACTGGCTCTCAAGTGCAATAGCCGGAACACACCGGTAAGTTGCAATAGATTTTCAACTATAGTGTGGTAGCCAGACAGGTGACTTTGCAGTAGCCTAACCACAGAGAGAACACATTTTACGAGAGGGTTTTTGTTCTCAACAATAGATAGAACGAGCTATGATAACTGCCTGCTAGCGAAGATTGTAGATTGTCTTTTTTTTTAGGCGACTAACTCGACAAGCTCGTGGTGTAGCATGATTAGCCTGATCTTAATCGATCGCCAAAGTTAAGCTACCACCGTCTCGTGATTGGTACCCTGGATGGTACTGACCGCCTATTGGTATTTCAAGTCGAGCGTTTTCCGTGCTTCGGAAGGCACTTAAAGCCGTTGGTCCCGGTTATCACTTATGATAGTCGTTAAGCTAGTTGAAGGCCTACTAGGCGGCTTGAAAGCCCCAACAGTAGGTTTACCACTAGTCTAGCTCCACCGATCCGCAGTGGGCACACGTGGTGGAGTATCTGCCCATTCCCTTTCACCCTCATTTGTGAAAAGAGCTCAGCAGTGGAACATTATAGGCTGATGATGATGAACTCGGCAAAAAAGCATACGGCCAGCCTGGTGGTAAGCAGTTACCGTAGCCTATAGACGCTTGCAACATCAAGGCTATCCCTCATTGTCAACCCTCTCTTCACAACCCTCTTGAACAACCTCACACTGTACTTGAGATTGCTCTACCAAGCCCTCTTGTTACTGCATTGTTAATCAACTAATGGTAATCATAAATAGGGGAAGTCCGGGCAAAGCGGACACCTTAACCTTTGTCAGCCTATGGAAAGAAAATCGATAGACATAGAAATAAAATAGTGACCGAGTATACCAGTATTTATTCCAGTTTTAAATATAATCAACAAAAAATATGTAATCTCAATACTTTACTCGAAAATATTAATAGTATTGCAATTGGTACCGCTATCCGTTTTGCTCAACCCTACGGGTAAAGTGAACAGGATATTGGGCTAAGTGAACACACGGTCAATTAATGAACAATAACCGAAGAATATAAGCCAAAATATAATTTTAGAAGAATAATATCAGTGACGAATATGAGAACTAATCACTTATCAGTGCAGTTGTCACAAATAAATGTGCCATCTTCATCGCAAACCATGCATATCTCGTGACTGCATTGCATTGCTTAAAGGTGTTGCACTACGAGATCAATCATCAACTGGGTGCCCATTGATTTCAATTTAATCTAATCCACAAAAATAAATCATCATTTTGTTTGTCTTAAGATTTTATAAATTTTGTTCGGCCGTTGGAAGTGGATGCCTTATTCACTTTGCCCGTGTTCACTTTGCCCAATAGGTACTTGTTGAACTTAACCTAACTTACAATAAAATCCAGAAACAAAATCTCAATAAAACTCACAGCTCTTCAACATGAAAACATGCTCTTTAAAGATATAATAAAGTCAAAACAGTAACATCACATGTCCATGAGTAATTATAAAAATTCGTTCCTTGAAATATGGTAAAAGATTATACCTTTTTGATTTCTTTTATTTTTTCTCGAACGACGCGTGACCACGCTCTAAGTCTGTTTTTTATACGATTGAGGAGTAGGGGAGACCTTGTGTCATGAAGAAGGCGTGCCCAGATGCATCATTTTGAAATAGTAAAAGGTATTCGCTTTGCCTGAGCTATTCACTATGCCCGGACTTCCCCTACCTCAATTCAACAAAAATTAAGCTGCAGTTAATTCAAGAACCATAGTTTTTATCTCCTTCTTATTAAAGTTTAGTATCGTTTATCAATACCACTTTCGATTGAATATTCAATGTAATCCCAATTGAATTGGATTGCCATATAATGATTATGATAATCTGAAGACACCTCTCTGAAAATAGTTCTATCCGAAGGGGGTGAAGACTACATCAGGTATAGACTCTATTATAATAAGTTTCAGCTCAAAATAAATTACTCAAAAATTCATACCATGCTTACAAGTTTATTGAATTAAAATCATAACCAACGTATCACCGCACCGCACCGTCACTTGCTTATCTTATTATAACATTTTCTCATTCGCGATCTGTGCGCCTAAACATAGAAGTCTATTTAAATTTGTGTTAATATGTTATGGTATATCCGTATGTATAACAAGGTCTAATGTTAAAATCTTTATTTACAACAAATATGTACAAAATACAATCTATATATAGAAAATTTCCTCAAGCCTGCCGCTGCTTCCGATTAACGGCAGGGTTCCCAGAAGGCTGGCAGCGTTTCCTCTTTGGATAGCCAAGCTGACGCGTTGGCGGAAAAAGCTCCCCGTCCGCTGGTCTCCGGAGGTCTCGATCAATTTTGATGACAAGGTGCGAGCAAAACGGCGAGCTTCGGACCCCCACGGTCCCATGGTCTCGACCGCAAAAGGTACAAAAATATAGTTTACAAGGTCCTATGTTTTTTGTATAAATGTTTTTTCAGATTTTAGTGCCATTTTTCAATGGCTAGAAGCAGTTTCTGCCTTTCAATTTGAAATTAGATTTTACAAGTTTATGCCAAAAAGATTTGTATGCGGTAAGTATGCGCTATCAATTTTTAGTAGGGTCTTAATACTGCACATAGTTATATCCTCCTTTTTTATTAAGAAAAATGTAAACTATGATGTAATTATTTTATTTTATTTTATTTTTTTTATTTTATTTTATTTTAACATTTTTAAGAGAAACTTACAGCTATTTTTACAATAATAATACACATAGTTTAACATAAGCCAATTAAAAGTTTCTTCAAATCTATCTAATAATATATATAAAATGCTTTTGTGGGTACGTAAATACGCAGTTTTCTCAATCACCAACAACCCCAATCAACTTCTGGTTGGGGTGGTAAATACCCCTTGGTCTCCAGGTGGTAGTAAGGGAGTCTGGTCGCGGTGGGTGGAAGGGGGTGGTTGTGGGTGGCGAAAATGTTAAAACATATATTGCTGTCCTTTTCTAACGCATGAGGACTTCTGAAAAGATCTCAAAATTTCTGGAATGGAAAGTTCCAAAATGTGTAAAACGGTTATAATCGATCTAGAATGTTCTAGAAAGTTCAACAAATATCTGGATAAATAATGATCTAGAAAATTCTAGAGTGAATGCAAACTATTATAATCGATATAGCATGTTTTGAGAAAGTTCTACAAATTTCTGGCTTCATCTAGAAAGTTCCAAAATGTCCCAAAACTGTTATTATCGAGTAAGAATGTTCGAGAACGTTCTAGAAATTTTCCGAATTATCTGGGAAGTTCATAAATGAGTGCAATTTATTATGATCGAGAATTTTTGGATTGGTCTGGAAAGTTCCAAAATGTGTACTAGTGTTATTATTGATCTATAAAAACCAAATCGAAGTGATGTACATCTGAATATTCTAGAGTGATCTGGTACTGGAAATTTCGGTATATAAATCGAAATTCAGTGACTTTTCGTCAGTTCAATTGTGATTGCAGTCGAGTAAAAAAAAGAACAAACTATTTGAATGTTCTGGAAAGTCTTTCAATATCGAAAATAGAAATCTATAATATGTTAAAAAATCTATCCTTATATATTTTTTATACCATTAAACATGCGATGTATTTAAACCCGAGCAACGCCGGGTTTCGCTGCTAGTATATAGATAAATTTAGAATAATGAAGATCTTGCTAAGGGATTGCCGAGTAAGAGTAGGTAATTCAAAAAACAAAGAGCATTTCAACAAACAAAACTAAAAATCTAAATTCACAAGAACTAAGAATTAAGAAAAAATAAGATGCAAGATAATAAGATTATTCGTATTATTATTTGTATTTTTGATTGTAAGCCTTTTTCTTCAATGAAGACAAGTAGTAAACATTTTTAAGAACGTAAATGTCCAAATTGGCAAATTCCACCCAATTACTCATAGACTACTTTCCATTTCTTTCTAATCGATTGCTTACTAATATAAACATTCCATTGTCTATCAAAAATATAGCTAATATCAAAAAAACTGTCCAATCTTAAAAAAATATAAAATATAATATTATTAAAACCTAATTTAGTTCAAATTAGCAGGTACATTCAAGGAAAAAATACTCTAGAAGTAAATCTAGAACTCTATTAGCGATTAGCGTGCCTCAAGGTTGAATCTAGGAGCAGAAGAGTCTCAGAGCTCTCCAAGATAAGCTGTATTTAATGAAGATTTATCCAGTATAATGCACTAAGGATTTAATGCAATGAATATTCTACGATACCGTATCTTTTGCAAATAAATTGATGGTGCATTTTAATAAGCAGCTTTTGAAATATCTGGCGATTTTATCCCTGGCTAATGGACGTTGATTTTATTGATGTAGAAATTATAAATAAAACGATTGAATATTTAAAGGCAATCTTCTAAACTGCGGTGTATTTAGGTACACATAGATCAGCTATGAGTAGGGTCTCCATAATTCGGGATTTTTTTAGAATTTTTTGGGGAAAAATAAATATTGTTGTGAATTTTTGGAGAAAGCCAAAATTAAGGATTTTTTTGGGGAAAGAGAGAGATTTAGAGTTTCAAGAAATGGGTGAAACTTTTTTAATGCTAGACTTAGACAACATATTGATGATTGCCACATTGAAATATGACTTTTTTGGTTTAAAAATACAATAAGCTACAGAGATATTTTTTTTGCTAAAATCCCCTTTTACAAAAGTTCGTGCTTGGGCTAAATTCCATACTGGTTATTGTAGAGCTAATAATTTTCTTTTTTTTTTTTATTTGGGTTTTGTTTGTTTACCACCTTCGGTAACATCATCACTTACTATGGTAACATCGCGGTCAAAAACAAAACTATTTACGGATGAATCGTAATTACGTGATACCTACTAACCGCATAGTAAGTACCCATACTAACTACATTAGAACATTAAGCAAACTTACCCTAGGTACCGCTAATACATTACAGAAGCTAATACGCTTACTTATCTAAACTTAATTCAAACTTGAGCAATCTAAGTAAGTTAAACTTTAGGCTCGGCGTAAACGACGCACATTTTGTGTTTGTGTGGTTTATGCGAATCTTAGCTAACAGTCAGCAATTTCTCGATGAGTTGAATTTGTACAAAAATGTATCATTCACACCAATATTTTGCATGTCAGATTTTTGTCCATTTGTAAGAAAGATTTGGAAGAACATAATAAAATTAAACATATCTGTATGTTTATTCTATCTAGTAGAAATTAAGCTGTCAATCTGACTAAGAGTAAATAATTAAAATAATTAATAAAAAATAACGGCCAAGTGCGAGGCTGAAAGTCTGACTCGCTCACCGAGACCTTCGACCTCCGACCTCCCCTCGAATCCTCGAGGAAACTGTACTGAAACATGACTTTTATGGATGGTGACTAACAATGAGGACTATGTGAAAGTGATTTATTGTGACTAGAAATTATAATATAATTCTCTCTGACTCTGAGCAACATATAAAAATCTGCTCGCAGAATTTAAGATTAATACGTAATGTGCATAACATACCTTTCATGCCTGGTACCTGAAAATTGGCCGACGGTACAAGTTAGCAGGTATTCATAAGTGTGAAGTACGTACTTCACACTTATGAATACAAAAAATAAAATAATGCAGAAATAAAATATTTTCATTTAATAATTTTTTTTTACTAACATAACTCATTTTAAACATTTTGTCCGTCACAAAATAAGTAATGTCTGGCGGCACTGAGATCTCGGTCTATTGGCGGAGCGCAGCGCAGTCGATAGCAAGCCGAACGCTCGTTCGAGCGAGGCTCTCAAGTCCGTCCACGCTACGCGAATTCGTACTCCACGTGTGCTCGGCTCATGAAAAACAGGAATTTTATTAATATTATGTAGGTATAAAACATAAGGCATGATATGTCTGTGCATGGAGCTATTTGATCGATGCATGGTTCCGCACACAACCATTGTTGAAAGTAAAAATATATACAAAGGATATTATATTTCGTTGGAAAAATAATAACGGAAGTAACATTCCGGAACATGGTTATATTGTATCTTACTTTTTATGTCGGATAAAGCCACTGAAAATATATAAAAACAAAAAAGGTAGTGAGGAAACGAAATATTCGTTTTTTGTAACCTGTACCAAATACCTAATACCACAGGCATGAAAAAAACAACTCGCCCCGCTCCTAGAGATGCGTTGCTCAACAGATACTATAATATTCAACCCTGTCAGTGGGCGGCACCGTTTCCCGACAGATAACATATTTAGAACT
This sequence comes from Polyploca ridens, assembly GCA_951394255.1. Classification (NCBI taxonomy): domain Eukaryota; kingdom Metazoa; phylum Arthropoda; class Insecta; order Lepidoptera; family Drepanidae; genus Polyploca; species Polyploca ridens. Next base: position 12,542,440 of record OX596257.1, read on the forward strand.
GTTGACACATGGTACTGCGGTATAGAGTCGATATTAGACTGACAGCCGCTCGCACTGGTTATGCGATATTCACAATTGACGGGGCACGAGTATGGATGGGTGGCCGGAACTCCTTGCTCTGTGATTTATACATACTTTTTTTTACTTTGCATAAGCTTGTGTTTGATCACTAACTCAACAGTACGCGATGATATGGTCGAAGTTGGCAAGCAAAAAAAGCCTAGAACAAACTTTTGGAACACTCCGATAGGTGCTTGGCTACATATTTTCAACTTGAGGGTGGTAGCCAAGAAGGCGGGTAATACGGTGTATGAGGCACCAGTCGTGAGCACAGATAGGCAGTAGTGGGGGCAAGCTCGCGAATGTACACTTTTGGCCAAATCAAAGTAGCCAAATGACAATAGACGACGAGATTCATCCCTTCATTTCTCATTCCGCCAAACAGACCGAAAAATTAACTACTGCGCAGGTGTCAATTTGTGCTCATGACTTGTGCCTAATACTGTACCCTACTATGCTTTTCTCAAGTTTCCTTCACCGAAAGTTGAAGCTCATTGTAGGATTTGAACTTACGAGCTTTGCTGTCGCTTTCGGCGTTACTACCTCAATAAAATCATCCAAAACAATCATAATGAAACAAAACATGCTAAAAATACAGTACACGCAAAAAACACAGATACTCCCAATAGTATGCGCCAGTCCAAACAGCGTTCAATCAATCTTCGAACGAAAGTAATATTTTGTTTTCGATCCAATTTCGTTTTGAAATATTGTCTCTCTTCTCGTCTGATAACGCGATTATATGCATGTTATGTATTCCCATATTTACGACATTGTGAAGGAACTATCATTCATGCTGTCTCGATTATTCAAAACACAGAAGCCAAGAGAAATAATGTGCTGATAGAAACTCTTGTTGTTGTTGGAGAATATTGTTTCATTAGATAGCATAACTTCATATAATTTTCCTTTTACTGCTGTTTTAGTACATCCTTGGGCTATGTGAGGCTTAAAGATTTATATACTGGAACTAGCGAAGTACCCAGTTCTATCATACCCTTATGAGGAGTAAAATGTAGTGTTATTAGAATTGGTTTGCTTTGCTATGTCTCTTTACCTTTATTACTAAACTAGCTTCCGCCCTGCGGTTTCACCCGCGTTCCCGTCATAAAAAGTAGCCTATGTCAACCGCGGTTAGTGTAGCTTCCCAACAGTGAAAGAATTTTTCAAATCGGTTCAGTAGATTCGGAGCCTATTCAATGCAAACAAACAAACAAACAAACAATCAAATCTTTCCTCTTTATAATATTAGTAAGATAAGATAAGATCCATAAGATAAAGAAATATTATCACAAAGCTTAGACAGAAAAAACTCAAGCTATATTACAATTATAATTACTACAATGTTTTAAAATATAACCAAAAGTCACCAAACTCAAAACCACCATTTGGCATCATGCAAATAACGCCATTACTGAAATAGTAGCATTAAACCATTACCCGATACAGCCATTTCATGGCGTGAAATGCTTTAGAGGGCGAACTCTTTTGATTTATTCAACGCATTTGTCAGACTTGATGTAGATATAACGTAATGTATGCACGTGGCATTATTTTTATTTTTTTCGTGCCAGTGAAAAATGTTATAGACTGTTTTATGGGGAATGGGTTTGAATATATTGGAGCCGTAATGAAGGGGTCAAGTTGCGATTTTTTCTCCTGTAATACTCCATTTCTCTACTACTTGAACTGCTCTGACATTTTGACATTTGATCTTTTTAAAACATAAACTATTATTTGACTAGCTTCTGCTTGCTTGTTTTCCATGCCACAAGGCGATTTTTCATGTCCCTGGATTAAAAAGTATCATCATCATCATCATCATCATCTGCCTGCCTTGTTCCCAATCACTTGTGGTCGGCGCAATATGTACGCTTCTTCCATTCATCTCTTCTATCCGTCACACCAGCATCCAATCTTTTCTTACCCATATCATCACACAATCCATCCATCTCTTGTTCGGTCTTCCTCTTCCCGTATATCCATCCACTTTCATATTCATAACTCTTTTAGTGACGTGGCTTTTATTTCTTATCATAACATGTCCATACCACGATAAACGGTTCCCTCTCAACTTTTCCCTGGATTTAAAAGTATCTTATGTTTAATTATCTATTTGTATCCCAGTTTTATCTAAAGGTGTCTAGCTTTTAAGTTTCTCATGTGCTGACAAGTGTGTCAGCACATGAGAGTGGGTAAGGTACAATAGAAGCTTTTGAAAGAAACTTTTGTCATCAACACTAACCTGGATTTATCCTTTGTTAGATATTTACAAATAATAAATACCCCAAATGTTTGCCCTGGGGTATCCAAACCCACACAAACCAACATTATAAATTATTCATTCGCGTTTTGCATCGATAAAATTCCACGAAAAACAATAAAATTTCAACTTTAATTAAAGCAAACCTACTCAAAAGTATATAAAACTTTTAACACCCTCATTAATAGATAAGTAACAACCCCTGAAGGGCTTGCAAGAACTCATTGACTCGTCTAAACTATGAGTCACTCCCAAAACCCATGGCCCCGACATGAGTGTCGTGTCAACAGTACATTAGGACCAGAAACAGGCAGTTTAACGTTTTACACTCCACCAATATTCAATATGAAATAGCGTAGAGATTATTTTTTCCATAAATTTGAGCTGGAAGAGTCGGAGTATAAATTAAGCCCATCAAAAACATTCTGTAAAAAACTAGCCAAGTCTCGATGAAATGTCTTGTTTATCTCTAAAAAGTAATGAAATCTAGACAAAGTCGTGCCAAGTCTAAGATTCCTTACTGCGATTTCTTTATTATTATAGTTAATCTTGTGTGACTTGGCCGTTGAACATTCTTTATACGTTAGTGGGTACAAGTACAGATTGGTGCAATGGTGTCATGGAACACCTGGTTTTGTACCCTTGTGTTCCCTTCAACGGCCAAGTCACACAACATTAACTATAATAATAAAGAAATCGCAGTAAGGAACCTTAGACTTGGCACGACTTTGTCTAGATTTCATTACTTTTTAGAGATAAACAAGACATTTCATCGAGACTTGGCTAGTTTTTTACAGAATGTTTTTGATGGGATTTCACTTCTTTTTGTAGAAGATGAAGCGGCCCACCAAGTTGAATATTTTTTGTAAAGGCGGTATGTCGATATCTATAATAGTTTGGTTGGGCTCTTGTGTTTTCTAATCAGGGTCACCAGGTACTCCAGATCTTCGATTATCCTAGTTTTTATAGTTTTCCCTTTATGTGGTCATTAAACCCTAACTCTGTACCAAATTTCAGCTCTCTGAGTTTATGGGAAGTACTAGTTCTATTTTGATGATCATAAGTGAGTGAGTGAGTGAGTGAGTGAGTTTCATAAATGTGAAACTTTGCTTTCGCTTAACTTCGGAACTAAATGACCTAGAGACTTGAAATTTTGGATTTTAAGTATGTGATAATAGCTTACTGGATGACGAAAATTTCTGCGTTCGGGTCTTATCCAGAGGTTCTCAAATAGGGGCCTGAAAATGCGGCGAAATGGTTCCAGTAAAGGATGGTACGGCAGTGTTTGCTTCGCCCTCGACTCGGCGGGGGCACTGCCGTGCCCCCCGATTCATACATTAGTAAAAAATCACTCACAATAAAACCACAAAGGTTTATAATAAATGGAATGACTTACTTCGACATTCGTCATTTAAAAGGGTAGATCTTCCGCCAGGCTGGGTCATCGTGCCTGGGGACCGCGGTACAACTGTACATGTCGGACAGTTGTATATATGCAGATTCTCGAGAAAGCTTCGTAAGCGCGATGCAGGATAATGTGGCGCCACACCATCTATCTTTCCGTGTGTGAACTATCTCAGTGTTATTGTTAGATCTACATACTGATCCGATTCTGAAAACTTTCACTAATAGTTGTACGTAGTATTTATATACTCTGAGCTAATCTGAGGAATCTATATTGTCCCTGATGGTTATAAGCTACTTTTCATCCCGGGAACACGGGCAAAACCGCGGGGGATAGCAAGAAAAAAGATATTTTTAGATAACGCTTCTAGACCTAACTTTATATCTCCAATAGTACAGTAACAGTCCAATAGTACTTAAAAAAACTCGACACGTGACCGGAAATAGCCGTATAAAAAATATGCCGATTCACTGATGCAGAATGTTGCCGGTAATTGGCTGTTGGTAAAATTTACCGGTTTTAATTGCCGAAAGGACTATTATTCCGGTATTGGAATCGGAAATTAGACTCTTTCCGGGTTGTAGGCACTTTTTAGATTTATTCATAGTGTTGTGGCGATGACTTGTAGAAAGCATTAAGCTGTATTAATTTTCTTTGCTATAAAAGTTAACATATAAACCTGTACCTTATACCTGTATGTATATATTTTGGCTACAATCAAAGTGCTTTCATATTATAAGACTCCACCACTGCGGTGCCCAACCAGGGGGGCGTAGAGAGATGTCAAGAGGGGCGGAATACGTTTGTATTTTGGAAAGAATTTATTTGGCGCGTAAATTAAACATCACATTAATTAATTCTGTCCGTTTCAAAACGTGGCGTCGCTCGTCAGTCGAAGTTACCACAAATAAAAGGCGAAAGTAAGATTGGGAAGCCCTGCTCTACCATTTATGCTGTTCCACGGCATGGTATTATAGGTGGCCCGATTCTCGTAATACGAAACGATCCAAAAGTCGCTAGAGTTTAGAAAACGTCCAACTAAACATTAGTTTTAATTTCGTATTCCCGTGCTACTTCAATCGAACGATAACTCAATAGGATTGAAACTCAACGACAAGCAAGCAATTACCTTACTACTCAAACATGTAGGCAAAAATATAATATTGCCATATTAATCCTAATTGATTTACCAATTAACCTACATTAGAGAAAAAATATAAAATTGTTATTTTTCGAATAACTAGTTCGATTTAATTACCGGAATACGCTTACAACGACACGTTACTCGAACTTCGATAGGATGGTTCTTCAACCGTGCATAATGTGTTACGAGAATACGAAAAGCAGTTTCGATTGTAATTCAATTGTAAAATCGTTTAGAAGTCGTTGACGTTTTGTTACGAGAATCAGGCTAAGGGAAACTTAAATGTTGGAATTAAACAAAAAGAAGATGCAGTATCCGGCCAGAGCGCGTATGATAATTTAATTAAATTTTCCCGGCCACACTATGTGAGACTGGGACAGCAAAACTACGTCAAATGGACTCACTATTACCATGTTCTTCTTTTGTACTCAAAAATGGGATTCTATTACTAAGCCGACGCCACTGTCACAGGGTAATAATTTTAAAATTAGAAAACAAAAAAAAAAACCGAGCTCTATTTCAAAATCGCATTTACAGTACAAATCTAATATTACTTATTACAAAAATATTCATATTCATTGCAACAAGTACACCATACATTTTAAAGTTTTAAAAGTAGCGTCATGCATGCACCCTGTAAAGGTATTATAATTAAGTAGGTAATGTTTTTTTTTTTTTTTGTATTTTAATTTTACTATATAGTTGGTACAAAATAACTTAGTAGGTACATATCTAATATCCATTTAATATAATAAATATTAATACTATTTATATTATCATTATATGAGGATATCACATATATACGCTATATAATATATAATACTAATAATTGTGCAACATAAAGTAATAAAGCAGTATGTGGAAGACAAGAATATATGGTTGTAGTAGCTTCTCTCTGCACTTGCATCCCCCTGGCTAAGTGTCAATTGTACGAATAAGCATAAAATAATAATGTATATATTGTATAAGTATTTGGAAAAAAAAAGCTGTAACATTAAAAGATCTTCCACAAAAAAAAGTTTCTTGCCGGAGTCTTCTCAGTTTAAGTGTATTCCGAACCGGTGGTAACTTCAACTGTATGTACCAATGTAACGTTCATAAGTGCCTTACTAGGGCCTAAACTGAATAAATGACTTTTTGATTTTGATTTTGATTTTGAGTAGTACTAAACTATGTCGTACTATGTAACATAAATATTTTTTTGCTCCTACAAGTAACTTCATAGCAAAATTGCACATTAGTGCAACCATTAGTACTGAACCACATAATTAAGTTATTTTTATTATTGGCCGGTTTTTCTTCAAGCATAAACTCCTGAAAAGATTTGGATAAAACATCATAGTAAAATAATAACATATATGACGTGCTTTTTTCTCTCTCTTTTTTCTTACTCTGAAACGCGAGTAAAAGCTAGTGCTAACATAATAGTTATTTCACAAATAGAGATACAAAATAAACGAAGAATAACAAAGGTAGAAAACAATAAAGTGTCAAACAAATAATTGGAATTTTCTGTCTCGACCTCGCTAGGAACTATTGGCACAGATTACTAAATGCTATTGGCCCGGCCCACACAATAAAATAATCCAGACAAAAACTTCAATAAAAATAAGTAGACAGGTAAGATATTATTTATTATAGCTACGTCGTATACAAGTAGAAACTGATTAATCAAGAGACAAAAATAACTGTATCTTAACATTATTAAAAACCAGTCTAATACAAATACTAATTTATCTATCATATGTATACAAAAATCTTGCTTGACCGTTTTTTTTACACTCAGACTCAGGACATGCAGAAATGTCATGTACACTATCCTGGGTGGGAATCGAACCCACGACCTGCGACCGGCAGGGCTATTGATTTGATATCGGAAACGGATTCAAAAACTACCGAGGCGATTTTCCGCAAATGCTATTTTAATTTCCGAATTCGAATATTTTTGATGTTTCTTTACGGAAATATCAATTCGATTCATCGAAAAGTTTTCAGAAATTGAAATAGCAATTGCTGAAATTGCTTGTAGGAGAATCTAAATCAACTTAGCCAACTCGCCCATCAAAATATTTAAAAGCTTTCGTAGTGAAACTAGAGAAAGTACTCATAAAATCGTTATTTACAAATAAATCTCTATTGATCCTAGAATTAATGTCAACAAAACATTTACTTAAGTGAAAAGTTTTGTTTCACAACTCTTGGGCAAGCGGAAAACGGAGGTAAATATTTAATTTTCGATACGAAATGTTGTGGGTTGGTAACAAACTTTCTTGTTTTATTTCTAGATCTATTGTGATGAATCTGTTTTGAATTTCGAAATTATATGTTTTTTTTTATTTTACGAAAATATACGAAGTATACCAGAGCCATCGAGTGAAGATAATTATGTAAACAACCAACCTCTACTGAGTTACATTACGATAGCGAGCGATCTCGAGCATGCAATAATGACGTCAGTTGGTCGACGACAGCTGTCATTATGTGATTCGTGGTACAGAAGCGGTCGGTAAAGCAGCTGTCAACATAATTTCTTTATATAAAAATTGAAAGTTTGTTTACATTCTTTATCTCCACTCGATAGCTCTGGTATAGTTATCAGAAGCTAGTATTGTTTCAGCAAGTGTTACGTTCGAGAAGGAGAAGAATTATTAAGTTACCTACTTAATAATTTTCCTGAAATATTTTAGAATCTAGATTTACAATAGTGTAAGTCACATTTGGACTGTTCATTGGGTTACAAAGAGATTGTATATTTCTTTTCAGTGGCGTAACAATAGGGTGGCAGGGCTGGCAAAATGCCACGGGCCCCCGACCCATGAGGGTCCCGGACCAAGAGGCCGTGAGCTCAAAAATATTCTTTTACATTGTACCTGAGTTACAGACCTCACGATGTTGTTCCTTCACCGAAAAGCTAGCAAATAGATGATGAATGCATTAAGATATTATGTTCTATGGATATGGATGTGAAGTCTCCAATACGCATTGGGCTAGCGTGTGGACTACAGACCATTCCCTCTCGCCTAAGAGAGGAGGCCTATGGCCATAAGTGGGACATATACTAATACATATCTAATAATTATGGTACTTGATGAGTAATAACACTAGACCTACTGAACAGATTCAAAAAAGTCTTTCACTGATAGGAAGTACCCTGTGGAAGTACCTAATAAAAACAATACAAACAATCAAAGTGTGTAGTGTAATACTGTTTGATTTTTTTTTAATTTTATCTAACTAATATTATAAAGAGGAAAGATTTGATTGTTTGTTTGTTTGCATTGAATAGGCTCCGAAGCTACTGAACCGATTTGAAAAATTCTTTCACTGTTGGGAAGCTACTCTATCCCCGGGTGACATAGGCTACTTTTTATGACGGGAACGCGGGTGAAACCGCGCGAGACAGCTAGTAGTCTATAAGAAATTAAAACCCATCACAGACGTAGCTATAATATATATTAATATGCCCAGCTATAATATAAATTACAGTACAGGTTGGCGAAGAAACAGAAATATATATTATAGCTGCGTGTGCGGTCACTCGAAGATTAGTATTGAAAATATATCGTAATATGCCTTGCTATGATTTATATTTAATATATATAATAGCTACGTCTGTGATGGGCTTAAATCTGTTTCAACCACGTATTCCAAAATTAAACAACGGGCTGGCTCATGACGTAACTTTTTTGAAACTACATTCGATTTTTAATTATTAATAAAATATTAATTTTAACAATGACAAAAAGGTTCCAAGCGTAATCAAGCGCTGTTTGCCGCTTTATTTAACCGTTTCGAAAACAGAATGTTACATAGTAGACCAGCAGGTAAATGTTATTCCATTTTGAACCTACAAGCCAAAGCAACGTAGCTAATATTTACGTAGACTTTTCGCGGCACCAATCTCAAGGGAAATAGTGTCGAATATGAAACCATGCTCGCTTTGTTTGGTGTTCTTACGGCGAACCTTGTGCATAAACCCTTAAGAAATGACCCTTTCAGTGTTTCTGCGGATTTTTTTGGGAACACCTTTCGTATGATGTTTGTTTGCAAAATATTGTGTTGGGTTTTTGTTTGTTTATATTATCTGAAATAGGTTTGCCAAATCTAGATTCATACCCTGACGCCTAAATAGGTGCCTGAATTTTCATCAATAGTGTGGAATATTTTTTATTTTTCAAAATACAATACATTTTTTGACAGGCCAGTTGGCGCAGTTGGTTAAGATTCACCTTACGCACCGCAGGTCGTGGGTTCGATTCCCACACAGGACATGCATTTGAGTGCATGAACATGTCTGTATGTCCTGAGTCTGGGTGTAATTATGTATTTTAAGTATGTATTTACAAACAAAAAGGTCGGCAACACATCGGCAATCCCCCTGGTATTGCAAATGTCCATAGGCGGCGGTGACCACTTACCATCAGGTGGATCGTCTGCCTGTTTGTGAACCTTTTGACATAAAAAAAAAAAGTTTGTGTATTATATCAGTTATCTGGATTCCATTGTATAAGCTATCATCGTATTGTATAAGTATAGGTTTAGATGACCGTGTAAAAAAATCACATTGTCCATGCTATATAATTAGTCTAACTCTATGGTCCATACACATAAAGTATGTTTTTTTAAATTATCAGTAGAATCATATGTAGAACTAAGTTATTAATGATTTAATATCACCAATAAAGGCTGTCTAATTGAATATATACCTATGTCAATCCATACAAAAGTTGCTCGTCTATTAACGAAAGCCTTTGTCGACAGCTATTTTGTTTAGGGGGCTATTCTTTTACTATGGCTAGGTTAACTGATCGCAATCTTACCATGATAAGAAGGTGTAGCGGAATACACCGCCCGAGGCGCGAGGAAGGCACAATTTGAAATTGAAGGTGGTAAAGCTAACAAGCGGGGCTATTATTAAACTTTGTTGCAAACAGTTTCGATTTGAAACTGGTGCATAGCGGGATTTTGATAACTAAGCCTCGGCTGTCCGTCCATCTTTTTTTTTATTGTGTATAGACCTGTGTATGACCACAATCTCACCATGGTAAATGATGATGTGGCCGAAGGTGGTGCACATACAAAGCCTAGAAGGAACTGGCTCTCAAGTGCAGCTATCGGAACACACCGATAGTTGCTTGGCGACAGATTTTCAACTTGAGGGTGATAGCCAGCCAGATGGGTATTGCAAAGTACCTTACCACCGTGCTATGGTTTCCTCACAATGTTTTCCTTCACCCGGGACCTTTGTCTCGGTATCCGACGTCACTACCACTGAGCTATCATCGCCTTAAATCTGTTTGTCAGTGGGACGTACGAGTATCTCTGTACCGCAAAAGGTAGACAGTTGAAATTTTCACAGAATGTGTATCGGGGGGCACGGCAGTGCCCCCGCCGAGTCGAGCGCGAAGCAAACACTGCCGTACCATCCTTTACTGGAACCATTTCGCCGCATTTTCAGACCCCTATTTGAGAACCTCTGGATAAGACCCGAACGCAGAAATTTTCGTCATCCAGTAAGCTATAATCACATACTTAAAATCCAAAATTTCAAGTCTGTAGGTCATTTAGTTCCGAAGTTAAGCGAAAGCAAAGTTTCACATTTATGAAACTCACTCACTCACTCACTCACCCACTCACTTATGATCATCAAAATAGAACTAGTACTTCCCATAAACTCAGAGAGCTGAAATTTGGTACAGAGTTAGGGTTTAATGACCACATAAAGGGAAAACTATAAAAACTAGGATAATCGAAGATCTGGAGTACCTGGTGACCCTGATTAGAAAACACAAGAGCCCAACCAAACTATTAGAGATCGACATACCGCCTTTACAAAAAATATTCAACTTGGTGGGCCGCTTCATTTTCTACAAAAAGAAGTGAAATCCCATCAAAAACATTCTGTAAAAAACTAGCCAAGTCTCGATGGAGCTGCTTGTTTATCTCTAAAAAGTAATGAAATCTAGACAAAGTCGTGCCAAGTCTAAGGTTCCTTACTGCGATTTCTTTATTATTATAGTTAATGTTGTGTGACTTGGCCGTTGAAGGGAACACAAGGGTACAAAACCAGGTGTTCCATGACACCATTGCACCAATCTGTACTTGTACCCACTAACGTATAAAGAATGTTCAACGGCCAAGTCACACAACATTAACTATAATAATAAAGAAATCGCAGTAAGGAACCTTAGACTTGGCACGACTTTGTCTAGATTTCATTACTTTTTAGAGATAAACAAGCAACTCCATCGAGACTTGGCTAGTTTTTTACAGAATGTTTTTGATGGGATTTCTATTGCCGCTATAATAACAATGAAATCTAATAATATATATAAAATGCTTTTGTGGGTACGTAAATACGCAGTTTTCTCAATCACCACCAACCCCAATCAACTTCCCGTTGGGGTGGTAAATACCCCTTGGTCTCCAGGTGGTAGTAAGGGAGTCTGGTTGCGGTGGGTGGAAGGGGGTGGTTGTGGGTGGCGAAAATGTTAAAACATATATTGCTGTCCTTTTCTAACGCATGAGGACTTCTGAAAAGATCTCAAAATTTCTGGAATGGAAAGTTCCAAAATGTGTAAAACGGTTATAATCGATCTGGAATGTTCTAGAAAGTTCAACAAATATCTGGATAAATAATGATCTAGAAAATTCTAGAGTGAATGCAAACTATTATAATCGATATAGCATGTTTTGAGAAAGTTCTACAAATTTCTGGCTTCATCTAGAAAGTTCCAAAATGTCCAAAACTGTTATTATCGAGTTAGAATGTTCTAGAAATTTCCAGAATGATCTGGAAAGTTCCAAAATGAGTAAAACGGTTATAATTGATCTGGCTTCATCTAGAAAGTTCCAAAATGTCCAAAACTGTTATTATCGAGTTAGAATGTTCAAGAACGTTCTAGAAATTTTCCGAATGATCTGGAAAGTTCCAAAATGAGTGTAATTTATTATAATCGATTTAGAATGTTCGAGAAATTTCTTGAATGATCTAGAAAGTTCCAAAATGAGTGCAATTGATTATGATCGATTTAGAATGTTCGAGAAATTTCTTGAATGATTTAGAAAGTTCCAAAATTAGTAAAACGGTTATAATTTATCTGGAGTGTTCTAGAAAGTTCAACAAATATCTGGAATGATCTAGAAAATTCTAGAATGAATGCAAACTATTTTTTTTTTTATACCACTAAGGTGGCAAACAAGCATACGGCCCGCCTGATGGTAAGCAGTTACCGTAGCCTATGGACGCTTGCAACACCAGGGGCATCACTCGCGCGTTGCCGACCCTGAAGAAATCTCTTCACGCCCTTTTTGAAGAACCCCATGCTGTACTCCATTGGGAAAACCACGGCGGGGAGCTCATTCCACAATCTGACCGTCCGCGGAAGAAAACTCCTTTGAGCCCGCACAGTTCGAAACAATTCTGGTTTCAAAATGTGAGGATGGATTATAATCGATATAGAATGTTTGAGAAAGTTCTACAAATTTCTGGCTTCATCTAGAAAGTTCCAAAATGTCCCAAAACTGTTATTATCGAGTAAGAATGTTCGAGAACGTTCTAGAAATTTTCCGAATTATCTGGGAAGTTCATAAATGAGTGCAATTTATTATGATCGAGAATTTTTGGATTGGTCTGGAAAGTTCCAAAATGTGTACGAGTGTTATTATTGATCTATAAAAACCAAATCGAAGTGATGTACATCTAAATATTCTAGAGTGATCTGGTACTGGAAATTTCGGTATATAAATCGAAATTCAGTGACTTTTCATCAGTTCAATTGTGATTGCAGTCGAGTAAAAAAAAGAACAAACTATTTGAATGTTCTGGAAAGTCTCTCAATATCGAAAATACAAATCTATAATATGTTAAAAAATGTATCCTTATATATTTTTAATACCATTAAACATGCGATGTATTTTAACCCGAGCAACGCCGGGTTTTGCTGCTAGTACAATTATAAAGAAACATCTATACGGAACTCTTGTGTGCAAGTCCTACTATCACTTCGCAGGTTTTTTACTTTACATTATGCAAATAGTGCTTCATTGCAAATGGAACCATTCTCGAGAAGTAATTTTCCTACCGAAATAAGAGGTTGTTTGAAACTGAAACCGATTGCAACAATGTTACGTAATCCACGTACATGGTTGGTATACTTAACAACCCTGCCATTGTGTTATGGTGCCACTTTCTATTCTAAATATCCCCTATTTTAACCCCTACCTACTGCCTACGTTATAAAAAGCGATTTGAGATGTGCGTTGATATACGTACGTATATACCTACTTGCTTTCCGCCCCGCGGTTTCTCCCGCGCCCCCTTCGTAACCCCTTAGGAATGGAATTTCCAAAAATGCTTTCTTATACGCTATAAAAGGCCGTAGAAAAGAGTTAAAGGGGCGGGGCAAAAAGGGGCCTTTTTGCCACGTCAGGGATAGATTTTTGAGAAACCCAAAAACATGTGTTTTTTATTTTCTATCCAAAGTATTAATACCAACTTTCAATTAATCGAACCGCGCGTTTCTTCTATACAAACTTTCTCACCCCCTATAGGTACCCCTTTTAGGGGTAGTTTTAAAAACTAATAATAACAGCGGTTTAAGCTCTGCCTTGATGAATCAGTCAGTCAAGCCAAGTAATTATATATGTATACACAATCATCCATTTTACCTATTGCAGTATTTTGCGTCAAAAAACCAGCAAAAGCAATGTCAAACAGCTGTAAATCACTTAATTGCGCATAAAAAGGGCCGGTCCTCAAAATTTTAACATAATAAGATTAGGCCCAGCAAATCTGGACACAATGAATAGATAAACATTGGGTCCACGCATAAATTAAAAGATTATCGCTCGCAATTAGCCGGAGCACCGGATTACTTTAATGGCATACAAATTGGTATAAAAAGGTTTATGCTTTTAAGCTGGAGTTGTGGCACTTCATTAGTAATATTCGTATCAGACGATAATACTTGTATTTGTAAGCTTTTCTTTGATCAGTGAATTTTAAGCGGTTATTACTAAGAACGGTAGAGCATAGAATAGAGGTAGAGCGTAGCGTTTATTCGCTCAAAGAGCAACTCGACTATGGAAGTAGGTACCTCCACCTTACAGAATATGGCAGGCAAATAACTTTATGTTGTGTTTCTGCGCGTGAGTAAGGTCAAGCTCAGCAAGCAAGGGAGGGAGGAAGGGTCGGTAACGCGTGAGTGATGCCTCGTATGTTGCAAGCAATAAATACGGCAACGAGAAACGCTCCGACGTAAATAAAAAAGCATTGGTTCCATAATTACAAATTTTCATTATTTATTGATAAAGGACCAAAGAATGTTCGGAGTTTCTTTGAAGGATAGAATCCGCAACGAAGTCATCCGACAGAAAAACAAAGTGACCGACATAGCTCAACGAATTAGCAAGCTGAAGTGGCAATGGGCCGGTCACATCTGCCGCAGAACCGACGGTCGATGGAGCAGACGAGTCTTAGAGTAGAGACCGCGTCTTGGCAAACGTAGTGTGGGGCGCCCATCAGCCCGATGGACTGACGACCTCAAAAATGTGGCCGGACTGGGTTGGATGCGGGTGGCACGAAACCGGAAGGAGTGGCGCGCTCCGGGAGAGGCCTATGTCCAGCAGTGGACTTAAAAAAGGCTGATAATGAATGAATGACTAAAGAATGTACAAAACTCTCTCTGATCAACCGGCCGCGAACCGAAACTCCGCTTTATAAAAACGCGATAAAACGACACAAAATATAATTACAAAGCCAACACGAGATTCAACACGTCCGAGAACGCAACTAGCGATCTATCATCATCTGCCGGGGTACCCCAAGGAGAAGGAAGCGGATCATCAAGTGCAGGTGAGTGGTTGATACATTTCATAATTTTGGTCTACATAAAGTTTGGTAAACGTGCATAAAATAACCAATACTACATCTCTTGCGCGGATCACAAAATTATGTCCGAACGCAAGATACATCCGCAATACCTTAACGTAGGTATATTCCACAAAACACCTATGTATATTAGCTAAAGTTCATCATATTCAGCTAAGTGTCCACTGCTGAACATGGCCTATGTTCAGTAGTGGTTTCCACATCGAAAGGTTTTGGGCCGCTTACATCCAGCGACTCATATCACTTCTTGTTGTAGTAAATCATCCTGTTAGATACTTACTATTGTTTTAACTTGTAAGTCATTTTTAGAGTTCCATACCCAAAGGGTAAAACGGGGCCCTATTGCTTAGACTTCGCTGTCCGTTCGTCTGTCACCAGGCTGTATCTAATGAACGGTAATAGGTAGACAGCTGAAATTTTCAGAGAATATATATCTATTGCCGCTATAAAAACAAATAATAAAAATGAAATAATATTAAAAATTAAAGGGGGTGCCAAATACAAAAAAAGTCTTTTTTTGTGATTTGTTTTCATAGCACAATAAGTTAGTTAATATTGTACGGAACCCTCCGTTTGCGAGTCCGACTCGCACTTGGCCGGTTTTATTGGTACTTTATTTGGTCTGTAAAGTAATACTACTACGCGTAGCTGTTTTATAGTCCATAAACAAAACACTATCGTGGACAATTACACAGTCGGTGTACGAACACAAATTGTGTTATGTTATTCAAATAAGGGTTCTTTATGCAGCCGCGTCGTGGTAAAATAGATGTGTCACAGCCGTTTATCTCACTATGTTACCGTATTTTTTTACCGAAGCGTGTTACGGCTATGAATATGTATGTGTGCGCTGTTTACCGCGAGCGAGAGGATGGTTCGGTCACAGTATAGATAAATAGAAAACGCTGTGGGACAAGTTGACTATGTTTTCAAAATATTTATCGATATGTCACAGATTCGATAAAAAAATATTGATTTAGTTAATTGTAAACTGCTATAATTCACCTAATACAATGATCCACCAATTTACAAAACGTCCTGGCATATTGTGTATCACGATATGCTATACACACACACTATATATTGATATACTATAGTACAAGCTAACCGAAGATTTAAAAACAAATATAAGACGTAGAGCATAGCGTTTATTAATTCAAAGAGCAGATCTACTGGGGAATTGCCTTCACTTTACAGAATACCACAGCCACATAACTGTATGTTGTGTAAAGTTGTGTTCCTGCGAGTGAGTAAGGTCGCCAGAGCTCATAGGGGAGGGGGGAAAGGTCGGTAACGCGTGAACGTTGCTTCGTGTGTTGCAAGCATCCATATGGCTACGGTAACCGCTTATCACCAGGCGGGTCGTATGCTTGCATGCCGACTTGGTCGTATAAAAAAATGACAAGGCTGGTAAATCCAAATACCATTAAAAACATTCATACAAATAGCATTATTGAGCCGAGACTAAATAACAGTGTAGCCTTATTAATTTTCATCGTATCTCCCTACTATAGGCCTAAAGCTGCATTACATTGGAAACAAGAGCAAATCCTTATAAATGATATGTAATAGTTAGCTAAGCATGTGGTAGTTATGACAGTTATAAAAATGTGCTTCATAGTTCATACTGGAAATGCTGTGTTTTAGTCAAATATATCCCCCAATAGACAGGACAAAGTGCTAAAAAGAAAGTCACGTGGAATTTTTGTCCACTGTTACATATCTACTGTGGTTTGGATCTCTTTTTGATCCAACTGTACTTGGTAATGAGGCTAATGTTTTGACTTTTATATCGTGTACGTTATATGGTGGTTTGTACGCCTTATGAAAATATGAAAAATGATTCTAATTACTATCGTTATCAGATTGGAGCTAGAATAAACAGGCGGTCTGCAAAAAATCTACGTAGGGATATATTTCATAATTTACGGGTATTAGATATAGGTAGATATTATTGTTGTTAAAATATGAAAAATTATTCTAATTACTAACGATATCGTTATCACATTGGAGCTAGAATAAAAAGGTGTTGAAGTCTGCAAAAAATCTACGTATGATATTTATATTTCATAATTTACGGGTAAACCTAAACATGAGCTAGAGCTTCTCCCATTGAGTTGCACATTGAACAGTTTTGGGCCGCTTGCATCCAGTAGCGCTCAGCGACGTCGCGTCGTCCACATGCGTAGTATCTCTAAGTAATCTGTGTCGTCCACATCGGTGCAAAAAATCTACGTAGTTAAGATATTTATATTTCATAATATACGGGTATTAGATATAAACATTATTATTGGATGTCCACAGCTAAACATAAGCTAGAGCCTCCCACCATTGAGTTCCAAATTGAACAGTTTTGGGCCGCTTGCATGCAGGTAGCGCTCAGCGACGTCGCGTCGTCCGCGTCGGTCCATCTGTCTCGAGAACCTTTCTTCCTCATCGGTTATCGGTTCTGAAGCCTTCGAGGCCTGCCCATTGTCAATTTAGCTCCGTCATTTTCGTTCTCCTGTGAAACGTTCTCCTATTTTAGAAACCATGACCTGATTCAGAAGCTATAGTTGTATGATTCAAATACTATATTATGTACATTATTATTTATTTTTCTTTATTTAGAGAGGTATAAAAAAACTGTCTTAAGATCTACGTGACAAGCTTTTGAATCTGAATAAAAAGCATTTTTATTTCATATTTTTAGTTCCCAGCTGAATTTAACCATTATGCTGCGGGGTCGGGTATATTTTGGTTCAGAATTTATTCTTATCTTTAAGTAGATAATGTATGGGAATGTTGTACCAATTAAATAAATAATTAAACTCATCGTGATCTTGGATGGGTCTCGTTGGGCTAATTGATAGAATAGCAGAGGGCATGTCTGCTGGGAGCCGTAGCAATGGGATTTATGCTGTTTTTCTTGTGAAAAGATTTTAAAGAAAAATCAAAATGAAACAAGCATCTAAATTACTTGAGCCAAATTCTTATTTTTAAATTTAGGTACAGTAGTACTCAATTAATATGGCTTACCGATGTACCGGCGCAGAAGATACATTTTCAATGCGCGGGAAACGCTATTGGTCGGCAGCTGCCGCCATGTTAGCGCGCGCCGTGCGGAGGGGCGTGACTTGCGAGTGAGACGGAACTAACAGCTGCAGTGTATTATGAACCTTATAGTAGTGATCTAAGGTTGATTATAAGTTTTAAGCACTCTTTCGTTAATCTTCGGGGCCATACTTTCTTTTCTGTGCGAACGATGATTCACGACGCGCCATATCAGTTGGGTAATACTGTAGCTATATAGGGTTTTATCTTGAACGTGACTGATTGAAGTAAATGAGACTTGATTTGAATTTAGAATTGTGAAAAAAAAACTTAGGGGGATGCCTAAGTCCTTAGTTAAGGAAGGAAAAAAGCTAACATCAAAATATCACCTGATCTTTAAGCGCCTATCACTGAAGGTATTTCACGTAGTACAGACAAGCCCATGCCAAGTCATTACAATAACAGCCAATTGCACCAAGAAGGTGCATAAAAGGAGCTGTCAGTAAATATTTCAGCCGGCCATCATTTCTCTGGGCGAGTGTACAGTTGTAAACGAATTTATTGCCCTTACGCCCCTCGGCTACCGTAACGTTTTCATTTAATGTTTTTGCCCGTTGAAATAAGGCCTATAATACGTAGTGTAGCCTTTAATGTTTCATTGACACGAAATTGTTAGGAGGTTGTGTTAGTTTGTTTTGTATTACAGTGCGAGGTGGTTTCTTGGTTATAGTTACAACAAAGTGTTTTTCTACAAATTAAATTTGATTATATATATTTGTAGGCTATTTTTTTACTGTGTATAGGCTTGTGTTTAACCACAATCTTACCATAGTAAGTAATGATGTGGTCGATGGTGGTAAGCACACAAAGCCTATAAGGAACTGGCTCTCAAGTACAGCTGTAACCCAACGATAGGTGCTTGACAGATTTTCAACTTAAATGTGGTAGAAGCCAGATGAGTACTACAAAGTACCCTACCACCGTGCTATAGTTTCCTCACGATGTTTTCCTTAGCCGTAAGCTCAAGCTCATTGTAGGATTCGAACCCGGGACCTTCATCTCAGTATCAGACGTCACTACTACTAAGCTATCATCGAAGTAAAAAAGGATATTGATTTTTTTAATTCCTGAAATTGCAAGCTAATGCGTTATCGGAAAAAGCTCACCACCCGCCGGTCAATAGCTCGATTCGTTTTGAAATATAAATAAATACCTGCTAAAAAATCCAGAGAAACTCCCACACGTATCTAATACATCACTCAGAAACTTGTTCACAACTTGGCGAAAACAAAGGAAGGTAATGAGATCTTGGCTGGTTAAGTTTATCATCCGCGTGAGCCAAGGTTAACAATGAAAACTTCGTCTGTAATGCTTCTCGGATTAACACTGTTTTAAAACTTGAACTTACGTTTTGTTTTCTCATTTTGCAAGTGCAAAAGTTAGGGTAGACAATGGCGATAACGTGGTTGGTGCCTTTTTTATTTATTTTAAGGTTCATGTAAATTTTAATAATATTCTGGTACTTTCTTCTCACAAAGGCGATCCAAACTAAGCAGAGCTTGTACTATAAAAACCAGATAATTATATCGGGACAAAAATACATGTTCATGCACACAAATGTCTGTGCAGGGTTTATCAAACCTGACCTGTGGCGGCCTATCTTACTAATCACGCCAACCAGCTCAACATCTTCTTCGTCAATGAATTGATATTTTGTTCCTAATGATAGATGTTTGAACTTAAACTATGGCCAAAGAGGTCATATTTGACAAGAGAGTGTCTCTCCTTGCCGCCCTATGTTCGTCTCTTTTTAACACAGGATATATATAGGCTGTCAAAAGTAACCTATCAGGAAGGCCCTATTATAATCTTAAAATGCACTGAAAAAAATGATCTACAAAACTAGTTATGTAAGTTGACGTTTTGTTGTCGGGAAACTAACTTTAGTTACATTTAATCAAATAATTTAGTAACGAACAAAAACTAGTTTTGTTACTGGTAAGTTTAGTTCGCAAGTCACTCTGTTTAGGTCTGTTTGGGTTATTGGTCGTCAAATTTTGTGTTACTGTTAAATTAAATTTTGTAGTCACTTGTAGTCCATTTTTTTAGTGTGGTTAGTGATGATGTGGTTAACACATAAAGACTGGAAGGCGACTGGTTTTAAAGTCGTTAAAAGGCATAACATGGAGCTTTTAAACTATGACCATCTTAATAGATCAGTTTTGACAGCCCATTTACATTTAAGTGACAAAAAGAGACAAACAAGAAACGTCAAGTAGAGCAGTCTTTTGTCAAATATGTTTTCTTAGCATGACCACAGAGTAATAATTCGAATAACTAATAAGAACAATTTCAGTGACTTTCATAAGTGCCTTTCTGGGCCCTAAATTGAATAAATGGCTTTGACTTTGACATTGTTTAAAGTAAATATTAATAATACAAAAACCTGTATTCATGTTTCTACTCATAATGATAATTTGTATCAACCGAAGCAAAGTAGGTAAATGGAATAGGTTTTTCTCACAGAAATAACCTTACATAAAAGAGCTGATTTCCCCGCGAAATTATTCGGAATCCTTAGAGGATAAATCACAGATTTGTCGGTCAAAGAGGTCTATGAGACGAAAAGTGTGAAAAGCAAAATAAGAGGCTGTATTTTTTCTCTCACTCCTTTTCAAAAGGTTCGCCTCCAACCGGAAAATTAAGCCGCATTTACTTTTGTTCGTTTTATCGGAGTTTAGCCTTTTCTTTCATTTATTTCTCGGTACTATTTCTATACAAAGATTAAAGTATAAATGAGCTGTGTCGAGGGGATAATAGTGTCTCGTGATTAATCATAAAAAGATGACAATGATTCAGAGATAGAACCAAATTATTTATAACTAGCTGGCCCGCG
Organism: Polyploca ridens; assembly: GCA_951394255.1. Classification (NCBI taxonomy): domain Eukaryota; kingdom Metazoa; phylum Arthropoda; class Insecta; order Lepidoptera; family Drepanidae; genus Polyploca; species Polyploca ridens. The sequence continues at coordinate 12,563,133 of OX596257.1, forward strand.
CGGTTTCACCCGCATTCCTGAGGGATCGTATGTTTTCCCGGGATAAAAACTATCCTATGTGTTAATCCAGAACATATTCTATCTGTGTGCCAAATTTCATCCAAATCCGTTCAGTAGTTTTTACATGAAAGAGTAACAAACATCCTTAAATACAAACTTTCGCATTTATAATACTAGCTGCCCCCCCGTGGTTTCACCCGCGTTCCCGGGATAAAAAGTAGCCTATGTTCTTTTCCATACCACAGGCTATCTGCATGCCAAATTTCATGATGATCCGTTCCGTAGTTGAGGCGTGAAGGCGTAACAAACAAACAAACTCACTTTCGCATTTATAATATTAGTTAGGATTAGGATTAGTAGGATATACCTACCTGGTTCAGTTAACAAGCATAGTCTACACATGTTTTCTATGATATAGGAATGAAGACTACATTATTAGACAGGACGAGCGTCGTCCTAAATAAAGAAACGCATAATGGAAAAAATAGTTCCAGAAACTGCGAGTCAGCTGTCTGCTATTAAAATGAGTTGTGTTCCAATAAGGTTCCAAATTACCCGAAAGATCATAGCTAATAAAGTACATACTACACTAATTACAACGAATCTGATCTATACTTAATAAGCAATACGTAAATAACTTTATTAAGTATTCCAATCGACAGCTGTCTACTTGCTATCGGAGGGTATACCGATTAACATTCGCCCGAATTAATTCACTTCCGAAAATCCCCTAGTATTTTCGGATGAAAATTTAAATTTACCGGCAACTCAAACGAGCTCGGAAAACCTCGTGGTACTCCGTTCGTATTCGATTGTCAAAGACTTACCGGTAAGCTGTAAGCTTCTTACATGAATAAGAAGATTTCGAACTGGATCCCCTTTTGCGAGCCCGAACTTTTATAGTCTTAAAAAAATATCTAATTTTTGTTTTCCATCTTCCATGTGCATGTTCGGTTTGAAACGATTGCGGATTTATACGATGAATTGACGATGTAAAGATTATGTTTTTAAAAGGAGTGTTTTCAAGTTTCTTTTTGGTTTTTGGGTGAAAGTTAAAATGGTTATAAATGTACAAGCATTAAGGCCAGGTCTAAGCTCAAATGCACAAAAATGGGTTTCTTTGAGAGTCGAGTATGACGTAACGCAATGAAAATACCTGACACAAAAAATACTGTGGACAGAAGAGGGTTTTGAGAAAAATATTAACCGAATAGAATATTAAAAAGAGCTTTGATATTCCCAATAAAAAATTCGTAAGTTACGTCTAAAAAAAATCTTTCGCGTCGAAATTCTCCGTATTTTCAGCGATGACAACAATTTTATTTTTAAGAATATATAAGATACTGAATTATATTAGAATGTTAACCGGACACTTATTCAATTTAATGTGTATATTCTGTATAATCTAAAGAAACCCCGTAAATAACAGTCCATTTCATAGAGTCGACACATTTATGATTTAACATTTTCAACCCTATTTCAGTGAAGAACGAGTGCTGTCAAAATCAGTCCGTGCCTTAATTTACATAGATTTAGAAATGCGTTTAAATAATGGGATACAGCTGCTAGGTACAGAGTGGATTCTCTTAAATTAACTTTGAATCTAAACTTTTTAACAAATTTTGGACCGACTGGTTAAAGAATAGTGAATTCTCGTTTTAACCCGTTGGTTCACGCGATAATAACAATAGTTTTCATTATTATTTTTTTAACCGCAATCCAAAGGATCACAGAGTATCAGATAAAAAAGAATCGACGTATCCAAATCTACGTGTGTTTAATTTTATTGATCTTCAAATCACTGGGAGTGAAAGAGATGACCGACAAAAGGATAACAATTTCCCCGTCATTACTGCGAAGACGACATAAGTATAACAATTTCAAAGCACATAATTCAACGTAGAATCAACAAGTACTCCCTTTGTGCCCGCTACAATGGTTTACATGCGCAGAATTCTAAACAGGAGAAATAATAATCGGCAAATATGTTTCCTGTTAAATTGTGAAACATTGGTAAACCTTTTCTAATAGCTATTTGTAGAAAAAGTCGCGACGTGAATTGACGATTGGGTTTTCTGACGATCGATAGGATTTTCTAATGTGCTTTTGTTTTAAAAGCGATGATATCTAGTGTCGTCAGATGCCGAAACGAAGGTCCCAGGTTCGAATCCTACATTGATCTTGAGCATTCATTGAAGAAGAAAAACATCATGAGGAAACCATAGCACGGTGGTAGGGTACTCTGCAGCACCCGCCTTGCTGGCTACTCTGAATGTGTCGCTAAGCACCTTTCGGTGTGTTCCAACAGCTAGTTCCTTCTAGGCTTGTGTGCTTACCACCTTTGGCCGCATCATCACTTGCCATGGTGAGATTGCGGTCAAACACAGGCCTATACACAATAAAAAAACTAGCAGCACTGCATAAAAATATGTCTTGGGCAATCGTAACGTTGAAATGATCGAGTTAGATCCTGAAAAGGCTACAAATTCAGGGTACATACACTCGAAAAACATAACCCTCCTTCCGGGTTAGTCGGGTAAAAAGTACTATAACAACTAATCCTGTATTTCTTTCCATATTTTCCATATCAAATGGCAGCTCGCAGTTATAAATCTATATATCTTCTATAGCTCCACGTATTTAAGATGATTATACCGCGTAGTTGTCTATACAAAAAGATAAACCTCTTTTCTACCTCTTAATATTGTCCGATTTCGTTGTTTTTTGTTTTCATGTTTTCAACACATTTACCTACAAGGCATATATCTTATTTTTCCCAGTTTTAAATCACTTTAAACTTACAGGCATCTTACAAGCCATATTTTTGCGCTGAAACATGGCTGAAACTATTGACTTATTTTTCAGAAACCTAAAACCTTCTTGAACACGAAACGCATAAAAACCATACACCTATTCAAGCGATTGACGCTGATAGCAAAAAGAATGTTTCAATTTAGGGGGTGAAAAGAGGTTTGCCTCGGAACGTAATACTCACGAGCAGCAACTCTCTCTTTCGTTTCTGTGACGCGGCTACGGAGAACGCTGAGATAGCAATACGTTTGCTTAATACCTACAACGCGAAAACAGTGTTCGGTATATAATCCTCTTATAAGAGGAAACTGACTGATTGAAAGACGCAAGCACAACTCTCACACAAGTGCACTGTCTAAAATCATGATATATTGCACACAGGTTCCCGAAATCTGCCCCTAAGGGGGTGGAATAGGGGATAGGGGCTGAAACCCCGGGGCAAAATCTATAAGATATTATCTTACATACAAGAAAGCTTATTACTCAGTAATAAGACTCGTAGAGTAAAAGAATAGAGAAACGAAAGTTATTAGGACATCAAAGCCCGCAGAGACCTTTGGCCCTCAAGTTAATCTCCGGAATATCAAAACTATATAATAACTAGAAGAGTCATCACATATTTATCGCTCTCTCTAACACGTGATGTTTCATGTATGAAAAACTGAGACAGATGTCGCTAAACATTTGTTTTTATTTCAGAAGGCTGTCAATCAAGTACAGTGTTTTTCAATCTTATTGAATTCGCGACCCACTTACAGGTTGAAAAATTCTGGTGACCCCCTTGTCAGACAGACAAAGAATTTATAAATTAAAAGACTATATGATACCTAATGATTTTCTTTATTTTGATACCTTTACTTATTAGTCTGCAAGAAGCCGCGAGAGGTTTGCAAACTAAGTAAGAGGTAAGTTGTACGCCTGCTTGCGCGAAGTCTACCTTGCCTTTTTCCTTCTGCCGGCGACCCACAGATTGAAAAACACTGAGCAAGTATGTTGTCCTTCTGATGGCAAGTTGCCAAAGGAATAGAGATTGCCAATTTTAGTTGTGTTCCTGCGCATGATTAAGGTCGCCAATGCACATTGGGGAGGGGGAAGGTTCAGTAACACGTGAGCGATGCACCGTGTGTTACAAGCGTCCATATGTCTATGGCAACCGCTGCCTTTTCCGCCAAGCTAATACGCTGGCGGAAAAACTCCCCGCTACACATTTCCACTTTGAAATTATTGTCACATCCAGTCATCAAATACATCCACACCACCATTCCTGTAAGTTCCACAAAGATTTTTCAATTGGAGACGGATTTCCTCGGACTTGTGCATAAGAAATCTATTTTACCTCGCGACTTGCATATGGTTCAGGTTGCATGAGATGTGATGAATATTCTAAAGCCAATTTCAAATCGTAAAAGAAAAATTGCTCTTTATTTTATAAATCCTTTTATGTAAATCTTGGAAGACTATATTGTGAGCATGGAGTTCTTCAAACAGGGTGTGAAGAGATTTCTTCAGGGTCGGCAACGCGCGAGTGATACCGATATACCTGGTGTTGCAAGCGTCCATAGGCTACGGTAACTGTTTACCATCAGGCGGGCCGTATGCTTGTTTGCCATCTTAGTGGTATAGAAAAAAAACGTGTAATTTCTATCGTTTTGGATTCTTAAGATTCGAGTTTTCAAGTTAAAGGTTTGTTAGTAAAGATAATGACGATAAAGCTAGTTTGAATGTCGATTCTTTTTACATGAGGGATTTTCTTACAGCGTCCGTTGCAAGGTTTAAACAAATAACATCTTCTTTCTATAAATACAATCTACTATGTACCTATACACAGAAGATTTTTGGCTGCCGCTGCCCCGATCATCAGCAAAGTTAAGCAGGCTACCAGCATGTTTCCTCTTTGGATGGCCAAACACTACGTGGGCAGAAAAAGCTCCACACTCACCTGTCACAAGAGGCTTCGATCATGTTTTTTTTTATAGCCTTATGGTAAGCGGTTACCGTAGCCTATGGACACTTGCAATACCAGGGGTATCACTCGCGCGTTGCCGACCCTACCAGGGGTATCACTCGCGCGTTGCCGACCCTACCAGGGGTATCACTCACGCATTGACGACACTTTATGTTTTACGAAACTTAATTATTAGGAGATGATGATAACTTAATTACACCATTACTTCTACAAGTATTATTTATTACAATTTAGGCTTTATTTAGTAAAGCTCAAAGGCCAAAGTTGCAAGCGAATTTTATTATTATTAAAAGTGCAAAATCCTATACAGTGGTATTCCAATTAAAAATGGATAGAGTAGCAGAAAAACGCAGCGTTTTTTTTTAATGTAGATACAATATAAGAAGCTTAAGGTCAGGTACGAATGGAGCGGAGCTTAAAAACGTTTATGTAAATCCGTGTTCATTAAACGTAACGAACTCAGTTCCGGAGTTCTGGATGGTTCAGCCAGGATTACGGGACTTGTTTTGACTCCTACAACCTTTTTATTTTACACATGCAACGTTATATACTTGTGAATTAGATCCTTCGTTCGTTTGGATGTTAATGAAAATATTTGGAAATTAAACTATCTATTAACAATTCCAGAGTAACTTTCTTTAAAAACGTGCTAATATTTTGTACATGTTTGTTCCTTAATGACGATACATTGACGACGGATTTGATGAAATTTGGCACATAGATGGATAAAAAACAGGATACTGTGATTCCGTCGCGAAAAAAGAATATATTTGCGGGTAAAATACGGTGCAGAAAAGTTGATCAACGAATCATTAGGGACAGGATAGTTCATAGACAAAACTGCTTGCATTTAACATTAGTGAGGTAGAGCAATGCGTTTATTCACTCAAAAGAGCTTAGCAGCTCGACTGGGGAAGCACCTCCACCTTACAGAATACCGCAGCCAAATAACTTTATGTTGTATTCCTGCGCGTGAGTAAGGTCGCCAGAGCTCATTGGGGAGGTTCAGTAACGCGTGAGTGATGCCTGGTGCCTCGTGTGTTGCAAACGTCCATATGGTTACGGTAACCGCTTAGCATCAGGGGAGGCCGTATGCTATGTATACCGAATTCGTCGTAAAAAAATATATCTCGACAATACTTTCTAGTATGCTTGGTTTAGCCTCGTTTAATGTAAGCAATTTCACTCTTATGGAAGTATTTCTTAGAGTAGAATTTTGAAAAGCCCTACTATTAAGCTTTAGCCAAATTACCTCTAAAACAATATTTTAGAAATCATCATCAGGCTATAATGTCCCACTGCTGAGCACAGACCTCTTTTCACAAATAAGGGTGACAGAGAATGTGCAGATACTCCACCAAGCGTGCCCACTGCGGATCGGTGGAGGTAGGCTAGTGGTGAACCTACTGTTGGAGTTTTCAAGCCGCCTAGTAGGCCTCCAACTAGCTTAACGAATATCACAATTAAGTGATAACCGGGACCAACGGCTTTACGTGCATACCTGCCTTATTACCTATATATACACTAGGTACCGCTACTTGTCGGTGTATTTTGCAGTACATAATAAAATAACTGTATTTTAATATTCTAACACATATTATAAATAATGTGGTAATTATTACATAAACGTTACTCCTTGTACCATTTGCTAGGACTAACTTACTTCAGTATGCCCCACTTTCACGTGCTATACGGTGTATGAATGTCATTTCCCGAGATATTGATATTTTTTATTGTGGCCAGTCGAAATTCATTGAAGCAGCATACAAATGCATTGAAAATGATGTGTCATTATGATATACAATATTGTGTTAATTTTTATTTTTATTTTATGTTTTAATACATTTTTTTTTTATAATGTTTTATGTAACAGCTTTTGTCAGTTTAGTTATAGCATCGAATTAGTTATGTTACTGTAATGGTGTTATAATTTTCAATAAATAAATAAATAAAGTATAATTGTGGTAAAAAACAACATACATCAAACAAGCAATCTCACAGTATTAAGTTGGATGCCTCCGTGAAAATCCACTAAAATTCTCGCCAAAGAATATAAAATTAAAATGTCTGCTAAAGCGATTCCAACACTAATGGACTATAAGGTGATTAATGCGGCGACGACATTATTTTAATGAGGATAAATTGCATCTTTGAGTGTCCCCTCTAATAGCATTCTTAATTATTCTTTTGCTTGGTTTTAAGCTCGGGATTAACTATTGGACATCCATTTAAAGTAAGTTTTCGATAGAGAATTTTTACTTTTTAATTCAGCTACGATTTCTATTGAGTTAATTATTGGGGAATATATTTGATATATTAATTATGCTGGATTATCTTTATTTACAACAAATATGTACAAAATACAATCTATATATAGAAAATTTCCTCAAGCCTGCCGCTGCTTCCGATTAACGGCAGGGTTCCCAGAAGGCTGGCAGCGTTTCCTCTTTGGATCGCCAAGCTGACGCGTCGGCGGAAAATGCTCCCCGCCCGCTGGTCTCCGGAGGTCTCGATCAATTTTGATGACAAGGTGCGAGCAAAACGACGAGCTTCGGACCCCCACGATCCCATGGTCTCGACCGCAAAAGGCACAAAAATATAGTTGGGTCCAATCCATGCGTATTTTTTGAATTTTCCGCACTGGCCGCTGGAAATTAAGCTAGAAATATTATTGAACATTTTAATTTTGTATACGGGGTGGATACGATAATAAATGAAACCACATAAAGTACTCATAAATACGAACAACTTTTACTACAGGACCAACTTCGAAATCGCAAATAAAAATTACAACTTTTCATACATTTTTGCCGAGTTGGTCCCATAGTAAAAGTTGATCGTATTTATGAGTAATTTACGTGGTTTTATTTGTTGTCGTATCCACCCCATATAGTTGGGAAGATTTTTTCTTATTAGTGATTTTTCTGAATATTGTGTGTCATTGTATTAGTCGGCTTCAAGGAAAGAATAATGGGTCTACGGTTTTTTATTAACTTATTTTGCATTAATGTCATCATCTAACCGTTTATTGATAACGATTGAAAGCTTATTCAATCTACACACTCGTAAAATCAGTGTCAAAAGAACTATAAGTTTCAATATTGAACATCAGTTCACTCAACCATGTTTAATTTGTATCGGTAGAGAGTATGACAAAGGTATTGCGGAAACAGTAGGCCTAGTGAAAAATAAACTGGCGATTTTGCAGCTAATCGCAACGATTTTAATAGTCGCAGTGAGCTGATATGCTATAATGGAAGTTCTACTCCTACATCTATAGCGAAGGTTTTAGGCATTGGGCATATTCGAGCGGGACAGAAGAGCGGGTTAAATCGAAGGGCAAGAATAAAATGCAACTAACCGAGGGTTGTGAAACTATTAAAATAGTCATTATACAACTAAATGACAAATTATAAATGACAAATGCAAGTACATATTTTGGATTTGCGTCTTACCCAGGGCTCTTTATGTAATGTATGACAAACGGCAGCACTCAAACACCACATAATATTATAATCCGTTGCAAAGACATTAATATAAATATCGTAGCCCAAAATGCTACAACTACAGTGCTACCAACGAGAGAATGAGTGGTTTAGAGCCCCTCAGTCTGAGGAGAGACTTTGCCTCCTTATGTGTGTTCTACAACGGAGAGTGCTCTAAGGAATTGTTCGACTTGACGCCCACGGCTACCTTCCACCATCGCAACTCTCGCCATCGATGGGGAGTCCATCCACACACATTGAAACCAGAATTGTTTCGAACTGTGCAGGCTAAAAGGAGTTTTCTTCCGCGGACGCTCGGACTATGGAATGAGCTCCCCGCCGTGGTTTTCCCAATGGAGTACAGCATGGGGTTCTTCAAAAAGAGTGTGAAGAGATTTCTTCAAGGTCTCCAACGCGCGAGTTATACCCCTGGTGTTGCAAGCGTCCATAGGCTACGGTAACTGCTTACCATCAGGCGGGCCGTATGCTTGTTTGCTACCTTAGTGTTATAAAAAAAAGTTTGGTTGAGTTTCTGGCACCTGTTCATATATTGGGCTATTCTCGGAAACGGCTAATCCTATTGCCTAAACGGCTAAGGTTCGATATTTTCTTAGGCATAGCTTAGTGAAAGTCGCATTATAATCAGATTAGCCGTTTTCGTGATTTGCCCAATATTAACAGGTGTCAGAAACGAATTCTCTCGGCGGCCGCACTGTAGTATAAAATACATAAAGACAATGGTTTTTTACAACTCAGTCGCAAGTGTGTGCAGTAGCTTAGAATCGCAATTTTCCACATGACCTGCTGAGGCTTTTTAGTTTTGTAGCATCCTTTGATTTTGATAGTATCGTTATACCCCGGTAAAAGGATTTTTATGCGTCAGTACGTGGAATGCTTCCTATATGCTACATACGTGGTAGGTACGTGTATTTAGTGTTAATCAGTGTTCAAATTTACTAAAGGTTCTGTAGTTTTTTAGTCATGATACAATTTGTTTTACTTATGGAGGTGCAAGGTGGATATGACACCTCCATTTAAAAGGGTAGATCTTCCGCCAGGCTGGGTCATCGTGCCTGGGGACCGCGGTCCAACTGTACTTGTCGGACAGTTGTATATATGCAGATCGCCGAGAAATCTTTGCAAGCGCGATGCAGGATATAGTGGGCATGTATGCGCGATGTATGCACGATGCAGGATAATGTGGCGGCACGCCATCTATGTATCGGCGTGTGAACTTCGCTATGTAGTGGTTCGCTACATACTCGTAACTACCATATCGGTCGGTTAACTAAAGCTGGCACGTTCAACACATTTACACGTTGCGCTTGTGTATCTGTGAATAAGCGCGCAGCGTGACGTGACGTCGCACTGCATGCGCATCATGAAATGTTTGTCTGTCTCTCTCGCGCGCGGTCAAGTTTATGAGTATGAAGGAGACAGTAATAGTTTTGCTTTTGTTACTGCTCATAAATATAGTGATATTTTTTTGCATTCATTCATTAGTATTGATTGATTAATTAGAAGCAATAATGTAAAACATACTGTATCATAAAATTGCATATGTGTGAGTGCTGTGAACGTGCCAGCTTTCATAACCAGCCTGTACCGTAGCACCGTAACTTTCTTTTGCAGATGCTGCTTAGCTAGTACAAATATAAAAGAAAAGAGACTGCCGAAAAAATCTGACTGAGTGATGCACACAGAGAGGTAGAGCTTAGCGTTATTGCGCTCAAAAAGCAGCTCGACTGGGGAAGTACCTCCACCTTACAGAATGCCGCAGCCAAATAACTTTATGTTGTGTTCCTGCGCGTGAGTAAGGTCACCAGAGCCCATCAGGATGGATGAAGGATCGGTAACGCGTGAGTGATACCCCGGGTATTGCAAGTGTCTATAGGCTGTGGTAACCGTTTACTATCCGTTTATCTAGTGGTAAACGGTTACCACATCCTATATCTGGGCCGTACGTGTACATATGCATTATGATGCATGCATGCGACGTTGCCACGTTATTGTATAAAATAAAATAAAAAAATCCGGGAATATATATATTTTTTGTTAAATCACATTTTACTTTTTATGCAATAATTACAGAAATAATGTCATTCATCCATCAATGATTAAAATAATTACGATACTTAATTTATATGTTAATTGTTCGCCTTTATGTTCGCAACACAAAGCCATTTTTCTCATGACTTCTTGTATATATTTTGGAGCGCTTTGGTTTACAGACTACTGATAGCCTAAGTAACATAATGCACTATATGTTCTCTCTGGGCAGTAATTGGTCCAACTTCCATATTAAGGTTGTCAATGTCCTTTTCTTAAAGACTTCTTCACGGGTCTAACGTTTAGGAGGTACTAAATGTATACCTAAAACCTTAGGCAACTGTTCCTATTGAATGTTGTAATATTATTTTTCCTTTGTTATTTTTCATACTATATTCATTTCGATAAATAAATCAGACATCGTATTGTTCACCTACGTATCTTAAAAGGTATTAAAGACTGTCTGTACCCACACGTCTATTACTTTTAACTTCGAACAAGTAAACACTATGAAATATCTTACACATATTGTATTAAGTAAGCTTCTAAACAAGAACATAAAGTGCAGAGGTTCTACACCTACATACGTTTTACTGCATAGAATCTACGTCATTTTTAAGTCACATTTCTTAGATTGAAAAGGAAATAGTGTGGAAATGTTCCGAGCGTGTCACGTGGTGTCAATAAGGGATTGCAACCTTCAACCCACTTTACCTACCCACTGTACTTTGTTGCGTAACATAGGACTAATGGGCTATAATCACTAGACAGTGATGTTTTTGAAAAAGCTCTTTAAAAAAATTGCTACTGGGTGTAACGGAAAGGGTAATTTACCACCCACCAAAAACATTCTGTAAAAAACTAGCCAAGTCTCGATGGAGCTGCTTGTTTATCTCTAAAAAGTAATGAAATCTAGACAAAGTCGTGCCAAGTCTAAGGTTCCTTACTGCGATTTCTTTATTATTATAGTTAATGTTGTGTGACTTGGCCGTTTCTAGTTTTTTACAGAATGTTTTTGGTGGGATTTCACTTCTTTTTGTAGAAAATGAAGCGGCCCACCAAGTTGAATATTTTTTGTAAAGGCGGTATGTCGATCTCTAATAGTTTGGTTGGGCTCTTGTGTTTTCTAATCAGGGTCACCAGGTACTCCAGATCTTCGATTATCCTAGTTTTTATAGTTTTCCCTTTATGTGGTCATTAAACCCTAACTGTACCAAATTTCAGCTCTCTGAGTTTATGGGAAGTACTAGTTCTATTTTGATCATGATCATGAGTGAGTGAGTGAGTGTCATAAATGAGAAACTTTACCTTCGTTTAACTTCGGAACTAAATTACCTACAGACTTGAAATTTTGGATTTTAAGTATGTGATTATAGCTTACTGGATGACGAAAATTTCTGCGTTCGGGTCTTATCCGGAGGTTCTCAAATAGGGGCCTGAAAATGCGGCGAAATGGTTCCAGTAAAGGATACGGCAGTGTTTGCTTCGCGCTCGACTTGGCGGGGGCACTGCCGTGCCTCCCGATTAGAGTAATTCACTTTTTTGGTAGTAGGCGCCCATCACACACACACAGATCGCGGAAGAGAAAATTTTATACAAGGGACGCAAAATGATAATCACCCTCATTGACCGGTGACATGTTGGTTATGATTTTAATTCAATAAACTTGATTGGATGCAAACATTTGGTATGAATTTATGAATAATTTATTTGAGCTGAAACTTTTTAGAGAGTGTCGGTACCTGATGTAGTCTTCACCGTTTTCGTTACACCCATATGAACGGTTCAGCTATAACGTATGTTCGTAGAGCAAAGACAGCTAAGGAAGCTTGGGATGCTCTCTTGGCAGCCTATGAAGAAAAGAGCTTAGGCAGAAGACTTGCTTTAGAAAGACGACTCTATAGATATTGCTTAGATACATTTGAAAACAATATGGAGAAGTATATAAATGCTGTACTTTGTACTGTTCAAGATCTCGCAGATATTGGGAAAGAAATTGAAGATGCAAGTGTCGCTACGATTCTTTTAGGTGGTTTGGGACCATGATATGATCCCCTAGTGATGGCATTGGAGAATTCAAATGTCAACGTCACAAGCGAGCTAGTAAGAGGTAAATTACTCAATGAATCTTTGAGAATGGAGCATGAACCGAGCACTTCAGCTTTGAGAACTATTCAGAAAGGTAATGTTTCAAATTTTAAGAATATTAAGAATAATAAAAGCAAGAAACAGGTTGTTTGTTATGAATGTCATGAACCAGGATATAAACAACCCGACTGTCCTAATAGGATAATTAGTTCTAAAGGTGCTAATGCTACATACACTGAAAAAAATGTACTACAAAATTGTATTTAACAGTAACACAAATTTTGACGACCAATAACATAAACTAACTAAAAGCGAACTAAAACTTACCAGTAACAAAACTAGTATTTGATCATTACTAAATTATTTGACTAAATGTAACTAAAGTTAGTTTCCCGACAACTAAAGTTAGTTTCCCGACAACAAAACGTCAACTTACATAACTAGTTTTGTGGATCCTTTTTTTCAGTGTAGAGAAAAAAACAGGGCGAAAGACATAAAATAACGCTGCCCCGCGTGGTTTCACCCGCATTCCCGGAATAAAAAGTAGCCTATGTCCTTCTCCATACCATAAACTATCTGCATGCCAAATTTCATCGCGATCGGTTCATCGTCTTAGGCGTGACAGCCTATCAAACAAATAAACATTCGCAATATAATTCTAATGTTAGTATACTATTATTTAGGATAATAAAATAAAACTACGTAATCATTTACTATAAAAACAACATTACTGAAAACATAGTACTTATATCAAACTCAGTAATATTCTTAATTCCCAACTAATGTAACGGTACGTTAAGTACGGTACGTTAACGGTAACGTAGAGAAGAAAATTTGCAAGTTATTTTAAAGGATTATAACTTTTAATCGATGGAATGTTTAAATTTAAGCTTTCGTTTCTCAGAGATAGCTAAATAACGGGTAATTTGTCACCTTCTCCCCTCGGATTAGCCTAATTACAAATTAGTCTGAGTTTTACGTTCGCTCATTGTTTCTCCTATAATCCTACCAATTATAGGTTACTACCCACAGAGTAAGAAAATTAACAGAGTGATAACCTAGACATATCATACACTAGTTGTTTTACTGTCAGAAAAAAATACAATATAAGTTTCTTGTCATTTGTTCTCGGTAAAAGTATCGATAAAATACCGGCCAAGTGCGAGTCGGACTCGCTGGAGGGTTCCGTCCAATTAACTAACTCGAACTTTTCTATGAAAAAAAAAGCCAAAAAAACGTATCTAATATGGGCGCCCCCTTTAATTTCTAAATTGTATTTCATTTTTATTATTTGTTGCTATAACCGCAATAGAAATACACATTCTCTGTTAATTTCAGCTCTCTACCTATTACGGTTCATGAGATATAGCCCACATACCACTAATGAGATATAGCCCACTAACAAACGGACGGACAGCGGAGTCTTAGTAATAAGGGTCCCTAAAAATGAGAAATTGGTTTTCACTATAACGTATTAGTCGTTCAAATTATGAACGCGCAATTCGTTTCAAGCTAGGCGGATGGACTAGTTTCAAGGCAGCGTTGATCATACCCGTGCTTACGGCACTCTAGTACATACAATCGCTCTATGGTACTACCTAATACCATACTAATATTATAAATGCAAAAGTGAGTTTGTTTGTTACCTCCAGAAGCCTCACAGGCACAAATGGCAAAGAGAGCATCATAAAGTCCTTAAAGGTTTCCGAACCACAAAGGTATTTATCATGGAAACGCGACGGTACCCACGGGAGACTGCTAGTAATATTATAAATGTGATAGTTTCTAAAAATGTTTGATACTCTATCACGTACTACCTGCTAAAAGAATTTAGACTCTTTAGGTAGCGACATCAAACGCCGTGACGAATAAGTCCCGAATTGGAATCCCACAATGAGCGTGAGCTTTCACTCATGAAGAAAACCATAGCACGGTGGTAGGGTACTTTGCTTATAGTACCCCCTGGCTGGCTACGACGTTAAAGTTGAAAGTCAGTCGCCAAGTACCTACCCCATGGAAAATCTAAATCTATCTGCCAAAGTCTTCAGCAGAATAACATTATTCTCAAAAAATAAAAGAAAAATAACTTAAGAATTATAGAATTCTCTGAGGTAAACAATATTATTCTTCGTATACATTTTTGACTAGAATGGCATATTACACTGATTTAGTTAAAAAGCGATTATGAATAAGGGGGTTAGACTCCGATAGTATTACGTGGATAAAACCGGCTGAGTAGTGATTATTACTAATCACTAATTGCCACCAAGATAATACAGCAGATATCCATTTTTAAAACACTTTTCTGACTCTATAGCTGATATGACTTTTAATTCCAACAATTTCTTCCATAAATTTCAATTAGAATTTTATCCGAAATCTGAAAAGGTTAGAATTAAATTAAACTTTAAACCGTTTTCGGGAAGTTTTCATATTGCAACGAAAGGTTGTAGAAAGCCCTATGAACTTACCCGGGCCTATTTTTGCCCAATCGTCAATATTTACTGAAACCCCATCCGCAATAAGCACCCCGGGCCCTTCCGGGATTATCATTATAAACGGGTGGGTATTAAATTCGGAATTCCGGTATTAAACTGTTCGCGGGTAAACTCCGGACTTGTAAAAAAACTTGTTGTATATTATATAATCATTACTGTTTTAACTTGCAATGAGAAAAAGTAATTATATTAAAAAATATCAAATTATCTCTATATGATTGTTATCAAAATCTTTTTACCACTATTTTTTTTCCGTTCATTTCAAAGCTTCTTGCAAAGTGCCTAAGTCATAAAGTTCTTTCTACTTACTAGTTCTTTAACACATTAAATTATTATTATTTTGTTTCAATTCGACTACGCTTTTTTTATAATGTTCGTCAGTGTATAATGCGCCGATCCCACATAGAGAAACCTGCGTTTCACGTGTATGACGTGTGATCGGTAGCGAATATTGCAAACTCTAGACTGCTTGCTGTGTGCACAATAGTGAATTGAATGCGAAACGCAGAACTTTGGAACTCTCTCTGTGGGATTGGCGCCTAAGTGTAGTGTCAAAAACAATTTTTTTCTAAAACGATTTGTTGTAGCGTGAACAAAATCAATTGTAGGTAACTAAAAGCAATGTTCGAATGCTGGTTGATTACTGTACGTTCATTCAATTAATGTGCGTCGACTATTACAACTATTATTTTAAAAGCACTATGACACGTAACAAATTTAGATTGAACCCTAAATTAAACAGAAATTCATTGAAACACTGAAAGCACTCGGGTTATTATGACTGGTCAACAAACAAATTTCAATATTCCAACCCATTCGTGATTTGATTGTTATTATTAAATTATTTGAAATTGGATTTTACTTGATAATTAATGATATATGAACAATTGCCTTCTGTTTTGATTTTTATGGCGTCGTATTATTTGGTTTAACTTTTCAACATCTTAATAATTGTCTAAAAGTATTTATTTTGATTTAGACTGCCAAAGCTCAAGATATGTTTATAGTCGAATTGGAAATTATTGAATTTGGAATCTATAATCATGAGGTAAGACTTATTTTCAATTAAGACATAATTTTTTGAAACTTGACTCTTTTGATACTTATAATTCCACACTACGATCCTAACTGCCAGTTTCTGAAAGCCAAATCAAAGTTAATCTCATGTTAAAAGTATATCTGTTATTGTCAATAACGTCTGAAATGACAAAGACGGCAACAGTTTTGATTATAGGTTAACTTTGATTTGTCTTTCAGAAACTAGCAGTTAGTGTACTTTTAGCAGATGACGAATTACGTGATGCCAACGTATTCCTAAATCTTGTAAATAAAATAAGTATAATTTACTGTTCCTCTTGACGCAAACCACTATTTGGGCAATTTCTCACCCCTTTACGTAAGTACCTAAAGGGGTGAGAAATTGCCCAAATGACACGTATGAAATCTTTTATTAAATTGGTTTGTGTCTTGTTTTGTTTTTCTCAAAGAGTCTATTGAACTATTGTTAAATGATGTCTTCTTCATTCAAAATTCGAGTCAATTGCTTTATTGCATCCTCGATTAAACGCACTTATATTAGTCGTATAAGCTCCTATCATTCAGTCACTTAAGCCTGTCTCTTGCGCACCGCTACGCGGACAGTAGCGTCAAAACTGTAGAGTCACGCGCACCTAAACTCATTGTACTGTGTTTTACGAGTGATTTTTATCGCTTTTATATGACAATAGTGTTTTGATGGCCTCGGAAATGGGATGTAAAACTATTGTGTCCTCATTTTGGATTTTGTTTGGTATGTGATATTTTTGCTTGATATATTTATTATCCTTGTTTATTTAAAAAAACATACTTTTTCTATGTTACTATAACCTGTTTTAATTATACTCAACGTATTATTCAATGAAGGTAATACGATAGTATTTGTATTTGAATCGATTTTTTTATTTTATAACATTTTGGAGTAAATACTAAGCATCGTCTGTGATAGCCCCATGGCACAGCTGGCTTTCATCCACCCCGGTGTCCTTACGCCTCAACGGGGTAGATAGGAAAATTGTTCCATCTATTACTGCGCTGTTCTTCTACTTAACTTCTCTCAGTTACTGTATAAAATATATTTACTGGCTAATTTTGAAAAAATGTACCCTCGCACTAACTTCTCTTAATAAAAAACTTTGTTAAAGCAAGACGGGATAAGGGCACCGGTGGATGGGAGCAAGTCCTTAGTATATATTTTTGTAATGTCAAGGGGATATTAACTATAGCCAAAGAATAACTAAATAAAACCTAGCGTTTCTCCGTAGTTTCTCGTAAGTAACTCTATGATTCTTTTTTATCAGAAGTTTGAGCTCGTTTACATTAATACAATATTATAACCTAAGATAAAAAGGTCAGGTAGAAAGATATAAAGCACAATCCCCGTGCGTGTAACTGGGTAACGGAAAGATAGTTTATATGAGTAAACGCCGTGGTTTTCCCAAGGTAGTACAGCATGGGGTTCTTCAAAAAGGGTATGAAGATATTTTTTCAGGGTCGGCAACGCGCGAATGATACCCCTGGTATAGCAATAGGTTACGGTGACCGCTTACCATCAGGTGGGCCATATGCTGTAGACCAAAAACAATAGTATAGTAGGTATTTATAGCTACTAACTTATGCATGCGAATAACATGCAGCTGCCTTTTGAGATTAAAAAAACCAAAAGCTGTAACTCAACCACTTATGGACTTTAACAATTGGTTGTCTCAATTGCTGTTCCACCGGTTACTTGACCTTTTGGTTCTTGCGAGGGACGCACGTCCTACAGTAACAATTGTTTTCATTCAAAGGATTCATCATCTGCCTGCCTTATTCCTAATCATTTGGGATCGGCATGTAGCTTCTTCCATCCGCGTACACTTATACTGAAGACTCCGAAACTTA
This sequence comes from Polyploca ridens, assembly GCA_951394255.1. Lineage (NCBI taxonomy): Eukaryota > Metazoa > Arthropoda > Insecta > Lepidoptera > Drepanidae > Polyploca > Polyploca ridens. The sequence goes on from OX596257.1 coordinate 12,580,949, forward strand.
CGTAGTAACTATTTAGTAATCTGTGCCGAAACTCAGGCATTTTTATGTCGAACCAAATGTATTCATCACAAGTAATTTCAACTTATAAGTGTACGTAGTACATTAGTCTTATTACTTGAGGTCATCCAGATTTAAAGAGTCCCAGCTTTTTTTGTTATATGACGTTAGAAAGTGACAAATATATTTAAGACCTGGGTTTTGCTACACTTGTTTTAAACCCTCTCACGTACCCGGATGAGGGCAAAAATAATCCTCTGTTTCTTCTCTAGGTCTTCTGGTTTCGGGACCGCCCGATTTCCCACCTGAGCTATTATAACCTTGTAGAGGGTGGCGAAATTTACCTTCGTATTCTAATGATATTGTACCATTTTTTCATTACCTGAAAACACGGATAAAACGACGTTTTCTTAAAATGAAACCTAGCTAGATCGATTTATCGCCCCCGAAACCCCCTGCATAAAATATCGTTCGAGCCGTTTTCGAGATTCAAAATATATATACAGGATGCTTTTTTGGTCAGCGACAAGCGAGCCAGGAACGGTAGAACAAATTTTCCAAAAATGGACTTAATTCCATTAAATACTGAAAATGTACCTTATTCAATTTGAAAAAAAATTACCGCAAACTATGTTCTCTGGCCACGTGCACTGACTAGAGCTAGGCGCAAGCCGCCATTGCCCCACCCCTTTACCCCCTCGCACTCCCGTTGAGTATTACGTCTATATTTTAGCTTATTACATGATTTTCAAACTAATATTATTTTTATTTTTATTAGCACCACTATCAGTTGTATTATCGACCCTGAGTCGCTCCTCGCTGACCAAAACAACAACCTGTATACATATATACAAGAATTTCTCGTTTAAAGGTATTAGATAGATAGATATAGATATAACTTAGAAATATTAGGCCAAAGTGAAGTCTGGCTAACAAGTGCAGCCATTATCATCACGCTACATTTTTCCCAAAGCAACAAGTTCTCATTGTTTAATCATTGCCAATTAGAATCAATTATTTAATATCTCATGTGATGCCATAAAGGGACAATGTGCCTGTTTTATAGCGGGCATTAAATACACATTCATTTAACTAAACACCATAGTTTCGTTCATTTACTGTTAGCAATGGTTGCTTAATGGAAGCGCATAATAATGTTATGCGTTTTTCCCGTAATGGGTATCTAACTACGTTACCTATCTATGTGGACTATATTGGGTAATTTCTAGGTATAAATCAAGATCTATATTTTATGTGTTATACTGGGTGGAGGTGTACCCCTGGTGTTGCAAGCGTCCATAGGCTACGGTAACTGCTTGCCATCAGGCGGGCCGTATGCTTGTTTGCCACCTAAGTGGTATAAAAAAAAAAAAAAAAAAGATTTCGAGATGGCATATTTTCGAAACCTATGTTGGGTTTAGTCATTCTGAACAACTATTAATATGGGACCAAAATTAAAATCTCAAAAAAAAAATATTTTTCATACATTATGATCGAGCAAGGTTAACATTTTGTAAGAAAATTTAAAAAAAAATTTAGATTTTAGTATTTTTAGTGTTGGTCCCATAGTAAAAGTTGTTCAGCATGACTAAACCCAACATAGGTTTCGAAAATATGCCATCTCGAAATCTCCACCTGTTATAATAAGGAACGCTCTTTATCAATCGTCAAAGTTAAGCTATTACCGGTGAGGTCGCTACTTGGATGGGTGACCGTCTAGTGGTATTTTAAACTCGAGCGTTTTCCGAAAAAATTATAAGATCTTTTTGTTCCGCGCTTCGGAAGGAACGTATAACCGTTGGTCCCGGCTATCACTTAGTTGTGATAGTCTTGGAAGCCTCCTAGGTGGCTTGAAAATTACAAAATTAGGTTGACCAGTAGCCTACCTCCACCGATCCGCAGTGGGCATGCGTGGTGGAGTATTTTCCCATGCACTTTCACCCTCATTTGTGAAAGGAGGCCAGTCCCCCTAAAAAGGAAGCTAAAGCAATATTGCTAACGCAATTCATTTTTTCGAATTCTCTGCAGATCCTACGTAATTTCAATATTTTTTGGTATACTAATCACTTATTATATACAATTCAATCCAATAAAACATTCGGAATTGATGAATTGCATAAGATCTGCCGTAAATTCGAAAAAATGAATTGCGTTAGCAATATTGCTTTAGCTTCCTTTTTAGGGGGGCTGTGCTTAGCAGAGGGACATGATAGGCTAAAGATGAAATTTCTTATGTTCTGTGGTAAAAACAGATATAACTGATAAGATTAAATTAGTTACGTCTTAAACAACATAATCAGCAAATATTCTAGTTAAAATAATAGAGTCACCACCAGAGATGCTTTGTAGAGTGTAGCATTAGCAGTCGAAAGGTCAATTAAATAGTCAACACATGCTCCCACAAAAACGTTAAACGTTCATCTAACATTCACGAATATCGTCTTCCTGATGCCCTAAATATGGTACATTAAAGTATCAAGGAGCGCGCGACTGGCCAATTGAGCAAATTAAGCGTCTCTTAAGACTTAAGCAAGAATGAAGGGCGTGTTTAGTATTAAATGAGTGAATTATTTACATCGCTGCTTAGTTAAATTTTAGCTGATTTTAAGATTTCTTTATATACCACTAAGTCGGTAAACAAGCATACTACCCGCCTGATGATAAGCGGTTACCGTAGCCATATGGACGCTTACATCGCATCGCTCACGCGTTACCTTTCACGCTCCCCAATGAGCTCTGGCGACCTTACGCGCACGAACACAACATAAAATTATTTGACTGCGGTATTCTGTAAGGTGGAGGTAATTCCACAGTCGAGCTGCTCTTTGAGCCAAATAACGCTATGCTCTACCTCTCTTAAACATGTAAAAAAACGGCCAAATGCATACCGCGGCGCCCGCCTGGGTAAGCCAAAGGTATCAATCGCAGGTTGCTGATACAGCAAAAATCAAAAGTTGTATACTAATTTTACACTGCAACTATATTACTATGGCTACATGATTTAGTTCCGAATAGAGCGGACTTTATTAGTCTATAAACTAGAGGCATCTCATGTTGTTGTGAGATAATATCTATAATTTGCCGTAGAATTCCTGTTAAAATAACATTTTTGCTTTGAATGTTGACTGTTTCAGTTAAAAAGGCAATATAAAAATGCATCATCAATATCAATTTAAATCACTCCTTATTGTTAAGAATAGCCCTCATGATAATGAGTGATGTGTTTCAACGAGTCGACTTACAATAGCGTGTAATAAGATGCGACAGGCGCCTTCCCTCGTACCGTTCGGTAATTTGTCTAATTTAAAAAAATAAAAATTATAACGAGGGGAATTGTTGTGTAAACTGTTGGGACTTGGGACTTTCAAATTATAATAAGTAAGAAGTACCTACAATGTTTCGTTATTTTTTTACATTTACAGGAACATTACCTACATGGTAATAATACTTACTTATTACTTATAATAGATGTTATTTACATTCAGACCCAGAACAATCAGGTTTTAAGAGAGATCTTAGGATATATATAGAAGCGCTGTGTCCAAAAACGATGCGCACCTTCTGCACCTGCCCTACTTCCCGCCCGCTTGATATTGCCAGCTCGGGTGATTTACCAGTTTAAGGATATTTTTTTCTTATAATCTTCACATTATTTTAGCAAACTATGCTTCGCTTTGTCGGTTTCCAAAACTCTTCCAAACGGTCTCTTTGTAGCTCTTTTGTCTACTTCGTTTTCCTTCATCAGCAGGGAATTATTCTTATACGGGGTGGATACGACAATACGACATTAAATGAAACCACGTAAAGTACCTACTCATAAATACGATCAACATTTACTATGGAACCAACTTCGAAATCGAAAAGAGAAATTACAGCTTTTCATACCAAAGGTACATGTCTGGTCGGAAAAAAATTATGAAAAGCTGTATTTTTTTTACGATTTCGAAGTTGGTTCCATAGTAAAAGTTGATCGTATTTATGAGTACTTTACGTGGTTTAATTTAATTTCGTATTGTCGTATCCATCCCGTATAAGGCATAATACCAATATTATTCTAATAACTTAATGAAGATTCTCGTGATGTAATTATCTATATCTTTTGTAAAACAAATGTTAAGATACATTACACACACACCAAAGGCAAAAAGTGCCATATAGGGTAAGGCTAGTCGTTAAAAAGGATTTCCTGAAATATACCTAACCACTTGAATGAGAATCAGGTCTTTGGCTGCAAGCTTTCTTTTTCAAAAGAAATAGAGCATAGCGTGTTCTATATTTCAAAATTTTAAGGAGCCCGAGTAGACAAGTACCTGCCTACCTCCACGCTACAGAGCTCTTCTCACATTACCCTCGATCAGTTTTTGACAAATATATTTAACTAGCTGTCCCCCGCTGCTTCACCCGAAATACCGGGATAAAAAAGTATCCTATGTTCTTTTCCATATCATTGGCTATCTGCATGCCAAATTTCATGTAGATCGGTTGAGTATTTGAGGCGTGAAACGTAACAAACAAATAAACAAACACCGTGTAGAGACACGTTGTATCTACAATTTTATCTCTTATACATAGAATATAGATGTAGATAAATGGATTTGAGTAGTTTGGTCTGCAAAGTTTACGTACCTATGCTTTATTTTCATTTGAGTAGCTAAGTACGTGTGAGAAGGGTCCTATAGTTTTAAAACCCAAACAATCGTAAGCAGGTGCATTCGATTAGGAACTGGGTCATCTCGGCATAATTAATATTTAGGTTACGTTTTCCTAAATAATTGTTTGGTCTTCGTGTGACGCGTCCATTTTAAATACTACGCAAGTATTTTACTCACAGAACATTTATGTGATAAAATATTGTTTCATATTAGTTGGGTGCACATTAAATAATTAATTATGTTAATGTGCAAAGCTTACAGCGTCCAGTCACGCATGTGTTTACCATTAAAATGCAATGAACTGGATATTTTTTAAGTTGGTGTGATTTTAATTCGACAAAATGTACTACTAGGTATTTACCTAGGACAAATATCCCTTACGTTATTGTAGCATAAGGTAAAATTTTCCAATTCAAATTCAAAATCATTTACCTATTCAAATAAGACTTTTGCAGGCACTTATGACAATTCTGACTCTAAGAATTTAGAAAAAAAACTTTTTACATTCATTTTAATAACATTTGTTTATATTTCAATAAAATAAGACTTCTTGATAATTACTTGTTTTATTTAGAATAAACTCGTAAACCTTGTATGTACATGACATTAGAGAGAGCAACAGCGCCATGTGCGGCCAGTAACTAGAACTAAAAACAAAAGCGTTTACAAAGACACCTCTAAGTAAACAAACATATCATACCTCTGAGTAACAGAAAATATTTATAAAGACAGCTTTAAATTTATCTTTATTCAACACTCCCACTTAAATTTATAAGGTGTAATTTATTATTAATCATAATAACTTTAAATTTGCTTTTATTCTAGTTCCATTACATCTAATCATTATGACAACCATGCTAACTATAAACCATACAGGTCTCTTAAGTAATTTTCATAATCTTATCTCTATTACAGTTAAATTTGCTTACAGGCAAAGACTTGGTAAGAAAATCTGCCAGTTGGCATGAACTTTCTACATATTTAATAATTACTATTTTCTTCTCAACATTCTCTCGAATGAAATTATATTTTATATCTATGTGTTTACTTCTTTTGTGAAATACAGGATTATTAATAAGTTTAATTGCACTCTGATTATCAACATTTAAAATGACTGAGCTTTGTGGCTCCCCAATATCAAACAACCAACTAATTCTAAATTACATTTATAAACAATAGAAATGTCCCTTGTGTTACTCAGGTAACGCAAGATTCTTTTCACAGCAGTCACATGCAAGGGACCCGGATCATTGACATATCTACTTACAATATTTACAGCATAAGCTATATCGGGTCTAGATACAGATGTTAAAAATAGCAATGCTCCCACTGCTTCTCGATAAGGAAAATTAATAGGCACATTACTTGTATTCTTAGATAAATGTACATTGACATCTGCAGGGGTACTGCTACATTTAGCATCTGACAAATTAAATTTATTTATCAATGTGTCAATATACTGTTTTTGACTTATACTTATACATCCTTCTGTTTTATTTATTTCCATTCCAATAAATGAATTACATCTTACAATCTTTATCTCAAAGTTTTGTTTCAGATCTTTTAAAATGGTAGATATAATAATGTTACTTTTAGACAATAACAATTTATCGTCCACATAAATAATTAATAATACTTTAATATTATTAAAATATCCAACAAATACACAATTATCAGATGGACATGGTTTAAATCCATAAGTAGTTAGAAATGAACAAAATTTCTTATTCCAACATCTAGATGATTGTTTGAGTCCATATATAGATTTAATTAACTTACATATTTTTGATGGCTTGGCTTCCACACCCTGCGGCACCTCCATGTAGATCTCCTCAGATAGCTCTCCATAAAGGAAGGCTGTCTTTACATCAAATTGCTCTATCTGTAGGTTTTCTCTCGCAGCAGCACTGAGTATCAATCTGACGGAGTCATACCGGCTAGTAGGGGAAAAAGTTTCATTATAGTCCAAACCTTTCACTTAGGTAAAACCTCGAGCACATAGTCTTGCTTTATATCTTTCAATTTCTCCTTCTCTATTCTTCTTTATGCTGAACACCCATTTGCAAGTAATAGGGTTCTTTTCAGTTCTATCAGTGATTACCCAAGTTTTATTATTTTCATGTGACTGAAGCTCTTCGGCTATAGCTTTCTTCCATTGATGACAATTGACACTATTTATTGCCTCTTCATATGTGTTGGGTATTTCTAATTCCGTTAAATTAACTTCCATCCTATTATTTCGTCGAGGACGCAATGTGATATTTCTCTGCTCTTCTTGTTCTAAATTAATATATCTTGGAGGGTAATAGGTGTCATCTAGTTTGTCTTCAATTGTCTTCATAGAGTCATCTGTAGACATTTCTGAGGATGTATTATTGTTATCCTGATCATTGCCTTGCGAGGATGGCTCTGACTGTTCTTTTTCTTCTTCATTGAAGTTCATCTCTGTGAAATTTTGCCTTTTTTCTGGTATGCTATATTCTTCAAATTTCACATCTCGTGACACTGTAATTTTTCTTGTGCTCTGGTCATACATTCGGTAATTATCATTTTCATATCCAACTAATAACATTTTTGTACTTTTCTTATCCAGTTTCTTTCTTTTTTCTTTTGGTAGATGTACATATCCTGTGGAACCAAATATTCTTATATGTTAAAGATTAGGTTTGATTCCATTCCAGAGTTCAAATGGGGTGACACTTCCTGTCTGACTCGATGTATTTCTATTTAACAAATATATTGCACAGTTGACACCTTCTGCCCACAAGTTCAATGGAATGTCTTTCGCATATAACATAGTTCTAGCACTTTCCATGATCGTACGCAGTTCTCTTTCTGCCTTCCCATTTTGTTGTGGGGTATACGGGGCAGTACGCTCATGAGTTATTCCATTACTATCTAGAAAGGACTTAAATTCTTGATTTACATATTCACCACCATTATCTGTATGTAGAATATGTACATTATGTTGGAATTTATTTTTCACAATTGCATTGTACTTTATAAAATAATTCAACACCTCACTCTTATGTTTCATGAGGTAAGCATGGCGATAACTTGTGGCTCCATCTTTGAATAAAACAAAGTACTTCATACCTGACACAGATGGTTCTTCAATAGGGCCACATACATCACTATACACAATTTGACCAGGTGTCAATGGGCCTCTATTTGATTTCAAAAAGGGATATCTTGCTTGCTTACCGTATTGGCATGCTTCACAAATGAAGTTCTCATTTCCTGTCAGTGTAATTGGAATGGCACCACTTTTACTCATATTTTGAATTTCCTTAACATTCAAGTGTCCTAATCTCTCATGCCAAATTCTGATATCTGTCTGTACAATGTTACAATTTTCTTGTTTATTTGTTTTGATTTCTAATTCATATAAATTGTTTTCTGTTAACTGTGCACACATAACAACTGTGTTGTTTTTCATTATTAATGCTTTTTCACTATTCTTCACTATGACATAACCTTTCCGAGTAGCGGCTCCTTCAGAAAATAGGTTTCTTCGTAGGTCAGGCACATAAAGTACATTCTCTAGTTTACATTGTTCCCATTTTCCATTCACTAGTTTATTTATCAAAATAGTGCCTTCACCACATACTTTAATGCTTTGTTTATTTCCTAATTTGACTTCTTTGTTAATGTCATAGCCTTGAGACTCATTCAAATCACAGAAATAGTCACGTCTGAATGTCATATGCATTGATGCTCCACTGTCCAATATCCAAGCTTCTTCACCATGCACAGATAAACAATATTTTTCTGCACTAAATGCTAACATATCATGTGGCTTCTGATTTTTATTGTATGTTTTCTTTGGTTTTCTGCAGTCTCTTGCAAAATGACCTCTTTTATTACAATTGTAGCATATAAATCTATGACTTGAATTTCTTTGAACATTTAAATTATTCTGATTATCTGCATTTCTTATTTTGGAATTTCCTTTTGTTGCTAATAATGCAGTCTCATTACAAGTTGAGTCGTTGGCGAGGCTTGCTTCTTCATCTACTAAACGTGATGTGAGATTTTGTATTGTTTGACTATTTTCATCGAGTGACAACCATGCTTGTCTAAGTGAACGGTATGTTTGTGGTAAAGTACTTAGAATTTTTGTCATTACCGCTGTGTCACTGACTTTCTCACCAGTTTCCCGTAGTTGTTTTGCCAAACTTTCAACTTTGGATACATGTTGTGCCATTGTATCGTTGGCACAATAAGAATATTGGTAAAATTTCTCATGTATAATAATAATAATAATAAAGCTTTATTTAATTCCATGCAATAAGATTAAAAATAAATTATGTACAATTAATTTAGCAACCATTTGGAGACTTCAACGCTCACCATGTTGAGTGGCTTAGTTCTCGGTCCACTGACTTCGCGGGGAGGACTGCTCACGACTTTGCCCTGGCCTATGGCTTCTCACAACTGGTTCTTTCTCCTACGAGAATCCCAGATATTGAGAGCCATACTAGCTCCTTACTGGACCTTCTGCTGACTACGCGACCGGACAACTATGCAGTGACAGTGGATGCGCCACTTGGGTCATCGGACCACTGTCTCGTCCGGACGCAAGTGCCATGCGCCCGACCTGATTCGCCCCGGCCTCCCGGAAGGCGGCGAGTATGGCACTACAAGTCGGCAGATTGGGATGGATTGCGAGACTTCTACGCATCGTACCCGTGGAGACAGCTTTGCTTCGCATCAGATGATCCTGACACCTGTGCAGCTGCCGTCGCTGAGGCGATACTGGCGGGAATGGAATGTTTTATCCCAAACCCGCTAGTGGCTGCAGGGGTGAAGAAACGACCGTGGTTTAATCGGCCCTGCAAAGATGCTAGACAAAATAAGCAGACTTTGTATGAGGCTTGGACCACGGCCCGAACTAGTCAGGACCCTAAAATCTCTGATGCGAAACGCAAATTTAACGCTGCCTCGAGGTTCAGTAAGCGAATGATTGCTAGGGCTAAGTTCGATTTCGTCGGCAGGTTTGGCGAGAGGCTGACTAGCCTTCCCTCTGGAAGTCGCGCGTTTTGGTCTCTTGCCAAAGCTGCTGAAGGAAACTTTTGCCAGTCGTCCTTGCCACCACTCCGTAAGCCGGACGGAAACTTGGCCCATAGTGCAAAGGAGAAAGCTGATCTTCTGGGCTCTCTCTTTGCCTCGAACTCGACTTTGGATGACGGGGGTGCCACACCGCCTACCATCCCGCAGTGTGACACCTCCATGCCGGAGATAAGCATTACCCAACGGGAAGTCCGGCGAGAACTGCTTTCTCTGGACGTCCATAAGTCGAGCGGGCCAGACGGCATACCGGCAGTGGTTTTGAAGCGGTGTGCTCCTGAATTGTGTCCTGTACTAACGCGTCTTTTCGCGCTTTCCTTCACCAAAATGAAAGTCCCGTCTTCGTGGAAGACTGCCCACGTGCACCCAGTGCCCAAAAAGGGCGATAGATCGGACCCGACGAATTACAGGCCTATCGCCATCACGTCCCTTCTCTCCAAAGTCATGGAGCGAGTGATCAACACGCAACTCCTGAGATACCTAGAGGATCACGATTTGTTGAGCGACCGACAATATGGCTTCCGCCACAGTCGCTCGGCTGGTGACCTTCTAGTGTATCTCACACAGCGTTGGTCTCTTGCCATCGAGAGTCAAGGTGAGGCATTGGCAGTGAGCCTAGATGTGGCGAAGGCGTTCGATCGGGTCTGGCACCGGGGTCTCCTAGCGAAGCTACCAGCATACGGGCTTCCCGAGGGACTATGCAAATGGGTCGCCAGCTTTCTGTCCAGCAGATGCATAAGAGCCGTCGTAGACGGTAGCTGCTCCGATAGCATGGACATAAATGCCGGCGTCCCGCAAGGGTCTGTGCTGTCCCCAACATTGTTCTTACTGCATATCAATGATATGCTATCTATTGACGGCATTCATTGTTATGCAGACGACAGTACAGGGGACGCTCATTACACGGGCCGTGCTAATATCCCTCGTTCCGAGGTGGAGGAAAGCCGCGAACGGCTGTTGTCCGAAATCGAGAGTACACTAACTAGTGTCTCCGATTGGGGTCGGCTAAACCTAGTCCATTTCAACCCCACTAAGACACAAGCCTGCGCGTTCACCGCTAAGAAAACCCCATGGTCTGTGGCTCCACAATTCCAGAACACGTCCTTGAACATCAGTAACAGCATTGGGATCCTTGGCGTCGACATTTCTAGCGACGTTTTGTTCCGTAGTCACTTAGAAGACAAGGTTAAGCTGGCATCCAAAAAACTCGGTGTGCTCAACAAAGCGAAGCAGTACTTCACATCGAGGCAAAGGCTGCAACTTTATAAGTCGCAAGTCCGGCCTCATATGGAGTACTGCTGTCATCTGTGGGCGGGAGCACCTGGATACCAGCTTGCGTCTTTAGACTCGGTTCAGCGACGTGCTGCTAGAATTATTGACGATCCCGAGCTCACAAACGGTTTAGAGCCCCTCAGTCTGAGGAGAGACTTTGCCTCCTTATGTGTGTTCTACCGCTTGTACAACGGACAGTGTTCTGTAGAATTGTTTAAGATGATGCCCACGGCCACCTTCTACCATCGCAACTCTCGCCATCGACAGGGAATCCATCCTCACATATTGAAACCAGAATTGTTTCGAACTGTGCGGTCTCAAAGGAGCTTCCTTCCGCGGACGCTCAGATTGTGGAATGAGCTCCCCGCCGTGGTTTTCCCAATGGAGTACAGCATGGGGTTCTTCAAAAAGGGTCTGAAGAGATTTCTGCAGGGTCGGCAACGCGTGAGTGACACCCCTGGTGTTGCAAGCGTCCATAGGCTGCGGTAGCCGCTTACCATCAGGCGGGCCGTATGCTTGTTTGCTACCTAAGTAGTATAAAAAAAAAAAAAAAAATTTGAAATTTTAATATTAAGAATAGAAAGAAACATAGATTTGATTGCTTATGTATTTTAAGGTTGTATGGACCCCTTTCGGGTAAAAGCCTCCTCCAAGGATTTCCACTTTTCTCTATTCTCTGCAGTCTCCATCCATCTTTGGCCCGCCACCGCCGTTATTTCGTCTGTCCATCTAGTACAATCTTCAAAATCAAAATTTCTCATGTACCATCATTTTATTGTATTCTGATTTTTGTTCATAAATAGCTTCCAATTTACTCATGACCTCCTTGGCAGTCTCGCAGTTTTCTATCAGTGATATCTGATTCAAATCCATAGATGATGTCAAGATAAACATGGCCATGCCATCATCTTTATTCCATTGCACTTGCGAACTGGCTTTGTCGGGTCTTACCGTATTTATGTTTAACCCTTTTGCTCTTAATGCACATTTAACTTGAAACTTCCATTGCTTGAAGTTTCTACCATCGAACTTTTCAATTTTCATCGAATTGGTGACCTCCATTTTTTACACCACAAATGTACAAAATTACTTCCGTAATTATCTTGCTCTTTACTCAACTCTTTACTGAAATAATTATTGAGCACTGTGCCTGGGCCCATAACCTAATAACATTTGTTTATATTTCAATAAAATAAGACTTCTTGATAATTACTTGTTTTATTTAGAATAAACTCGTAAACCTTGTATGTACATGACATTAGAGAGAGCAACAGCGCCATGTGCGGCCAGTAACTAGAACTAAAAACAAAAGCGTTTACAAAGACACCTCTAAGTAAACAAACATGTCATACCTCTGAGTAACAGAAAATATTTATAAAGACAGCTTTAAATTTATCTTTATTCAACACTCCCACTTAAATTTATAAGGTGTAATTTATTATTAATCATAATAACTTTAAATTTGCTTTTATTCTAGTTCCATTACATCTAATCATTATGACAACCATGCTAACTATAAACCATACAGGTCTCTTAAGTAATTTTCATAATCTTATCTCTATTACAGTTAAATAAAATGAAAAATGTGGTGAATAAAGATAAATTTAAAGCTGTTAAATTTATCTTTATTCAACACATTTTCCTAACAAAATGCGGCCCATAGCTTTTTGACCCTTGTCGGAGACAATAAGCAATATTTTTTTTTTCATTTTCAATTTGTTTTCTCTTTGATTGTAATTTTTTTTCGAAATATGTACTCAGTTGCCAATAACTCAAAAAGGCATCGTCTCCTAAGACCATATTCGCGTGGCTTCAACCCTCAAGGTAGCTGCCCACCTAACATTTTTTACTGTTTATAGGCTTGTGTTTGTCCGCAATCTCACCATGGTAAGTGATGATGGGGCCGAAGATGGTAAGCACTCAAAGCCTAGAAGGAACTGGCTCTCAAGAGCAGCTATCAACACACCGAAAGATGCTTGGCGACAGATTTTCAACTTGAGGGTGGCCCAGGCGGGTACTGCAATGTACCCTATCACCGTGCTATGGTTTCCTCACTATGTTTTCCTTCACCGAAAGCTCAAGCTCATTGCAGGATTCGAATCCGGGACCTTAGTCTCGGTATCCGACGTCACTACCACTGAGCTATCATCGCCTTAAAAGATTTAAGGGTTTTTCAAAATTCAACCCCTAAGGAGGTAAAAGAAGATCACTAGATCACGGGTCAAACTGCTGGGTGGAAAGCCACTCAAATATATTTCTAAAAGTCCTTATTTTGTTACAGCACTAACAGAAGCAACAACAGTAGACCTAAACAGCACCTGGAAGACAGATATTGGGTGGCAGGTGACCTGCTCTTGGCAGCTGTTCTCCAACGATTCCCTGCAGTCAGTCAGGCTTTATAATGCTGAAAGACAGTTTATGATTTATAGACCTGAGGTAAGTGATTGTTGTTGTTTATTATATTTGAATCTGTTTGATCAGAAACTCTACCTGAGTTTAGGTCCTGGAAGTACCTCCATATTCCAGAATACAACCGTATTTGGCTGCGGTAACTGAATGTTGTGTATTGAGAAGTTGCTAGTGCTCATCGGGGATTGGGGAAGGGTTGGTAACTCGTGAGTGATACCCTGGTAGTATGGCAAGTGTCCATTTGGCTGCGGTAACCCTTACCACCAGACAGGTTATATGACTGTTTGCTGACTTAGGCTCTATTTACACGTACCGCAACCATAGCACCACCACACCACGTGGGCGGGAGCTAATTTGTATGAAAATTAATAGTTGAATTCACACGGACATTTTGCCGTCACTATCGACCGTGTGACGACCACACCGTAGCCACAACGCAACCACAACGCAACCACCGGCGACACCGCGAACAAGGCGGTACAAACATTTTATGTTTACCTAGTTGTTCGATACTCACATAACCACAGCTTGACTTCATTTTGTCGCGACGCTGTAGTGTGGTTGCGGTACGTGTGAATAGACGCCTAGACGTACAAATAAAGAAACAGTCGTACAAAATACATAGACTTCAAAAAGTTTGTCTTCACATAAATTTTAAGAGCAAATTAAGCAAGAATATGCAAATGACTACAACGCTTGGATATAGCGCTTGCTTTTCTAAGATACAACGTAACTAATTAATCTAAGTTTATTTTATAAAGAACAAATGCTACATTTATTGCAGGCTCTTCTCAGCTAAAATACCTATGTTTTCTGTCAGAATGAACTATCAACCCATGACATCTAGTCAATACAATGCTGAAGTGATTTGAAAATATTCAGCACAGGGCTGAATGGTTAACTTTTTATATATACGGTGACTGGTAATTAGTAAACGATACATAGACACATGATTGTACTCATGATAACAAACAACGTTGCCAAAGAAACCATTTATTGTATTTACTTAGCACATGAGCCCATAATATTTAGTACCTAACAAGAATAAGAATACACCATCAGCTTTTATTTAATTTAGTTATTTATCCCTATTTGTTTCTTTGGCAAAGTTGTTTGTTATCATGAGTAGGTACAACCATGTGTCGTTTACTAATTACCAGTCACGCTATAGATAATGATAGATGACAAAAAAAAACGTTGTGCTACCAATATTAACACGTTCTTATATAAATCTTAATTTAAAGAAAAAATTCTTTCAGAAAGACGGTACAAAATGCACTAAGCTTTTCAACCTGCCAGAAAGCACTATGCAAGTCGACTGCGAACAGACAGCAAAGCGAGGTTTGACGGGCATTTGTGTACTTACACTGGAGCTGTTTCAACCTCCTAATGATGACTACAAGTACAATTGCGAGGTGTCTGGCGAAGGACCGATGTTCAGGATAGAGGACAAGGACATTGTTATAAAGGCTTTGGGTAAGACTTATTTGGTAAAATATTGTTTTTCCGCCATGCATTGCACTCTACCACGATTCTAATGGATGGCATTTCTTTTAATAACGAATGAGTTATTGGCTCTCTCTGTGTGTTCTACCGTCTGTATAATGGGGAGTGTTCTCAAGAACTTTTTGACCTGGTGCCATAATCACCTTTTTACCACCGCACCGCTCGCCGGCGATGTGGAGTTCATCCTCATATCTCGAGCCGCCTCGATCGTCCACACAACGGTTCAGTCGGACGTTCCTACTGCGGACCATTAGGATGTGGAATGAGCTCCCCATTATGGTTTTCCCTCAGCGCTACGATATGGGGTTCTTCAAAAGGGCGGCGTAAAAAGAGCTCTTCAAGGTCGGCAACATATCGGCAATCCCCCTGGTATTGCAAATGTCCATAGGCGGCGGTGACCACTTACCATCAGGTGGACCGTTTGTCAAACTTTTGACATAAAAAAATAAATAAAAAAATTGTTGTTTTAAGGGTTCCGTACCTCAAAGGGAAAAAAGGAACTCTTATAAGATCACTCGTGTTTGTCTGTCTGTCACAGCCGATTTGCTTCGAATCTCCTGGACCGATTGAGTTAAAATTTGCTACACATATGATTTTCTGTGACCCAAATATGCACGTGATCCGTAAATAAATTAATTTGGAATATAGGAAATACAGAAAATAGTTCATAGCATGAGTTAACTATTTATCTTATAGGGTACCTAAACGAAAGGAAGAAAAGTGACAGTAAGAACGTTGTCGGCCAAAAAAAAATTATAGTCATCGGCTCTCATTTCAATCTTACGTCCTAAAACTACAGTAGTACCCAACTGGTATGACTTACCGATGTACCTGCGCAGAAGATACATTTTCAAAGCGCGGGAAACCGCTATTTGTCGGCAGCTGCCGCCATGTTAGCGCGCGCCGTGCGGAGCGGCGTCACTTGCGAGTGAGACGGAACTAACGGCTGCAGTGTATTATGAACCTTATAGTAGTGATCTAAAGTTGATTGTAAGTTTTAAGCATTCTTTCGTTAATCTTCGGGGCCATACTTTATTTTCAGTGCGAACGAAGATTCACGACGCGCCTTATCAGTTGGGTACTACTGTACCTGTGTATGAAAAGACAGAATCCCACCATTACCACTTATAACCAATTGAATTTCAAGTGATTAATGGTTTATTTATTTAAAAACTAGCTGTGCCGCGCTGTCTCACCGGCATTCCCGAGGGATCCTATATTTTCTCCTATGTGTTCATCCAGAACATATTCTATCTGTGTGCCAAATTTCATCCAAATCCGTTCAGTAGTTTTTGCGTGAAAGAAAAACAAACATCCATACATACATGGGGCTTTATCCTATGATACAGATAACTAAGTTATTTATATAATTTCTTTAGTGCCACCTAGCGATGCAAAAATTGAAGCAATGCACTCAAGTGCAGAAGATTCGAGTATAGTGACACTTAACTGCTCATCTAGTGGACTTCCAGCACCGATATTAACCTGGACTTCTGGTGACCAAAAGGTAACTTACATTGTGTTTTTTAATTCTTAGACATTAAATTCCCCTAACGGATTTTCGGATAAACGGTCGAAGTTTAAGTAAAATTTAAAGACAGTCTCAAAAACCCTAATGACTATAGATATATGCCTGCACTTATGACCATCCATAATACAAATCCGTGATCCGTGAAATAAACATCGTGAGGAAACCATTGTTGTAACTTTGTTGTATTCACCTGGCCGTTGATAAATAATCTGTCCCCAAGCACCTACCAGCGGAGCTACCGCATATCTTAGTTGGTAATGGAAGTGTGTCACTTTGACGTTTGAAGACCATTGGTGGTCTTCTTCGTACAGCGCCATTGGATTAAATTGATTAACCGCTTGAGCCAGATTTTTCCGATAAAGGTTTTTCGAGCCCATTCCACCTACGCCGAATTTACGAGAAAAATACCTTGGTTAAATTTCGTATTTTTATTCAATGAAAATCTACCCACAAATAGTGAACGAGAAAAGAAGTATTACACCGAAGAACTATTTACTGGCTAACACACTGACTGTCTAATCATTATTGTTGTTGTTTGGCTCAATTGTGTATTGCACGAGCCTATTTTTCGTAGGAATTAAAAAAGCTAGTAAAGCGAAGCGGTGTCAAAGTCAAAGTCATTTATTCAATTTAGGCCCCAGAAGGGCACTTATGAAGGTCAAATTTACTGAAGTTACCACCGGTTCGGAACTCGGCCTTCAACTGAGAAGAATCCGGCAAGAAACTCAGCAAGGTTACATTTTTTATATATTTTTTGGACAATCTGACTATGTTTGGCTTTTTTTTTCCAAATAATAAAAAATAAAAAAGATATACCTAAGCATAGATACAGACGAAAAAAGAACAAGAAAATAAATAAAAAATAATAACCTTAAAAATACAAAACACACAATTATTGACCTACTGGCTTTTGTATAAGTATGAGCAAGGCGCACTTGTGCAGAGTGCAGCTACCTACTTCCAGACATCTTTATCTTCAAGGTGTAAGGGTCAATTGTGTTAATTATGACCACCAAAGATATGTGGTAACCCTACTGTGTATTATGCTGCTTGAGTGCCACCTTCGGTCACATCGCTTACCTACCATGATAAGATTATGGACCAAGCTATATATGGATCCTTTTAACTTTAGATAACCTTATTCCAGATAGCTATCGATAACTCCAACAAAGCTTGGAACATGACATCAAAACTTTGGCACGTGTGGTCAAGCCTGAACCACACACCAGACCAATTACCTGTGACATGCACACCAGGTGTTACTAAAGGAGATCAATTAATAAGAGGAAAAGGCGCAGTATACAACTCTGCCAGAGGAGTGTTTAGTAAGGTTTCTATTTATTATTTAATACTTAGGAACATCCCTATGCGATGTTCTTTCTACGTTATGGAAAGACAATTTAAAGATACTGATGCTGATTCTGTCGTTTACAACTAAACTAACTTTAGTCTCACTATTTCTCTTAATAAAGAACATATGAAAAGGATGAAAGAAATTTAGTCCTGTCAAATTACTCCAATAGGTATAATAGGGTAACTTATTTTCAACGTCGCCATCTATCGCAGTTACATCTGGCAAAGACTAATTTGACAGCTTTAAATATGTTCTATCTTTTTTCAATGTTTGTAAGAAAGAAATGTGATGTGACTGAAATTAGTTTAGTGCGATTTACAACAGAATCGGCACTATTGTCAATCGTAAATTAACCTGATGATATTTTAACTTTAGTTAAAAGATAGAGGAGAAGCACATATACCTTATAGTTGTTAATAAGGATGTAAAAATTATAATCTCATGTTATTTATTATGACTAATAAGGGTCAATATACTAATACGACCTCCGAATAACTTAAACTCTCATCTGACAATACCATGACCAATCAATTGAAACCAATTAAATTGATTTGTAAGTTTTATTGAAGCAAATTTCTTGTAACTGATCATATGATTATTCTCTGATCTTCTCTTTAGTTTAATATTCTGTATCATAATATTTGTATTTTTTTTTCAGGTACAAAATATCTCATCATGGCAAGTGTAGTAAGTTTCATCTTTTTAAGATGACCGCAAAAAGGAATATAAATGACTGAACACTACTTAAATGAAACAAATTTATTTGTATGTTTGTTTTTATTTCGGCTGATTATCGTTGTTAACGACTATTTGACATAAGGTTTAATTTCATTACAACGACTTCTGCGAATAATGTATTGAAAAAATGTATTAATTTAACTGAATATTAATAAGGCATTACACTTTTTTTTTGCCAGTCATAAGGCTCTTATAATGCTGGATTCCCACGGTGCGTGGTTTTAGAGACGCACACGTCTATTTCAAAAGTGAACTTACACCGTATTGCTAATATCATAAAGTCCGAAATAGCAGACTGTGGGTATGAAAATAAAACGCCCACTGAACTTCGATTTAGATTTTTATACAGTTAGCAATACGGTGTTAAATTCGATTGTGAAATGAGAGTGTGCATTTTGGAACCATCTAACAAAGTCTGACATACTGAAATGATGTTTACTGTACACATTCCATTATACGTAAAATAGAACAGGATAAGTACTAATCTCAAGATTAATATGAAAATTATTGGTAGTGATAGAAGAATACATGATCAATGTTTGTAATATCGCAAATTGCAAAAAAAAAATAGTCGTCGTAATGAAACTACACCTTAAATATGAATTTACATTTTAGTAATTAGTTTTTGGCTCGTTTTAAGAGATTCTTAAGTTTGTTTTACATAATTATAATGTAGATTACGATTTATTTTATTTACCTATTATAACTATAAATTGAAGTTAATTATCGTATTGCACTTTTAAAAAACATTCGAGTTTTATAATCACTTGTGGGAACATTTAACCAACATTTCGAAAACTTATCAATGATTACATGTTAAAGATCCTATTTAAGCTCTATTTAGACCTACGCGCCGCTCTGGCACAAGCACTACGACGAATAACGCGTATATCTGAATAGAACTTAATGATAATAAATGTGCAATTTATTTCATAAACCAATGTTTTAAATGGTAATATTAAATATTTATATAATTTGTGACGATATAATTGTAAATAAATTTTGGACGTAATTCGCTTAAATATTAAAATATTATACTGAACAGAATTATGCACCTATAGGTACTACTACATTGACTTAAATATAAAAATGCGATGTGACTAGGTCGATACGATAGTATAGAAAGTACAATCACTTGCAAAAAGTATTGTCTCGGGACGGTTGTTGCTTTGTTCATCTCAGTTCTTTGAAAAAAAAAACTAAGGTAAAATTACATGGCGAAACTTTACCAGGACAATTGCTAGTGATAATATTATATCGTCGCTGCGCGTGCAATACCGCGGAAGAGCACTTTGTAAAAACCGCGTATTGCGATTTCGCGATTTTACAGAAAGAAGAAAAAGCTTAATATCAATACTTAAAAAGTTTAAAACTTACTAAAATCTTAATCTTAACAGCTTACGGAACTCTATCGCTACTAGTATGAGGCTTATTTTATGGAGAATAATAATAATATAATATTATTAAGTTTTTTCTTCTTTCTCTGAAAACGCAATACGCGGTTTTTACAAAGTGCTCTTCCGCGGTATAATATAATGTATTATGATAATTGGAATCGCAAAATTATTGTTTTTAAAAAAATACTCAAACACGCGAATGGTAATTAAAAACAAAAAGATATATTTTATCACGCAGGTTTGCTTATTTGAGATACTGTATTATGATAACAAAGTTTCACCAATTAATTTGAAATAATATATTTTTTATTTGAATTTGTATGACTGGACAGTCGTATGTACACTTTTTGCAAGAAATTGTAATAAATGAAAATATATTTATATAGCAATATCGATGAGTATAGTAAAAATATCTGTTTGGCATTTAGGAACATAATTTTGTAGTTTTTATTCTAAAAGGAATTTCTCGAAAAGGAAAAGATGGCTTATCAATCAGCTCTTGTTCATACAAGTTGCAACTACTATCAACATAATATATTCATAAATCTACTATGAGAACTAATTTACGAGAGAATTAATTGAAACATTCAATTTTAAATCTTTTAGGGCGAAGAACTTTTAACTGAACCAGTTTTAACATTTATGTGCCTTAAATATTCTTTGTGGAAAAATAGGTAAATTAAAACTTAATACATGCAAAAATGGAATGATGAGTTTGATAGTTCACGTATATCATGATACTTCTTACTTTATTATTATCACAGTGCCTTCAGACGTTTTTCCGACAAATCCACTGCGACCACTACAACACTCGACCTGCCCACTAATAAAAACCTTTGGGCAAACTTATTTCTTCGCCAACGCCCCCAAATGGTTTTTCAAAATATCTGGGACTCAATTCCTGGCAGATACCTATAAAAATGGTATTTAATTTTATGACTAATGCGTAATCTCGAGTCTGTTTTTAAATACTGAGAAGGTATTGTTATGATCTCGTCTCTTATACCTAAAGAAATTCAGATAAATTTTTTCGTAAGACCTGTTTTATAATCAGCGTGTAATTATTAAATTGATCGCACACACATCCGTTCCGTACGCCATAGAATAACAAAGTATTCCCGTACAGAATGCTCACTAGCTAATAAAAACTCCTCTCTTTCTAGCGCATAGTTCTATCTCTTTTAAACGCGAGCCGTGGACGGCACCGGCACAAATCACACGTCCGTAGATATACTTTCATAGTAAATAAGTCCTACGTACGGTGTGAGCGTTCAACTTAAGTCGCCAAATAAACATGGCGGCTTGACAGTTATACAAGTGAATACATTCAGATATAATCTTAAGACTTTTGAAATCGCAGAAAAAAAATACAAGCAATTTAGAGCTGTCACATTGTCATGACGAACCCAACATAAGTTTCAGAATGACAACTGAAAGTATCCATCCTGAATATGGTCTAGAATCTTTCAAACCGCCATAACTATTTGGTCAGGCGTTATTATACGTGCCATTAAAGATGAGACTTGACGCACCACTTGATGAAGACTTATCTTTAGCGGTGTCTATTTTATTATAATGACGTCCGGTCCCTTCCCGCTTCAGAGGGCCTACTAAGAAAAACGATACACGATAGTCCGATCATCGTTGTCAAATATTAACCAATAGAATTACAGCAAAACTGACGAGACGTAAATTTTGACCAATTCTATTGGCTAATTTACGGCCCTCAGACCTCATACTTCTAAAGAAAAGTTCATCAACGACGTCAGACGTCAAACACGCGGTGGGTCAGGTCTCATCTTTAGTAGCACGCACTATACCCAGAGATTGCGCAACTGGCGTGGCGTATAATTTAAGTATCACAGTGGATTTGTCAGAAATTACAAACACATCGGTATCGTTCAGTCTACCCGCCTAGCGAGAAAATTATTATATAATAATAATAATAGTTAGGTACTTAACTATACGTATATTGAGATACAATGGAGGCCAAGATAAGATACTCACTACATTTTATATTAAAATAATTATTGATATGACGACTAAATAGGTAAATATTTCATACATACATTGTAAAACAACATAAATACATTATTGGGCAAAATACTGCAGTTCTTTTTTCGTAAGAAGAAACTTATTATTTAAATACTATAGACACACATTAAGATATTGTAATTATACTATTTTTCTCACTTGACCTGGAATGTTTTGTGCGATAAGGACAAAGACACAATTAGACCATCTTCAAATATCTGTTTTTTTTTATAGAATATAAATCGACTATTTTGAAACGCAGTCGATTTACTAATTCTGATTCTCATGATTTTTAATTAATTTAATAAATAAAGGGCACCTGTTATGGGCACAAAAGGCAACTTTATTTCAACTTCGATTTTTTATTAGCTAGACTAAACGTCAGGACTTTTAGGCGGGTACTTGCAAAATTGCAACAGTGAAGTGAAATTAAATGAATTACGCGAATCGTGGCTTTCCAAGTTGACACAAAAAAATCGTGAAAAGTTTTAGTACAATGGCCACCATTTTACTAAAACATGACTTTTATGGACGGTGCCTGACAGTGCGGACTATGTGAAAGTGATTTATTGTGACTAGAATGTATAATATAACTCGACACTGGCAGAAATAAGTCATTTTTTATACCCCTAAGGTAGCAAACAAGCATACGGCCCACTGATGGTAAGCAGTTAACGTAGCCTATGGACGCTTGCAACACCAGGGATCCAGGGTCCTAATTTGGATTTGGTTGCCAAACTTAAAACTAAGAAGAAGAACTGACGTTGTCACTCCTTTGTTTATAAAACCAACTAAAAATCACGGTATATAAAATGAGATATCTAAAGCTGGCCACATACGACCGATCATAACTACATTAGAATCTCACAATTGATGATATGGCCAAAAGTGGATACGAGGGAATACGTGATACGGGGTGGATACGACAATAAATGAAATCACATAAATACGAACAACTTATACTAAGTAACAACTTCGGAATCACAAAAAATACAATATCTTTTTGCGATTTCGAAGCTGGTCCCATACTAAAAGTTGTTCGTATAATTTATGAGTACTTTACGTGATTTCATTTATTGTCGTATTCACCTCGGTTAAAGCCTAGAATGTTCTTAGTTATGATCCGTTCTAAATCACTACATCTTCCAATCTTAACATTCACAATCGTACACCGAATATTGGCATATTCCACCTCAAACATTGCACTATAGTAATAATTATTTGACTAGAAGTAACTATTCTATCTTCTCTTTTGGCTAAGACAACTTTTAATTCAAAACTACATCTAACAAGATCACACACAAATTCATTCTGATATACATTATTACGCGTATCAATTCAAATTGAACAGAAAAATTTACAGCGCTTTTTTTTCTTATTATCATTTGCAACTCTAACTGAATAAGAATAAAGACGATTTATGAACGTAGAAAACTGGAGAATGCGCGAGCATATTTCCGTTTTAATTGAACCGACTCTAAATTGAATTATTTCATTTGTGTGCGTTGGATTTGAGATTAAAGTAATTTCGACTTTATGCCGATAAGAAACAGAGTTATAAATTGAACAACTATTATGAACACACAAATGAAGGAATTTATTTACACATAGTTAAATTTATTATTGTATACTTTTCCACGGCCGAATCTGTTACAAGTTTACTACTCATTCAAAACTTGACTCTGTTTTTATCCTTCAGATTAAAATAAAGATATTTTGAAAATAAATGAGAATGTCTTTAATTTCATGCGAAATTTCAAATAATATGGTATTTTTATAATAAACCCAAATAAACTGCCCTATCTCGAAAACCAATTGTCGGAAAGAGCCGACAGGCTTGATTCATTTTTAAATAAAAACCAATGACTAGATATCCCTCTTTAGGCACCATTCTCTGTCGAAATAATAATAGTCTGGGGTTTAAAACCCACAAATAATTGCCTATTTTTAAGCACAATATTTATGAACATTTCAAATTAAATAGCACACGCGAATGTAGATTTTAGCACATTTGATAATGGTCCTATTTTCCAATGAGCAAATACTATATCAGATTAAATGTCATATAGTCCACAATAAACAGTAGTAACTAGCTCCCAAATTATATACAGGATTTTGACCCATATGGAATGCAACGTCAAAGCCACAATGGTGCTGATTCTGTTGTTTACAACTAAACTAATTTTAATCTCACTATGTCTCTTTCTAACAAAGAACATAAGAAAAGGATGTAAGAAATGTAGTCCTGTCAAATTAGTCCAATGCTTGTTTTCAATATTTTAGTCGCCATCTATCGCGGATACGTCTAAATACTACACGCCCCAAATGCAGACGGCAATGACGAATTTGGCAGTTTTAAATATGTTCTATCCTTTTTCAATAATGTTCGTAAGAAAGAGATGTGATGTGACTAAAAGTAGTTTAGTGCGATTTACAACAGAATCGGCACCAATGTAATAAAAAAGATGACGAAAAAATATGTCGAATTTGAACGACATAATCGATTTTAGAAATCGAAATAAGACACAAAGGTTAAAGATTCCTACAACTAAGAAACACATCAATAGAAATAATCTTTAAATCATCGAAATGTCATATTCTACTAATAAGTAGCATATCTCTAAGACTCACGTTACGTTGATAGATATAGGTCTGATAAATTAAGGAGCGGTTTGAAGCCAAGCACGTAAGCCTCTTGCTCTCTCCGCGACGCCACCATCCGAATTATCCTGCATTATCACCTCTGGCTAGAAATTAAAAGAAAAACGTAAGTAAATATTGCTATAACAATAATCTTATATGAATAATATTATTCTGGTTTCCGATACGGTTACGGATATGAAATTATTTCGGATATCCGGTAGTCTCGGATAAGAAATTATTTCGGATATCCGATAGTTTCGGATAGTTTCCGTTATGGATATTAGTTTTTTTAGGAATTATAAGAGGAAAATATAAATTAGTTATACGTCAATACGACGCGCGGTGCTCGGCCGGGCAAAAACTTGTCATAGCGTGTCTCAGACTCGGCCCCTATATGAAATTAACGAAACATTTATATCAGATCCGGATACAGTTTCGGATATCCGATAGTTTCGGTTTCGGTTACGGACTCCATAATGGATAAACAGTAACTGTTAGAGTCATACGTGAACAGAAATCTTTGTACCCTTTTGTGGTGGTAACCAACATACTTTCACATTTATAATAATAGGATAGTTACTTACAGCAGATAACGTCATTCGAGTTTGAGGCGCATTACACGAACTGGTTTCTGGCGATGCTGAAATATAATTAGTATCATACTATTACAATAGGGATATATTTCCAAAGTGAAATAATTCTAATTAGTCGTTAGATTATCATAGTCAGTCATAGTTAGTCGTTAGATAAAATAATGGATTCGTATTTTTTGCTTCACCAAATTTACAAAGATAAAGCGCGACAAAGTTAGTTAGTATGGGAGGGTCTCGTGACGTCACTTGTTACTAAAGTGTACCACACCGTGACGTCACGTGGAACTTTAACAAACCATATCTTCGTATTATTTTTTAATTGACAAAAGAAAAATAGGTGTAAAATATAGATTTTTTCAGGAATCAGGATTTTAAACAAAAATTATATAATGACCGAACCGTAGGTATAAAAAAACACGCTTCTTCAAGTAGTACAAACTGTCTCATTAGCACACTCTTTTCAATAAAAGTTTCTAGCGATCCGCCTCGCAGTTACATCCTTTGATTTTGAAAAACCCTTAGTGGATACCTACGTTATAAGTTTCTGACCGCAGCGGTTTGAGCTGTGTGTGGATCAATCAGTCATTTTCTTCTTTTATATAAGACTAGGTATCCCGCGCTGTTTCATCCGCGTTCCTGGGATGAAACTTAGTCTATGTCCGTCTCCATGCCATAGGCTATTTGCATGTCAAATTTCATCGTGATCGGTTGAGTACTTAAGGCGTGAAAGCGTAACAAACAAATAAACTGAAATTCGCATTTATAATATCGACACGGGCCAGTTTGATCGGTTGGAAAGATTCTACCTATCGCGCCGCAGGTCGTGAGTTCGATTCCCACACAGGACATATATTTGTGTGCATGAACATGTCTGTATGTCCTGAACCTGAGTGTATATTAAGTACGTAGTGTATTTACAAACAAAAAGTAGTATATGTATTATATCAGTTATCTGGTTTCCATAGTACAAGCTCTGCTTAATTTGGGATCAGATGACCGTGTGTGAGGAATGTCCCAGTATATTTATTTATTTAATACTAGCTGGCCCCCGCTGTTTCACCCGCGATCCCGGGATAAAAAGCCTATGTCCTTCTCCATACCATAAGCTATCTGCATGCCAAATTTCATGATCCATTGAGTAGTTGAGGCGTGAAGGCGTAACAAACAAACAAACTCACTTTCGCATTTATAAGTTAAGATTAATGATAATTCGAACCAGTATGAGGTTTCCTGGCGTCCAAGGCCCGCCATATATCCCGTACGTCGGCGTGTAATGCCCTTAAAGAGCGGAGCACGGCGCCGCCGGCCGCCGCCTCGCCGCCCGGCTCGCTGCCCGACGACGCCTCGCTTGTTGTGCCCTCCTGTGTATCACACCTTTATATTCACCACTACTTTTTAACCGACTTCAAAAAAAGGAGGAGGTTCTCAATTCGAATGTACTTTTTTTTTTTTTTTTTTTTTTTATGTTTGTTACCTCATAACTCCGTCATTTATGAACCGATTTGGAAAATTATTTTTTTATTTGAAAGGGTACGCTTCCCGTTTGGTCCCATTGTCATCAGATCGGGATTTGATTACTTCTTAGTGTACTTTGAAGTCGGTTTAAGGTTTTTGTAAAACAGTCCAATTATAACCGACTACAAAAGGGAGAAGACTTCAAAATTGTTTGTATACCACTAAGGTAACAATAAAGCAATCGGCCCTCCTGATGGTACAGTATTACCCAACTTATATGGCGCGTCGTGAATCTTCGTTCGCACAGAAAAGAAAGAATGGCCCCGAAGATTAACGAAAGAATGCTTAAAACTTACAATCAACCATAGATCACTACTATTAGGTTCATAATACACTGCAGCTGTTAGTTCCGTCTCACTCGCAAGTCACGACCTCCACACCGCGCGCGCTAACATGGCGGCAGCTGCTGACCTATAGGGTTTGCCGCGCTTTAAAAATGTATCTTCTGCGCAGGTACATCGGTAAGCCATATTAATTGGGTACTACTGTAAGCGTTTACCATAGCCAATTTTGCAGCTGTATACAGGTCGGTTAAGTAAAGCTGCCAGCTTTACTTAACCGATATACCATATGCAATTTCACGATACAGTATGTTTTATTACATTATTGCTTTTAATCAGTCAGTCAATTCCAATGGACGAATGCAAAAAAATATCACTATATTTATGAGCAGTAGCAAAAGTAAAACACTAACTGTCTCCTTCATACACATAAGCTTGACCGCGTGCGAGAGAGACGGACAGACTTTTGCTTATTCACACTATACAAGCGCAACGAGTAAATATGTTGACCGTGCCAGATTTAGTTAACCTAGATTGGGGTTGTTTTTTTTTGTAAAAAGTTTTTATTGGTCGTATATATGGCAAGATAATTTTATATTCGCGGAATTAGCTTATTATAATATTAAATAAAAAAAGGTAGCGTCGAGGAAATTTTCATCTAAATACACAAGAAAAGATATTGCTGGGTTAAACACAAGTATACATTGTAAGTGATGATACGGCCAAAGGCGATAAGCACATATAGCAAGGAGACCGACTACCGAAGCACACTATTACCTTGACAAAGTAGCCTACTAATTTACAAATAAGAACGAAAGAGTTAACATTAACATACAAGGATAAAAATGCAAGCAGGTCGAAAGGACAAACTGAGATTCAAAGTGCATGATGTCGGGTGCTACCTTGTCCATAATACATCGACATTATCAACGGAAAATCAGGCTTCATTCTAGAAAATAAAAAATGGAGCTTGACAAAAACATACTCGAAAAGTGGATCAAAATGAACCAAACAGCAAGCGAAATAACATCGAAATTATAGAACAGATTCTACGGGCGGTATTCGAAACCTGAATAAGTGGCGTTGGGTGAGAGTCTGCCAGTTTTCGCAGAGCCCTTTCAATGTGCCGGAGACGAATCTCCTTTTCGCCGAGCAGGGCGCGCGCTCGGTGGAGAGCCACCTCCAACTCTGTAGCCTCACGTTCCTCCTATATAAGTTATTCGTAAATAATATATAGGACGTCAACATAATTACATGTATTTACTATAGTGCATATCAACAACGGCTAATTATGCGTGTCGCCCACTTTGAAGTTTGTTTTGAAACCTTTTTTGTGAACATGTTGTACTTGAATCTAGAACTACCTACTATATCCGACATCTTCCCGATAATTTAGTTCTGTAGGTAACCTTCCGCGAGCGAATTATGCTTTCAAAGGAGCTGGTGGGTTTTCGCGATCTCCCACTAAGATTTCTTCCCCATGAGCCATTATCATCATCGAGCTCGAATAGATGCGCGTTATTTTCCGCATGTTCGGTAAAAGCTCTGGAACCCACAGTTGTGCTGGGTACGCTAACTTATACTTCGGCGCCCCCGTTTACCCAGCCAGCAACGACATGTAGGAGCACCGTGTAGTTAATGGTGTAGGTGTAGGAGCACGGTGTAGGTGTAGGAGCACTGTGTAGTTGTAGGAGAACTGTGTAGTTGTAGGTGTAGGAGCACTGTGTAGGTGTAGGTGTAGGAGCACTGTGTAGGTGTAGGTGTAGGAGCACTGTGTAGGTGTAGGTGTAGGAGCACTTGTGTAGGTGTAGGAGAACTGTGTAGTATTAGGTGCAGTAGGTACGTACCGAGGGCGCTCTGTGCGGCTCGGTGTCGGCTCTAGTCTCCCGGAGCGCGGCCCGGCGGCGCTTGAGCACGGCGCGCGCGCGCCTCATGCCCTCACGCTCTACCAGCGCGCGGTGCCGCACAAACTCCAGCTCAGGGGTGTCTGCTGTACTTACTGCACCTGTTTATTATTCATATTACGATTATACAACGTGTCTCAAAATTTGACGATAAAGGCACCAAAGGGAGACCTACGGGGTGATTGTCTAATGCTCTCTTTATCGGGAAACCGATAACGAGGCTCTCGTAAGTTTTTGTAATTTGGGTATTGTGTATCTCAAATGACAGCAAAATTGTAAACTATTACAATTAACTTATTTCAAATGAAGCCGGCGACTATTTTGGCGTAAAAGTTAAATTTGGGTAGCCAGCTTTCTGTCCAGCAGATGCATTAGGGCCGTCGTTAACGGTAGCTGCACCGATAACATGGACATAAATGCCAGCGTCCCGCAAGGTTCTGTGCTGTCCCCAACACTGTTCCTTCTGCATATCAATGATATGCTGTCTATTGACGGCATTCATTGCTATTCGGACGACAGTACAGAGGACACACATTACACGGGCCGTGTAAATATCCCTCGTTCCGAAGTGGAGGAAAGCCGCGAACGGCTGGTGTCTAAAATCGAGAGTACACTAACTAGTGTCACCGATTGGGGTTTCTAAACCTAGTCCATTTCAACCCCACCAAGACTGCTGTGCGCCTGCGCGTTCACCGCTAAGAAAACCCCATGATCTGTGGCTCCACAATTCCAGAACACTTCCTTGAACATCAGCCAAAGCATCGGGATCCTTGGCGTCGACATTTCTAGCGAAGTTTTGTTCCGAAGTCACTTAGAAGACAAGGTTAAGCTGGCATCCAAAAAGCTTGGAGTGCTCAACAGAGCGAGGCAGTACTACACATCGGGGCAAAGGCTGCTACTTTAAAAGTCGCAAGTCCGGCCTCATATGGAGTACTGTTGTCATCTGTGTCACTTGGATACCAGCTTGGACCTTTAGACTCGGTTCAACGACGTTCCGCTAAAATTGTTGACGATCCCGAGCTCACAAACGGCTTAGCGCCCCTCAGTCTGAGGAGAGACTTTGCCTCCTTATGTGTGTTCTACCGCTTGTACACCAGGGAGTGTTCCAGGGAATTGTTCGACTTAATACCCACGGGTAGCCGTGTGCTGTGAGCCGTGGTGTTCCACCATCGCAACTCTCGCCATCGACGGGGAGTCCATCCTCACACATTGAAACCAAAATTGTTTCGAACTGTGCGGGCTCAAAGGAGTTTTCTTCCGCGGACGCTCAGTCTGTGGAATGAGCTCCCCGCCGTGGTTTTCCCAATGGAGTACAGCATGGGGTTCTTCAAAAAGGGTGTGAAGAGATTTCTGCAGGGTCGGCAACGCGCGAGTGATACCCCTGGTGTTGCAAGCGTCCATAGGCTACGGTAACCGCTTACCATCAGGAGGGCCGTATGCTTGTTTGCCACCTTAGTGGTATAAAAAAACACAATACCAAAATTATAACAACTTACGAGA
Source organism: Polyploca ridens (assembly GCA_951394255.1). Classification (NCBI taxonomy): domain Eukaryota; kingdom Metazoa; phylum Arthropoda; class Insecta; order Lepidoptera; family Drepanidae; genus Polyploca; species Polyploca ridens. The sequence continues at coordinate 12,611,345 of OX596257.1, forward strand.
CCCTCGCTATCGATTTCCCGATAAGGAGAGCATTTGACAATCGCCCTGCTGCTCATGAATGCTCAAGTTTTTTTTTGTTTTTATTGGTTTGATTTGAATTTTGGGAAAGGTATACGATTTTAAGGCCATTACTCAGTGGTAGTATAGGCGAAGGTACCGGGTTTGAATACTGCAAAGAGCTTGACTTTTCGGTGAAACAGCGTAAACAGCACGGTGGTAGGGTACTTTGTAGTACCCACCTGAATGGCTACCACCCTCAAGATGAGTACCAAATCAGTAAATTGCGTTAGTCACAGCTTCACGTATTTAAACTCATATACAGTCGTCTCTCACCGTCGCCATGGCTATTTACCGCTATGCTCAAAAACCCTCACTATTAATTCTACCTTTACCCGACAGACGTCTCGTCAAAAATAAAATGGCAAAAAGCTCTTTCAAATTTCAATTTTCCAAGCAACTCTTCTAAGTTTTCTTTCCATAAAGCCTTATTCGGACAAAAAAACCAAGTAGTTTTCTTAGATAGGTAATTAAAGTTGTAATAATTTGTGTTATCAACGTACATATCTTACCTAATTCTCCAAAAGGATATCGGAGGCTGTAGGCCGGCTGGCAGGCCAAATCTGGGAATTGGTCCTCCAAGTCATCCAACTTGCGAAGCTGCTGTCGTAATGATTCTAGTGGACTAGACCAGCCTTCCCCGCGCCTTTAGATGCAATTTTGAACTTTACTTAAAATCAAAACCTCTTAGCAAGAGGACTGAGCAACATTTTTTTAACATTTCTACAAAATGTTTCTATGTAATCCTGCTAATGACTTTTGCGTGAACATGCTTTGAAATAGAAAAATAAATGTAGACAATATACCTATTTACTATACTTTTTTACTACTACTACGGCTACTAGGCGCCGGACGCAAGTTCCACTCCCTTGCTGTCCGCATTATAAATGAGGATGCAAAACGCTGTGTCCGTATTTTCGGTATGTCAACAACGTACGGGTGAATTTTTTTCCGGCGTCTTGTGATTCGGTGTAAGAATGGGAATGGTGGAATTAGGTTGAACAATTCAAATCAATCAATTAATAAATCACTTACTTGGGTGAATAGTTGAGCCTAGACGTAGATGCTGATTTTAATCTCGTAAAGCACCGACGTCGTCCGTGCCCTGAATAATCATTACTATTTGTAAAAATTACACAAAACCCAAGTAACATTAGGAAAACAAAAATGTCCGTCTGTTTGCTACATTGTGCTAGACACAAAACTCAGAGATGGATATAGGATATTTTTACTCAAGAACGTAAGTAAACCAGGTGTAGTAAATACATTAAGAAATTGTTTCGCCATTTAACTCACCATTAACAGATTCTTTTGGCTTCTCGTCTGCAGTTGTTGCATCTGACGAGTCTTGACAGTCAGTTGTTGCACCTACAAATACATATTACGATATTTATATTAAAATCAAGTTAATTCTGATTCAAAATTAATAACGATAAATGAAGCAGATACAGCACAATATATTTATATAGAAAATTCTCTTGTGGCCTTTGTTTTTTTTAACAAAAACCAACCTAACCTTATCCTGAAAGCCAACTATCCATAGTAGAAAAATAAAATTTAAATTATCATGAAGCACTTTTGATAAATGTATCTAATTAACAATGAAGGTTATCGCTTGAATTCGCCGCGAGAGGCGCTAGTGTAGAGCGAGGTCTCTAGAAATTTCAAATGTCACAGAACGTAGTAAACGTTCATTTTCAAATTTGCAAGCTTTTCATTGCGGATTTTCACAAAATTATTCATGATTGCTGTAAAGATTGCGCCATTCTTTAATTATGGTAGACAGCGAATCGGTACCAACCACTGATTTCGGCAAGTTTTGTTTTTCGGAAACGTAGTCCTGCTTTTTTCAGAACAAAACGCGACTGCGCTACGCTGAGGCATAATCAATATTTAATTAATATGGTTATTATAATGATTCCTGGGTAAAAAAGTAATCTAATAAGTCCGACAAATAATCAAAAAATATTGTACATTTATTTTTTGCTTTACCAAATCATAAAAAAATTACAAAGATAAATACCAGTACAGTACCCAACTGATATGGCTTACCGATGTACCTGCGCAGAAGATACACCTTCAAAGCGCGAGAAACGCTATTGATCGGCAGTTGCCGCCATGTTAGCGCGCGCCGTGCGGTGGGGCGTGACTTGCGAGTGAGACGGAACTAACAGCTGCAGTGTATTATGAACCTTATAGTAGTGATCTAAGGTTGATTGTAAGTTTTAAGCATTCTTTTGTTAATCTTCGGGGCTATACTTTATATTCTGTGCGAACGAAGATTCACGACGCGCCATATCAGTTGGGTACTACTGTAACACACGACGTTCCGACGGAAGGACGCCCCGACCGTCGGATGTCCGACCGTTAAGCGCGGCAGGAGGCTCGCTTTGCAAGCCGGCCGTTTCCGACCGGTATTAATAATAAAAATAAACGGGACGACCTCACACCAGGTGGACCGATGATCTGGTCAAAATCGCTGGGCAACGCTGGATGCAAGCGGCCCAAAACCGTTCCTAGTGGAAGTTAATGGGGGAGGCCTATGTTCAGCAGTAGACATCCCTGGGCTGATATGATGATGATGATGATTAATAATAATTATGTCGGTCCTGCCGTGTGTAGCGCACACGTTCTGACGGCAGGACGCTCCGTCTCTCCTACGTAATAAAAGTAGGAGTCCGACCGTCGGAACGTCTGTTGCTAGTATGAAACGCGTCAATTTTCGGGAGAGGGAGCCCGTGTCGTCACTAGAGTAAAAACTGTACCATAACGTGACGTCACGCGGAATTTCAACATATCTTCGTACAGTATTACCCAACTAATATGGCTTACCGATGTACCTGCGCAGAAGATACATTTTCAAAGCGCGGGAAACGCTATTGGCCGGCAGCTGCCGCCATGTTAGCGCGCGCCGTGCGGAGGGGCGTGACTTGCGACTGAGACGGAACTAACAGCTGCAGTGTATTATGAACCTTATAGTAGTGATCTAAGGTTGATTGTAAGTTTTAAGCATTCTTTCGTTAATCTTCGGGGCCATACTTTCTTTTCTGTGCGAACGAAGATTCACGACGCGCCATATCAGTTGGGTACTACTGTACTGTTTAAATGACAAAAGAAAAAATACGTGTCTAATATTTTTTGATAATGTAAATGGGAACTAAATAGATTTTTTCAGTCATCTAGCCTATTATTTTAGCCCTGCCGCGCTATCAAATGCTTTTTAACTAGATAGTGGCGCCAACTGGTGAAACACAGAAACGATAGCCCTCATTGAACGAACTACATACCTATTGCACTACTGTATTTTTTTTACTGTGTATAGGCCTGTGTTTGACCAGAATCTCACCATGGTAAGTGATGATGTGGCTGAAGGTGGTGCACATACAAAGCCTAGAAGGAACTGGCTCTCAAGTGCAGCTGTCGGAACACACCAACCATTGTAGCCAACCAGGTGGGTACTACAAAGTACCCTACCACCGTGCTATAGTTTTTCTCACGATGTTTTTTTCGTACAAGTTACTTTTGGTGATGTATTCAAATTGTATCAAAGATGTGAGGGTACCTGTATCTCTATCTCTGTCCCTCCTTCTTCTTGGCGGTTCTCTGAAGGCGACGGCAGTTCTCCGATGTGGACGCGGATGTTTCACACCCGATGTTTGCGACGTGTCGCCCGATGGTAATGGCTGACAACATTTACATTCATTATGTAACTAGCTGTCAACCGCTGTTTCACCCGCGTTCCCGGGATAAAAATTTGCCTAGGTACTTCTCCATATCATAGACTATATGCGTGCCAAATTTCATCGCGATCGGTTCAGCGGTTTAGGCGTGAAAGCGTAAAAAATAAACATGCAAACACATTCGCATTTATAATATTAGTTAGGATTGGGATTTAACAAGACAGTCGGCAACGAATGACACCCCTGTTGCAACAAACGTCAACGTAAAAAGATACGGTAACCGCTTACCATCAGGCGGGCCGTATGCTTGTTTGTTACCTTTGTGGTATACTGGGTGGAAATTTCGAGATGGCATATTTTTAAACCTATGTTGGATTAGTCATGTTGAAAAACTTTTTACTACGGACCAACACTGAATTCTCAAAAACTTTTTTACTTTTCAAAATCAAAATCAAATCAAAAAGTCATTTATTCAGTTTAGGCCCCTTGTAAGGCACTTATGAACGTTACATTGGTACATACAGTTAAATTTACCACCGGTTCGGAACACACTTAAACTGAGAAGACTCTGGCAAGAAATTCAGCAAGGTTTTTTTTTTGTGGAAGATCTTTTAATATTACAGCTTTTTTTTCCAAATACTTATACAATATATACATTATTATTTTATGCTTATTCGTACAATTGTCACTTAGCCAGGGGGGTCAAGTGCAGAGAGAAGCTACTACAACCATATATTCTTGTCTTCCACGTAATGAGCCACCTTATAGTAGGCTTTGTCAATTAACCGCTGCTTTATGAAATCTTTGAATTTATCCTAAGGCATTTTAGTTATTCGAGAGGGATTTTATTATAGAATCGAACGCAATTTCCGAGAAAAGACTTAGCTTTAGATAACCTGAATCTAGGTGTCACAATTTTATCTTTATTTCTTGTATTGAAGTTATGGCGGCTGCTATTAATTTCAAATAAATTTAAGTTTTTACGGACAAACATAATATTTTCATAAATGTACTGTGACGGTAACGTTAAAATTTTAAATTCTTTGAATCGACTTCGTAGTGATTCGCGAGGACCCAAAACAATAGATTGCGCGAATTGCACTTTTCTGCAGAATAGATATAGTTTCAAAGTCTGCACATTATTATATCATCAATACATTATTATGGACGTTGACATACTGTAAGAAAAATTTAAAAAAATATTGAGAATTCACTATTGGTCACATAGTAAAAGTTGTTCGGCATGACTAACCCAACATAGGTTTCGAAAATGTGCCATCTCGAAATCTCCACCTGTTATAAGAGCAGGTGGATGATGGTTCTCTAAGGTGGAGGTACATCCCCAGTCAAGTTGCTCTTTGAGCTAAAAGCTACGGACTACCTGTCTTTAAAAGTTGTCTCTCATGTTATTCTAAGCCCGAGCTATATAGTTAGTAATACACTTACGTTATCCCTCCTAAGCTTCCAGTCTTCATTATTATTGTCATAAGATTTTTGCGCGTTGCTCTCCGAGTATGATGTTTCGTTGTCGTTATACTTGACTGTTGGGTTATTGTTGACTCGAGCGCGGGGTTCCGGTTCGATTACCGCGCTCACTGACGTTTCGTTCACTTCTTTACACCTGTCAACAGATAATATACGTTATTTTCAGTATACCAGATAACGAAGACAAACCAACAAGATTTTTAGGTACATCGCACAGAAGAGTAGTTTTACCACGCGGCAGTTTTTTTTTCTGATATCTTCAACAATCATCGTCATATGTCTGACTGAATTATACACCTAGAACCTCATGAATCACTCCGTTCTTTGTTGACAACCGTATGACAATCCTTTAAGTAGTTTATGAGTTTATAGCGTTTCGACATACAGACGCGGCGGGGGACTGTTTTATAATATGGAAGGATAATGTATCGCTAGAAGACAACCCTAACGTCACAATAAAAAGAAAAGAGTATTGTAGGTGAATATAATTTTACGAGTTAAATTGCACTTTATTATGTCGTAGCAAGAATCGCTATTTATTTAAACGTATTGTGTGGAGTGGGCTTTCTAAACAGCCAATCTAATCGAAAAAGTTATTTAGGGATTTTCGCTGTGTCCTTATCGAAACACAGCCAAACAATTTCAAGTGTTATTTAAATTGCATTTATCTTCGTAAAGTCAGGGATACTCCCATATTTGCATTGATAAATTACTGGATAAAGTGATTACCTTTCTAGGGACTGTGTTGCTTTATGCGAATTAGATTTTTCAGTCTCAGAACCTGTTGTCATACTCATTTCACGTCTCTTGTTGCGGCGTTCGATCGACATCTGAAAGTATGAAAAAATTAGATTTATTCTATACTTGCTGTTCCGCGCGGTTTCACCCGCGTTCCCGGGATAAAAAGTAGCCTACAACACTCGGGGATAATGTAGCTTCCTATTTGTGAACGAATTTTTCAAATACGACTGACATTTCCAGATATTAGACCGTTTAAACAAACAAACAAAACAACTCTGCCGCTTTTATTATATTACTAGCTGTTCCCTGCGGTTTCACCCAAGATACCAGGATGAAAAGTGGCCTATAATACTTGGGTATAATGTAGCTTCCTATTAACCCGTTTTCTCGCGAGGGACGCGCGTCTTATTATAAAAATTTATGTCATTGTTATATTTTTAACCACGAGCCAAGCGATTAATAGTACTTCTTCTTCAAACATTTTTTATTTCAATGTCGTCACACGGCTTGTGTATTTTGCCAATTTCCAGTTATATTATAAGTTCTAGTCACTATAAATGACTTTCACATATTCCTCAGTCAGTCACCGTCCATGTACTAAAACTCTTCACGGACTTTATGAGACAACTTGAAAAGACACGATACACATAATTCATTTCATTTCAGTTCACTGATGCACATGGATTGATCTTTATTGTATAAAATACCACCGATAATATGCAATAAAACTCAAAATACACGAATTTATCAAAATAAAAATGAAAACGCAACGTCACTCTGCAAGTTCCCGCCAAAAAGTCCACTTGTACTTGCGGCTCGCTCGTTCACTAACCTCGCCCTCAACTCTTCTGTTTTTCCGCACACAAATGTTTATCCTGGATTGGAATGGAACCTACGACCCTCAGGGTATGTCGTACCCCCAACTTACCTTGACATCGTGCTTCAACCTTGCGTACTTCTCCTTCAGGCACTTGTACTTGTCGGCGAGCGCTCGCTCGTCGTGGTGCCTGGTCGAGTTGGCTCGCTCGTTCGCTAGACGAGCTCTCAACTCTTCTAAGTGACATGCGTGTTGTGTCCGGAGACGTTCCACCTACACATTTATTAAAAATGGCCTAATCAGTATCACCAGAGGTCAGAATGTTAATGTATACAGGTGAATTTTTATTTCCAGCCAGTGATAGCAACTTCTGAACTACAGGTCTTAGAGAAAAACGCCGAAAGGAATCCTGAGTTGAATTTTAAAGAAAATAAAAATGCCATTAAAAATGTGTATTTTCGTAGATTCTTTTTCTGCTTCTGATCTTGGTCACAAGTTGTTAGAAGTTATCAAAATTGACCTCTAATTGCTTGTCAGAATGCTAAGAGCTGATTACTTATGGCTAAACATGGCGAGATCCCTGCGAGATGTACTCCACCTCGTCATTCTTTACTGTTGTTAATTCAACCTGTATAATGAATGTAAGCGCTTGTTTTGAAAATAGTAATTGTTGAATTTATTGCCCTATCTTCTCAGCAAATGCAACCTTCCGGTATTAGGTTGGATATCCACCATAGATATGTAGCGAGGAATATGTTTTAACTGGGTAAAAGGATCGCTTCATAAAAACTACAACGTGAAAGCGATCCTATATCCACCCGAGTATAAGAGTCAGACTTTTCATAAGTGCCTGGGAAAGTCTTGAATTAATGATTTTGATTAGGAAGTTGTTTTTTTTTTATTTATTTTTCAAACTATGGTACTGTGTTTCGTCGCCACTGATAGACTATCCTTCCAATAGGTGAAATGGCGTATTGAAAACGTATGCTGTTCTTAAAACTACATCCTAATAGTAGATTTTTAAATGGATGGTAATCCAACACGCCACATATTTGGACATTTGAACGTGAAGTACGAAGTTTTTCCTTTCGGAAGGCACGTAAAGCCGTTGGTCCCGGTTATCACTCAGTTGTGGTAGTCGTTAAGCTAGATGGAGGTCTCGTAGGCAGCTTAAAAAAACAGTAGGTTAGCCTGCCTCCACCGATCATCAAACCCAATTCAAAAGTTATTCATTATGCCTGGTGGTCAAATTCGAAATATCACTTCATCATATCGTATCATTATCGTGATTTTTCAGTAAAAAGGGAGAGAGGGTTCTCAGTCCTTGAAATCCTAAAAGCAATGTTACAATTCATTTATCATATAAACTCACCTCAGCTCTATAATCGTGTCGCAAATCCGTGACTCTGGTTGTATGTTCTTCCCTCAACGACTCTACGGTAGCTCTGTTCTCTTCTATCATCCTCCCTCTCTCTCTACACAAGTTAGCTTTCAGTTGCTCCCGAAGGTCCGAGAGGGCGCGTTCATTTTCTGTTTCAAAATTAGTATTAGGTTTTAAGAGCGATAGTGACGGATTCTACCAAGTTTTAGAGAGCCCGCCTGATGGAAAGCGGTTATCGTAGCCATATAGACACTCGCAACACACGAGCCATCACTCACACATTACCGACCTTTCCCCCCTTCCCAATGAGCTATGGCAACCTTACTCACGCGCAGGAACTCAACATAAAGTTATTTGGCTGCGGTATTCTGTAAGATGGATGTACTTCCCCAGTCGAACAGATCTTTGAGCGAATAAACGCTATGCTCTACCTCCCAAAACTTAATTTTAACTTTATTGAAATAATTTCAAAGTAAACTAAAATTTAATCAAACACTGATCTAATGACAATGGGACCAAACGGAAAATGTACCCTTTCAAACAAAAAAGAATTTTCCAAATCGGTTAATAAATGACGGAGTTATGACGTAACAAACAAAAAAAAATACAACCGAATTGAGAACCTCCTCCTTTTTTTGAAGTCGGTTGATAAGTCAAACATACCAATTTCCAAGTGGTGCCGTTGTTCAACCAATCTCGCTCGGTATTCATCTCTCAACTTGTTCATGTTATCCTGGTGTTGTTTCTCCGCCGCGTCGGTGTCGTGTCGGTACCGCTCCTCCAACTGTGCCGCGGACGTAATGGCCGCTTGCTGATGATTTCGTTCCGCTGTTGTTAGAGCCTGTTCAAAAGAAAATCATCCATTAATGAATGATGAGCATTTGAGGAACTTTTTGCTGGTGCATTAGGACGACGCTCTTATAAATACAACGTTTAACGGAAAGAGGAGAAGACTTCATCAGGTATACTCTCTATAAAAAGTTCCAGCTCAACATAATTATTCGAAAATTCATACCAATTTTTTGTTTTTTTTTTTTTTTTTTTTTTAATTAAATGGTCTTGCGTTTGGCCACTGACCCGCCCATAAGGTGCGATGACGAAGCCTAAGATGAAACACGCTTACCCAGAAGAAACCTATTAACTCTGGCCTTGAAAGTAACTAGATTGTAAGCGTCAGGAAACACAGACGCCGGAAGCAAGTTCCACTCCCTTGCTGTCCGCATTATAAATGAGGATGCAAAACGCCGTGTCCGTATATTCGGTATGTCAACAACGTACGGGTGAAAATTTTCCCGGCGTCTTGTGGTTCGGTGTAAAAATGGGGATGGTGGAATAAGGTTGAACAATTCCTGCGCACACTCTCCAAAATATATCCTGTAGAAAACCGATAAGCAAGCAACCTTCCTTCGATGGTCAAGGCTCGTGAGCTTCGCCTTAATTAAAGACTCATCTCCAATTAGTCTCCTGGCTCGGCGGTCTATTGAGTCGAGGGCCTCAAGCTGGTACTTAGCTGATCCATCCCAAAGATGGCAGCAGTACTCCATGCATGACCGGACTTGTGCTTTATAAAGTTGGAGCAACTGCCCAGGCGTGAAGTACCGCTTGACCTTAGAGAGGATACCCAGCTTTCTGGCAGCTGTTTCTGCCTTCGACTCAATAGAACAGCCAAAGTTTATTTTGGCTGTTAATGTTATGCCTAGGAGATCAAGCCGATCGCATATTGGCAAGGATATAATTTGGAAAGTAGGAGCCTGGTTGTAAGGACTCCGTTTGGCGGTGAAAAGACACGCCTGTGTCTTGGTGGCATTAAATGTGACCAGATTGGCTTTGCCCCAATCAGAGACTGCCTGTAAGGTCACGTTCAAACGCTCTACCATAGCCTCTCGAAACAATTGGATCTCGTCACTAGTGGCTCGTGCGCTGGAAACGTATCTCTCTGCAACAGTGCTGTCGTCTGCGTACCCAAAGATACCGGGTTTTAACAGATCGTTGATATGCAGCAGAAATAAGGTTGCAGAGAGAACTGATCCCTGAGGAACTCCGGCATTGATTGCCAAGAGGTTCAAGTTGCTTCCAAGTTTATCGAATAAAAATCATATACAACATGTCACCGCTCAATGAGGGTCATCTTTTGACGTCACGTGCTAGCTAATATTACCATAAAATGTACTCTTTCGCGATCTGTGCGCCTAGTACCAAAGAAGTTGTGTACTTTTATGGATATACCCTTTCTGTTAGGGTACTAGTGATTCTCAAAGTGGTCCAGGTGGACCCCTAGGGATCCACAGGAGACTCAACGGGGGTCTACGTTAGATAGATCTAATCTTCAAATGTATTGATGAGTTTTGGGAATATGGTAGTAATGTATCAGCAGGGGGTCCACCGAAACCTGAAAATTTTGAAAGTGGTCTACGAGAAAAAAGTTTGGGAACTCCTGGTATAGACAGGTGGACTGCATTTCTAAAATTCTGAAATGCAGTCTGTCTGTCTAGAACCTTACACGATTTATAAATCCTCATAAAAAGTTGCCATAAAATAATGTCACGAGCTTTCCTTAAAAAAATGGAGGAAAAAAATAAAACATTGAATGCATATATTTTACATGTGGTATTTACTGGATCCAGGTGGACTGGTCACCTTTATAGAATAACTGGGAGAGTCATCAACTCGTAAGTATAGGTATACTGTCTTACCTCCTCCATTTCTCGACGGTGCCGCTCTGCTTGCTCACTCAATCTCATTCTCTTTTCCATCAAAAACTTCTCCTCAGCTTCCTTCAGCTCTTCTTGTAACTCCGCTCTCATTCTTCGCTCTCTTGTCGACCATTCCACTCTTAAGCTCTCCAACTCTTTCTGTAACGACAACTCCAGTCTTCTCCTCTCGTCTCCTTTATTTCTCTCTATGAAATCTCTGGTTCCCATATCAGGTATTAATGGACTCTTAACGGGCTTTGGAGTGGTATCTTCTTGGGTTTCAAACTGGTATACCACAACAACATTGTCAGAGCTAGATTTCCCCTGAGATAATATCACGCCATCCAATCTAGGACTTGCTAAACCTTTGCCTAGGCTTGAAGCCGAATCTGAAGACTTAATGGGTGGTGCTAAACCGGTTTTATTTAAAGGTTTAAAAGAAGATAATGGACTCCAAGGTTTTGAATAGTCTAGTCTTGGTGATCTGAATTCGGAACCTAAACTAGGTGTTGGTGATACTTTTAACTGTGGACTTTTTACACTAATTGAGTTTATCGAATCGGTATCTCTCGCGGAAGTCTTCTTGGAGTCTTCCGAATCGGATTTTTGTAGGAAATCTAAATTAGGAACTTTGATTTGTGGTATATTGTCTTGTATGCGTGGGGATTTGTTTTCTATTGCATTTGGTGTTTCTTCCAAATCTTTTAGGCTTTCTATGTCATCTTTAGTAACATTTTCATCTGTTTGTTTATCTTTGTGCGCATCAGAAGAGTCGTCTAAGTCGTTAAGGTCTAAATTAGCAAATTCTCTTTCGGGTGAATCTATTGATGTCTCAGATTCGATGCTTTCCATTAGGTTTATTGATATCTTACTTTTAAGCGGAATCATTGGTGATCTGTAAAAAAATGTTATTGGATTCAATAAGTTCAACACATCCGTATCAGCTGTAAAATCCCGATTGCAATAGAATACAATAGTATATTGGTTCTTTATTGAGTCATTTGAGGCAACGAACATTTCTGAAAATTTGGAATTTTGCGCATCTGTACTACATGTTGCATGAATGCCCAGTGCGCACGAAAACAGCTAAGATGCAAGACGTAACACTGTTCCATCACAAAAAAGTACATAAAATAAACAATAGTTAACACTTATTTTGTCCTTTTGATTAAATTAATATGTATTACTTGGGTTCTAAATTTAAAAAAAAGTTTCATACCTTGGTCTATCCTTATCAGTAAACACAGGCTCTTCCAGATGTGCAGATGAAGTCTCAATATCACCCGGACGGACCAGATCAGAGATCTTTTGGAAATTCTTCTGGAATAGATCCGGTTTGATATAATCTGCCGCAGGTGGACGTAGTATGCGACGTCTGGGAGACGTGCCTCGGTCGCTTTCTGTAATTATATGGGTAATCTATGGTATTTCACGAAAAAGATCACAATGGTGCCGATTCTGTTGTAAATCGCACTAAACTAATTTTAGTCACATCTCATCTCTTTCTTACGAACATTATTGAAAAAGGATAGAACATATTTTAAGTTGTCAAATTAATCTTTGCCGTCTTATTTTGCGTGTATTTAGGCGTAACCGCGATAGATGGCGACTAAATTTATATTGAAAACAAGCATTGGACTAAGTTGACAGGACTAAATTTCTTACATCCTTTTCTAATGTTCTTTGTTAGAAAGAGACATAGTGACATTAAAATTAGTTTAGTTGTGAACAACAGAATCAGGGCCAATATCAATCATAATCTGATTCTAATACTGGTTCGGAAGGTTTAATTTACTGAGAAGAGCCGGCAATAAACTCAGCAATTACTCTTTTCAAAACAAGCAAAGATTTGAGACATAATAATATTCTAAGACATTCTTTACACACTGATATCTCATCCCAAACTACTTTACATTTTACACGTGAATGAATCCGCGGAGGACAGCTAAAAGATAAAATTCTTTATTTTTGTAACTTGTCAAACGGTCGATATTTATCTGGTAGATAGTTAGCCGTAACTTGTGATCTATAATATTTTAAATATTTCAGTAAAATGGTCTAAAGGAAAGTACATAGTCAAAAACTTACCTAAAGATTCCCTCTCGGACCCAGACATACTTTTCCCTTCCCTCGGACTATCGACCGGGCGCGGCGGTAAGGGCGGCCGGGCGATTAGCGGCGACAACACTATGGGATTCAAAGGCACATTCGGTGATGAAACCGGTGATGAGATCAACGTAGATGGCAGCGATCTTGTTGGTGCTGCACTGATGATGGAGCTTTGACCATCATTCAGTTCTGAGGAGCTGTTGGAACCGGGGCTTATTGTCGTTTCCTGCACGTTTTCCAGTTTGAATCTGAAAGTTTTTTAATTATTGATAGGTTCATAATCTCATCAAGTCGTGATGTGGAAGTACAGCACACAAAACCTAGAAGGGAAATTATACAAATTGTGTCTAAAGTGTATTAATAGGTACAAGTTGAAAGGTTATTTATAGAATTTTATATGGTAACATTCTAACTTACGATTATGGTGCCTTCAAAACTATTAACAAATTGATTAGCACCACGCAATTCAAACGACAAACTTCTAGTCAACTTACCTTTACCAGTAACTTAAACCTAGTTACTTAACTAGTAAAGAAATTAATTTTTCAAAACGGTTATTGAATTTCGGCAATAAAGCCTTCATAACTATTTTAACCAATCGGGGATACATGAGTTCTTAAGTTTACAAATTTTTTCCAAGTCAAATTAAGTCATACCTGACACTCTTCCTGTCCTCATCAAAGCTGGAGGTCTGCCTTGGCCTGCCCAGTACAATACTCTCCGTTCTTCTATACAATGAGTCTGCCATTTTTTCCCTCAGTATGCCTTTAGGTGGATCGCTTTTTGTCATAGAATCTAAAGGCAAAGATTTCTCAGTTTCTGGACTTGGCAGGTCAGATTTTGCAAACTTTAGGAACATACTGCCCTTACCTGAAATGAATAAAAACGTCATCAGGTTTGCCTGGCAAAATGTACAGAATTTAAAATGGTGGTCTAAGGAACTTACCAGATAGTGGCAACCCTTTATCAGATTTCGCCGATGAAATTAATGGACTGAAATTCTCCTCCTCAGGACTAGTTAACACATGCATCTTCAGATCTATAATCTCAGATTGTTGCTTAAAGAGCATCTTCGGTCTTTCGAAAGTAGTCGGCCGACTCAGCAAATCTCTATCGGAAGTATTTCTCATTAGACTCGGTTTGCCGGAAAGTGAACCGTCCACGCTACGTCTTAGAGGCGATATTCGAAGATCTCCTAGTTTTTTGTCCAGTCTTGCTAAAGGTGAGACAGGGGGGCGACCGAGGGGAGTTAATCTTCTCGGGCCTGTTAACGTTGATGGGTTGTCTTTGACGTCTGATGCATGGTTTTCTCCGCTGTCTGTACTTAGGTCATCGTCGTCGCTTTCGACTTTCGTTTCGACGCGTTCGAGGTGCTTCGTATTTTCTTCAGATGTGAGGAGTTCCTTTAAACGAAAGATGGGAATGGGCATTTGCATTCAATATTGAGAATCGAATAATTTTAAACCCTATACCAAATTCATTAAAGTTCTGAACATGTCGTTACCTGAACAGAAGCACAAGTGTCATCCTGCATGGAAGCATCTCGAGCACGTTTCACGAGCTCTCTGTATACGTTATCTAGGGGATGATCCCACTGAGTCTTTTTCGTCTCTTCATTGTAGTAGTAGTGAGTTTGCAGCTTCTCGTCTAAGCTAGTATTTAAAAACAAGATTAAATTAATGTTTCTGCCTAAAATATTATGACATTAAAAAAAACTAGAATAAATTGGAGAATATCCGTGGGAGTACTAATGGCTTCGTAATTTTTTTAAATGTCATGGTTTGAAATGAAATGAAATAATTTGTTCATTCAAATAGGCCTTCACAGGCACTTATGAATAGTCAAACTCTAATACTCTAATGCACGGTTCGGAAGGTTGATTTTGCTGAGAAGAGCCGGCAATAAACTCAGCAATTACTCTTTTCAAAATATGCTCTATTGCCTCCTCATTATCCTATTATTTCTTCCTCAATCAAATAACAGCATATTTTATTTTAATTAATGAAGAATCGCTCCTTCATAACACTCAAATTCATCCAAGCACATATCTATGTGCTTGGATGAATTTGTATGTTATTTGTTTGATATGTATCGCTTTTCGGAGTAAAACCTCTGTTCTACTCTACGATCAACGAGATGTTTGTTAACTATCACGTATAGGGGCGCTAATCAGCGTATATTAGTTATCACATCACGGCTAAGCGCTTCAAATGTGATGGTACACATTCTAGAACCTCGTAGATACATTTACAATCATCGCTAATCTTCAAAAAACATGTTAACCATTCATTAACCCCATTACTAATTGACGAATATTATAAATCTTATCGGAAAAATAGCGCCATTGTAAATTCTTACAAGAGTTCCATTTCACTTTTTAAATACCCTAGTCACGCTACCCTTCCCTTCTGTGCTTAAAGATTTTATGTTTTATTGATTCTAGCATCAAAGTGGACTTAGTACTCATAAGTTAGTGGTTTATGTTTCAAATAACTTTAGTTTTTGACAAATTAATTTGTGCTTAGCCATCGAGATTTAAATTAGCAATCTATTTAATAAAAACTTGTTTTATGTCTATGTTTTATAGGAGAGACAAATTCAACCTAAGGGTCAGCTCACACCAAGACGGACGCGACGCACGCAGCGCGCACTTTTTAAGATAGCGATACAACATAAAGCTTTATTTACTACAGAAAAAGGTAAACATTTCAGTGAGGGTATCCGAATTGAATTCATTCGAATACGCATTACGGCGTATACGTCAACGCAGCGTTTCTTCGCCGGTAGAAGAGTCGTGCAAGAGCCTGCTTAGCCCGTGCTGCAAGCTAATTTAACGCAGCTTCACAATGAGACTCACGGCGTCAAACTGCGCGGCGCGAAACGATTAGCCTCTTCAAGCACCGTCACATCGCGTCGTATATCAGTGTGAACTAACCCTTAAATTTTACCTTTAATTACCGAGAAAACGTTCTATTCACTCAGACTGCTTTTTGGGGACTCGAGAAGTATCTCCAGCTTACAGAATACCACAGCCAAATATCTTAATGTTGTTCCTGCACTTGAGTAAGGTCAACAGAACTCGCCAGGGAGGGGTGTAGCAACTGTTGCAAATGTCCATATGAATACAGTAACCACTCACCACGATTGCTTTCTTGCCAACTTCGTAGAATTAGAAAAGAATGTTTTATTACGAATTTTAAGACCACACTCTAAGGGTCAGTTCACAACGAGACGACACGCGACGCGACGATGCATGAAGAGACCAATTTTTTCGATGCGCCTCTAGGTAGCGCGACGCCGCAGGACGTACTAGTTCTCTCATCGAAATTTAGATTTGTATAACGTTAAAAGGTACGCACCGCGTCTCGTCGGCAGGGCTATTTTAAAACGCTCGGATTCGATATCGGAAACGGATTCAAAAACTACCGAGGCTATATTCCGCAAATGCTTTTTTAATTTCCGAATTGAAATATTTTTTATGTTTCTTTACGGAAATATCAATTCGATTCATCGAAAAGTTTTCGGAAATTAAAATAGCAATTGCTGAAATTCGCTTCGGAAATTTCTGAATCCGTTTCCGATATCGAATCCGACGTTTAAAAATACCCCTGCTGGTCTCGTATCGGTGTGAACTTACCTTTACTATGAAGAGTTTATATGGCCAAAATAGTAAGCAGGGAGCAGTCCAGTCCAGTCTAGTCCAGTGCAGCTGGAAACCTTATGGCTTGTGTACAATAATGTTTTTTTTTCTTCGGCAAGCAAGCATACGGCCCGCCTGATGGTGAGCAGTTACCATAGCCATATGGAGCCATACTCACGCGCAGGAACACAACATAAAGTTATTTGGCTGTGGTATTCTGTAAGGTAGAGGTACTTCCCAGTCGAGCAGCTCTTTGAACTAATAAACGCTATGCTCTACCTCTCATAAAAGATCTAGACCAGCAATAGCCATAAACACAGACATAAAACTTTTATTACTTACTAAGCTTTCCATGGTGGTGGCAGTGCTTGCATGAGTCCATCTCGAGCCAGGGGCAAGAGGTGGCTCTCGCTATCAGGATCAATGCCCAGCTGTTGAGCATATTCAGAGATTTCTGGAACAAGTATAACTATTGGTGCCCGTAACAATCATCAATTTGAACATTATGAAATAATATACTATCTATTGCCAGGCAGTGTCACCCATGTTCCAAAGGGGTAAAAAAAACAAACAAAATTGACATTCAATATATTTTTAGGGTTCCGTACCTCAAAAGGTAAAAAAAAGAACACTTAGAGGTCACTCTCTTGTAGGGCATGAATCTCGGAATCTCGGAATATCGTAATAACGGAATCTCGGAATGTTTTTTCCGATATTACAATATCAGAATTGAGTGATCCAATATCGTAATATCGGAATCAGATATTTTTATCTATTTGTATTTTTAAATAAAGCTTTTAAGCGCGCCACAGCGTATGGTCGTCTAGAGCTATAAAATTAACGAATCGTACATCAATTTTGCGTACTAGTGTTGAAAGTGAGCGTATTTTTTCAACAAAATACGAAGTTTATTATTCATAAATATGCTTGACGCTTTGTTTTTAGGAAAATATAAGCAAGAAAAACTAGTGTTTAAAAAATAAACACAATGGCGCTTATCCTGTTGTTAACAACTAAACTAATTTAGTCTCATTATATCTCTTTCTAACAAAAAACATAAGAAAAGGACGTAAGAAATTTAGTCCTGTCAAATTAATCCAATGCTTGTTTTCAACATAAATTTAGTTCATTATTATATTTAATTTTTGTCTACAAAAAATTTAAGTCTAATATTTTTTTGCTGAATAATTTACTTTTGGGTAAGTACTTGCTTGAAAAATGTATTCAAAATATTTATTCCTACATACTAGTACATACTTAGATAACATTTTAAGAAAAAATTTAAAGGCCTTTTTGTTATGTAATTTTGAGGTTGTAGTAGCCTAAAATTATCAGAAGTTGTTGTACAATGTTTTCAATTTTCAAACCTCCACTAAATAAATTCCAATCTGCTTCTCACAACCCTTTCCTTAAGGGCGGTATGTAAGCTAAACGTCATAAACAGGGTTCGCTATTTTAGTGGTTTATGAATGAAAACATGAAAGAAATAGTATTATATGAACATAATCATAAAGCCAAGACACCAATTAACAGATCGGTGTTGGCCCTTTTTTTTAATTTTACTTTTATAAATAGCAAAAACCTTATGAATATTACAAAAATCATAAAATCGAGGTTTTCCTCTTTAGTGATACCATCAAAATAAGAATCCTTTTTGTAATAAATTTATATTAAATCGAATCACAAATATATGTACAACAGATCCGTGGGGCCACATTTTAATTTTTTTGTACGAGAATAACGTAATTTATTAATTAATAAGCATCAATTTTGCGACGCCATTTGTCCATACATTTTTCTATGAAATGTCATATGAAGCTTTATATACAAGACGCAATCGCGAAAATATTCAGTTCCCCCCAGTGTCCCAAGGTGACACCACGTCGCTTTTTCTTGACACCGGAAATTGCGTCATCCATATATCTGTATACATGCGCTTGTCAAAAAGAACATAATAAGTGCATTTTTATTTTTTACATTTACATTTTGATAAATTTATTGTTCTTATGGTAATCGGTATCAATTTCATGATTGGTTGATACGTCCTTAGTCTTTTTGAAAAAGTCCCGTATGCCAAAATATTTTCCAAGTTCTTCCTCTCAGCCATTGATTGCTTATTTTGTTACTTGCTTATAGATAGACTAGTCTTATTAATAAAATATAAATAAGATTCTATTTTTAATCATGAATCGTCGATGCTGAACAGAAGGTTAGGATACGGCCATCGATATAATATATGTATTTTATTAGATTTCACGTTACGAACAGAAAATCCGTCTAGTAGAATATATTAGAATGCTAGTAGAATAAAATTATATCGATGGATACGGCCATTTGTAAATAATTCACTGTTCTTATATTATATTCTTTAACTATATAGCTATTATTGTTACTAGATATTTTCTTTGTAGGTTTTATTTTATTAAGCATAACTTAATAAGCCTCTTTGCAAATCTTTACAATTTAAATTCTTATAATTTTTTATTCCCGTCGCCACACTACTACGCCTAAAAGTCATTGTGGGCATTATCCATTTTAATAAAAATTCGATATCTCGGCACCGGTGCATCATATATAACATTATTTCTAGAGCTAATATACCAGGTTGTTCAATAAGTTTTGTCGTTCGATACGAGAAACACTTTTTTATTATTTGAAATACATTTTATTATGATGATGATGATGATTAGAACTACTCTCAGTCAGTACAACGACCGACCCATGTCCTATACAACCATTCAAACATCAACCACCGTGTAACTAACTTAGTTTATAATGACTGGTACCTGAATAGTTGTACCGGAATAACCATGGAGAAACCAAGGAGTGCGTGTTATATAGGAGTGACACGTTCTGGGGTGGGAGAGGACGGCCAGCTAACCGCAACCAGCTGACCACAATCGACCGACTGTTCAGCCTATAGATGAGGGATGAGCGTTGATGTATGTTGAGTGCTGGGGTTTTATTGTCTTCTTTCTTATTTTGATTTTTTGTTCCTGGGTTGGATTTTGTTATATCTTTGTTGTTCATTAGATTAACCTCCTCCATGCACGGGTATAGCTTCTGTGGTTGAGAGGCTCCTTGTCCATTTCAGCTTCGGTATGTGCTTGCATATTTCTTGTTCTTCGTTATTATTCTAGAGTCAATTTGGTTGCCTCAGGCACAACATTCAGCAAGGTTTTTAGTATAGTAGTCAAAATATTCTATATCATGCGCCGATTGATTTTTAAAGTAAATATCTGTTTTCTAGGTTTGGATTTTGGTGTACTGTAGGGCCGTAACATGGCCATAATATATGGGACTGTATTCTATCAAATGTTTGTTTGTAAACTTAAGTATCTTGGTTAATGGGATGAGAAACATCCAGGATAACATATCTTTTTGTGATCCCGAAAGTATTTTTTTTGGTTTTCTATCCTGCTGGGTGTATGAAGTTCCGTGATTTTAATCTGATCATGGATGAGCATTTTGTCCTGGTTTAATTAGTGTTCAGCATCATTGTTTATCAGTTAGTTTATCACAAGCGCTCGAGCTGTACACACCTCAGTGCAATAATTGTTAGACCCGGTTCTGATGCCTATAATTATTTAAGACAATACATGTGTTAAGTGTAGTGAAGTGATTATTTAATTGTAATATTACGACAATAAACACATTGGGCCTGTGAGGAGTTTGTTGCGTCGCTTCTTCTCCTCATACAGGACATTTCCGAAGCGACGGTTTAACGTTGTTTTACCCTGCGGAAAGCTGCTGTTTTGAAACCCTGCGGAATAATTGCATATGAAATACTAAAAAATCATCGACATCGACATCGACAACGAGTCGTAGTGGGTTGGGGGGTGCTCCCAGAACTCCCTATCAGTCGCCGCTATACCGAATTTAATAAATGTTCGTTAGCTAATTATGAAGTATCCAGTACTGAATTGGCCATTGCAGGATAAATGGCTACGGCCCTCGTTAAATGACCTGCGTTCGCGTATACTAATAATTATACAAAGTAAGGGATAGAACCGCTGCATGGCCAATAGTATAATAATCATTGAAAAGGATTTCTTGACATACTTAAATTACAATGCGTGACAAATATTATAAACATAATATAGAATGGCTTCCAAATCTTTTAAAAGAGTAATAAAGTTGTGAAACGTCTCTGTGCAACCATCTCTTTTAATCTGAAAGCTAGATCCGCACATAAACCATTAAAGTAGATAACCTGAGCTGAAGGTCCTTGATAACATTTGCTAAGGGCCTCGCACTGGCTTAATTAGGCACTGTACTACATGATAAATAAATAAAATATCCTGGGACATTCCTCACACACGGTCATCTGATCCCAAACTAAGCAGAGCTTGTACTATGGAAACCAGATAACTGATAAAATACATATACTACTTTTTGTTTGTAAATACATACTTAATATACATAATTACACCCAGACTCAGGACATACAGACATGTTCATGCACACAAATGCATGTCCTGTGTGGGAATCGAACCCACGACCTGCGGCGCGTAAGGTGAACCTTTACCAACTGCGCCAACTGGTCCGTCAATATTTATATTGCAAATATATTGAAAATTAGCCTAAAGCATTTGAGGATAATGTAGCTTCCTATTACAACTCAAGTGGCTTCCTATCCGCCTTCGGCGGAATACACACAAATTGCCACTCTTATACACTGTTTTATTTAATCCTAAAGCCCCTCGCTATCTCAAGGAACGCTTCGAGTACTACACCTCAACATCATCTTCTTCATAGTCCCATGGAACTTAACTTCCAAACTCCCAGTCACACTTCTCACTCTTATTCAAAATCTTTTACTATCCAAGCTGTACGTCTCTGAAACTCTCTCCCTCAGACTATAAGACGGGCCCCGACGTTAGACTCTTTTTAATCTCTTGTTATTTCACGCTATCACACGCTATAAACTGCCTTATTTCCTGCCTTTCTTTCTATTTTTCTAGAGCTGTTATTTTCACGTTATGAAAGTGTATTCTTATCTGTTAAACCTTCCATATTCTCATATATCCTGTTACCCAAAGGTTGTCTACAAGAAATCGCTTAAGCGATAAGACCGCTTATTTTGTATCACTTCTTCTTTTTTGTATTGTTTCGTCTTCTACTATATGGTGTACAAATAAAGCATATTTATCTTATCTTATTAGTGAAAGAATGTTCAGAATCGGATTAGTAATTTCAAAGCCTCGTACATGCAACATACAAACTTTACCTTTTTATATGATACTAGTTGTCCCCCGTGGATTCACCCGCGTTCCCTCGATAAAAGTAGCCTATACCCTTCTCTATACCATAGGTATCTGATTGCCAAATCTCAATGCGATGGGTTCAGTGGTTTAGGCATGAAAGCGTAACAAACAAATGGGCCAGTTGATTATGATTCCACCTATAGCGGTGCAGGTCGTGGGTTTGATTCCCACCCAGGATATGCATTTGTGTGCATGAACATGTCTGTATGTCCTGAGTCTGGGTGTAATTATGTATTTACAAACAAAAAGGTTTCCATAGTACAAGCTCAGCTTAGTTTGGGATCAGATGACCGTGTGTGAGGAATGTCCCAGGATGTTTATTTTCTTTTATTATTATTTATTCCTAAACTTATTACTATTTATTATTATTACTTATTAAATAAACAGAGTTACTATGGATTAGTACCTACTTCTTCAAAAAACGTTAACGTAAGTACCCCCAAAGTACTAATATAAGGCATAGCACTGAATTTCCTTTGCTTATAAGTAGTGAATCCATTCTGCTTAATAATTATGTAAACTTTGGTTGCGCTTAACCCGGCGGGAGGCGCTACCGGGTAAAAAATACCCAGACCATGGTTCATAGGCTAATATTTCTTCGCCAAGTTGCCCCACGTTTACGGCGGCCTAGGTACCTCTCGGGTGAGGATGTGGCAAGGTGTGCGCGGAGACTCGATGTGTTTGCCCATGCGGCGCGACCAGGATGAACCTCCAAAGTGAGAATGGGTATTTTTTACCCGGTAGCGACGCTTTGTGTTACACTTTTTTTTCATTAAACAGTTCCATATTTGGCTTCCTAAATGATTGTTCGCTGGTTTCTTATGTGCCAAGAAAAGGTAATGTGGTACTTTTAGGGTCAACGATGCTTCATGATGGAAAAATAAACCGTGAACTGGCGAAAAGAAAAATCCCGAAATAATTACCGACTACAATAGATACAAGTGTGGAGTGGACGTGGTCGATGAGTTTTGCAGTACGTTTTCCGTATCAAGTATCACAAAAAGATGGTCCTTAGTGATATTTTATGATTTCATGAATATTGCAGGAATCAATGCTTGCCATCGTCAAACATAACGAAGAGAACTCTGGCCAAAGCTGTAATCCTGTAAGAGACTACAAAACAGAACTTCCCTTAGCACTTATTTTAAATCTTCAGGGAGAGGCAACTAGTTACCAACTTGCCAATGAAAATAAATAAGCTTAGCATTTGTTTTTAGAAATGAGGGACCAGTGACGACGGCGTCATAACGATCTATTCAGTCAGCTTCGTCAGCGTCGCGTTGCTCAGTCTGTACTTTGAAGAAAGACCGAAAAACAATTACATCTTGCAAATTGTGCTTTGTTATGATATGTAAAAAGTATACAATACCCATTCGTGATAATTGTTGCCAAGCACGCAAATAAATGTGGATAATTAGATAGTTCTTAGATTTCGATTAGAGTTTTTTACTGATTTTCGATACACTAAGTTCCTGTTGTTTTTATTTTGTCCGTTTTAAAGCAAAGAGTCTATTTTGTTATTTATCTTATATATAGTGCCACACTAGTACTATAAAATGTTTTTTTAAAAATAGTTTCTAGGAAAAACTAAGATAAAAAAGAGTTTTAATTTATGATGGATTAAATAATGTCATTTTTGAGCACAAATTGTAACTACCCAAATTTTTAGTAAATAAAAGTATCTTTTCAGTTAATGCCAGTCTTATTAAAAAAAAATAAAGAAGACATATAAATAAAACAAACAGAATCACTGAAAATATAATATGTATACATTTATGAGGTACTTTAGTCATGGGTAATTTTTACCCAGTAGCGCCTCTTTGTGTTCTTTTTTTTGATGCGCCTCCTGCCGGGTTAAATAAGCCACTAGAAAAGGTATTTAAATAGAAAATTAAATATAATGTTACTTAATAATATTGGAATTTTATCGGCTGGTACCACGTTATGCGGTACGTACCTAACTTGACGCAACGTCAAGTTTGGATCTGATGCATGTGTGCGTGCCTGTAACACAACTGCAAAGTAACAAATGAATGCTGGTTTTGGCGCGCGATCTAGCCTACATACTACCCTTAACCGATTGTATCGCGAATTTTTTTTTTGACAGCGAACCTTTGACTCGCGGTTTTCGCGGAATTTGCTGAATTTGCAAATGGCCTCCCCCTCCCATTGTCAGTAAATCATAAATATCTAGGTATTTACAGTATTAATCAAGAAACAGTAACTTACAGCGTCATCCTGAATAAATTTTCGTATTGGAATATTATTGGAATTGGAATAAAGTATGACAAGATTCCAATAAGAAACCTGGAAAAAATTACAACTATAAAAAAACGACACTTCATAAAGATTTCGAGTTTGCACTTCAAGACGAATAACTCTGTCCAAATATTACACACCTTTATATCAACACGAATAAACGTTATATTTAATTAATACATTTGTTTTACTAGTCTCAATTAAGCAAAAAAGAGAAATTCGATGCTAAAGTATTCATCGTGAATACATAATGTAAACAAACCAACTTTTTTTTTTGTGACCATTGTTCTCTTATTTTTGGCTACTTTAGGGTCGGTGTTGCCTCATAGTCCAAAGAAAAGTTGCCAAACTCGACGAATGTTACTAGTTTTAAATAATAATCGATGATAAATAAAAAAACCAGGTAGATTAGTCGGTCGATATCTAAAACTAGTCCACCATTTTGAGGTCATGGTACTCACACATCGTAAATGAATTTCTATCCATTATTGATAGTATTAGCTTGTATGAGTCCCTAATTATTAACTCTTAAAGGTATAGGCATAAGGTTGAAACAATAATTTGTCGAAAAATGCCATTGCATTACGTGAATTGTAACCTCGTGCCGAGACTCAAAACAAATTAAAGTGTGAATTGTGATATTTAACGGATTGCCTGTAAAAGGTGAGTGATTTGTATAGATTATTAGTTTATCTAACCGTTTTAATAATGATTTATATAATTACTGGTGTGTGAAATAAGATTTTCTTGATTATAAACACATGAGTACTTTGAGTCATAAGTATGTGTTTATATTCAAGGAATTCTAATTTCACACATCAGTAAGTATATAAATTATTACTAAAACGGTTAGATAAAGTAATATTCTACACAAATAAGTCACCTTTTACAGGAATTCCGTTAGTTTATCACACCTACACTTTAATTTTCGGTGAGACTCGAAGTAAGAAAACACATTCAGCCCGTTCACCACAAAAAACGGGCAAAATTTCATTTTTTTTGTTTTGGTCATAATATAATTCTACCTATTCACGGGTGTGGTATTTAAAGCTCTTTATTCACGTACCAAATTTGGGGCACTTTAGTTACGTAATCGTGTAACAAAAACATAAAATTCGAGCGGTAATTTGAGACGTAAACAAGGCGATCCGCGCGGATCGTCAAACAGTCTAAGGTTGTCCGATAATAATAAATCCGCGCGGATCGTCAAACAGTCAACAGGTTAAAGAATGGATGGATCAAAGTAATCTGAATAAAAAAAAAACTATTTTATATTTGATCCCAAAAATTCATAGACATAGTATTCTTGAGAGGAGTCTGTGCTGTACTCTGGATTTCAAACTACCCCTTTGCAAAATTTTATTGATGTTTGATGGACCGATTAAGCGAAAGGACAAGAGAAATAACTTTTGCTTGCCTTCTGAATTTCATAAATGTATGTAACTCACTCAAACAAAACAGAATTGATGAGAAAAGCCTTCACACATGAAAATAAAATTGATATTAATTACGCGCATTAACAAGAATAATTTACACACCATCAGGTAGAATCAGAAAAAACAAAACCTTTTCACTAATTGAAATGATATATAAATTATTATTTCCAGAAAAATAAAATAATTACAAACCCTCTGCAGATGGTTGACTATTTTCGTCGAAAATTTCACGGCAAGCTACAGCCGATGGCGAATTCATTTTGCAGACACATTATTCTATTTCATACCGTGAAAATATTGTATGACATAACTTAAAAATAAGTAATTTAATTTCATAAAATTCATTTTACATTCAAAGAGTTAGCGACAAATCCCTTTTCTTCACAAAAAATTCAATGCCTGTTTGTCAGTTCGTCTAATCTTCTGACATCTCTACTAAGGCTGCATTCCGAATTACCGCTGTAATCGCTGTAATCGATTTGAGCGTGCTTAAACCCGTACCGAATTGAATTATGACAGTTCACGATGTCCCGTGAAACGTCATAGATGACGTCATGACATCCGCCATCTTGCGCTCACACCGACCATGCCCTAAACTGATATCACCGTGAGCGCTGTCAAAAGTGACGCAAAAATCTAATAAGATTCTTGGTTTTCTATTTGGCAAAGATACTTTTTATGATTTTATGAGAGAAAAATAATAAAAAAAGCAGATATTCCTTTTTGCAAGTCAACTTATAAAAGATATAAGGAGTCCTAGTGCACTGATAATTCAGATTTTAATTAAATTCTCAAATGTTCTGTTTTGAATACTGTGAGCGCGATAACGGGCGTTCCGAATGAGGAATGTTACTAGGTATGCAAAATTGCTTGAAAGTTTGTAACAGTAGAGCCATTATGTATACAAATACACTAGTTTTTGTTTCATTAAAAAAAACCAAGTAGTTATGATTTTACAGACATTTGAAATTTCCCTAAATATCGAGGCCCACTAGCAGTCACGTGACCCCAGTGTGACGTCATCTTGCAACGCTCCGCTCACTTGCGTTAGTCGCCAGCGTTCCTTGCGCTATAATATTAGGGGAAAGTGTTTTGTTTCATCCGTGAATTATTCTACTGTTACGTTCATAGTGTGTGTATTCTTAATCAAGGTCATTACAATACAAAAAAACCTTTATTAAATCATGAAGGATTAAAATAGATAGCCTTATAGTTGCCCATTAATTTATCGACGAATAGTGATTCCGTTGCCGCTGAAAAGCGAGGAGTAAGTAAGAATGCACATGCTTCCTGTGTGTGTATTTGAATTTGTTTTTTTTTTGCATTATTTACCTAAAAGAATTAATTTTAAGTAGGTACTTACCAAACCTTTTCCCCCTTATTAAAAAATAAGGTGTATTTAGTAGGTTAGTCTTGTAACACCCAGGTATTAAGATAGCTCCAGCCATGCTCCAGCCCTTTTTGTTTATATGACATTAGAAAGTGACGGATATATTTTAATCCTAGGTTTAACTATACTTGACTTACACCTTATTTATTAATAAAACGGTTTAAGTTTACGTTATAGATAACAAATAAGTAGTAATGTTTTATCTGTACCTATTTATACTCTTGTTATACGTGCCAGTTGGCGCAGTTGGTTAAGGTTCACCTTACGCGCCGCAGGTCGTGGGTTCGATTCCCACACAGGACATGTATTTGTGTGCATGAACATGTCTGTATGTCCTGAGTCTGGGTGTAATTATGTATATTAAGTATGTATTTACAAATAATAAGTAGTATATGTATTATATCAGTTATCTGGTTTCTATAGTACAAGCTCTGCTTAGTTTGGGATCAGATGACCGTGTGTGAGGAATGTCCCATGATATTTATTTATTTATTTTTATAGTAACCGTCTTCGCATGCGGATTAAACATTTGACACAGTTTGTTCCGGCCTCCTTACTTACGTAGTAAATATTTAGTAATCTGTGTCCTAACCTACGGAACGGCTGGACCGATTTTAAGGAGACTGTCACAGGTAGATAGCGTATGTTATAAGAAGGAACATAGGCTAATTTTATTTTAGAAAAATAATAACGGGGTTCCGCGCAAAAAAATCAAACTGTAGGTACGCGCAGGTGAAACTGCGGGGGTACCAAAATAATGCACACTATAAATGAATAATGTGTAGATAGCAGACTCTCACTATACTGACGATCTTCAAAACAATAAGCCTTGATTTTATCTCTAAACTAACACTCCGCCCCGCCGTTTTACCTGCGTCCTCTTCTTTACCCACTGGATGGAGGGATGGAATTTCTAAAATCCTTTCTTAGGCTACAAAAGGAACTAATGTATTCCAATTTTTGAGTTAATACAGACGTAGTAAAATCCTCCCCTTAAAACATTATTACCCCTTTTTGCCCTACTAGGGGTCGATTTTCGCGAAACCCAAAAACACGTGTTTTTTTATGTTTATACGATGTATTAAAACCGTGTTTTAAGTTAATCGGACCGCGCGGTAGGTTTATTCCATACAAACTTTAACACCTCCTAAACCCCCTTTTAGGGGTAGTTTTAAAAATCTAATAATGAGAAGCTGTATTATTTGATTAAATAAGTAATAGTGCTAAGTTTCAAATTTATAAACCCAAGGAATAAGATTTTTCAAGAGAAAAAGAGCGCGACGGACTGAGCGAGCGTTGAAACATGACGTCACACGCATCAAGTACCGGGCGGTCGAATCCCGCGTCGCGCGCTCATTTAAAAATTCTATATCTCGGAAAGTAATTGTCGTATTGAAATAATTCTTTCACATATATTTTTTATTTTCTACAGAAAATGCGATGAGCTAAAATTCAAAATTAGTGAACATTCTTCATTGTTGATAGTTCTCAGCTGTCATAAGCGTGATATCTAATTCGGTACGCAAATTATTGCTGTGATCGCTGTGATCGATATTATCTATTTCGGAATGAACCCTAAGTCTGTGCTTCTGACAGACAGACTGCGGCTAGGGTTGGACTAGGGATACGAAAAAAGTATCGATACTTTGTGGTATCGAATACAGATTTCCATTCGATGCCGATACTTTTGTACTCGATACTTATACTCACAAACAGACATAGAAGGGTTTCTTTCGCTTCTAGAAACAACCAGTTCCGACTTTGGCCTCACTATAAACCGCGATAAAACCAAAATGATGGTGGTGGACCGTAAAACTAACAATCGCCCTGACCTACGTGAAATAGCTAATTGCGAAGTTGTCCAGAGTTACATCTACTTGGGATCCACAATCACAAATACTGGAAGTTGCGAAGAAGAAATTAGAAGACGGTGTGCTGTGACACGATCTGCCGTGGAAAAGCTCGCGAAGATATGGAAAGATCACCGCATAACTAAAAACACCAAGGTCCGCCTAATGAGATGCTTAATATTTCCTATTTTCCTGTATGGAGCTGAGACATGGACGATCCATCAAAAATATCGGAAAAAGATTGACGCCCTTGAAATGTGGTGCTGGAGGCGCTTGCTGAGGATAAAATGGACTGCTCACCGCACTAACGTTTCCATCCTGAAAGAGCTTCGCATCAAACAAAGACTTTCGTCGATTGTGCAAGTGCGAATTCTTAAGATGTTTGGACATATCATCCGCAACGAAAGCTCATTGGAACGATTAGTGATACAAGGAAGAGTAGAAGGTCAACGTTCCCGCGGCCGATCACCCACAAGATGGACAGACCTCATAAAAACATCAACAAGTTGTTCCCTTAGTGAATGTACACGCAGTGCCGCGAATAGAGAAAGATGGAGAAGCCTCGCAAAAGCCGCAACAAACTCATCAGACGATCCATAACCACGACCACTCCGCCAGGAGTGTACGACTGAGAAGAAGAACTTATACTCAATGAGTACTTTTTGGCAGGTATCGTATCGAATAAGAAATTAAGTTTTAAATGGGTAATCTTAGAAATTACCCATTTAAAACTTGCGACCTTACGGCTTATATTTATGGCAACGCCATTTAGTTCACTCGTTCTGAACCTTCTAGAACATTACATCGATCTTTGCTCGAAATCGTTCCTTCCGTTGACAGTTAAATTCCTAACCTTTCCTTCATCCATTTACTACACTAATCAACTCATTCACTCACTCGTTCACCGTTGTCATTTAATTTTATTGTATTCGTTTCGCGTTTTGTTTTTCTGCTTTATCAATAAGGTTGATCATTACTTTGCATGATTATTATTTGATTTATTCAAGTGTAATCTAAAAGTACTCACTAAGTAAAAGATTATTATTTTTTTCTTTTTGAAGTTACAGTTGTCTTTTTCTATTATTGTATTTTTGTGTACCGATACCATTTGTTTTTTCATGTCCTGCCCTACTGAAGTTAAACTGACGTTATTTACTGACTGATATTGACCTATGCTCTATGCGCATTAGGCCCTAAGAAAAGTACTCGATAACTTGAAGTATCGATACTTTTGTTTCAATACTTTTATGAGTACAGTATCGATACTTTCTATTCGATACCATGTCACTTAGATTCATGGATTTAATATACAAACAGGATTGAACTCTCCAAAAATTTTATCATACAAAAATAAACCATAAGTCATGCACATTAGGGTTTACTTTTGTTAGTTATCTTAGCCGAGGCAAAACGAGCCGAGAGAGATAGCCCGAACCGAGGCCGTTTGTCCTTTTTCCTCAATTGCCAAAAGATAAAAATGTTAAATATGGTAGAAAATATTTTACCACAACAAGTAAAATATATTACGTATAAATATTTTTTTGCTATTAAACTAGTTTTAAATCATTTTATTTTGTAGGTTTACATCTGTACATAATAATAAATAATTGTATTTAAGTAAAATAATCAAAATAATATGATTGTTTGGTAGCTATCATAAAATTATTCTGGTAGCACTGAAATCTGATATCAGTGGTGTCATGGCGACATGGCGACTTTTTCTGTTGTTTTGTGGAAACGCATTTTAAGTTTTAGCTACGTTTTGTATCAAGACATGTAAAAGTGAATCATGTGCTGGTTGTGGGATTTTATTTCACAAGTAAGGAATAACGATGATTTTATTTACTAACAATGGTGAGTCATAAGTAGTTTGACCATGGTTTATTAAAAAAAATTGTAGTCGGAAGACACTAAAGTTAGTGTAATTCTTTTTAAAACTAAGTATAATGTTTATTGTGTGTTTTAATGTGTACCTATTGTATAAATTATTTGTACCTATGTATCGCATAATTGAAATAGCATTATTTTTTATGTTTGTTACAGCTTTCCATCGAAAGAAGAAATGAAGCAAAAATGCAATTTTGATGCGATTAAAACAAATGTTTTCCACAAGATTGAAACATCTTATTATTCCACCGCATCCTTTCCAATGCATAACAGATGAAGAACCGCACGAACTGCAACTAGTAAAAGCATTGGCTAATAATTCGTACCTATTCACCACGCGAAATGTAATGCATTCAGAAACTTAGGCAGTGAGATTGGCCTAAGGCAGAAACTAAATAAAACGATTTTGTTTAGCCGTGTTTAATTTTAATAAATACCTACTTTGTCAAGCACATTGAGTTTTATTTCCCTTTGCTTTATTTTAATTCCCAAATAACAGCTCTGTAGAGCAAACTGAAAAAAGAGCAAGGGGAAAAGCCGTGGTCCCGGAACGAAATTCTGCATGCACCCTTGCCTATTCATACGCAATATTTGATGATTCGACACAAAACGTAACTCAAAAATTAATCATAACTTTTCTCAAAAAATATGGGTATACACGGCTACACATCAAGCTATACATTCCAGTATAAACTGATCTCGCATTGTATAGGATTTCTGTACAATGAGAGATCAGCTAATATTGGAAATTAATATCTTGATTAATCGTGCGTACACGATTCAACACCCACATAGAACATAACAATGTTCAGTTTCAAATAATGGGTTTTCACGAAAAAGTATCTCGATATCTATAGTTTTTCATTATGGTTTTATCTCTTCTTTTTTCTATAAATTATTATTTCACTATTTTAAGTAACATAATGTTAATATTTTTGTAATACAAACAATAATTTGAAATCAACTAGTGTCAAAACGCCACAAACAGACAAAATTGGAGGAACTTTGCAATGCAGCGATTGTGCGCGAAAGGGACTAACAATGACCACGACCACTCTGCCAAGAGTGCACGACTAGGAAGAAGAAGTGTCAACCGGACACAAATTATCTCTCAAATCCAACTTTCCTGTTCGTTATAAAAATGTTTGGTCACCCTATTAGAATGGGATAAACAGCCTCGGTATGCGTTATCTCTCTCTGCTCGCGTTTTTGGCCCAAGAGCTCAATCCTGTTTGTATATTAAATCCATGCTTAGATTCAGGATTAGGTAGATATGTCACTAAAATAATAATAATTACGAAAGCGAGATACGTATATGGCAAAACGTGTATGTGTGAGCAGGACTAAGCATATTTTTTTGTCCCTATCTCGCGTATAGGTTTCTATTCTTGACATCAGTGTCAAAATCGGTGTCGTTGAACTCGTTGATGGCAAACAAGTTTCTGGTTCCAAAAGATATTTTGTTGATGAGAGCTTTGAAATCCTAATTGAATGTTATTTGTGCCTTTTTTATATTCTCAAAGATATTGTTTAGTGTGCAGTGATGGTGAATTGTTGTGTAATTGGTTGTAAAAGCCGTAGTGAACGAAATTAACCAAACATAACCTTTCATCGGTAAGTAGATTTTTTTAATTGATACAGTAAGGAAATCAAAGGATTACTATACTCAAGTGTATTTTCTGTCAATATCATGCAAATTTAATAGATAATTTCGTCGAAAAACGATGATCAACCAAAGGACAATGGGCAGAAATGTATGGAGTTTGGTCTAGGTCGCGGCCACTTATGAAATGTGTTTTTTTTTATCCTTCATACACCCACAAACAAACCTTATTATGAAAAGGAATTCGTAATTTATTTGAATAAAAAGTTATAAGACTTTGAAAATAATTATATTCCATAATTTCTCAATACAAATAAGGGTTTTTTTCTGCCAGATTGCTTTGATTTCCATGGACTAATAGCGATCCATAGTACTTCACAACCGCGTCAATATTTACCTGCAATCCAGCACCCATACTCAACCCCCGCGCAGCCCCCCTCTATTTTCTAGGTGCGCGAGATTATTTAAACTATTCTTCGCTAGTTGACTGTCGAATTACTTCGCATAATTTTGTGCTCTCACTATTTGGATCTTCTTCTCTACTCAGTAACAACTCGGCCTGCTTAGCTTTGAAAAGTGTTTTGTGTGTCGGACGGTAAAATGAGTTGGATTAAAGCATCGGCGCGCTTTACGGACTTTGTTAAAGGATTGTGATTGCGAAAGCAATGGATCATTGTAAAACGTGCCGCGTTTCGACTCAAAACTGGAGGCGTTTCGTCACCCCTTTTCAAATGGGCAATATGCAGCATTAAGGAGCTCTTCAATTAACTGCACCTTTTTTGGATGAGGTTATTGTTAACGAGTTCAATGTTTTTTAAGTAATCCCATACGATAAATAATAAATAATCATTTTCTTTGGGCACTCTGAAGTTAGAAATACAGATATTTCAAAGGCAGAAACAAGACTCTGCATCTATAAAAATAATAATAATAAAGCCGAAGGGTTATTTTGTTTATTTAAACGGGCTAATCTTTTAATTGAATTTTAAGACGATGATAGCTTAGTAGTAGTGACGTCGGATACCGAGATGAAAGTCCCGGGTTCGAATCCTACAATGAGCTTGAGCTTTCGGTGAAGGAAAATATCGTCAGGAAACCAAGGTGATAGGGTACATTGTAGTAGCATTTGGCTGGCTACCATCATCAAGTTGAGAATCTATCGCCAAGCACCTTTTTTTATACCACTAAGTGGCAAAAAAGCATACGGCCCGCCAGATGTTAAGCGGTTACCGTAGCCTATGGACGCTTGCAACACCAGGGGTATCACTTGCGCGTTGCCGACCCTGCAGAAATCTCTTCACACCCTTTTTGAGGAACCCCATGTTGTACTCCATTGGGAAAACCACGGCGGGGAGCTCATTCCACAGTCCAAGCGTCCGCGGAAGAAAACTCCTTTTAGCCCGCACAGTTCGAAACAATTCTGGTTTCGGTGTGTGAGGATGGACTCCCCGTCGATGGCGAGAGTTGCGATGGTGGAAGGTAACCGTAGGCATCAAGTCGAACAATTCCTAAGAACACTCTCCATTGTACAAGCGGTAGAACACACATAAGGAGGCAAAGTCTCTCCTTAAACTGAGGGGATCTAAACCGCTTGTGAGCTCGGGATCGTCAACGATTATGACGGCACGTCGCTGAACCGAGCCCATAGATGACAGCAGTACTCCATATGAGACCGGACTTGCGACTTATAAAGTTGCAGCCTTTGCCCCGATGTGAAGTACTGCCTCGCTCGGTTGAGCACTCCAAGCTTTTTGGAGGCCAGCTTAACCTTGTCTTCCAAGTGACTTTGGAACAAAACATCGCCAGAAATGTCGACGCCAAGGATCCCAATGTTGGGGACAGCCAAAGCCTTGCGGGAAGCCTGCATTTATGTCCATGCTATCAGAGCAGCTACCATCAACGACTGCTTTAATGCATCTGCTGGACAGAAAGCTGGCGACCCATTTGCATAGTCCCTCGGGAAGCCCGTATGCTGGTAACTTCGATAGAAGACCCCGGTGCCAGACCCGATCGAACGCCTTCGCCACATCTAGGCTCACTGCCAATGCCTCACCTTGACTCTCTATGGCGAGTGACCAACGGTGTGTGAGATACACTAGAAGGTCACCAGCCGAGCGACTGTGGCGAAAGCCGTATGGTCGGTCGCTCAACAAGTCGTGATCCTCCAGGTATCTCAAAAGTTGCGTGTTGATCACTCGCTCCATGACTTTGGAGAGAAGGGAAGGGATGGCGATAGGCCTGTAATTCGTCGGGTCTGATCTGTCGCCCTTTTTGGGCACTGGGTGCACGTGGGCAGTCTTATCCTATCGGTGTGTTCCGACAGCTGCACTTGAGAGCAAGTTCCTTCTAGGCTTTGTGTGCTTACCACCAAACTTCGGACACATTGTCATCTTCACTTATCATGGTAAGATTGCGATTGTAAGACACAGGCCAATAAAAAGTAAAAGAAAAATATTTAAAAAAAACAATTGCCAGCCGGATTCGAAAAATTCTTTCACTAATGGGAAACTACATTATCCCAGAGTATGATAGGCTACTTTCCATCCCAGGAACGTGGGTAAGACCGCGGAGGACAGCTAGTAATTGATAACACCGTTATGATTATGTACCGTTATATCGGTAATTAAAAGTTTAATTATCTCTTAAACCAAATGAGTTACAGATTTGGTACTTTAATATTTTCTGGTCGTTATAATAAAACCTATCGATTGACAATGGTTTCGGCAGTGGCCGCACCCTAGACCATTTCGCCCATTCTCCTTTGTTTTTAGTGCTAACCGACCAAAGTGTGAGGCTTATTATTGTGGGGTGGTTAACTATGGTACTACGTGTCATTCGTAAATAGTCGGATTATAAGTTGATAGGGATACCAGCATTTTATAAATTTTACCACTTTATTAATTTTAGCACTTTAAATAGCGTGTTTTATTTTTTGTAGTTTTCATAAAGAACCATTTATAGTTATATTTATAGGTAAGTTTGATACATAGAAAGTAATGAGGAGTTTTCTTATGATACCTCTATGATCAAAATACCTGTCAAACTGTTGATATTTCGAACCAATTTGAACCTTAAATACACGATTTGACAGTTATTTTGACTATAGAGGTATCATAGGAAAACTCCTCATTGTTTTGAATTCATGTGACGCGGAAATAATAACTTACAAATAACGACGATATATGTCATGTATTATGAAATCAAATATAGGTATTGTCAGCGACGCGAACTGATTATGTGAAGTGCCTAAGTGTGTGTGTTTTACCTAAGTTGTATATAAGAAATAATTTTAAGTGTGAAATGTAAATATTTAAGTGCTAGTATTAATTTAAGTGCGAAATTATTCATATTATAAGGTCTAAAGTATTAATTTAAGGTTTTAGGTAAGGAAAGAAATAAAGGTTTTTAGTTTTGTGTTAACTTATTTCGAGAAAAAGAGGGCCTGTCAAGTAGTAGCACCGTTTAATGACGCGGCGTTACCGATACGAGAGCCACTTGAGGTTTTTCAATTTTATCTCTTAGAAAATAGAGATATTTATGTAATTCTTTTATACAGGGTGTTGTTTTGGTCGGCGACAAGCGACCCAGGAGCGGTAGTACAAGAAATATATTCCCCAAAAATTGACTTAATTCCATTAAATATTGTAAATGCGTTGAGAAATACCTTATTCAATTTGAAATAAAATTACCGCAAATTATGGTTACTCGGCACGTGCACAGACTAGAGCTAGGCTCAAGCCGCCATCGGCCCACCCCTTTACTCCCTCGCACTCCCGTTGAGTGTTATGTCTACACTTTAGCTTATTACATGATTTTCAAAAAAAATATTTTTTTATTTTTATAATTAAAAAAAATAAAGTATTTTTTTATATTTTTTTTAAGCACCAGTATCATTTGTATTATCGACCCTGAGTCGCTCGTCGCTGACCAAAACAACGACCTGTATAATGTGTAGAAAAGTAAGGTCTATCTAGTAAATAAGTTAATTTTGTAATGAGAAAGCCATTTCCTAAGGAAAACGCAATTAAAAGGAAAAACCGCTATAGAAAGAGATAGGAACACGGTTAGAAAGGGACAGAACATCCCGCATAAAGAAACGGGACTAAGTGGGAAAGAGATAGCATCAAAACAAACCTCGAAATTGTGTCAAGGTTGCGACCTTCTTTCTAATTGGTTAAAAATAAATTATTTCCGGGCTTCTGATTGGTCACAGTACATTCCCACGGCAGCAGCCCTCAAGAAAACTGGAAGAAGAAAAAGGAAGAAATATAAGAAGAATTGGCTGTTTTTATTGGGTGGTTGGGAATCCTTGGGCAAAAGAAGAGCCCCACCGACTGCAGCTGATATCTACGGGCAAGCAAGAGCCCCAACGAGTACCAGCGTGAATTGGGCATTCAAGCGCCCCGCCGACGGGTACCTCCTGTACCCCGCCGAGAGTATTCGTCGCCCCCCCGCCCCTTTTGCGCGTTAAGCGCACCCCGCGCCTTCTGCGCCATCCCTTGTGCGCCTTTTTGTGCAGCGCCCGCGTCTCGCGTGTCCCGCGCCTTCAGCGCCCCCCCCCCGCGCGCCCCTTGTGCAGCGCCCACGTCCCGGATACGTCCTACGTGTCCCGCTTGTATTTTAATCGTGTCCCGGGACGCCTCACGTATCCCGATCGTGTCCCGATTACGTCCCACGCGTTCCAACCGTGTCCCGATCGCATCCCGCACACGTTCCGTGTGTCCCGCGCGCGTTCCACGTGTCCCGAAAGTGTCCCGAATACGTTCTACGCGCCCCGATCGTGTCCCGAGTAGGTCCCACACGTTCCGCCCGTGTTCCAGGCACGTTCCCGCTTGTCCCGAAAAGTCCCGAAAAGTCCCGCGCGTCCCGCGCACCCCGTCTGCTCTTGCTACGCGCATCACCGCGCACCCCTCACCCCTCCCCCTTCGTGTTGCTACTCCGTCCCCGTCTCTCTCTCCTGATTCGCCCGGCTCTGGTCGCGTCCTGAGTGACTTCGTCCAGCCGGTAGTCTATGTTTTCGTCGTTAATCTCATACAGTCCACTCTAAGGTTAAAGTAGGTCAGACCAAGTGTGCTCGCCACAGGTATTTTCTCTTTCAGATCCGCAAGGCTACTCTCTAAATGTGAAAATTTGCGAGTTTATATGGAAACAAAGGATAATTAGGTATTTAATTGTGTCTTCAGAATACATCACCTATCAGTACAGTATATACAATCAATAACTGAGGAGGTTGCGGTCAAAACGTGATAAGTCACAACTCATACAAAAAAAATCCTCTAGCCTATACGAAACTATTTATTTTGTATGTCTAGGGTCTTAATTAAACTATACTTCATCAATCCCGTGTTTTATTATGACTTCTATAAAGTTATAACAATATCACCTGCCACACCATTGATAAATTACGACTCGTAGTAAACCCTAAATGCCCAATACCAGATTACCAGTTTACCCACAAAATGGGGTAAAAGTGTAAGTATGGCAGTATTAATTGTACGTAGCTGTATTATATGTAAATATGTCGAACTATAGCTATCTTCTTCGCCATTCGCTGACTGCAAATCTACCTAATCTTCAATCTACGCCATGTCACTATATTTTTTTTTTATTTGTTCATGACCATGGACATAAGTCCTTCAGTCGCATACATTTCATTAATAACTTTCATATAGTCCGCACATTAAGTTTCACATAATCCATATTGTCAGTCACCGTCCAGTCATCCTTTAGTAAAATGGTGGTCATTGTACTAAAGCTTTTCACGGACTTTTTGAGACAACTTGTAGGGTCACGATACACATAATTCATTTTATTTCTCTTCACTGGTGCACATGGATTGATCTTTATTGTATAAAATACCACCGATAATATGCAATAAAACACAAAATACACGAATTTATGAAAATAAAAATGAAAACTCAACGTCACTCAGCAATGCTCTGCAAGTTCCCGCCAAAAAGTCCCATGTCACTAACTGCGGCTAGGTTGCCTGCACAAGGTAGAGATACTATTGCTTGTATGAAAATCTCATATCATTCAAGATTTTCATCGAAATCGAATGTGAGTGAGTAGGTGAGATTAGAGTTCCTATCATATTCATGACTACATTGCATCGTTATTAATAATTAGTTTTTACTAACCGAAAATCAAATTTCCCGCCTCGGTACTTGTTTAAGAATCAACAAAATTACGGTGCTTTTGAGGGTTGATCGTAAGTTAACCGGTAAAAGTATTTTAAGGTATTCGTGGAGTTCCACGATATACAGTTGCACATGATCATGTGTTTTATGTTTAAGTAAAAGTCAACAAAAGGTAGGAATTAGTGGAGCAGGCAACATCCAAGGGTTCTTTAATTACAATAGGGGTTCCCCCAGGGTTCAATACTAGGGCCATTTTTGATTTTCGTATGCATTAATGAATACCATCAGTTGTCTCTCAGATAGTTTGCTGAAGATACTTCGTTCATTTTCAAAGTACCTACCTAGATAGAAAAGATAAAACTCAATAAAGTAAATGACACCATGTCAATAGTCTCCAAATAGTTGGCCGATAACAATTTATTACCATACTCGAAGAAAATTAAATCTTTATAACCACCTCAACGGGCATAATAATATACTGAACTGCAGATACCGGAACAACAAAAAACCAAAGCTAAATATGAAAGACCCCTTCATTCGCCTAAAGGTCTCGCCTGTATAGGTAGCAATTTCAGCTACAGGAATAATTTTGAGCCCTATTTCTTTGAAAATTTTCAAGGCCATACCTGACTGAACATAACTGTTAACTCTACTGAGTATATGAGAGAGAATGTTACGGGAGTTTATGGCACCGAGCCACTTGCCACACCTCTAACGAGTTCTTGATGGTAGTTAAAGAGATGTTCCTATAAAAGCTGATTTCTAGGAAGGGCGACATCCCGTGGCCTCCCAGGAGTCCCGATATGACGCCAGCAGATTTCTTTTATGCGGGTAAAATAAGTCATTTTTTTAAAATAAATGTTTTATTTATTTTCATATTTTATTTACCTTATCTGGTGTAGTGAAATTACGAAAATTTTGAAAACTGGGCACGCACTCGTATCTCGTAGTTAGGTACATGAAAAACCATTGGACGTAAGCGTGTGGGGTAGGTATTATGTGGAGGGACTGACGGGACGGACGGACCGCAGAAATACCTACAATAATTGTCATACCATTGTAGGTATTTCTTCAATTTGAAATCGGTAAAAATTTTGAGAGAAATTCAGTGAATGGCCGGTTTTACATCAGCATCGATCTATGGTCCCTCGCTATACCTGCATCACAGCCTGTATCTCGAATTTGACATGTCATGGAAGCGCGTTCAGTAACTATGTAAATATTATTTTTATAATATTTAATGTTATAAACTGCAAATACATTTTTACTTACAGCAATAAATATTTTGCTTTTATCTCAATATAATCAAATACTTATCTAAAAGTTCATAAAAGTATATTTATTATTGATAAACTATTTAAATAAATCTCTTGAAATATCAGAAATTGAGTTGAACTGACCTAATTTTACTTTCTGAACGTAGCTATCAAGC
Source organism: Polyploca ridens (assembly GCA_951394255.1). Classification (NCBI taxonomy): domain Eukaryota; kingdom Metazoa; phylum Arthropoda; class Insecta; order Lepidoptera; family Drepanidae; genus Polyploca; species Polyploca ridens. The sequence goes on from OX596257.1 coordinate 12,651,212, forward strand.
AAGAGCAAGCAAAACAACCTCAATCAGTGAATATTTTTCCGTGAAATTGTAAATTAAAAGTTAAAATAATGGCTTCAGTGAAAGATGTAGCTACGCTCTACCAAAACTTGAAAACTGAGTGGGCAAAAAAGCCAAGGAAATTAGATAAATGCGGTGAATTACTGAATAAAATAAAGGTATGTAAACCCTTGGGATGACTTGACAAAAACCTTACTTAGCGTGAAGATTATGAGATAATAACTTATTTTCAGGTCGCGCTCACTCAATTAACGTTCTTACCGAGTAACAATGCTGCGGCGAATCAGAAAGAATTGATTTTGGCTCGGGATGTTTTAGAAATCGGCGCTCAATGGGCGGTCGCAGCAAAGGATGTCAAAGCTTTCGAACGATACATGTCCCAGTTGAAATGTTACTATTTTGATTACAAGTAAGTGTTTTATCATATTCTTTATATACAAATGGCTCAAGTCAGGTAAGCTTGTGTTCCAATCCAATAGGTCATACTATTTTTGAAAGAAAAGAGACGATTTTTTGAAGAGAAAATAAACAAAGTAATTAGTGCTAAAGCCTAAACATTTCCAAAAACTTACTTGGCAAATAGCCCAAGGAATACAGTATACAATACAGTATATAATACAGTATATATAATAAATATAACAGGTCTGTATTACCACAAAGAATTAGTGTGTGTGTATAATTCTATTCTTCTTGGCAAGGCTAGTTGTATAATCAATGCTTTCGCTCTTTCTTTTATCTTAATTCATTCATACTGAATGAGCTACTACATCACTGTCACGGGGTTAGGAGCCTGGTGATCTGTGGTCCAGATTTTCCTGGTACAGACACCAGTCTCTTACAAATTGTATCTTTTGCCATACTAAAATGCTCATTATTGTTTTTGTTTACATATAATTTGTGAAGAGAGAATAAATGATTCTATTATTATTCTATATGAACCATTTTTAGATATATCTATATTAAAAAAAAAATATATATATATAAACATCCGAATTGAGAACCTCCTCCTTTTCTTGAAGTCGGTTAAAAAGTTTTTTATCATAATTCCAGAGACCATCTCCCAGAATCAGCGTTCATGTACCAACTCCTTGGTCTGAACCTACTGTTTCTACTCTCACAGAACCGTGTAGCAGAGTTCCACACTGAGCTTGAACGTCTCTCTGTAGATGTGATCAGAGCTGATCCCTATGTGAGGCACCCACTTGCATTGGAGCAGTATTTGATGGAGGGCAGTTATAATAAGATTTTCTTGGCTAAGGTTTGTTACTAAATTTCATAATATCTTTACAAGTATATAATTATATCATTCACAATATCATTCAGTAAATAGTTTTTGTGGCAAATTCACCAGCTATATAGTAAAGGAGCTGATAGATAGACTTGCAGAGAATGTATTAAAAGCTTAATGTTGATCCCCTTACTACTTACTTACCATTGGTGGATTCAGGATTTAGGTTTGGGACAGGCTGAGGGGCTTAACCCAACTAAGGATAGCCTTTATAAGGGCAAACTCTAAAACAATAACAATAAAAAACATTGAATATATAGGTCTATTTCATGTTGGGTGTGGGTAAATTTTGTATGGGCAATGACTTATCTTTATCATGGCCTCAGATGCTTTTGGAGGAGGCTTGATCACCTTAGCTACCCCCCTGGATTTGCTACTGCTACTTTGTCAATTTATTTCTATATACTATTAATATTTTTAAATTAATCTAAAAAAATGTTACATTTAACAGGGGAATGTACCTGCAGAAAGCTACACATTCTTTATGGATACACTACTTGACACGGTGCGAGGAGAGATAGCAGCTTGCATTGAGAAGGCATACCTTTGCATCACCTGTGCCGAAGCAGCTCGGCGACTGAACTTAACATCACAACAGGCTGTGCTTGATTATGGAAAGAAGGTAATTAATAGTCAATTGTTTCTTGTTGCCTTAAAAGTCATCTATCAATAGACATGGTGGAACTACTTACTATTTTTTTATATTGGAAAAGAATTAAAATTGTATAGATTTCTTTGGATATGTGATTTTTGTGAGTAATTTTTGTATAAATTCCTATCAAACTAATTAAGAGGACTCAATTCGTCATACTTTTCATACGAAACCTCTGTACTTATTATGGCGTTGTTAAACATTTTTCGTTAGATGTTTTGAACAAATTAGTATCTTGTGCACTATATCTAGCCTTGTATCTAGGCGGAATTAAAAAAAAGTGCGGAACACATTCAGTCTAAGCATCCGAAAAACAGCGTTTTTGCCTGAACTTTAGCCATATCTAATGTACCTATAAATTGTAAAAGTAAAGAAAACATTTAGATACCAGGCTTGCAAATGTATTGGAAATTCTAAATAACTAACTTTTTTTTCACAAACTTGTAAGATTTTTTCACAAGAAGTACACGCCTGGAACAAGTTTTATGAATGCGAAATCATGAATGACGACCTAGCGAAGAGGCCGCGAGTGATCAGCGGAATTTACCGACTGATAACCGACGGCTCTGATGCTATCTCTCTTTTTTCGCAGTCAAACATTACGTTGGATGAAACAACAAGCTTTTAGACTATGCTCGCGTTGAAGTTGCGCCGGCCACAGAGGGCCGCCTTAAGAATACATACTACAATGTTTTAAAAAATATGTTTATTTTAAATCAAATACTTATTTCTTAGTATGATTTTCATGCAGCTTTGTATATGAGTCAATGTAGTTTTACTTTGTAAGATTTTACCATTAGTATACAACTTAATTTCTATCCTTCAGCGTAACTGGATCCTTGGTGCGGACAATTGCTACCACTTCAATGCGGCCGAAGAGACGTGTGCTGCCGCCGCAGGAATCTTACCCTCCGCCGAACTCGCAGAACAAACCATAGAGTATGCAAGACACCTTGAGATGATTGTGTAAAATTAATCTTATGCTTATGTAAAATTTCTGATAATAAATAAAGATTTTTAATATCTATCGACATTTCATTCTTTTAATATGAATATAGTTGGTAAAATGTAGGCAAATAAATGTTTACAATTTTATGAAATTATTACCAAGTACCTGATTGCCTACGAGCCATTCTCAATTATCTACTAGCTGTACCTAAAAGGCTTACTATCCTTTTATTATGTCCATGTTTATAGGTCCAAGATTGCCATTTTTTCTTTAAAATCTGTCGCAATTGTTAGTACTAAACCTCCGTAAGAAAGTAGCATACAATGTTACATTCGTGTTTCATTCTGGACCTTAACCACCTTACATAAAATATGTAAAAGACTTGCTAAGTTGTAGTAATTTTTATTTCCTTATTGCTACGTGTTATAAAAATAAAACTAGTGCATACAAGATTTTATATCGATTCTATACTGTCCAACTTCAGAAGCTTAGTGAAATATTCCAACGCATTTTTGAGGTTCCATTCTTTCATTTCTAAACACCTGTAATGAATAATAATAAGATTGCATTAAAATTGATTTTAAAAATATATTTTTATAAACCTGTAAAATCAGTGTTGTTAAAACCTACCTTATACTAGGTGCTTTTTCCATATCAGTCAATTGCATGAAAATTCCAGTTAACTTTTCTTTGAGATCATCATCAGGTGTTGATTCCAACTTAAGACTTAAAGGCTTTGTTTTGATCTGTAAAATAAAGACGATTTTTAAAAACTGATTGGGAAAATTTTTGATCGATTCATGAATGGGATTCTTTATCAGTCAAAGACAATTTTATTTTATTTTTTTGTTCTTGCAACATTCAATCGATTCGGTCGGCGAGACAGCAGCGACGCCGCCGCTGTCAAATCAAACATTGCGTTTCGTCAAGGAAACGAGTGTTTAGAATAAATTTTGCTTTTACTATTTCCTTACAAAATATCGATTAGTGCAAAATGAAGAAACACCAAACACGACAAAAGACTATGAACGATCCTGTTATCGTGTCGCGAGTGAAAAATTATCTCGCAGAAAATGTGGACAAGACATTCGTCGATGTCAGCCAAATGGCGCGTTCTCTGAAAGAGCGCTACCGAGAGTACAATAACAGAAGCGATAGCGCTTTCTGCCAGATGGTGGAAGGTGCGTACAAAGTAGTGCTACAGAGCTACGGATTAGATGGAGCATCTACATCGGAAGGTTCCGAGGAAGAATCCGACTTGGAGTGTTTAGACGAAAACAACAGCGCATTGAACGAGCGCCTACTTGCTATGTACAAAATGCAGGATAAAAAGCGTCCGGCTACCAACAGGCGCGCTACAGATAAGTCTGGGGAACCAATAGACATATTGAGCAGCGACGACGACGGAAATACTGCACCGAAATTGCCAAAAATTAATGATCAAATAACCATAACCCCCCACATACCACATACCCAATTACCAAGAATCTCGAACAGTACGACTATTGACACACCAAAATCCCAACAAAACAATGATAAAAAACGAAAACCTGAGGTAAATAAAAGTGTTTTACCAAAGAAAAAGTTTGATATCATTGGAACAACAAAAAGTGTTAAGGTTAACTTTGATGACATTGGTGGCATATCTGAAATTATAACACAAATATGTGACCTTATATTGCATATGAAGCATCCTGAAGTGTACAGCCAGCTAGGTATAAAGGCACCAAGAGGTGCATTGTTGCATGGGCCTCCCGGAACAGGAAAGACTTTGATAGCACATGCAATAGCCGGCAAACTTCAATTGCCTCTCATCGCTGTTACTGGCACTGAGTTAGTTGGTGGCGTATCAGGAGAGTCTGAAGAAAGGATCCGAGAGCTATTTGAACGAGCTGTAGCTGTATCTCCAAGTGTTTTGTTTATTGATGAGATAGACGCTGTTTGCGGCAATAGAGTTCACGCTCAGAAAGACATGGAGAAACGAATGGTTGCTCAATTACTTGCTAGCTTAGATGCATTGAGTGAAAGCAGTGCTTCTGTCCTTATACTCGCTGCAACTAACAACCCTGATGCCTTAGATCCTGCTTTGAGACGTGCTGGCCGCCTTGAACAAGAAATAACACTAGGCATTCCATCGCTAAAAGCAAGAAAAGAAATAATTACAATTCTTTGTAAAAATATTGCATTAGGAGAAGATATTGATATGAATATACTAGCTCAAATAACTCCAGGTTTTGTTGGTGCTGATTTGCAAGCTCTTGTAAACAAAGCAAGTACCTATGCAGTTAAGAGAATATTTACTGAGATTCGTGCTTCAAAGTTGAAAGTTGAGAAAGAAACAACTGAACCCATAAAACCTGTTGAAGAACCTGTAACTATTATTCCCAATGGAGAGAAAGAGAGTGATGAAACAGCTTCAAATGAAACTAGTGATGTGCCAGAAAAGGATCCAGAGGCAGAAATAGCTGCAACAGATTCAGAAATACCTGCTGAAGAAAAAAGCAGTGTCACAGCAAATGTAGAAGAAAATCATATTGATGCTGAGCCTATTCAAAAACCTGTTGATCCTGTAGATGAAGTAGTGGGACTCTTAGAAGACATGCCTTACACAGCTGATGAATTATCTGGTCTTGCCATCAGGCAAGAAGACTTTGTTAAAGCTCTGAAAACAACTAAACCATGTGCAGTGAGAGAGGGAATAGTAACTGTGCCTGATGTCACATGGAATGATGTTGGTTCATTAAATCAAGTACGCAAAGACCTGCAGTTAGCTGTACTTGCACCAGTGAAGTACCCTGAACAACTGAGTAAATTGGGTTTATCAGCACCCAGTGGAGTCTTGCTTTGTGGACCGCCTGGTTGTGGTAAAACATTGCTAGCAAAAGCAGTGGCAAATGAAGCTGGTGTTAACTTCATTTCAGTAAAAGGACCTGAATTACTAAACATGTATGTTGGTGAGAGTGAAAGGGCAGTACGCACGTGTTTCAGACGAGCTCGAAACTCGGCGCCGTGTGTTATATTCTTCGACGAATTTGACGCTCTGTGTCCAAGACGTACATCACAAGATCACAATGGTGCTGCAAGAGTGGTTAACCAACTTCTGACAGAGATGGACGGCATAGAGAGCAGAGAAGGGGTGTTTGTACTGGCCGCATCAAATCGACCGGATATCATTGACCCAGCTGTGTTGAGACCCGGTCGTTTAGATCGCGTCATGTATGTTGGAATGCCGGCCAGAGAAGACAGATTCGATATACTCCAAAAGCTAACCAAAGCTGGTACTAAGCCCCATTTAGGGTCAGATGTGGACTTGCGAGTTGTTGCAGGGCTAACTGAAGGTTACACAGGGGCGGATCTGGCAGGCTTGGTGAGAGCAGCAGCTACAAATGCGCTGACTAATCACATCTCGAATGGTACATTGGAAGGGGAGATATTTGTTACTTTTGAAGACTTCAGGGCGGCTATTGCGAAGTGTAAACCCTCTGTGTCAGCGAAAGAGCAATTGCACTATGAAAAGTTGAGGTTAAAATATGCGTCAGGTGCTGACGACAAGGATATGGAAATGGAGACTGAGCCATTAAATGAGGAATCTATGGATACTGTGTGAGAATCATTCAAATATTGGTTTTTACAAAGTTAACAATTTAATTTCATTGTATCACATCCCTAATTTTAAGTATGTAATTCATACCAATAGTGCCAAGTTGTTCCTTTTAAGCTATTTGACCTCGGAATAAAATAATGTATTTGGTACAATCAGCTTGTTTCAATAAAACTACAGAATACTTATACAAATTATTAAGATTTTTTTTTCATCAATAATGTAAGATTTTTTTTTGTGAATAAGCTAATCATTGATACATAAGTAGAATGCCCATGAATTCATTTATAATTAATTGCACATTTAAAACTCAAATAAATAAAAATATTTTTCCTATCCGTGTACTTTATTCATTGACTGTCCTACTGCAAAAGTGTAAGATGGCGGCGCGGGACACATGACGTTCAACCAATCAGCGCGCAAAGAGCATTCCTTCGGGTTCAAGTATGATGCCAGTTCAAAATATAACGGTTTGTTGCGGATAGATTATAAACTATCGGAAATGAATACGTTATATTGTAAATTGTAAGCAGTATGGTACAGTTCACAATTTATCGGGGAGTTTACAATCTCGCTAGGTAGATTATTAACTAACGGTTTTCACAAAAATACGGTGACATATATAAAACTAATCTATCTAGTGTGAGAGCTAGTGACTAGGATAGTAATACAAATCTATATAAGCTACTTAGATTGAAAAGGCATGATTATTAGTGCTTATTTTTCCATACTATTAAACTTTATCAATGTCCATGTAACTGAATATTGCGAATATACTAGATATAGGAATGGCTTTCCCATAGTCGTTTTCGTTCTAAAGCACACAAAGCCTAGAAGGAAATGGCTCTCAAGTGCAGCTGTCGGAACACACCGATACGTGCTTGGCGACAGATTTTCAACATGAGGGTGGTAGCCAACCAGGCGGGTATTACAAAGTACTCTACTACCGTGCTATAGTTTCCTGACGATGTTTTCTTTCATCGAAAGTTTATGTTTCTGCTCACCTTTGTCTCGGCTTACCACTGAGCTCTCCATATTTTTTTTTTAAATAAATGTCAAACTTTTTAAATCTCAAAAATTAAATCATTAGCAGTAATTCAATTTCACATTATCGACACAGCCTGCTGAGTATGGATCGTCGATAAGTAAAAAAATCGATATACTAGGTTTATTTTAGCAATATCAAAAAAAAAATCTTCGATAGGTACATCTTTGCTCTCAGCAGAACAGACATGCCTATTCATACAAATGTTTGTACTAAATGTGGATAGAAGCCGCGACCTAAGGCGTAGCAGTCAGGGTCCCATCTCCACCACCCCGTACAAAGCGACATGGGAATTTGATAATGAAGTTTCAGTACTTATGTAGTGATTTCGCTTGATATCTTCTACGTCCAATCTTGTCATGGTCATTATTCTTTTAGTCGAATTATCAAGATAGATTATCTAAATAAAATACTTCAAGCTTTCATTGAAGGAAAATAAATATGCTGGGATATTCTTCACACACGGCTATTCGATCCCAAACTAAGCAGAGCTTGTACTATGGAAACCAGATAACTGACAATATTACTTTTTTTTAATGTAAATACTTACTGAAATAATCAATTAATTTATACATAATCACACCTTATTATTATTAACTAGCTGTCCCCCGCGGTTTCACCTGCGTTCCCGGGATAAAAATATATACGGCCTATAATACTCGGGGATAATGTAGCTTCCTATTAGTGATAGAATTTTTCAAATCCGACTTGTAGTTCCAGAGATTAGCCCGTTTATACAAACAAAACAGCTGACAGAAGAGAAAACAAAAAGCGCTTCTACACTACATTCACATAAATATTTAACCACAACGTGTAACGATTTACTAGTTAGTTTAGATTGTAGCATGATTAGCCGTTCTTAATCGATCGGAAAAGTTAAGCTACTGCTGATGTGAGCGGTACTTGGATGAGTAACCGCCTAGGTGGTATTTCAACTCGAGCGTTTTCCGTGCTTCGGAAGGCACGTGAAGCCGTTGGTCCTTAATCACTTAATTGTGATAGTCGTTAAGCTAGTTGGAGGCGGCTTAAACACTCCAACAGTAGGTTGACCACTAGCCTACCTCCACTGATCCGCAGTGAGCATGCGTGGTGGAGTATTGCCCATTCCCTCATTTGTGGAAGGAGGCCTGTGCTCAGCAGTGGGACATTATAGGCTAATGATGGTGACGGTAGCGGTGGTGTAACAATTTCTATGGGACATCACAGATTATAAACGTAAAAAGTGAATTCAACTGTAAACCTGTCCATGAATCTTCGCTACCTCCTGTCCTATTCATGTCGGCTACAAAACTCACATAATCACGGGAAAACATATCTATTACTAGCTGTCCCCCGCGGTTTCACCCGCGTTCCCGGGATAAAAAGTATGATAATGTAGCTTCCTATTAGTGAAAGATCATCAGATCAGTAGTTTCGGAGATTACCTCCAACATTCAAACTTTTTACCTCTTTATAATATTAGTGTAGACTAGTTGAACCCTGCGTTCACCTGAGTACAGGTATTTTTTTGTACGGTACCCTAATTCCTTTTCTGAAATAAAAGTACATAGCCTAAGAAACTCCTCATAACATCAACTATATGCTTGTGAGTCTCGTTAAAATCCGTCCAGCCGTTTCGGAGATAAGTCGGAACAAACTGACAGACAAAACATTTTTTTTGTATAATATGCACCGTTTAGACTTTCATATACATTTAGATACACTTTATTTTATACTGAGTGTAACAGAAAGGGTATATACATTACAGTAATTCACTTTTTGGTACTAGGCGCACAGATTGCGGAAGAGAAAACTTTATATTAGGTATGAATTTTTTAGTAATTTATTTTGTGTGAAACTTTTTAGAGAATCTGTATCTGATGTAGTCTTCACCCTTTTCGTTACACCCAGTATATTTGTATAGGTATTACTTACTGCTGTGACTTTGAAGGCAGTGGCAGCATATTCCTCAGTAGGCTCATCCCAGTAAACCATTTCATTCTTGATCTTGTATTCTTCTCCATCATGCGAGTGAAGAACAAGGGTCCTGGTGAATGCCAGCAGATGTTCATCTTCGGCCAACGTCTCCGCTGTCAGTTTCACTATGCCACTGATTCGGAGGATTGCTGTTTTGTCCTATATTCAAATACAATATAATACAATATTTCAGGGTCGTTTTAGGCCGGGGCCCTTGAACACACTAGAATTTGGGACCCCATTGGAAAATAAAAAAGTTATATTTTCCTTTGATTATATTTATCTTTTTAAATTGAATCTAATTTGGGTTTAAATGAAAGCTAGTTTAATCAGACAAAATTTCATGGCTTTGTTAATTGATAAACATATGTATAACTGTGTACAAGTTACAGCTCATTTTCGCATTGGTGAGAGAATCTGGTGTCCGATTAATATTTTGAATTTTTATGGTAATTCTTACAAAAATAGTTGAAAACAGTGCCGTTATGGTAATGACGGAACTGAGTACATTATGATACAAGTGTGCTTGTTGGCACACACATCAGGCGGTATTATGCGATAAGGGAGCCGAGACTGTAATGATCGACGTTTCTCAACATACTTGCGAGGAAAGAAACAGTTTTTGGAATAGATTTTCGCCTCGTGTGTTAACCAATTTTGGCCCTAGTCTGTGCGGGCCCCTACCTTACCTACCGTGGCCATGTCCCGAGGCCTGTGGGGCCCGCGCTAGCCAGGGGCCCAACGCCACTCGACTATATAGCCAGTCCGACCCTGGTCAGCAAACAAGTATACGGCCCGGCTGGTGGTAATGGTAAGCGGTTACCGTAGATACTTACGTCATGATACATAACGTCGACTGTGAAGGTGTAGGGGTCGTGTTTCAGGCCGGGCCACTTGGTGATCAGTTTGGTGATGGCGCTAGAACCTTCCACGGACTCCATCTCGCCTTCGTCTATTACCCGACAGCGGAGGAACAGGTTGCGGTAGTAACGGTATACTTGACCATATCCTGAAAGAGTTCACGATTGTACTGGATACTAGGTTTGTGCCCACGGGTTGTTGCCGCAGACTTTTTCTTCTTAGTTTGGCAACCAAATCCAGGTTAGGTTTTATTTCTCCCAGTGTAGAGTTATATTATAATTTGTAGTCACAATAAATCACTTTCAAATTCGTCCATAAAAGTCGTATTTTACTACAATGGTGGTCATCGTACTACATCGTACTCTTCACGGACAAATATTTGCAAACATTACTATAAAATTTTGTCTGCGCTGAGCATCGAGGAAATATCCCTATAGAGTAGTAATACTGAACAATATAATTCCACAACTAACTACAATTTGAACAGTAAGGACAGGAAGGGCAACCAAATATCATGTCTTTCGGGAAAGCTCAGTTCAGCTGCACAACTGCATTAGACAACTAACAGACGTAGACACAGCTCGATTAGTTTATTTTAGTTATTTTCATAGTGTTATGTCCTATGGCATTTTACTTTGGGGTAAAGCTGCTGATATAGAAATCATTTTTATTTTGCAAAAAAAAGCAGTGCGAGCTATTTATAATATGAGTTCTCGAGCTTCCCTCAGAGATAAGTTTAAAAATTTAGGTATCCTTACAGTAGCATCGCAGTATATTTATGCAAACATATTATTTGTACATCAGAATATTAATCTCTTTGTAAAAACAAGTGACGTGCACTCTTTTAATACTAAAAATAAGCATAAACTTTTGACCTCTTCTTATAGACTCCAAAAAGTGCAAGGTTCATTTTTAGGACTGAGTGTACAATTTTATAATAAGATCCCTAATGAAATTTTAAATTTACCGTCACTAAAGTTTAAGGAACGTATAAAGGCCGCTTTAGTACAGAAGGCTTACTACAATATTAAAGAATATTTAAATGATAAAAATGCGTGGTTGTAGCGCTCGCTCTCGCAGGAAACATCTGATGTAATAAATTTAAGTTTGTTTTTGAAAAGAGTAATTGCTGAGTTTATTGCCGGCTCTTCTCAGCAAAATCAACCTTCCGAACCGTGCATTAGAGTATTAGAGTTTGACTATTCATAAGTGCCTGTGAAGGCCTATTTGAATGAATAAATTATTTCATTTCATTTCATTTCACTCGCTGCGTCGTGTGTTTTTGACTTGGCCAATCAGAATGCATGCGTCCTTATCTTAACCAATCAACGCGCATTGCCGGCGATGGGAAATTGGCGGAATTTATTTCAACCAAAATGAACGTCATTGCGGTTCTATAGGTTAATTGTTCCATGGCGCTGAGTAACAAAGAAGTCGTGTACTTTTATGGATATAACCTTTACGAGTTAGAGTCTGAGACAGTCGAACGGACAGAGTTTCCGCAACACGAGTTCTATTGGGACACTGTACAGAACCCTAAACAAATAAAACACTTACGCAATTTAAACTTATAAGTAATTGTCATAGTGGCATCTTCTTCGTATAACTCATGTATTGTGTTTCTATGTTCGAACCCAGACTCCAGCAGTGGGAAGAACACCTCAAGGAACTTATTCACTATACCAGCGGCATCTTCTGGACAGTAGTTCTTTTTTACAGTCGGCAGTTTATCCGCTAAGAGTAATGGTGTACCGTCCTTGAAAAAAATAACTTATAGTGGTGCTGATTCTGTTGTTTACGACTAAACTAATTCAGTTTCACTATGTCTCTTTCTAACAAAGAACATAAGAAAAGGATGTGAGAAATGTAGTCCTGTCAAATTAGTCCAATGCTTGTTTTCGCGGTTACGTCTAAATACCCGCAAATGAAGACAGCAATGACTAATTTGACAGTTTTAAATATGTTCTGTCCTTTTTCAATAATATTTGGAAGAAAGAGATGTGATGTGACTAACATTAGTTTAGTGCGATTTACAACAAATCCGCACCAATTTGTAATATAATTAGTTTTGTTTCCACTTTTTGACATGCAAAATGAGATATATGTGGTCTGTGTCTGACCATAATCTGAACATGGTAAGTGATGATGTGTCCAAAGGTGGTGCACACACAAAGCCTAGAAGGAACTGGCTCTCAAGTGCAGCTCTCGGAACACACCGATAAGTGCTTGGCGACAGATTTTGAACTTGAGGGTGGTAGCCAGCCAGATGGGTACTACAAAGTACGCTCCCACCGTGCTATGGTTTTCTCACGATGTTTTCCTTCACCAAAACTATGAACGCTCAGTTCGTTTTAGGGCACCGTTGCGCAAACTCTAGTACCTACATTCGCTCTTATAATATTCTATCTCTATTTAGTTTCACCTGTACCGTTATCTGTAATGGAATTTTGCAAGTAAAATTTGACCCACTTTCCGGTTTCCGATTGAGCTGAAATTTTGCACGAATATGCAAATCGCGTGACAATGCAATATTATGATGACGTGTAGCTGATCTGATGATGAAGCTGGAAGGTGGCCATAGGAACTCCGTAATAAAACCACTTAACCCCATCGAGTTTGGGCTCGTTTGATTCGTCTTGATGAGTACTTTGTCGCAAGTATAGTCAACAAAAAGTACAGTCACCCAAAAAAAAGCTTGTATTAAAAATGATATTTTTAACAAAGAACTTGTTTATTTTACGTGTTAGTCGATTTTGAATGAATACTTACAATCTCTTGAATACTGGGGAACATCATTTTCAGTACCCTTATATAATGATTTGGGTCGGTATAATCATTGCAGAGTGGATTCCCTTCCAACCATATAGAGTTGAGAGGTATACCTCGACATGAGAGCAATATTGTTGCTTTTTCCAAATAGTTGTGTGATAAGTCCAGATGTTTGAGCTTTGGCATACGAGTTGGGAATCCGAAGCCTTGTAGGGTTCTAAAAAAACAAGTCGAAATAATAAAAAAAACATGCCTAAATCTATTAAAAACCAGCCAAGTACGAGTCGGTCTCGCACACGGAGGGTTCCGTATAACAATAATAATGTAACCTTACTCAATTTGACAGTGAAATGAATAGTACGCGCAAGATTTAAATGTACCAAAATTTACCTTAATTTCAACCTCTTTATTTTTAAAAGTACAAGTAAAGGAAAAATTCTGACAAATAAAAGAAGTTGTAAATTAAGGTAAATTTTGGTACTTAGAAGTTTTCGCGAAAATCTAAATTTAAATCAGATGGATCAAAGTAAGTAGGATTCGAACCCGGGACCTTCGTCTCGGTATCCAACCTCACTACCACTGGGCTATCATCGCCTTCTGATATTGTGATTTCGTTGATCATAAGCCAATAATCATCATCATCCTGCCCTGTTTCCAAACACTTGTGGTCGGCGCAATATGTACGCTTCTTCCATTCATCTCTTCTATCAGTCATACCAGCATCCACTCCTATCTTACCCATATCACCTTTCACACAATACATCCATCTCTTTTTCTGTCTTCCTCATCCATTTTCATATTCATAACTCTTAGTCACGTGGTGGTGGGTTTTTGCGTAAAAATATTAATATGGAAAACGAGGAGCCTCCTAGGATAAAGGTAAGGACTTACCAGGAACTCCAGGAACTCCTATTGTAATCCAACACAGTAATAAGCACCACTATTTCACAACAAATCACAAAGTTTTAATGCTCCTCGGTCTGTAGCGTCTTTCGTACTGAATGTTGCGAGGCGCGCGTCTCGTTTTACTCGCACACACGCATTTGGCGATGCGTCACCGAAGTATGTAGAAGATTCCCGAAGTTCTTTTCTCGCTCACACATATGATGTGGGAAAAGGAGAGGAATCGGGAAGCAGAGGCTCGTCATTGATACTCAATATGAGTAGGTTTCTACTATAAATATTATTATAGGTATTTTGGCCTAAACATCCTCCGCCGCCTTGAGAATACGTAGTGTTCTCAAAAGAAAGAAAAAATAATTAATTATAAGAACTAATTACAGATTATAATAATTACTAAAGTACTGAATATAAGATGCGGTATGATTAATTTTTATTGCGAGGGTAATGGACATAACTTGACAATGGGTCTTTTGAATGATCCATTTGAAGTTTTTACTAAAGCGACGCGGATATTTCCATCCTTGCCAGGATAAACTTGTGATATTATGCCCAACGGCCAACGTAAAGGGGGAATATCATCTTGGTGTATAAGAACCACAGTACCAATCTTAATGTTATCTTTATCAATGAGCCATTTCTGTCTAACTTGAAGATTATGTAAATATTCTATACGCCATCTTTTCCAATAGCTACACACCATCTGATCTAATAATTGTTTCCGACAACGTAAAGATATGGTTTCCTCGGACACATTCTGAAGCGGCAATGAAGTCAATGGTGAAGCCATTATAAAGTGAGCGGGAGTAAGAGGCTCCGGGTAGGGATCCTCAGATAAAATGCAAAGCGGTCTAGAATTTAAGACTGTTTCAATTTGGGTAAGAACAGTGAGGAGCTCTTCATATGTGAGGAGCTGCGAACCGATAACACGGTATAAATGAGTTTTAATCGATTTTATATTAGATTCCCACAATCCTCCGAAATGTGGGGCGCGGGGTGGAATCATTTTCCATTCAATGCGGTACTGATCGGTAAGTAGTTCTTGTAATTGAGCTTTAGCTCCGACAAAGTTAGTTCCGTTATCGGAGTAAAGAAAAGAAACAGGTCCTCGACGGGAAATGAATCGCTTAAAAGCGGAAATAAAGTATCTGATGACACATCAGTTGCCAATTCGATGTGTACAGCTTTGGTTACTAAGCATATAAACAAACAAATATATGCCTTTTGGCTCTTTTGACCTCTGCGTCTACATAATGTTACTTTAATGGATCCAGCATAGTCAACACCCGTATGCACAAACGCTTTGGTCTCCTGAACGCGGCAAGAGGGTAAATCAGCCATTTTTGGGCTGAGAAATGAAGGGGAATTTTTAAAACAAAAGTTACATGAATGTACTCTGTGTCTAATGACACTTCTAGCGGACAGTATCCAATATTTCTGGCGCAACAGTGAGCTCAGAAGATTGGCACCAGTATGGCAATGAGCACGGTGAAAATAGTCTATAATAAGATGAGTAACGTGGTCATGTTTAGGTAAAAGAGCGGGATGCTGAGCTTCATACGGAAGATTTGCATTTGAAAGTCTACCTCCAATTCTAATAATTTTATCTTGATCTATAAAGAGGTCAAGTTTTTTAAGAGGGGAAGATAATTTAACTTTTTGAATATTATTAAATAAATTTTGAAAATGAACTTGTTGTACAGAGCGTATTAAATATACTTCAGCTTTATTTAGCTCAGAAGCTGTGATGCGGCTGTGACCTTGATCACGAGAAATTATGCGAGAAAATCTAAGTATGTATACTATTATGCGTAATATTTTATTCCATGATGAGTATTTCAGAGCAAGCTCGTAAATTAAATTAGGCTCAACAGAAGCGGACGCGGTACAAGTAACAAGCGTTTTACTATTAAATTCAGGTAGGTCCTCACAGCATTCGGGACTAAATGGAGTGATAGGCCATTCTGAAACTGGATCTTTTAACCATTTCGGGCCGTGCCACCATAAGTGATGTGACACTAGCTGCTCAGGTAAAATACCTCTAGAGAGACAGTCGCTAGGATTTTCTATACCACTAACGTGGTAGAAATGTTTTGGGTCAAGATTTTCTTGACATTTAGCAATGCGGTTACTAACGAAAACATTCCATCTATGTGGAGATGAATGTATCCATGACAGAGTAATTTTAGAATCGGAGAATGCGAATATATTATCAATAGCGGTTCGAGCACTATAAGTCTCATTAATTAATTTAATAAGTTTTGACAGAAGAACAGCGGCGCATAACTCTAAACGAGCAAGCGAAACTACCTTTACAGGTGCAACCTTTGATTTCGCACACACCAACCGTACGTGTATGTTACCATCAGGATCGGTCACATGTAAATATATGACGCAGCCATATGCTTTAAGACTGGCATCAGCAAATCCAACAATATTTGTTTTGCAGCCCATAGAAACGGCTAAATGACGCGGTATTTTTAATGTAGAAAGAAGAGGCAATTGCTCTTTGAATTTATTAAAGAGAGAAACGATAGAGTCTGGGGGTGTTTCATCCCAATCAATATGAAGATTCCATAAATCTTTAATTAATAATTTGGCAAACAATACCACTGGGGCAGCAAATCCGAGTACATCCCACAAGCGGGCAATTGTTGACAGTATGAATCTTTTGGTGCACTTGTCGTGTAAATCAGATGTAGTAAAAGTGAAGCTATCATCTGCAGGAATCCATTTGAGGCTTAGAATTTTGAGGTTATCATTGTCTGAAAAATCTATAGCAGCCCGATTGGATTGCGGCACAGAGACCAGCAACTCCTGTGAGTTACTTGCCCATTTGGTGAGATGAAAACCACCAGCTTTAAAAAGAGAGATGAGCTCTTGAGATAAGACTTTAGCTTCTTCTAAAGAAGGAATGGAAGTGGCTAAGTCATCCATATATAGTTCACGCGAAGCTACTTCAGCAGCGCGAGGGAATAGGTTTTTCTCATCCGAGCATAACTGGCGCACAGTGCGCATGGCTAAAAACGGACTGGACTTAAGACCGAATGCAACTCGGTTAAATTGAAATACGCGGATCGGATCATTGGGATCAAAGCGGAATAATATTTTTTGATATTTTCTATGCTCATCAATAACAGCAATTTGTAGGTACATTTGTTTTATATCTGCTGTAATAGCAATGGGAAATAAGCGGAAGTTCAGTAATACAATAAACAAGTTAGATTGTAAATTGGGTCCCGTATGTAAAATATCGTTTAGTGATATGCCATTGTGACATTTAGCACTAGCATCGAGTACTATACGAACTTTTGTTGTTTCTTTGTCTTGCCGTACGACGGGATGGTGTGGTATGAAGTACCCTTTATCATGGTCGTCAGAATCGGAAGGCAATATTTCAGATAAGTATTTTTTATCTAAGTACTCCTGTATAACCTCATTATAACTAGCGCGTAGCTGTGGATCGCGTAGCTTGGTACGCTCCAAAGCAAGTAAACGGCGGTGAGCAACGGAACGGGAATCACCTAACACGTCAGGATCTTCACGAAAAGGTAACGCGGTGCAATATCTGCCTGCGGAGTCCCATGAGAAGTTACGAGAGAACAGCTGTTCACACTCCTTTTCGGCCGAGCTCATAAATTTTTGCACGGGAATTTCTTCGAGCTCCCAAAACTTAAGTAGGGAATCATCTAAAGAAATAGTAAGGTCATTGGGACCAGAAATGAAAAAAGTCGCGGTATTAAAATAAGTGGATGCATTTTTATTAATATTAGAGTTAGCGGGAACGTCACCCATAAGAATATAACCGAACACGGTTTCAAGGGCAGAAGGAGCGGGAGGTGCAATAATTTTTTGACCTAATAATAAAAATGGGAACAATTGTGCCCCGAGAACTACTTCGACCTCTCCGGGGATGTGCCACAGAGGGTCAGCGAGCGGTAAGTTACCTAAATGTTGCACTATAGAAGTCTCAACATATTCAGTCGGTAACCTGTCAGTAATGCAATCAACGACAAGAGCGGTAATATTATAAAAATATTTTTTATTTTTCGCGGTTATTTTAAGTTGAACGTAGCCGTGAATAGGACGCGAAGTGGATCCTACACCCTTTATAAAAGAATTGCTAAGCGGTATTATATTTAAATTTAGTTGTTTACAACAGGCAGTTGTAATTATGTTGTTTTGAGACGCGTTATCTATTAAACATCTAACTGAAATATATTTATTGTCCTTATTAGACGCATAAACTTGAGCGGTTGATAAAAGTACAGTAGTATGGGAAGGATTTAATTTATTAAAAGAATCGCGTTCGTTATCATTATTTTTATCAACTCGCGCTCGGGTGCATAGCGACACCGGTTGAGGAGCGTCCGTAGCGTTAGAAGGAGACGCGGTCAGATGCGCGGGCGAGGCTGCGCACGGGAGCGGTCGCGGCGCGGCGCGGGCGGCGGCGGACGTCTGCGCGCAAAGCTGCGCGATGCGGTTATCGCTCTTATCAAGACGCGTCGAGTGAGAGGGACGCGAGTCGGAAACTATTTGTTGCGATTGTGAATTACTATCCAAATGCAAAAGAGAATGATGGTGTTTATTACAAGTTTTACAACTATACGAAGACTTACACTGAGAAGCAGTATGCGTAAGGCTGAGGCAGTTTACACAGCCTTTTTTAGATTTAACAAAATCTAAACGATCTTTAGTATTAAGTGCTTTAAAAGATGAACAATTAAAAATCTGATAGTGATCAGATTTATTACAAAATAAGCAAGTGCTTTTATTATTATTATCGCGTGCAAGGAAAGCATGGTGGACTGTGTTTGAATTACGCGGTTGAGATCGATAAGCGGGCGGATTATTAAGGTTGCTACCGACTGGGGCGGTTCGCGCGGAGCCAGCAATTGGCGTAGAAGTGCGATCTAATATTTTTACTTGCGATTTAATAAAATCAACAAAATCCTTATAAGAAGGAATTTCTTTATTCCTCATAAACATTTCAAAGGAATTAGCGGTTGCGGGATCTAACTTCTTTAAAGCTAAAGAAAGTAAGATAAAATCTTTCATATCTTCAATACCTAACTGTTCCAAAGCAGATACAGAAGCGTGGAAAGTTTCAATGAACGTATTTAAAGACGCGGAATTATTTAATGCGGGTTTAATATTGAATAAATTAGACATGTAGTGTGAGCCTAATGCTCTTTTATCTTGATATTTTTGAACTAAGCTGTCCCAAATAGAATTATAATTATCACCGGACGGTATAATACCTGCCGTGATTTTTAAAGCATTTTCTGTTAATTTACCTACAAGATATTGTACTCTTTGAGAATTCGAAAGATCAGGATTTGAATGTATATTAGATTTAAAAGATTCAAAGAAGACGGGCCAATTTTCTATTTTTCCATCAAATGACGGAATTTGAATTGGTGGTAGTTTGATACGACCTTTATATTGGGACGGAATAGTATTCTGCGCGGACACATTCGACGTAATATTTGTCTTACTGACGATAAGAGAACGAACCCTTTCTATTCGGGTGTACACTGTATCAAAGGAAATCATTTTTTTATAATCAATCTTATATTCTGGATCAAGTTGCATATTTAACGCATTAATTGTATCTAAATTGGCACTAAATTCATGACGAATTGTACTAATAATTTCAGTGTCCGCCATGAATGTCTCTGAGGAACGAAGGTCTGCACTCGCGGATGTGGAAACATTCTTAGAAGAATCATATAAGAACGATAATTGTTCAAAAATAGCTTCATTTTTAGCTTCCAATATTTTAATTTTAGTTTCAATAGCTTCCATTGTGAAAGATTGCGTAATAATAAATTGCAAAATTACCTAATTAAAGTAAAATGACGTAGGTAAGTAGGTAGGTATATCCAACAGTTTAGGCACCTACCTATATAGTTATGAAAGTTTATTTCAAGTCGACAGACAAGGCTCATAGAATGCAATTATATGCGTAGTAATAGTACAAATAGTAAGTACGTATTGCGGTTATTAGTACACCATATGATTTCGTATAATAAGATACGAATCGGTACCTATAAAATCTAAGTCCTAAAAATATGGAGGAGCGGCGGCGGTATTGAATACCTAACTACTTTTTATCACGATTGGCGTGGTAAAAATGGCGGGAGTACGAAATATCGTATTTATATAGTCTAAAACCTATTTATGAGGTATAAGACTTGCGTATTATGAGGTATATACCTATTTAGAGGCATAAAACCTATAGAAAGCGGGAAATTATACGTGATTTGATATGAAATTAAATTACTGTAATGGCTGACTCAAAATGAATCCGCTCGAAGGCGTACCAGCAAAAAATGGTGGGTTTTTGCGTAAAAATATTAATATGGAAAACGAGGAGCCTCCTAGGATAAAGGTAAGGACTTACCAGGAACTCCAGGAACTCCTATTGTAATCCAACACAGTAATAAGCACCACTATTTCACAACAAATCACAAAGTTTTAATGCTCCTCGGTCTGTAGCGTCTTTCGTACTGAATGTTGCGAGGCGCGCGTCTCGTTTTACTCGCACACACGCATTTGGCGATGCGTCACCGAAGTATGTAGAAGATTCCCGAAGTTCTTTTCTCGCTCACACATATGATGTGGGAAAAGGAGAGGAATCGGGAAGCAGAGGCTCGTCATTGATACTCAATATGAGTAGGTTTCTACTATAAATATTATTATAGGTATTTTGGCCTAAACACGTGGCTTTATACTCTTTATTAATAATATACTCACGTTAATTTATTGTGCGATAGATCTAGATCCGTAAGATAGTCCCATGCAACTGTGCTCTGCAGTTGGACCAGTTCCATCTGATTTGATAGACGATGCAACGGGTAGTACAAAAAGTGGCTTATATCTGGAATTACAGATCACTTTACACATGACATGTACTAATACTATGCATTGTATATCCTACTAATATTATAAATGCGATAGTTGGTGAGTATGGATGTATGTTTGTTACTCTTTCACGCAAAAACTACTGAACGGATTTGGATGAAATTTGGCACACAGAATATGTTCTGGGTTAACACATAGGATACTTTTTATCCCGGGAAAACATACGATCCCTCGGAAATGCGGGTGAAACCGCGCGGGAGAGCTAGTCAGTATATAATGTCCCATTGTTGAAAACAGGCCTTCCACAAACGAGGGTGAAAGGGAATAGGCAGATACAGTAGTACCCAATTAATATGGCTTACCAATGTACCTGCGCAGAAGATACATTTTCAAAGTGCGGGAAATGCTATTGGTTTGCAGCTGCCGCCATGTTAGCGCGCGCCGTGCGTAGGGGCGTGACTTGCGAGTGAGACGGAACTAACAGCTGCACTGTATTATGAACCTTATAGTAGTGATCTAAGGTTGATTGTTAGCATTATTTCGTTAATCTTCGGGGCCATACTTTATTTTCTGTGCGAACGAAGATTTACGATGCGCCATATCAGTTGGGTAATACTGTACCCACCCACATTAGATAAGGATTACCACAAAAAAAAATCTCAATCGCATAAAAATGGTTACTGTGAGTTATCCATAGGATATACACATATACCATCGCGGACTTTATTGAAGATATTTTTAAGATACACAATTCCGTAGTACATCATCTATGTGTTTACGAAACAAGACTTTTTTATATGTTCTGTATACATAACATAGATGTATTATATATATGAACCTTCCTGGGAAAATTATCTAACTCATAGTGTAAACTACATCAAAATCCGTTGCGTAGTTTTAAAGATCTAAGCATAAATAGGGACAGACAGCTGGAAGCGACTTTGTTTTATACTATGTAGTGATGATAGCATATATATGTATGTCAATAACCATTGTAAATTTGGCTACCCTTTTGAAAAACAGCTACTAAGGATTCACAAAATTCAACTAGTAAGGGGGTAGAGTAAATATGAAAAGGGTGAAATTTTAAATCAGGAATACTAAGTACCAAAGATAAATCAACTTACCATTTCCTAAAGTGAAAGCTTTCAAACTGAGCTTTCTCTCTCCATCGTAGCCCATAGACAATCTCTTCCTCAACACGAGTCTCGGTATGAAGTCAATATGCTTGACCGTCAAGTCAATTTGCGATATTGTGACTTTCAACTCTACTTCATCTTGACGTATGATGAAACCGTATTTGTGTATAGCCATCAACGCCGGACGACATCTTATTACGAAGAATTTACATTCCTTTTCGTTGAACTGTAATATATATATATAAGGTCCTAATAAATTAGTGAACTTCCTCTTGAGGGATGAATGTATTGTCTTTACGTAATATAAGTGTTTCTACCAGTGCAGTGCTAAAAAGGCCACTCAAGCAATCTTGCTAAAAGGAATTCATATATCGAATTCACAGCAGGTCCTTTGCAATTCATCAAATCTGAATCTGTTAATCCAAACTAATATTATAAATGCGAAAGTGAATTTATTTGTTTGTTACACCTTCACGCCTCAACTACTCAACGGGTCAACGGACCTTGGCATGTAGATAGCCTATGGTATGGTATGGAGAAGGACTAGGCTACTTTTTATCCCGGGAATGCGGGGGACAGCTAGTAATTAAAGGAGTCATAAAAACTGAATAAATCAGATGATAATTAGAGGAAACATAACTGTTTTAGATTTTATATGAGGTGAATTTGACAGTTTGAACATAGATAATGACGTCACGCGACTTATAATCGATGTATCTCTTATATACAGTGTGAATATAAATTATTACATGGGGTTATTTTACATTAAATATATACAAATTATTTTTGCAAAATAATAAACTAACGCATATTTCCCATTGTATAAAATGTTCCAAAAATGTAAGAATTATATAGGATCCGCTGAGAATTAGCAAAATGCTAGATTAGCCTTTTTAACTCCCCTGGTTTGTATGGGCGTTGTAATTCGTCAGATTATTATGTAATTATTTTTTTTTTATACCTCTATGGTGGCAAACAAGCATACGGCCCGCCTGATGGTAAGCGGTTACCGTAGCCTATGGACACTTGCAACACCAGGGGTGCCACTCGCGCGTTGCCGACCCTGCAGAAATCTCTTCACACCTTCACACTCCATTGGGAAAACCACGGCGGGGAGCGTCCGCGGAAGGAAGCTCCGTTGAGCCCGCACAGTTCGAAACAATTCTGATTTCAATGTGAGGTTGGACTCCCTGTCGATGGCGAGAGTTGCGATGGTGGAAGGTTGCCGTGGGCATCAAGTCGAACAATTCTTTAGAACACTCCCCGTTGTACAAGCGGTAGAACACACATAACGAGGCAAAGTCTCTCCTCAGACTGAGGGGCTCTAAACCGCTTGTGAGCTCGGGATCGTCAACAATTCTGATGGCACGTCGCTGAACCGAGTCTAAAGGCCCAAGCTGGTATCCAGGTGCTCCCGCCTATAGATGAAAGCAGTACTCCATATGAAGCCGGACTTGCGACTTATAAAATTGTAGCCTTTGCCCTGATGTGAAGTACTGCCTCGCTCTGTCGAGCACTCCGAGCTTTTTGGATGCCAGCTTAACCTTGTCTTCCAAGTGACTTCGGAACAAAACGTCGCTAGAAATGTCGACGCCAAGGATCCTGATGCTTTGTCTGATGTTCAAGGAGGTGTTTTGGAATTGTGGAGCCAGAGACCATGAGGTTTTCTTAGCGGTGAACACCTGGGTATTATACCAGCAATACGGGTGAAACTGCAGGGTACAGTTAGTATTTCATATTTTAAGTACCTCAATAAAAATAGGTATGAAACTCCTTCCTTTAACACTTTCCAGCACTATGTCTAGAACTTTGTCTTTCTTCCACGTCGGTGGATATCCTTCAATCTGGAAAATAAGTTAATAACACTTAACTTCCATATCTATTTTCTACATAGTATAAACTGTTTGAAAGCCTAAATTCATATGAAGTTTTCACTATTAAATAGACCACATACCGGGAAAGATTTTGGTTTAATATAAGACCATCTTATCCCAAACTAAGCAGAGCTAGTACTATGAAAACCAGATAACTGATATAATACCCACTACTTTTTGTTTGTAAATACATACTTAATATACATAATATAAGGAAAAAAAGCTGTAATATTAAAAGATCTTCCACAAAAAAAAAACCTTTCTGAGTTTCTTGCCGGAGTCTTCTCAAACTGTATGTACCAATGTAACGTTCATAAGTGCCTTACTAGGGCCTAAACTGAATAAATGACTTTTTGATTTTGATTTTGAACATTTGAACTTCTTAAATGGCACACTGTCATACATTTCGTGTCGTTGACGATCTGACGCGACTCATAGCTAAAGTGAGCTAACTAGCACAGTTGTAACGTGCTACGTGCTAATAACTTATCTACCTCTTTTACTTATAAAATCATTGTACTTTATTATATTTCTTACCGTTATTTGCACGTACATATTATCTTTCTCATAAACTTCTTCTTGCATTTGTTCGAGCTCTAATATCATTACCGACTGAAAATATTAAAAATAAATGTTTTTAGGTGGTTGTTTTTGAGAGAATGTTTTTTTTTCTAGCCAGTATGGGCAACTTCTGAACTACAGGTTTTAGAGAAAAACGCTGACCCGAGCTGAATTTTAAAGAAAAAAAAAATGCATTAAAAAAAATGAAAAAGAAAAAAAAAGTTTTTTTTTATTTATTGCTTCTACGTCACAATACGAAATTATGTATTACAATCTTGGTCACAAGTTGCTAGAAGTTTCAAAATTTACCTGCAATTGCTTAATAAATTTTTTTTACAAGGAAATTGAAATACTCAAGCATAAAAACATAAAAAAACCAAAACATACAATATAAATAAAAAAGAGCCTTACCTTAGACCGCCTATTTGACACGTGTTTCTTGACAGAAACGTTTTTCCTCCACGGCCAAAGTGGTAGATATTTCACGACTGTATCGTCTTTACTGGATATGATGTCCTCCCTCAGATGCACCGGCTTGTAAATATCTGGTTTCTCATCGGTTTCGCCTACCACTTCCCTGCGGACAACACTTGGAAATGTCACTTCTAGGCAATTTAGGCTTTACTATCGGACACATATCTCAGTGTAGTAATAAATACGAAAATCAGTTTGTTTAGGGTCAAAATTTCAATTATAGTGGAATACGCCTTGGCTTTTCATATCACACCCTCAATAATACTATAATAAGAATAATAGAATGTGTTGTATAAACCCATTTGACGGGCCAGTTCGCGCAGTTGGTAAAGATTCACCTTACGCGCCGCAGGTCGTGGGTTCGATTCCCACACATAACACAAGACATGCATTTGTGTGCATGAATATGTCTGTATGTCCTGAGTCTCGGTGTAATTAGTATTATTTACAAACAAAAAGTAGTATATGTATTATATCAGTTATCTGGTTTCCATAGTAGTAAAGCTCTGCTTTGGAATCAGATGACCATGTGCGAGGAATGTCCCAGGATATTTATTTATTTATTATTTGAACCTATACCTAAGCAAAATTGAATTTATCGCAACTCTCGCCATCGTCGGGGGGTCTATCCTCAAACATTGCAACCAAAATGGTTTCTTTCTGTGCGGTTTCAAAGGAGCTTCCTTCCGCAGACGCTCAGGCTGTGGAATAATATATCTTTTGGAGATTGAAAACTCCAACAGTAGATTGACCACTAGACTAATCCACCGATTCGCAGTGGGCACACGTGGTGGAGTATTGCCCACTCCCTTTCACCCTCATTTGTGTGCAGAATGCCTGTGCTCAGCACTGGGACATTATAGGCTGAAGATGATGGCTTTTTATACCCCTAAGGTGGTATATAAGGTCCTAATAAATTTGTGAATTTCCTCTTGAGGGATGAGGATTATTTTTCTAATATTATTTTTGATTACTAATGACCTATACATTCATCCCTCAAGAGGAAATTCACTAATTTATTAGGACCTTATATAAGCATAAGGCCCGTCTGATGGTAAGAAAGATGATTGATAGATGTTTTTACCTTACAGCTTGTTCCTTATTGAACATCAAATTGATGGTCAACTTGGGTTTCTTAGGCTGAGTCTGTGGGCCGAGTCGTTTGAACGCACTCAGGCGCTTCTGACCTTGCAGTAGATCAGGGGATTCTGAACCTTCGCGTGCCTCTGAAAAAGGTTTAAAACTGAATGTAATGTTGCTAATATTTTCACAAGACTATAACAAGTAATTTTTTAAAGTAATTACATGAACTCATGATGCTATAGGGTTGAAAATGAAATGCAGGTTTTACCTTGATCTTCAGTCTCAAGATCAGCATAAGTCTCGGATGGCGAGTACTGTTGTGGTTTATCCGACAAGTTTTCTGTTTGCACCGTTATTGGTGCATTTGGATTGTTAGGATTGAAGCTTGGCGCATTATTATCGTACGGCAAATAATTGTAGACCAATGTTTGTGGATTGATAAGGTATTGCTGGGGATACTGTGGTGTTTGTGATGTTGGCCAATTTGGCATAGTGTTGGTTACTTGCGGAGCCGTTTGCGGATCTAAAAATATACAACATTAAGTTTTAAATAAATATAAATAAAATATCCTGGGACATTCCTCACACACGTTCATTTGATCCCAAACTAAGCAGAGCTTGTACTATGGAAACCAGATAAATGATATAATACATATACTACTTTTTGTTTGTAAATACATAAATTACACCCAGACTCAGGACATACAGACATGTTCATGCACACAAATGCATGTCCTGTGTGGGAATCGAACCCACGACCTGCGACGCGTAAGGTGAATCTTAACCAACTGCGCCAACTGGCCCGTCAAGTTTATAAGTGCGGTTTATAAGTGTTATATTTAAAAGTTGTAAGTAAAATATAAAAACCTCTTACTTGGTTGACTGTTGTTAACGGTTTCTAGTCTTGGCTGCAGGAAACTTCTGGGTATTCCTTAAATAATGAAAAACACGTCAATATATCTCTCTTACCATACAGAGATTTAACCTTTTTAAAAAACCAGACCGCATAACTAAGCTTATTTCTGAAGGAATTTTGATAATTATGAAATTACGAGCGAAATTGCGAGCTCACAAACAGTTTAGAGCCCCTCAGTCTGAGGAGAGACTTTGCCTCCTTATGTGTGTTCTACCGCTTGTACAACGGGGAGTGTTCTAAGGAATTGTTTGACTTGGTGCCCACGGCTACCTTCCACCATCGCAACTCTCGCCATCGACGGGGAGTCCATCCTCACACATTGAAACTAGAATTGTTTCGAACTGTGCGGGCTCAAAGGAGTTTTCTTCCGCGGACGCTCAGATTGTGGAATGAGCTAAAAAGTTAAATTTGATCCACTTCCCAGTGTCCGATTGAGCTGATTTGTACATTAGGATATTGGATGACAATGCAAGTACAGACAACCAAAAAGTAGTCACCATAAAAAGCTTGTATTAAAAATGAGTAGGCAATATTTAAAAGTTACATTTCAAATGAATAACATTAATAGTTGCTAAAATATACTTAAAAACGTAGTGAAAACATACCTTTTGGCAATGCGAATGACAACATAGCTGAAATATAAAATTATATTTGTTAAGCTATAAACCTATACGAATATTATAGAGAGTGCAAATCTAGTTAGTTTATTTCTGGAACTGTCTTGGCTACCACCCTTAAGTTGAAAATCTGTCGCCAAGCATCTATCGATGTGTTCCGACAGCTGCACTTGAGAGCCAGTTCCTTATAGGCTTCACATGCTTACCACCTTCAGACACATCATAGTAACCGTTCATGTTGTGATTGTGATGACCACAATTTAATTGTTTATTTGTAGTTTGGGATCAGATAGATATGTGCCAAGAATATCCCAGCATATTTATTTATAACTGGCCTGTCAAAATTTTTTGACTATGTATACAAATTGTTTAGTTAAAATGAACCTTAAACTTACGGTTATAAAACATATTTCCTTGCTGCTGGATTTTAGATGCCTGTGGCGGTACCATATTAGATGAATCATTTTTCGGCTCCATTATTGGCGTTGGTACATACGCTTGGAATGTTCTGTTCAACACTTGGATACTACGTTTTTTTCCCGTCACTGTAAAAGGGTATTTATATGAAATTTGAATATACTGAAGCTCTTATGAGCAAGCCACAAAGAAATCTTCCCATTCCATTAAAATTTCATCCTAAACGCACGGAAATAAAGTCGTAATTTAAACACGCGCCGGCGCGCCATACGGGCTTCTGTTCGTAACATTCGGTGTGTCCAAATTGCAACTTTATTTCCGTCATTTGTGGTGTATTTTTTTTTATTCGTTATATATTTAAGCCAAAAGATCATGGCCAGTAGACAAGATGGATATCGACAATCGAAATATCACGTGATTTTTAACAATCTCTCATGTCTATCCCATAAAAAGGTTGATCGTTTACTAACGACGACGATTGTCGACAACCATCTTGTCTAGGGGGGCAGGTATGTTGCGGATGCAGAATTTTTTACATCATCGGATGCGGATATATTATGGTACACTTCCAGATCCACATCCACAACTTCTTGTTAGGACTTGCAACATCAACATCCGAAAACAAAAATTTGTGCAAAGTTACGCGGATCCATTTGCAACATGCCCGCTAAAGACCCGTAGAATAAAAATGTAAATGAAAAATGCTTACCTGGTCTTAAAGTTGTCGAAGTACTATCAACTTTGTTTGCAACAATAAAATTTGCCGCAGCTTCTTCTCCAGGTTTCTTATTTATAGGATTACTATTGACCGGGCTATTAGCTAAAGTATTCTGTGTATTTGCTAAAGTAACAGGTATATTTGCTGAAGCAGCCGGTTTATTTGCTGAAGCAGCCGGTTTATTTGCTGAAGCAGCTGGTTTATTTGCTGAAGCAGCCGGTTTATTTGCCGCAATAAATTTTTTATTTACTGAAGGAAACCGTGTTTTTATTTTCTCTGCTACAGTAATGGGTTTATTAACGGGTTTTATTGATGAAACAATGGGTTTATTTACAGGAGTTACTGGTTTGTTTGACGAAGCAGTGGTTTGATTTACGAATTTTGTCGGGTTTTTTGGTGTAACAATGGGTTTATTTACAGGATGTACCGGTTTGTTTGATGAAGCAACAGGATGATTTACTACGGTAACTGGTACTGGAGTAACTAGTTGATTTGATAGAATAATCGGTTTACTTGCTGCTTTATTTTCTGTCAACTTCTTTATATTGATTGCAGTGTCTGGAATTAAAATAACATATATTTAGACATGGCATTGCTTTGAAGTTACAACTAGTGTTATCAGTAGAACGCGACGCGATGCGCGTTAAGTGATGTGTCCGAAGGTGGTGCACACATAAAGCCTAGAAGGAACTGGCTCTCAAGTGCAGCTGTCGGAACACACCGATACGTACTTGGCGACAGATTTTCAACTTGAGGGTGGAAGCCAGCCAGGTGTACTACAAAGTACCCTACCACAGTGGTATAGTTTCCTGATGATGTTTTCCTTCACCAAAAGCTCAAGCTCATTTTAGGATTAGAAACTGGGACCTTCGTCTCAGCACCTGACATCACTACAACAGAGCTATCATTGCTTTAAAAAAAATCTTATTACCTTCCTTTTTAACTACAATATGACTTTTATTTGAAATTCCGGATTTATTTTGTCCACTTATATAATCAGTGAAGTCTATCTCATCAATGTCCTGAGTGAAATCTTCTTCCTGGTATTTGCCTGTTTCCGACTGTTTTGAAGTTTGTGCACTTAGCCGGTTGCTGTTTGGGGTCTGGTTTGGGTCTGAAAATTAAATAATTTATAGAAATTAAATTAATTCATCATCGAACAACCCAAAGAAGCATACTGACGTTAATTTTGCTTGAAATCTATTCCGTCAATTTGCTACCACCGACAATGCCCTCTGATTGGCTAAGTCAAGGACACATGCACTCTGATTTTATTCACTACTAGCTGTCTCGTGCGGTTTCACCCGCATTCCCGTGATAAAAAGTAAAGCCTATAATACTCGGAGATACTGTAGCTTCCTATTCTTGAAAGAATTTTTTGAATCTGACTGTTAGTTCCAGAGATTAGCCCGTTTAAACAAACAAAAAAACTCTTCCGCTTTATTATATCAGTATAGATAGTTATAGCCAGGCTCCTCTTCTGACTAGGCACTCTGGGCAAGTGCCCAGGGCTCCGCAATTGGTAGGGCTCCTCTTAGGTCACCAGCCGATAACCGATATTACAGTTTTTTTTTCCAACAGTCATAAAAATAACAGATTAATAATCTACTTGTTAACTTTTTAAGCCTAACTGGCAATTCTGTCTGGTTGAATACCTCTACAAGGCGATTCCCCAAAATTATTTTTAAGTTTTATGTAGCTATTATACTAAAGACCCTAGGCCTAGAATCAGGTGGAAAGACGAGCAGGATTCTTACCCGAATGGCTTGTTACTTAAGGCCTAATCCCTTCCGCCCTTGCAATAAGGTTTGGAATGCAAATATTTATGCTAATGTTCTTTAGAAAAATACTAACTTTTGATCCTCCTGTTTAGCTTCTGGCTTCTTCACACTGTCGGCACAATCTATCATAGGATTACTTGGTGCTGTATCATCAGTGAGGTCAATCAAAGTTTCCACCTGTTGATCTGGAGTTTGATATATACCTGGCTGTTCTTGCTTATTCAATATTGGAAGGGTTTTAGCATTGACAGCTTTTGGCAGAGGTTTTAGCTGCCGAGGGTTGAAACAGTTTGACCAAAATGCGTGTGTTGTTGGTTGGTTAGTCTTTTTACCCCTTTTTCTATTCCTCCTTTTACTGAAATAAACTTATGATCATTAAATTAGTTGACCTTTATTAGAATTCATATTTTGTAAATAAAAAAAATTTTTAATTGGGCTCCATACAATCATTGATGTTTTTCTAAAATTTTGTTAGAAAGTTAAGTTTTATATGAAATTGTTAAGATATTTTTTTTCCATATGCATTTATTTGGCAAAAGGCCAAGGGCGATTCAAAGAATGTCCTATGCAGAGGTAAATATAATGATAATTTAATGATTTTGTAAGTATATTTAAATATAAGGTTACACTACATTTATAAGCGTTACCTTGAGCTTTGCAATTTAATTGTATTTATTTGTACATCAAAATTTAATAAAATCGAAACAAAACCTCGCCAAATATAAAATTTGTGAAAATTCTATTTTTAACGAAAATAATTACAGAAATGTTTGCTCACGGTTTTACAAGAGAATTGTCATTGTTTTGCATAATTAAAACAACACAATTTAATTTGATAATAATCAAAACATAACCACCAATAAATTCGCAGTTCTGTTTGTTGTCTTTTCTGTAATTTTTTTTATTTGACATTTACTTACCCTGTGCTGCCAGGGGCCCAATTCTCACTTCCCTCGAACTAGCCTTCGAATCGAACTTACGGTTCGAGTCCTATTCGACTGTAAAATTTCGAGGGGCGGAGTCAATTCGAACGGTCCCGACCAATCAACGCTCTAGCTGACTGGTTTCCCTTCTAAATATGCCGGCCTTGAAATTGCCAGAATAACGTAACGTTCGTAAAAGTTAGAATTCGTACTTTTTTCGATCGAGCGATCAGTTTCGATTGGGTGAGAATTGGGCCCCAGGGGCCCAATTCTCACTTCCCTCGAACTAGCCTTCGAATCGAACTTACGGTTCGAGCCCTATTCGACTGTAAAATTTCGAGGGGCGGAGTCAATTCGAACGGTCCCAACCAATCAACGCTCTAGCTGACTGGTTTCCCTTCTAAATATGCCGGCCTTGAAATTGCCAGAATAACGTAACGTTCGTAAAAGTTAGAATTCGTGCTTTTTTCGATCGAGCGATCAGTTTCGATTGGGTGAGAATTGGGCCCCAGGTATCTAAAACCCATTGTAACCGATTTTCACAGGGCGTCCGAGTTTGGTCTGCGTCAGTATACCTTTTGACTTATAACAATGTCAAAAAGCATAATTAAACTTCTTGCGACACAGTAAAGTGTATCCGTTAAATCTAAGGTTAATTAAATAGTAGGTGATATAGATTAACCTTATTGCAAAGGTGTAAGGGCTGCTTATCTTTATTATTTATAAAAGTTACAATATATTTCTTAGATTTGATGGACTGTAAAGTTAAACTAGTTAAATTCATATTTCAGTTATTTTTGCGAATAATGAGGAGAGTTTAAAGTTGCAACATAGCGGTCACATATTAGGTACATAATAACTCTGAGTTTCTCTAAATTCATAATACTACGAAGTTTATGAAGTACTACGTCTTCAGCTTGCTTCCCGATTACAGATGGTCTTGTTGTTGATGATGGTGTTATCTTATCAAGTTGCTATGCCAACCAAAAAAAAGCAATTACTTACATAAGAAGAAATATAGGAACTGTGCAAGGTAAACCTTTGTTTTACTACCAAATGACATCATGCGCTGTGATTGGTGTTTCGTTTGCCGTGAAGAACAAATTAAAAATATCAGATTTTATTTATTAATTTCAAAATACAAATGATTTTTTCTAAAAAAATATTGATTAAATGATCAGTTTAATTTTAAAACATGCTTTCTAACTAAATTTTAGTTTTTTGTGATTACTGTCCGTTCCTCTAGTCCAGTCGTCGACCCTGCAAAAAAGCCTAAATGGCGGTAAACCGCATAAGCTGGCAGCACTACATTTAAAATTTGACATTGACAATGACAGTCCAGTCGTGTTCTTCTTACCGACGCGTTCCATTTCACGAATATTGTTTTGCGTAGCGTTCCTACTATGAAGTTATTATCTTCATCTTTTTATTACGACTTATTTATGCCAGTATCGAGTTATATTATAAGTTCTAGTCACCTCACTGTCAGTCACCATCCAAAAAAGTCATGTGTTTTAGTAAAAAACTTTACAAGTCGCCAGTCCAGCCTCATATGGAGTACTGCTGTCATCCATGGGCGGGATGTCCACCTTGATACATCGATCCTTTAGACTCGATTCAAAGACGGATGATCCCGAGCTCACAAGCGGTTTAGAGCCGCTCCCGTATGTGTGTTCTGCCGCTTGTACAAAGGACAGTGTTCTGTAGAATTATTTGACCTGATACCTACGGCTACCTTCCACCATCGTAACTCTCGCCATCGTCGAGGAGTGACACACTCACACATTGAAACCAGTATGGTTTCGTACTGTGCGGTCCCAGAGG
Organism: Polyploca ridens; assembly: GCA_951394255.1. Classification (NCBI taxonomy): domain Eukaryota; kingdom Metazoa; phylum Arthropoda; class Insecta; order Lepidoptera; family Drepanidae; genus Polyploca; species Polyploca ridens. The sequence goes on from OX596257.1 coordinate 12,684,445, forward strand.
AGCTTCCTTCCAAACACACTGTGGAATGAGCTCCCGTCGTGGTTTTCTCAATGGAGTACAGCATGGGGTTTTTCAAAAAGGGTGTGAAGAGATTTCTTGAGGGTCGGCAACGCGCGATTTATACCCCTGGCAAGCGTTCATAGGCTACGTTATCTGCTTACCATCAGGCGGGCCATATAGTTGTTTGCTACCTTAGTGGTATAAAAAAGCAAAGGTTATGTCCCATTTTTTTAAGAGTTCTCTTTAGCGGTGAAACAATAATTAGTCGTCTAAGCAGACAGTAGAAACACGTCAGAACGCTTTTAGGAGTATTTACCGTGATTTTCACGGCGCTCACGCGTTTCGTTCATCGTTCTACAACAACAAGTGTGGCCGAATGGCCGCATTCAAAAATATGCCTTTTCTCACGTAACTACGTGACATGGATTTTTCTTATGCTTACCAGAGCTGGCATAGACACGCCTTATGCCCGTTGACCACAGAAGTTGAATTTTGGGACACCTGTACCTATTTACTTTTACATATTAAGTATATACAATATGTAATTAGACCAAAATAAGAGAGTGAAAAATAGGCCCCCCTTAATTGGTGTTTATCCTATAAACGCCTGTAATATGTACGGCTAGGTACCTACACCCATGTGTCACAATATTGATTGTAGTAGTAAGGTACCTACCTACATAATAATTATAGGCTACTTGCACCCATGTACCCGCCTTATACAAAATGCAATATTGCTCGTTTAAGCCACTTGACCCGCAGGTCTGCCGTGTATACAGAGTGTTTCATTATTGCGACACTACAGCTAGCAATATGAACGAGTCAGTATCACTTGAAACTGTAAAAAGAATTATTTTATAATCTTTCCATATTAAATCTGCTTGCCGGAGACGTTGAATGACTCGAGAGTTTAATTGTTACAAAGAGATTAAGCTTTCATGAAATAAATCTCGAAGAATATCACGGCTTCAAGCATCTACCGGTGTAACAGTCGGTACCTTCAGCAACATTATCTTTTTCTGAGCAAGCGTGCCTTGTCATTAATTACTCTTTCTTCTCATTCCTTATCCATTTTACCAGAAAAACATAAAATAATTGTATTGTTGCCATGGAAAAAAAACCTCATCTTTAATCACTCGACCAATAACAACCTCTCAGCCTTCGGAGAGATATTGGCTCTCTCTGTGTGTTCTACCGTCTATATAATAGGGAGTGTTCTCAAGAACTTTTTGACCTGGTGCCATCATCACCTTTTTACTACCGCACCGCTCGCGAGCGATGTGGAGTTCATCCTCATATCCTCGAGCCGCCTCGATCGTCCACACAACGGTTCAGTCGGACGTTTCTACTGCGGACCATTAGGATGTGGTATGAGCTCCCCATTACGGTTTTCCCTCAGCGCTCCGATATGGGGTTCTTCAAAAGGGGTGTAAAAAGAGCTCTTCAAGGTCGGCAACACATCGGCAATCCCCCTGGTATTGCAAATGTCCATAGGCGGCGGTGACCACTTACCATCAGGTGGACTGTCTGCCTGTTTGTCAACCTAGTGACATAAAAAAAAATCTATAATAGATGACATAGGTAAGCATTTATTAAGTATATTTTTTTCTACTACTAGGTTGGCATACAATACCTAAAAGAGGCTAAAGGTAATGAGAAGAGGTTTGGAGATGGGTTGAGTGAGAAGGAAGCTTTGGACCAAGTGCAGTGTTATTTGGTACTACACCGCGCAATGGTCCCTGCAACCAGCACCTTCATGGAGCTCTGGCGACCTCATACTCATCGCAGGAACACAAGACTACATTGATGTTAATTGGGCTGCTATGTTCTGTAAGGTAGATGTTCTTCCCTAGTCGTGCTTCTTAGAAGGAGTAGTAGCACAGCTTAAGTAAAAGGTCAGTTACTAATGATTAAATAACTATCCTGGGACATTCTTCACACACGGGTATCTGGGACCCAATTTTCGAACTTACGGTTCGGGTCCTATTCTGAGAGAGACTGTAAAATTTCCAGAGGCGGAGTCAATTCGAACGGTCCCGACCGGTTTTTTTTTAAAAAATGCCGGCTTTGATTTTGCCGTAACGTGATTTACACTCGATAAAAGTTTAAATTCGTGCTTCGTTCGATCGAGCGATGAATTTCGATTGGTTGAGAATTGGCTCATCTTTGATTTCAATTGTTATCAATAAAACATAAGCTAGGAAAGTAGGAAGAATACAGTAAACTTTGGCCTTTAGACTCGGTTCAGCGACGTGCCGCTAGAATTGTCGACGATCCCGAGCTCACAAACGGTTTAGAGCCCCTCAGTCTGAGGAGAGACTTTGTCTCTTTATGTGTGTTCTACCGCTTGTACAACGGGGAGTGTTCCAAGGAATTGTTCGACTTGATGCCCACGGCTACTTTCTACCATCGCAACTCTCGCCATCGACGGGGAATCCATCCTCACACATTGAAACCATAATTGTTTCGAACTGTGCGGGCTCAAAGGAGTTTTCTTCCGCGGACGCTCAGACTGTGGAATGAGCTCTCCGCCGTGATTTTCCCAATGGAGTACAGCATGGGGTTCTTCAAGAAGGGTATAAAGAGGTTTCTTCAGGGTCGGCAACGCGCGAGTGATACCCCTGGTGTTGCAAGCGTCCATAGGCTACGGTAACCGCTTACCATCAGGCGGGTCGTATGCTTGTTTGCCACCTTAGTGGTATAAAAAAAAAGTAAAACAACAGCAGCATGTATAAGAGCACGCGATAAATAAGGTCGTGAACCAATATTAGTGGCCATCGAAATCTTCGCACGGTAAATTAAATAATTTCGTTAGGTACTAATTCCAATTATTAACAGTGTCAGTCGGTATGTCGTACATTGTCAAAAGCGTACGCGCAAGTTTCAGTGCAGCATTTGTTCCTATTTTGATAAATTGATACAATTTTCCTGTTTGCTAGTATAATAATAAAATAAATTTATCGTGTACATAGTAAAAGTTATATATAAACTAAGTGCCTATTAGGAACGACTACGTATTTTTTTTTGTTGTAACTATGTGATAGTGTATTAGGTACATAATAACATACCTGCGTTTATAAAAACTTTTGTGATGAATTTTGACGAATAGCTTCTTGTTAGTTGCCAAAGCTTCCCGATACTCCTTTCTTTAGATTGTAAACGGCTAATTAATTAACTAGTATTTAATAAAAGACTTAGCTTAACCATCTTTCGGCAAAGTCGGTTTAGTGACTTCATCCCATTTGCAACGATATCGATATGCACCCTTTCCAAATTAAATTCAGCTCTATTTCCATAAAAATACAAACCATTATCGTTAGCTTGGGTCTTACTTGATAAGTGCACCACAATTTGAACCATATTATATTGAGTATCGATAATGCAGCATAGAGTTTAGTTTTCAATCAGTTGGCACAAAGACAGTTCACAAGACCATTTCCATGTTTTGTTTATATAAAGGGCCATGAGAATTCCGTCATCAATACAATGTGCATTCCTATCGCTATTAAATATACTTACTTGAGAGTATTCAGTCAGTTATTTTTGAGGAAGCGTTTCGTTGCGCGAGCGCAGAAAAAGTATCGGAAGTTTGGCAGTAAGAAACTGAAAGTGTCATGGCGGCGGCATCGGTGATATGGTAATTAATGTTTTATTTGCTTTAAGATAAAGTTTAATTTTGAAGATAAGATATTTAACGGTGGCATTATTCTTTATAATACTTCTGTAGTCACTCTTAGATATATAAGAGGAGTAATTACTGGTGTCTGTCATACAGTTTTATACTAGTACGGACACCAATGTTATTCTACCTTTAAAATGCAGAAAATACTATTTGATTGTAATAAATAAGTAAGTAATAAGTAGCTAATAAGTTAAAAGTAGACAGTTTGTGTAAATATTGTTGATACTAAATAAATAAATAAAAATAAAATAAATTACGGTAAAACTGAAGTAAATTGGAAGTGCGTCATAATTTTCTATTAAAAGTTTGAACCAATTACTTAGATACATAAACACGGTGAATTAACTTGAAAATAATGAACCGTTTTCTTATAAATACGATCTTAAAACTTTGCAAAAAAGCCCCTTTTCGGGGTTCTCTCTGCTTCATATGAAACGGTTCATTTGGCAGTTTGGCGGTTATCAAAATAACGGCGACAGACTTTTCTTATTAGTTAAAGTACCTAGGTTGTTTAGATTTTGCCAATATTTTTTTAATAATCAGACCACAAATAAACATGCGTCACCCACCGTTGTATTTTATTTATCACTTATTAGAACGTAAGTAAGTTTACAAAGGTGCACTCATTTTTGAGCCCTAACACACTGAGTTAGGAATTACAATCTAGAATTCGTGTTCTAATAAAATTAATTATAGTTAAGGTAGGTATCAAATTAGAAGGCACATGCCGATATTTTATTATTTACCGATAGCTACGGCCAAGTTTTCCTTGTAAGACTGCGTTTAATTAATTTAATTACAAAGTGCCTAGCAACGTTTGTTTGTAAATATTATTTTTCTAACCAAAATTATCATAATTTTTATTAAGTAAGTACCTATATTTGTTTTAGATTATAACTAAATTTAATATTTCTAGTGACTCAATAAGAATTTAGTAAGAATATTTTTAAACCAGCACTAGGTAAACTGCCATAGATTTTGGTTGAATCAACGAAATATTTTGAATACTTATGTATGGAACATCTGTTTTTACACTTTCAAATCAAAATCAAATCATCATTTATTTCAAGAGTTTCAGAGTTGATCCCATAAGTAAAAGTTGTTGTAATGAGTTATTAGGCTGATCTCTGGTACTACCAGTCGGATTTGAAAAATTCTTTCATTTATAGGAAGCTACATTACCCCCGAGTATTATAGACTTTTTATCCCGGGAACGCGAGTGAAACCGCGGGGAACAGCTAGTGTTCAGATAAAAAAAATGGTATGTGAATAAAAGCAAACCTGAAATGTTGTGATTTAGTTTTTAGGTACAACTCTAGAATACAAATGGAGGATAAGTTTTGCTAAAAAAAAATGCAATTTTCAGGATCCTCAGCACGTTGTTTCTCTGCTCATCATGTCAATATTTGGGAACGAAGCCATACAAAGGTCATGGCATATGCAGAAGCATGGTGTGCAAGTCCATACCTGCATTGCAAGAGTTGAAAAATTGCGTCGTAATTGTCGGTAGTCTGCAAGTCTCCATCATAGAGAGAGCTAAGAAAATCGAATTTATTAACATCACCTTTCCGAATCTTAGAGAGGTTTGTTAATTGTTTTTAATATCTTCCTGAGGGATCTGTTTTACTGGGACAAAAATAAACCTTAACCTTTTGAATTGCGGTTAAAAAAATAACAATGAAAACAATTGTCATAATAGGGCGCGCATCTCACGCGAGAGTAGTTAGTCTCTTGAAGCTGATGGATGCAAGCGACGGTCAAGTCAGCTCGTTGTGAAAAAGATCCATGTAGAAGCGAGACCTATACTCATGTGTTTACCAAGATCAGAAATTATGTATCATTTTTCAATATTTTTAGGTGACTGATTTCGTGGTGATATACCGTGTGCAAGCTCTGGAGTCACTGGGTCAGCTGTTTCCGAACTTGGCCAGGATTCGTGGAGCGCAACTGTTGAATAACTACGGCTTAATCGTGTACGATATGACCAACCTTAGAGAGGTAAGAAAGTTTTTCAGCAGCAATATTTTTTTTTCTGTGTATAGGCCTGTTTTGACCGCAATCTCACCATGGTAAGTGATGATGTGGCTGAAGGTGGTGCACACACAAAGCCTAGAAGGAACTGGCTCTCAAGTGCAGCTGTCGGAACACACCGATAGGTGCTTGGCGACAGATTTTCAAATTGAAGGTGGTAGCAGTGACCCTGGCGGGTATTACACAGTACCCTACCACCGTGCTATGGTTTACTCACGATGTTTTCTTCACCGAAATCTCAAGCTCATAGTAGGATTCGAACCCGGGACCTTGGCTCGGCATCCAACGTCACTATGACTGAGCTATCAGCGCCTTACAATCTTTAAATCTTATCGCATTTATTTTGGACTTACTTCAAGTTAGATACCGCTGCGCTGGTTTTTGGAGAGGGCCAAAACTGAAGCCATGGTCAATGGCAGCCATAAACTTCATATTATTTTTACTACCATAGAGTGAGAATATTAATAGAGTGATAGCATTAATAGAAACCTTGTGTGGAGCGTGAGCAGTTTGCATATAGATTCATCGATAAATCGTACCTACACTAGTGGATTTACCCCTGTTGAGAGCTTGCTCGCCGATTTGTCCGCGTAAGGGTGCTAGCTAAGGCTAAATTTTGGGCCGGCATGTTCTTGTCAAATAAAAAAATATTGTTGATTTACTGTCTGAAAAAATTCGATACCTACCTATAAATTCCTTGTCATTTGTTCTCGATAAAAGGCTCGATAAATCATTATATGTATGCAGTCGTACAAACTATGAACACCCAGCTATTTTCCAGGCAGCGTTGCACATACCCGTGGTCACGGCACTTAATAGTACAGTCACTCTATTCATATTCTATCTCTATGATTACTACACTACTAACAATAAGTTTATGATCGTGGCACACTGGTACATAATAATAATGTATTATTAATATTTCTATAACAATACAGTTGATTTTTGCGTCAAAATAATTGGACGAATCGAAGCCCACTTTAGAACGGGCGCCCTTAGCATAGAACTCGAATTTCAGTTGTTAGTTTGACTGGCAGTTATTTTATTGTGTAGGTTTTTGGTCACCGTAATAGCCATCGAGTGTGCTGGAACTGAAAAATAAATGAAATAATGTTTGAAATTCAAGTCTCATTTTTTTTTTTTTTTTTTTTTTTTTTTTTTTATACTACTTAGGTAGCAAACAAGCATACGGCCCGCCTGATGGTAAGCGGTCACCGCAGCCTATGGACGCTTGCATCACCAGGGGTGTTACTCGCGCGTTGCCGACCCTGCAGAAATCTCTTCACACCCTTTTTGAAGAACCCCATGCTGTACTCCATTGGGAAAACCACGGCAGGGAGCTCATTCCACAATCTGAGCGTCCGCGGAAGGAAGCTCCTTTGAGACCGCACAGTTCGAAACAATTTTGGTTCCAATATGTGGGGATGGACTCCCTGTCGATGGCGAGAGTTGCGATGGTAGAATGTAGCCGTGGGCATCATCTTAAACAATTCTTCAGAACACTGTCCATTATACAAGCGGTAGAATACACATAAGGAGGCAAAGTCTCTCCTCAGACTGAGGGGCTCTAGACCGCTTGTGAGCTCAGGATCGTTAACAATTCTAGCAGCACGTCGCTGAACCGAGTCTAAAGGCCCACAAGCTGGTATCCAGGTGCCCCCGCCCACAGATGACAGCAGTACTCCATATGAGGCCGGACTTGCGACTTATAAAGTTGCAGTCTTTGGCCCGACGTGAAGTACTGCTTCGCTTTGTTGAGCACTCCAAGCTTTTTGGATGCCAGCTTAACCTTGTCTTCTAAGTGACTACGGAACAAAACATCGCTAGAAATGTCGACGCCAAGGATCCCAATGCTTTTACTGATGTTCAAGGACGTGTTTTGGAATTGTGGAGCTACAGCAAATGGGGTTTTCTTAGCGGTGAACGCGCAGGCTTGTGTCTTAGTGGGGTTGAAATGGACTAGGTTTAGTCGACCCCAATCGGAGACACTAGAAAGTGTACTCTCGATTTCAGACAACAGCCGTTCGCGGCATTCCTCCACCTCGGAACGAGGGATATTAGCACGGCCCGTGTAATGAGCGTCCCCTGTACTGTCGTCTGCATAACAATGAATACCGTCAATAGACAGCATATCATTGATATGCAGTAAGAACAGTGTTGGGGACAGCACAGAGCCTTGCGGGACGCCGGCATTTATGTCCATGCTATCGGAGCAACTGCCGTCAACGACGGCTCTTATGCATCTGTTGGACAGAAAGCTGGCGACCCATTTGCATAGTCCCTCGGGAAGCCCGTATGCTGGTAACTTCGCTAGGAGACCCCGGTGCCAGACCCGATCGAACGCCTTTGCCACATCTAAGCTCACTGCCAATGCCTCACCTTGACTCTCGATGGCGAGAGACCAACGCTGTGTGAGATACACTAGAAGGTCACCAGCCGAGCGACTGTGGCGGAAGCCATATTGTCGGTCGCTCAACAAATCGTGATCCTCTAGGTATCTCAGGAGTTGCGTGTTGATCACTCGCTCCATGACTTTGGAGAGAAGGGACGTGATGGCGATAGGCCTGTAATTCGTCGGGTCCGATCTATCGCCCTTTTTGGGCACTGGGTGCACGTGGGCAGTCTTCCACGAAGACGGGACTTTCATTTTGTTGAAGGAAAGCGCGAAAAGACGCGTCAGTACAGGACACAATTCAGGAGCACACCGCTTCAACACCACTGCCGGTATACCGTCTGGCCCACTCGACTTATGGACGTCCAGAGAAAGCAATTCCCGCCGGACTTCCCGTTGGGTAATGCTGATCTCCGGCATGGAGATGTCACACCGCGGGATGGTAGGCGGTGTGGCGCCCCCGTCATCCAAAGTCGAGTTCGAGGCAAAGAGAGAGCCCAAAAGATCAGCTTTCTCCTTTGCACTATGGGCCAAGTTTCCGTCCGGCTTACGCAGTGGTGGCAAGGACGACTGGCAAAAGTTTCCTTCAGCAGCTTTAGCAAGAGACCAGAAAGCGCGACTTCCAGATGGAAGGCTAGTCAGCCTCTCACCAAACCTGCCGACGAAATCGAACTTAGCCCTGGCAATCATTCGCTTACTGAACCTCGAGGCAGCGTTAAATTTGCGTTTCGCATCAGAGATGATAGGATCCTCACTAGTTCGGGCCGTGGTCCAAGCCTCATACAAAGTCAGGAACACAACTTTATAATGTTGTATAAAGTTGTGTTCCTGCGCGTGAGTAAGGTCGCCAGAGCTCATTTGGGAGGGGGGAAAGGTCGGTAACGCGTGAGCGATGCTTCGTGAGTTGCAAGCGTCCATATGGCTACGGAAACCGCTTACCATCAGGCGGGCCGTATGCTTGTTTACCGACTTAGTCGTATAAAAAAAAGCTATAGTAGTCCCAGGCCGAAAGAAATATTATTATCCTCTTTATAGTTGACATAATATTTTACCTCTTAATATTTACCTCAACATGGATTTCTGAAAGTCTTGAATATGTAGATTCAAAGAGCACGTTAATCTTTGGTATAGGTACGTAAATATCATTATGTTTGTTCAACGTTTTGAAAGTTTACGTTGAATAAATCTCTAAATCTGGGATGGCTCAAAGGATTTCACCGTCTTATTTATTACTAAACGCGGGTTTATAGTTTTTTATACCCTTCTATCATTCAATTTCATTCGATTCATTTCTGGAAAAATGGTAGTGAGTGCGACCATTGAGCCATTATTATAGAGAAGACGCCACACATCACAACTATGTTCCGTTTAAGTGAGGCCATCCGGCCACAATTGTTGTTGTAGAATGATAAACGAAACGCGTAAGCGCCTTGAAAATCACGGTGTTTGCGAGAAAAATACTCCTAAAAGCGTTCTGATAGTGATTCTACTGTCTGTCTAGACGACTAATTTACTGTTTCAGCGCTAAAGAGAACTTTAGTTCACTCTTAAAAAAATAGGACATAACCTTTGCTTATGATAGCCTCTCTATACGTAGTAATAATAGCTCAATGGGTGCGACTCACATTTTCTCTTGAGTACCAGGGGCGAGTACTCTGGCGGCGTGACCTACCGCAGATGGTCCCAGACGCCTCGTAAGGGGTTGCCTGGTATAGTGTGCCGTCTTTTATGACCGGGAGGTTGGTGGAGGTGGCCACTATTGAAAATCTCAGTAGATATCGAAGGGGTGTACCCTTCTCGCACTGGCCAGCAGCCGCAGCTCAAGTCACTGAGTTTCAAATAAAATGAACTAGAAAAATATGATATCCATACTAACTATCCCACTATCATGCTTTCCTCGTTAGTTCTTGCTGATGACAAATATTTTTAAAATAAATTATTTTCACAAAATTATATCCGGCCATTTCGATGCTGATAAAATAGCCAAGCAGCGCTTTTACTTCCAACTTGTTTTCCATATTATTATTAATCAAGGATAGTGTAGCTTTCTATTAACACAGATAATCATATACTTACTCAGATTAGTAAGATAATAAGTTAAACAATTTTAGGCGCCGATCTCACACAGAGAGTTCTAGAGTTCTGAGTTCCGAATTCTGCATTCCGTGTTGACTATTGCGCACACAGCAAGCAGTCTAGAGTTCTAGAGTTCTGCAATATTCGCTACTGATCGCACATCATACACTTTTTTACTTTCAAAGGCCCCACATAGCTTACAGTCAAAAAGTCACCACATTTTTTTATCTCTAAAAATATTGTCCTATGCGGATAATAATCTCATGAGAGTTCCGGGATGACGCTTGACATTCCGATATTACCTGTGGCTTTGATGTCCTGAGCTTTGATCGAGAGGCTGCGAGTTCGATTCAGGTCACGTCTTTCGAAACATGTTTTTGACTATAAACATAGCTATAAAGTAAAAATCAACTTCTAAAAGCCGATATATGAGTCGATATAAATCTGAATTTATTTCAAAGAAAAGAATTACAGGCTAGCTGTCTCCGTTGGTTTCACCCACGTGACCCAAAGTAGCCTTTAGCTGTAGCTTCCTCAATATTGCGGCTGGATAGTTGAGACTTCTCTTTTTCACCTTTTGAATAATAAAAAAGGACCACAAAATTTTACGTCCAACAACCTAAACAGAGTGACTTGCGAACTAAAACTTACTAATAACAAAACTAGTTGTGGTTCATTACTAAATTATTTGATTAAATGTAACTAAAGTTAGTTTCCCGACAACAAAACGTCAACTTACATAACTAGTTTTTTAGATCTAAATAACTTTTACAGATCGGTCTATACAGTCTACTCAAGATAGACAGAGGTGGAGTGATAGTATGGGGTGTACCACAAGCCTGCTTCGTGGAGACGTTGGACTGGAAGTCCATAGCCCCACGGTCCCGGCACGTCATCAGCATACCAGACAAATATGCTCATTGCAACATGCCATGTTCATGTAGCACTGACGTCACCACTAATCTTTGTTGGAATAACAGGTGATGATGTTTCCCATGTTCAAAAACGAGCTCATAGATATGTTTCTGATTTACAAATATAGTAATGTAGTATATTCAAGAGAGGTAGGGCATAACGGGTGTAAAGAGATTTCAGAGTCAAAGAGTGCGTAACTAGTTGTTTGCGTATATAACACATCGGTAAGTGATTAATGACAGATTTTCTCCCGGGTACTACAAAGTTCCTTGTACCGAGCATACTTGTTTTAGAAAATTACACAAATATTGAGTACCTACGACATAAATATTTATCGAAGAGGCATGAATAGGCTTCGGCTATTTTTACAAGATTTTAATTAAGACTGCGTATAAAGCAAAATAACAATCTTAGAATTGAAATTTAACCAAGTAAATACAGGTCGTTGTTTTGGTCAGCGACGAGCGACTCAGGGTCGATAATACACATTATACTGGTGCTAAAAAAAATATTAAAAAAATACTTTATTTTTTTTTAAATAATAAAAATAAAAAAATATTTTTTTTGAAAATCATGTAATAAGCTAAAGTGTAGACATAATACTCAACGGGAGTACGAGGGAGTAAAGGGGTGGGGCGATGGCGGCTTGTGCCTAGCTCTAGTCTATGCATGTGCCTAGTAACCATAATTTGCAGTAATTTTATTTGAACTTGAATAAGGTATTTCTCAACATATTTACAGTATTTAATGGAATTAAGTCCATTTTTGGGGAATATATATTTTGTACTACCGCTCCTGAGTCGCTTGTCGCCGACCAAAACAACACCCTGTAGTATTTAAATGAAAAAATATTTTTATATGGGTATTTTCATTATATACGCCTGAGCAAAAACATAATGGAATGAAATTTCCTCGATAGAAAAAAATCACAAAGCTACCTCTAATAATAATGAATTTTCGGTTTTATTCGTTCATGGTGTATCTAATTAAGACAAAAAATCGATAAATAATATCATTAATACATGACCTAGGGCTGCTACTAACGATTTTTTAAAATATTCTATACTTTACGAGTTATTTAGATAAAAAGCGCTTAGTTCATTTTTGTTCCGCGGAACACGCTATCTCCATCTCATCTGCACGCGAAGATTAGACATAAGTTTGTTTCATCTGACATTGCCATATTTTTCTGGCTTGGTACGCACTCTTAACTAGCAATGTATGGATGTAACTATGTTCAGGTGGAATTTTGCATGTCGAATTTCACCCACTTCCAGTGGTCGGATTGACTTGATATTTGGTGTACATTAGTATATTGGAAGACGATGCAAGTAAAGTCAAACAAAAAGTAGAGTCGCCAAAATATGCTTGTATTAAAAATGAAATTTTTGACAAAAAATTATTAGGTGCCTGTATAAGAGAGAATGGCAGAAAAACTTCAGAAAAAGAAAGGAATAATATTTTTACAGAAAATGCCAGCGATTTATTGATGGCCCAGAAGCAGAAAAATGTCATGAACAGTGTCTAGGCTGCCGTAATACCAATCACACAGTGTGCTCTGTATGTCGCTTCTACACACACAAGGATAAATGTGTCTCTCGTTGTCCTCCTGATACGTAAGTTATAAGCAGCGCCCTTGTATTCAAACTAGACTAATATTTACACGTATCTTTGAGATCAGGTTGGTGTAGAAACTAAAAACTTGACATGATCTTGATAGCGATTCCCACACAGGAAGACAAATTCTTATTAGTGTGGATTTTGAAATAGTTATAGTTTTTTTTTACTGTTTATGGGCCTGTGTTTGACCGCAATCTCACCATGGTAAGTGATGAAGTGGCCGAAGGTGGTAAGCACACAAAGCCTAGAAGGAACTGGCTCTCAAGTGTAGCTATCGGAACACACCGAGAGGTGCTTGGCGACAGATTTTCAACTTGAGGGTGGTAGCCAGCCAGGCGGGTACTACAAAGTACCCTACCACCGTGCTATGGTTTCCTCACGATGTTTTTCCTTCACCGAAAGCTCAAGCTCATTGTAGGATTCGAACCCGGGACCTTCATCTCGGTATCCGACGTCACAACCACTGAGCTATCATCGCCTTAAAAATTGTATTTACTTTTTGCTTACAGTATCATACTCCCTGTAAGCAAATACTGCATCTCAGAGGAAGACTGCAAACACTTATATGGATGGACTTGGAATAAAACATGCGTATTTGAGTGTCCGGTTGACTATGCTGTTCGTAATGAGTCAGGAACTATCACATGCAAGCCCTGCTTCAATTGCCATCAGGTTGAAATTTTATTAAAATTTTCAAAATTCTATTTTTTAAATAAAAATATTTGCTGCAGAGTGGGATAGGACTGATGATAAGTGAAACATAACAGGGAAGTGAAGAGCGGAGGAAGGCAGTTATGGCACATGTTGTGGAAGGCCTATTATGTCCAGCAGTGGACGACTGTCAGCTGATTATTATAAAGATTCGATTTCATTACTTCTTACCTTATTTTAATTTCAGACATGTCAAAAACAAGTAATACAAACAATAGGTGCAATTCAGGCCGCTGAAAGGTGCGTCTACATCAATGGTTCATTGGAAATCCATGTCAGGGCTATCCCTGACGGTATGAAGGAATTGAGAGCTTTAAGTAGAATTCAAGAAGTATCAGGTTATGTTGTGATTTACGGATCAATCACCATAACTAGCTTGGACTTCTTGTCATCGCTTCGCCGAATTAAAGGGCGTGAATTGAAAAATGGAAAGTATAGTCTTATTATTCATGATATGCATAACATGCAAACGATGTTTACGTCAGATGTGATGAAGAATCTGAAGATTGATCGCGGTACATTGAGAGTGTACTCTAATCCTGTGCTATGTTTAGCTGAAATAAAAAAGCTACAGGCCTTATTTCCAGTAGAACCAACTGAAGCAGATATTCCACCAGGTATAAATGGTTACAATAGTGGATGCAAAGAAATCACTGTAAATTTCCAAATAAGAGTATTAAATGAAACTTCAGCAGTTATTATGTTCTCTCCGGTAGCAAATCCTCAAGTACATTATTCAGTTCTATACGTTCGTTTACCACCAGGAGTCCACGCAACAGTTGTCCCAGAAACATGCAGTGATTTTGAATGGTTCGCAGTAAGTGTTCCCACAGAGTTTGGATATCAAAGTGGACTAGTTCAGCTAACATCTTTACACCCAGCATCTAGCTACGCTGTATGCATAGAGACATTTGATCCAGTTCAAATGGTACTAGCACGTAGTTCGATAGTTAACTTTACAACTCCTGCAGGGAAACCACAACCTCCTTTCATCGTGGAGCTAGTGGCATCTTCATCAGATGTTGTAGTTCTTCATTGGGTAGATCATAAGGATTATCAACCGCATATCACTCGGTATGAACTTGATGTTGCTATTATCGATATCCATACCAAAGCCGTATTGACCATAGATCATTGTAAATATTCAACTGATAATTTTCCCGAAGTAGATTATTCTCGCCATGCGGTAGTTCTCAGCCCACCTAAAGAATACGGTAAAGGTTGTCAATCAATGTGTGGTTTATTATCTTCTGTGACCGCTGGGGCGTTAGTTGAAGAATCTTTTGATATTTGCAACAGCCTTGAATTTGGGTGCAATAATGAAGAAGATGTATCTCCAGGTAATTCGTGGTTTGGCAGCTATGTTCGTACTCTAGCATTGAATATAAGTAGTCCTAGGAAAGATTTCCAAGTTGGTGGATTGGCTCCATACCGAGATTATAGATTCAGACTGCGAGCTTGTGTTGGGGATAAGTGTAGCAGATCAACAAGGGGCGTTGTCAGGACTTTACGTTCAGAAACTGCTGACGTACCATCAATAAAATTCGTTGATTTTAATGAAACTGGATACCTTTTTGTAAACTGGGAAGCACCCGCTGTATCAAATGGACTAATATTAGCTTATAATATTGAAGTTTTACCAAATATAAATTTAAATGAGTTAGTTTATCTCTTACCTCAAGTTTGGTGTGTTTTAGCCAATGAAACAAGTATTGTTGTTAAAACTATAGAAGCTAACAAATATTCAGTGAGAGTTTGCTCAGTAAGTATGGCATCGAGTAATGCTTGTAGTGTTTGGATGAGAGTCTCTGGTGTTATTGAAATGAATCATGGATTGTGGTGGACTGGCGTAGTGTTTGGCTTCCTAATATACACTGCTTCATTAGTCATAGGCTGTTTGTGGCAATTGAGAAGAAGTCGCAGTGATACAGTTCCTTTAGTTGATAACACGTCATCATTACGAATTGAAAGTGAACCTCCAATTGTAACTCTATAATATTCTGTGTCATTTTAAACTTTATCTCTTCGTGATAAAATAATTATTGTATTGTGATATTATAATTTTATAAATAAAAAAGGCTTTAATAAAGATTTTCGTTTCATTATAATTAAGTTTAAAAATATCCGTAAACAAGATCAACGGCAGTATAAAGGTTTCCAGATGAATGGACTATTAACAATTTAAAGTGAAATTTTCACTTCGTTTAATGGAACAGGGAACGAATTAATATTGTACAAAATGTCTGTTTTATTTTTTACGATGGTTTTTAATTAAATTGACTCCACGTTTCTCTCAATTTAAATAAGTTTATTGGATTATTATCGGATGTAACTTTTTTAAATAACAGAACTACGTATTGATCGTTCAAAAGAGGCGAAATCTAGAACTATAGCGTTTGTCTTATTAGCTAATATTATGCACTAGTTGTCCCCCGCGGTTTCACCCGCGTTCCCGGGATAAAAAACCTATGTCCTTCTCCATACCATAGGCTATCTGCATGCCAAATTTCATGATGATCCGTTGAGTAGTTGAGGCGAGAAGGCGTAACAAACCAAATCACTTTCGCATTTATGATATTAGTTAGGATTGTTCGGTTTCTGCCTTTGAATTGAGGGTAGTTGGTAATCCACCGCCACTCGCTTCGACGGTGCTGCGGCTGCGGCTTATGGGCCGCGAAGACCGGAGGGTAGCTTCTACGCGTTAAGAAGGAAGGACGTTTCCTGCTCCTCTCAATTGTGATCGATTCGTATCCTCACGTTAGACGTTCTAACTCCCACGTGTATAGTGGTGGTGGATTCTATTTATCATTGCCGTGTAGTGCGTAGTTTTATCACAGTTGGACTAGTGTCAGCCGTGCTGGCCTCCTAACTAGGACTCCACGTGGCATGCCGTGCATGCCTGAAGGCATACTTCAGCTTCTGGATGTTGATCGAGGTAGGTGGTGTTCAATTGCCCTCTTGAAAACTGCGGGAACGAACTTTTGCCACCCACATACATTTTATTACCCAAATTCACAAAAGCCTGCCAGCATAATTTATCTCAAAAGATTGCTTAAGCCGCACAAGGATAGTCTAAAATAAAACACTATTATAATCATTGAATTATTACGCTTAGAAGCGAAGTATCGAACAAAAATCCTCGCGACTCGTAGGCCACTTGACAACCAATGTGTGCGTGAGTACCATATAATTACACTCGCTGACACGCACACAAGCGCACGAGTAATGTTGCAAGCTAAACGAAATTTTTCGGTAAAATTATCCTTCCGATACTAGTGAATGAAATTGGAAGTAAGTATTCATAAAATTAATTAGTTTAAAATGTTCTGCGTCTTAGATAAAATTTATCATAGACACAGGCCTGTTATTTAGTTATTACTAGTTTAATGGTTATGTTTCATCGTACTTATGTCGGATATTTTAACACAGTAAACCAAGACAATGTGCAAAGCTATGAACGATCGTACAATTTGTATTAGGTATTGTTGGTAATGATAGGTTTCATATATCGCACTAATATTACAATACTGTTGTAACTCAAAATATGTCTTTTTTCAGAATCGACGAAAAACTGATTATTCACTTCCTGTTATAGATTATAAAGAAATGAATACTTTATGAGGTTTATTAATAAAATTAAAGCAATTATCAATTTACCAATTATTTAAAAAATAACGGATACGAATTTAATTTCAATATTTTTAGTTAAGACTGTATTGCCTTGAATAAAGTTTACAGAAAGATGAATTATTTTTAGTTGTGTAGTTATTGTTAAAACATTTTGAGTTACTACAATTTATGGTGACTTTCTCTTAATGGTTTTGAGAAGCTTTTTTAAGTTACAACCATTTTTTAATTTAGTTTTATGTTTTCTAGTTACCTCCAACACAAACATTTTCACTCTAAGGTTAGGAAATTGATAAATAAAACCAGAGAATCAATAAAAATCATTCAGGTAATATTATTTTTTTATAAAAAAAGTTTTTTTTTTATTGAAATTGCAATGTTGTTTATACGACTACAAAAATATTCTACTCTAACCGTTTGAACTGCTTATCTACTAGTTGAAGCAACGGGGCTTAAAGAATTATCAGCTTCATCATCTGAGCTACTTCATGAACAGCTACTAGAAGAAGAGTTATTTGACGAATAACTACTTGACAGTTTTGTTGCTCCACTTTGAAGCAAACTCGAGGCTGTACTATTTGAACCAGGTATATAATTAGGGTCATAATCGGAATCATCAAAATCACTCTGATCAGTGTCATCATCATCATATCAGCCTAAAGATGTCAACTGCTGAACATAGGCCTCCCCTATTGACTTCCACATTGAACGGTTTTGGGCCACTTGCATCCAGCAGCGCCCAGCAACTCTGACCGGACCTGACTCAGACCAACTAATGGAAGGTCGTCCCGCTCGGTACTTTCCAGTACGTGGTCGCCACTCGAGAACCTTCCTTCCCCATCGGTTATCGGCTCTTCGAGCGATGTGGCCTGCCCATTGTCACTTCAGCCTACTAACTCTACAAGCTATATCCGTCGTTATTTCGGACCCTGTCACGTAGAGAAATTCCGAGCATAGCGCGTTTCATAGCTCGCTGAGTGACTCTAAGCGTATTTAAGCAGTAAAAGACCACGTCTGTCTCGTATGTCATAACTGGTAACACGCACTGATTGAATTAGTGTGATCTGATCAGTGTGCAAAGGTGAAATGTAATATTTTCTTTAGTTGGATTCAGCCATCGATTCAACATTACTAAACGTACTCAATGCATTGTTGCCGTTAATTTCATGAAAACTGGGCAAGTAGACAAGATCGTTATCGACAATCATCATCGTTAGTAAACGATCAACCTCTTTGTATGGGATTGACATTTCAAATCGAAATATCACGTGATTTTTAACAATCTCTTATGTCAGTCCCATACAAAGGTTGATCGTTTACTAACGATGACGATTGTTGACAGCCATCTTGTCTAGGGGGGCTGGATTTATGTAGAAGGTCCTTCACTTTCGAGTACGCCGATTGTTATTTCACAGCTTTGTTGTTATAATTCTGTGAAGAATTTAAAGGGAGCGTGGTTTCTTCAAGAGGTTGTTGTTTTCCTTCTCCTGATAATAGTTTGACGTTATATTTGTTGCCATTTCAACAAGCAATTGCACGGTGCATACTTAATCTACAAAAAAACAAATATTTATTGAGTAAAACACCTTTAATATTTTATATCACCTAGAATGTAGTAACTCTAAATTATTTAAAAAAAATACTTTATGATAGTATTATAATTTTTACTTTGACATGTTCGGATAGGTGATTTTAAATGCTATGATTAACTAATAAGTATTAGTTTAAAAGTCATGAAATTATCACAAAAAACAGCAAATTAAAAATCTTCAACAATACTGTACTATGTCTGAAATTCCTTAATAAACCAACAAGAATGAAGTAATTAAAAATATTATTTTCAATCGCATTTTTGTGAATCAATAATAGTGTAACAACTAGAAATACACCAAGTTCATCTTTAGGTTTAAATCAAATATAATGTATTAACTCGAATTAATAGTTTAACTTTTACATACCTGATTCAGTAATAACGTTCCAATTCGAATTAATGCGGTCTAAAACGCAAAGCGGCACGTCTCTCCCAACCGACTTTAGATCGGAACTAAAGATGATGCGATATTGGGAGGCGGATAACGACAGTCAGTGAATCATGAATAATGACTCAAGGTGCCATCTCTTATTTGTTTCTTGCATTATTCTAATGATGGTATTATTGACGTGTAGGGAATTGAATTTTACGTTTAAATATGATGTTATCTCAAATTTTCCATTTTTTGAGTTACGACAGTATTGTAATATTAGTGCGATATGATAGGTTGTATAGAAAAAGAAGATTAAGAAGTATGTAGGTATTTAATTATCATTATCGTATAAAATACGAATAGCTATACATTCTTATAATATCTAACTGAATCTATACTACTATAATATTAATATTTATAATACAAGAAACTGGAAGAGTTTTTTGTTTTTTTCTTTAAACGGGTCAATCTCTGTAAAAAAAAAACTACCTGTAAAACTACTACTGTGTACCAGTCTGATTCGAAATTATTTCACTAATATGAAGCTACATTATCCCGAGTATTATAGGCTACTTATCCCAAGAACGCGGGTGAAACCGAGGGGGACAGCTAGTCAGTTATAATAGATATAAGTAAAAGAAACAACTTATCGGACTCAATTACTTACTCTACTTCCTACTCTAACAAAATCAGTATCAATTACGTAAAACAACACAAATTCGCACACAAACAGCTGGCAACACTTAGCTCGAAATCTGAGTGAAGTATTTTTATTTTTGAATTTTGTTATTTTAGATGAATTACGCAATAAAATTAGTGGCTTATCTGTGGAATATTACAACTGAAATCTAATCTTTCTTCCCTGATGAATTATGACACAATTTTATTGCACATACCGTCATATTTATTATTTTTATGAGAGCTCCACTCATTAAAACGCCAGTCAGTACACTGACAGCGCGGCGGTCATTTGGAGCCATTATGGCTCCAATTGTATGGATTATGTTTCGCGCGTGTACTTTGTTTCTATGTGTAATAATTCAATGATTATAATGATTAATTAATCAGTAATAAAATATCACATACTGATCTATTCATCCATACATTATTATGAATAAACGAATAGAATCTTCTATTCGTTTATTATTAAAAATAAAAGATGACTGCAATAAATTCAATTACCTCAGCTTTATACGTAGCTGCTTGGAATATAAAATTTAATATACACAAGGCTATTTAACGTGGGAGCTTGTTATCCACCGGTAAATGGACTGACTGCGGTTTTTCACTTATAATTTTTCATCGGAAAACCAAGTAAATAAAACAATGTCATTACATTGAGCGAACTCACTGGCTTCAAAGGTTCTATTTTTAAAACGCTCGAAATTATGTTTCGAATTATTCTATGTCGTAAGATTCTTGACAATTGTAGGATTAAAATGTCCAAAAATTTATGAGCAAGCGGGCGTCAGAATCAGAAAATTTCTTATAGTATGCGGCCGGTCTTAAGAGTGCGTACCAAGCCATAAAAATTTGGCAATGTCAGATGAAACAAACTTATGTCTAATCTTCGCGTGGAGATGAGATGGAGATAGCGTGTTCCACGGAACAAAAATGAACTAAGGGCTTTATCTAAATAACTCGTAAAGTATAGAATATTTTAAAAAATCGTTAGTAGCAGCCCTAGGTCATATGTTAGTGATATTATTTATCGAATTTTTGTCTTAATTAGATACACCATGTACGAATAAAACCGAAAATTCATTATAATTAGAGGTAGCTTTGTGATTTTTTTCTATCGAGGAAATTTCATTCCATTATGTTTTTGCTCAGATAGAACCCTCGCGTATATAATGAAAATACCCATATAAAAATATTTTTTCATTTAAATAATATTTACTTGGGTAAATTTCAATTCTAAGATTGTAACTTTGCTTTATACGCACTCTTAAGAGGTAGTAATCTAATCATTCAAACCATCTACATATTTTTTTAATTAATAGTTTAATATTTTAATAAAATATTAGAATAATAGTTTTAATTTAACACTACAATATTCAGATGACAAAATCACCCATTAAAATAATCTTCAAATATTTTGGTACCTTTCTGATAGTCTGTAGCAGTACTTGCTATATTTTTAAGCTTAGCATTAAGCTGTACCTAACATTATTATGGGGCTTATCAAGTACTTAATAATACAATAATTCTACAATATATTTTTATGTAAAGAAATAATCAAAGAAAACGATTAACCTATTACGACGATACAGATGAATACCCCACTGCTCGATATAGCTTTTGGAGTGATACAAGAATAGGTGACCTAACAAAATGCAGTTATTTCAATGAATATAAACTACACCACATTGGTTTTCCTACCTGATTCTGCGCTTCGTGATTATTATATCGTGAAAAGTTGTGTTATTATAGGTTTATTTGGATTCAACTATTTAAACTTTTGACAAATAAATAGGAGGGTAAAGATTTTTACGATTTAATTCCTACACACGTTCGGGGCCCCTGAAGCCTGGGGGCCCCGTATGTTTGATACAATGTAAGTCATTCCATTTATTATAAACCTTTGTGGTTTTTTTGTGAATGATTTTATACTAATCCCTATGTATGATATTTTTTGTTTGAAAATTTTAAAAAAAGCTACGCTCCAGCCTGGGACATTCTTCACACGGCTATATCTCAAACTAAGCTGAGAATGTTCTTTGGTAACGAGAGGTAGAGCATAGCGTTTATTCGCTTAAAGAGCTGCTCGATTGGGAAATGTACATCTACCTTACAGAATACCGCAGCCAAATAACTTTATGTTGTGTTCTTGCGCGTGAGTAAGGTCGCCAAAGCTCATTGGGGAGGGGGGAAGGGTTGGTATCGAGTGAATGAATCCTCGTGTGTTGCAAGCGTTCACATGGCTACGATAATTGCTTACCATCAGGCAACTTATAACCAGATAAACTAGCTTCATAATGATATCCATCCAACAAACAGACTTCATGCACACTAATGTTTGTCCTGAATAGGAATCGAACCTATTATATATACTTACAGGCAGACTTACTCAAGTTGAGAGCCAGTTCCTTCTAGGCTTTGTATAATACCATCTTTTTTATTTCAGTACAAGTGTAATACAATGATACTCGGAAGAGCGGGTCTTCCCTAACACAGGTTAAAAGGGGAGTCCCAACCCCTGTAATTTACAAACTTGTAATCTAATAAAGAAATTTTGAAATTTTGAAATCTTCGGGCACATCATCACTTACCATGGTGAGATTGTGGCTAACACAGGCGTATACATACATAATTGAAAAAAACCATCTGATCAGAAAACTAAACTACAACATTTTCTACCTGAAACCAAACATATTTAATGATCAAACTCAACTTTATATCTAAGGGTATAAGGAATATCCGTCCATCCGTCCCATTTGACAAATAAACGTAAAATCGTAGCTTATCTTGCCCAAACAGATCTTCGGTGGGACTAATTAAACCCCAAAGCATTCGGCCTCGGCCGTTCCGCCGGCAATATTTGGCTAATTCGAATATTTGAGGTCTGCTAAGTAAGATGAAGTTTGTATTCGTACTGTTTACGAGGTAAAATATTACTCTGTATGTAATTGTATTACCTTCATGATTTACTTGTTTTGAGTATACTAAAGTACGGATAGCAAAGAATTGATTAAAAGTAGAGAAAAAAATATCGATGAAATTTTGCATACAGGCAGAATATCTGAGTTAGCATTGTTTGTCTGTTTGTAACATATGTGTTCCTAAACCATCTGATTGCGGAGAAACTTTGATGAGTTGTTGTGCACATGCTGCAAAAGATTTAAGATATAGAAATAAATTAAAAAATTGTTTTTATGTCTTGTAAACTCTTTATTTACAACAAATATGTACAAAATACAATCTATATATAGAAAATTTCCTCAAGCCTGCCGCTGCTTCCGATTAACGGCAGGGTTCCCAGAAGGCTGGCAGCGTTTCCTCTTTGGATAGCCAAGCTGACGCGTTGGCGGAAAAAGCTCCCCGCCCGCTGGTCTCCGGAGGTCTCGATCAATTTTGATGACAAGGTGCGAGCAAAACGGCGAGCTTCGGACCCCCACGGTCCCATGGTCTCGACCGCAAAAGGTACAAAAATATAGTTGGGTCCAATCGATGCATATTTTTTGAATTTTGAATTTTCCGCACTGGCCGCAGCTGCCCCTGCAGCTTTACAAGTCGCCGGTAAGTGAGATGGCGCGAGTGTATCGACACATGTGGCATCCCACACCAGCGATTTGCCGACACTCCAAGGGATCAAAGACATACCATCCGGTCTCTTGCCATCGCCCCGCGCAATACCGACTGGTTCCAGTACGGAAGGCACGTTAGCGACAACAAGAGCCCTGCGGATAATGTCATTAATCGCCGAGTAATTAAAAAATTAGATTTATAACAAAAAAAATAAACCGCCTTCAAAGTACACTAAAAAGTATGAAATAACTCTTATCTGACAATGTTTTTAAGTGAGCGAAATCGCATGACGTGTT
This sequence comes from Polyploca ridens, assembly GCA_951394255.1. NCBI lineage: Eukaryota > Metazoa > Arthropoda > Insecta > Lepidoptera > Drepanidae > Polyploca > Polyploca ridens. The sequence continues at coordinate 12,708,007 of OX596257.1, forward strand.
CTATAGAAAATATTTCGCTCACTTCAAAACATTGTCAGATAAGAGTTATTTCATACTTTTTAGTGTACTTTGAAGGCGGTTTTTTTTTTGAATTTTTAGTTTCATCTATATGAAATTTATTTAGGACCATTTTGGAATAAACCCCTTTCGAACAAAAAAATAATTTTGCAAATCCGTCTATACATATATAACGGAGTTACATAAAAAAGTACATACATAAAAAAAATATAATAATATATAAACATCTGAATTGATAACCTCCTTTTTGAAGTCGGTTAAAAAGAGGCATTATAAAGCACACAGCGCATTATTTAATTTACCGACATAATATTAAAGAAATGACAGGCTCTCCACGCCACAGAACAAACTGTCTAATCAGAAAAACTACCGTAATTCATTCAGTCATTGTAGAAACATTTATTTCAGAATAGCTAGCTACTATCGAGAATCTAGTTCAGAGCCTAAAAAACCTTAAACACAAACGGAAAATCCTCAAGAGTGTAATTAAAAGGGCAGGTCAAGTAGTCCCCACTGCTATGAAACGAGAATTAATTCCATCTCTTAAGAAATTAAATGAAATTTAACGACTTACCAAACTGAGATCCGCGGAGTATTTACATCAATAGGACAAAGGTATCTACCGCCTTTGGGCATTAGATAAGTTTCAAAATTAAGCCACTAAATAATGAAAAAGGGTTTTGGTAACTTCCCAACTTTCCCTTAATGTAGGGACGGGCTATATCTGAGATGGGGCTGACTGTTCCCGAGAATTATGTTTCCGAGTTAGCTAGTTTTCTTAAAGTTAATTTGGGAGAAAAATTAGGGCAAGTGAGAGATACGTTAGATAGACTCAATCACAAGCTGGAAAAATATACTGATATTTATTACTTTGTTACGTTTCTACGTTATTTAGCAGCTTTTAGGCCACGGAGAACAATATGGGCGTAACTATCTATTCTGTGACGTGGGTACAAACTATATTATGTTTTATCAAAGGTATATTATACTCCCTGAGATTGAAAACGCAAATATTTATTTAGTAAACGTAATAGAAATAGTAATAGAACATACATTGACAAAGCCTTAGAGTATTCAACTATACAACGGCAAATCAAGAAATCTAGGTAACAACATATATTTGAGATCTTTGCATACATAATGTTATTTTGTATTTGTACCTATAGCAACATTGAAACATGCGCGCAAATTTTCAAATTTATAATATTAGTAGTATTCAAGGAAAGCGCTCTAGCTGGAGTTGAAGGTTCTTCTGGTTTCCATCTCCTTCTATTCTTTCATCATCATCATATTCAGATGCTATCAAACAAAGGTTTTCTTCATGAAATACGTAGATAGGTCGACTTATTCTACCTGATGGGATTTTGATTTTAACTAGATTCATATATTTACTGATATCTCCGAAAGAATTTCTCAAAAGAATTCGCTTCACTAAACCATTTCATTATTAAAGGCTTGTCGGACATTTTATGTTGCCAGCAGTAAAAACGGCAGTTGCAAGGAAGCCTGCAAGTATATAATAGAAAGATTCAACGGAAGATAATGAATCAAATACTCCGGACGTTATTTTATTCCATCCAAGATTATGGGTATAAAACGTTATTTGTCATAAACTGGTTTTATGTCTCTCCTGCTACAAAGACTACAGCGAAATGGCATCTGGTTTGCCAATTTTTTGTATTACATCCGAATCCACAACCGAAAAATATTTTGGACGTTCTTCTGACATGAAATTAGGGTTAATAATTACAAGGGGCATTGATCAATCATAAGTCATCATAATGACTAAATTTGGTGAGGTAATTGTTGGTTCCTAATGGTCATACTGGTTATTAACCCGTTGGTTCTCGCGAGGGACGCGCGTCCTATTATAACAATTGATGTCATTATTATATTTTTAACCGCGAGCCAAGCGATACAAGTTTCTGTAAGTATCCTCTGTATTCATAATGTGAGTGATTTAGGTTAATTGAAGCTGGACAAATTAATTACTTGATGTATGCTGTAATTTGTCTTCTCACATAGCCGTGAAAAATGTTTAAAAAATATGAGGTAGCCAAAGATTTTCATACGGCATCGTTTAAATTCTTTGGAGGTAGCGTACCTTACAGGTTGTGGTTTTGCATCCCATAGTTACGGAGGTTGATATATTACTTGAATATAACACTAATGAAACGTATACCAACAGACTCCAAGTTTTTGACCCATACTATCTGCGGTACCAAAACTTTACTCGTGACGATACCTTCCATTGAAACATGGAGGCCCGGTGTAACAAGTTACTTATCCAACTTCAAAGACCACCTACAGTTTCCCAACTAGCCAAATTACCATGCCACCGGAACAACCAACATTTTGACTGTTCAATTCTCTTGATCTCATTACAAACTTCGTATAGTTTGTTTAATTGGCTACCCAGCGAACACACAATTCAGATACGTTAACCAATTTCCTTTGACCTGCTATGTTCTCATCATGTAGAACTGGGAACACAAAGCCTTGAGCAGGTAAAGCTTACATGAGCTCTTTATTAACTGGTTGTGTATAAATGCAACAGAGTCGCGATGGCTTTGCAACTGAAAATTGTTGTTTTTATTGCTTTTCGCTCCATAAAACGTCAGTTTTCCTGAATTATGGCGTATAAGCGGTGTTGAGGTTTTTTGAGTATGCTTTGCTTAGTTTCATAGAGAAAGCAAACGCTGTGCAAGTTATGAATGAATTCAGTAGCGCTAATTGCCAATCCTAAGCTTATTTTAGAGGTAAACAAGCATATGGCTCGCCTGAATGCTGGTAAGTGGTTACCGAAGCCATATCGACGCTTGTAACACACGAGGCATCACTCACGCGTTACCGACCCTTCCCCCCTCACCAATGAGCTCTGGCGACCTTACTCACGCGCAGGAACACAACTTTACACAACATAAAGTTATTTGGCTGTGGTATTCTGTAAGGTGGAGGTACTTCCGCAGTCGAGCTGCTCTTTGAGCGAATAAACGCTACGCTTCCTCTTAATCTTAAACTTACTTTTAAATAATTCCACTTTTGGCTAAAGTGATAGTGAAAATAATCATCAAGGTTTTATGACTGATATGGTTACAGCATTATATTCTTTGTTTCAATACCCGTAAGTACCATTAAATTTGAATGTATAAAGTAACTAATCAGTACCTGTCGTACAATTCAAAGTTACGAGCAAATTCTACTTTGTAACACAATTTCCGGATTAAATAGTTGTTCTGAACTTACAAAACCACTTTGTTAAACCTAGATTAGCTTTCCAGAATACGTCAAAACGTTTCCACCCACTACTAGGTTGTGAATTTAATAAATTGGGAGCTGTTGCGCCCCATCTGCCGAGTTATCATTTGTGCAAATTTCCTATGATATTCCTCCAAGTGTGGGAATTTGAATTTATTTCATAACTTCTGAAATTACGCCATGACGTTTGAGGGAGATGGAGTTTTTGATGGGCGTATTGGGAATTATGTAGAGTTGGTTTTACGATATCGTATTACGTTTACGCGTTAACTTATATTATGAGTTTGTGCTCTTAGATATGTATTGTAAATGAAAAAGGAGGTATTATTAAGCTATACTAATATAATAAAGCAGAAGAGTTTGTTTGTTTAAACTGTCAGCCTGCTGGGAATCTTGCCGTCAATCGAAAGCAGCGGCAGGCTTGAGGAAATTTTCTATATATAGATTGTATTTTGTACATATTTGTTGTAAATAAAGCCTCATGGACATATATTAATTAAACAAGTTTATTGTTAATCGGTTGGCTCGCGGTTAAAAATGTAACAATGACATCAATTGTTATAATAGGACGCGCGTCCCTCGCGAGAACCAACGGGTTAAAAATAAAATTATTAATACAAGCTTTTTTTTTACTGTACTTGCGACAAAGTCCTCATCAACACGAATCAAACGAGCACAAACTCGATGGGGTTATGTGGTTTTATTACGGAGTTCCTAGGGCCACCTTCCTCAACATCAGATCAGCTTCACGTCATCATAATATTGCATTGTCACGCGATTTGCATATTCGTGCAAAATTTCAGCTCAATCGGAAACCGGAAAGTGTGTCAAATTTAACATGCAACATTCCATTACAGACAACGGGACAGGTGAAACTAAATAAAAGCTAGTAATATATGAATCCAAGATTACCTGAGGTTGAGGTGGGTATTAAAATGTTCCCTACTACCGCTGTATGGTTTTTTCACGATGTCCTAAACTCATTGCAGGATCCAAACAACTTTCATGTTTTAAATTCAAATTCAAAAAGTATTTTTTCAATTTAGGCCCATGGACGTTAACAAAATGACTCTACACTGTCATTAAACGCATATGAAACTCAAAATTGAGTAATAAAATCATTTAACGTTTTAATATGTACATATTTAGATCAACGCCAAACACCGACAAATACAATCTAAACGTAACAAAAAAATATGTAGACTCAAAACTGTTCGGACAAACTAATCCCAACTTTCGGTACTCATATAGTTTATAGAGACCCGGATCCCATTTTATTGTAACATTAATAGTCACTCAGAGTAAATACGTGTTTTGATTGCCCTAGACTAGGGCGGGGTCGACCCGTGGTGGGCGGGTTTCAATACATTAGGAAGTATTTCAGACGGTCGGTGATTGAAAATGACTGTATACACGAATGGAAACCCGGAAAATTTATAGCAATTAATTAGACTCGTATTTTTCAATATTAGTAAAGTCTGTAAGGGAAGACTTTCAAGGATTTGAGGAATTTGCCAATGTGTAGGTACTTACCGTTTTTGTTGTTATATCTTTGCATGATGACGAGTCGGGGGTTGGCCGTGTAAATATGAAACAATGGTCCCATCTTTGGTAATTGGTAACAATCAAATGCTTATGTACCTATTCAGTTAGTTCATCATCATCATCATATCAGCCTATGGATGTCCACTGCTGAACATAGGCCTCCCCCATTGACTTCCACTTCGAACGGTTTTCGGCCGCTTGCATCCAGCGGTGCCCAGCGACAGTAACCAGGTCGTCGGTCCACCTGGTGGGAGGGCGTCCCGCTCGGCGCTTTCCAGTACGTGGTTGCTACTCGAGAACCTTTCTTCCCCAGCGGTTAACGGCTCTTCGAGCGATGTGGCCAGCCCATTGCCACTTCAGCTTACTAACTCTATGAGCTATGTCCGTCGTTTTCGTTCTCCTACGAATTTCCTCATTGCGGACCGACAATACACAGTTAGTTAGTCAGAACCAATTTAGAAAAAAATAAACAGGAATATTTATCTCAAAACTACTCAAGTAACTATTAAGGTGCAAGTTCGTAGCCGACTGTATGCAGCAGCAGCAGACGACGTGTCGTCGCAACATTACTGTTTTCTATTTATTACGGTATACCTTCTATTGCTAGCGACAAGTCGCTTCCATGGTACCTAATACTTGTACGTAGTATTTATATACTCTGAGCTAATACATAGAACCGAAAGAGAAAGAAGTAGTGTCGCGACGACACGTCACCGTCGACTGGTACAGCATGCAGTCAACTACGAATATCAAAAATGTCATTACAGATCCGAGTTCCTCTAACGATACACGTTTTGCTTCAAATAAATTTCTCGGACACTTGCATAATCAATTAAATGTTAATACAGGTTCTAGTTTATTTGTGCTGCTTGTAAGTAAACCAAACCAACGTAATCATAATCAAGCTGTTACATTAGTTTATGTTGTGTTCATTAGTAAGTGTATACGCAAAGTCGTAGGTCAGGCTTTGGCTGCTGGTCTATTGTTCTATGTCTATTGATAGCTCAAGCATATTGTTTACTTAATTAAAGGTAATACACTGACAAGTACATAATTACAGCAAATGAAGCTGGCCTGTATACCGGGTGGAGATTTCGAGATGGCATATTTTCGAAACCTATGTTGGGTTATTCATTCTGAACAAATTTTACTAAGGCACAATAATCATCATTACATTAATGACACACAAAAAAAACAGAAAATAATTGAAAACAATGTAATGTTGCATGATGCCAACTCCCAATTTTCGCGCTTTCGACATCGATGTCGAAAAGATATTGGGCGAAAAACAAAGCGGTCTTCTTTCAAAACGTATACATCTATGCGATATTGTCAGGATTCGAGAATCGGAGCCCAGGTCTCAGCATAAATAAATGCTTACATACCACATACCGTACCTCGCGAGTGATTGAGACAGCGACAATAATAATAAATACCAAACGCTCGTGGATGTTTTGGCGGAAATATCCTTTCATGTATGAAAAGGAGCAACTCCAAACACTAAGATACATCCTAAGTAACAACACACAAAATCGATCTTGCAAAAGTTACAAACTAAACTGAGACTTGTTAGCAAGTGAGACAGCTTGTCATAAACACTGTTGAGGTCTGAGAGAGACGTTTATGTTCCAGAACTTGTCCTATCGTGTATAATTGTGGGGCTATTTGTATCCCAATATTATTAATAGATATTTAGGTCAGTTCGTAGATATCAGAGCAATTTGTAGATACTAAAAATTGAGCTCTTTATATATTACTATGTATAGAGAAGACACGACATCACATTTTCCGTTCAAGTGAGGCCACCCGGCCACAGTTCTTGTTGTAGAACGATTAACGAAAAGCGTAAGCGCCATGAAAATCACGGTGTTTGCGAGAAAAATACTCCTAAAAGCTTTCTGATAGCGCTACGTGTTTCTACTGTCTGCTTAGACGACTACCTAATTATTATTTCAGCGCTAGACTTTAGGTTGAATCTAATAAATTGGGACATAATCTTTGCTTATGATAGCTCCTCCATACGTAGTAATAATAGCTCAATGTTTATTTCAGATTTTTTTAAAGTTTTTGATGTAGAGTAACTATTATAATTCTCAGCAAAGCTTTTAACACGTCTATAAAATTTCCACATAATATTAGCGTTCAATTTTTTTTATTAAGAGGCACGGAAGCCTATAAGCATATTATGTTTAAGTTTTTAGAAAGCTTGGCGTGACTACAAGCTTGGATTATAACTAAGTTTCACACACGTATTTTTCGATTTCATGTTTTTTGTGAGATGAAACAAATCCAATTCCCAAGTGGAAAGTTGAATGCAAATCAATCCACCGGGGATTCAATTTGCGAGTTGAATACGGGGTTTGGTGTTATTCCGCGACTTTTTTTGGTGTCAAATAAGTTGGCTCATACTCCTTTGTTATATAACTTATTTCTTTATCACTCTTGGTTTGCGGATTTCTGAGTATTTGCATGGAACTTGGGAACTTGTTCCTTGATCCGGTTATGACTTCAATGCATAAAAATATTACGTTTAAAAAGAGGCGTCTATTATGTAAAGACAGATATCATATAGTCGTCTGTATTGGATTTTAAATCATCTTACCTTCCCGCTGACAAAGAGGCAAGTCTATCCTACGGTTAGTGGTTAGTACCAAAAGTACGTATCTATACTAATATTATAAAGGGTAAAGTTTGTTTGAGTTCAGATCATCGAAAAATCCCATTAGAGTAGTAATATCGAGCAATCAAATCCAATTCTGCAACTAGTAAGTGTTTTTGCACTGATTTTGAACAGTAGGACCAATCACTGCATCAAAATTTTTAGTGTGTTCTTAACTTAGCCAATCAGAGTACATTATCGGTGGTGGGAAACATAGGCATGTTTGAAAATGCGACCCCTAAAGGCCGAGTTGGTGTAAGTTTGTATGAGGAAATTTAATCCAGGGGTAAAATGGGGATCACGTATGTTTTTTTTTATATATATCTCTGCTAGACAGTAATCCTCGAATCTTTACCTACCCGACAAAATCGTTAAGGAGTTCGGCGGCGAACAAAATTCTAAAATCACTTTAAAGTCTGATGGATGTAGTAGGATGAACCTATAGTTATCTCAACGTTAGTAATTGATATCTGATTGCCAGATCAATCAATTTATTGCACCACCTCAGTTAGAGCCTGACATACCATAGCCAATTATACGATCCTAGCTGACAAATGATTTAGCTAAGTGATTGAAGCACCGTGCGTGATTGAAACTGTTTGTTTGTTATTGTATAAGCTTTTCATTTTTGTTGTCTTTTTGCCTTCTATGCTTGTTTTTGTTATCTTTGAGCTTTGTCTATTGAGGCTTTCGGCATCTTGGCCCAAATTTATCTTGGTCCATGGGTCGAGCTGCCCCAGGCACTTTTTGGCTTGGGCAAGTCGACCCACAGTCAATTCGAATAAAAAGCAATTGTGTCTATTGATCACAGAGCTCCATTGTCTATTTTCATGACATAAGAAGACTATAGATCACTTATATGTGATTCGAACCTACTATCGTCATCACAGCATTCTAAGTAACTTACATTGTACTGTCATTCGCTACAGATGGTTGGTAAGGTCTGGGTGGGTTTATAGATAATTTGAAATGGCATAATTTTAAAACCCAGGTATGTCATACTGAAAAATGACTGAAAAAAGTATGGCGATATCTCTGAAACTCCGAAAAAATTACAACTTTTCTCACAAAAGATCAACCCTGCTCGATCAAAATGTATTTTATTATTTAACCTTTTACAGGTGATAAATTATGTTATACTTTATATCTTGCTTAAGATTTAACAAAAAGGGAACACGCGTCATACATACTTTTTGTAGCTAGACTTTCATTATCTAAACCTTTATGTAGGTAGGTATCCAAAATTTTATAAGGAATATTTTGTTAAAAATATACAAAGATAATATAGTTCCACAAACTAATCAACCCGGTGACGATAAGAGGAACTAACGACGCCATTTTGTAATGTCAATTGCCATTGGTCAAAGAAAATATAAATATAAACACTACGTTCATTGGTTGCTCCAAATGTGATAACAGCGACTCTCTTACCGGGCCAGAGACTGTATATTTTCTGTACTACCGATTAATAATATACTACAAGTAGTACCAAACTACAGGTAAAGAAATGTCGATACATAATTCAAAACAGTTGAACAGTTAGCCAGAATGGTATTACGTAACAAAACTTTGGAAAGACACCCTCACGATCCTATTTACATAACCCAGAAAAAAAGAAAGGTCACAAATGTCTCGGGCCATTTATCATTCGTACTTCACTCGTTTTTGTTTGTATTGTTGTAAATATTATGTGGAGTTTTACTATTTATTGGTAACACTATTGGTGTATAAAGAGCTTAAATAAAGATAAAAACTCTGGTAAGAACAACAATTTACTTTTCCTATCTACTAGGTAGGCTACTAGTCCAGTTTAAGGAACTAAAGTTTCAAAAAGGTGCTAAAATGTTCTATACAAATATAAATAAAGCGGGAAAGTTTTTTTTTTGTTTAAACGGACTAATCTCTGAAACTACCGGTTCGAAAAATTCTTTGACTAATGGGACACACACTCCGCAACTATTAGAAGTTACTTTTTGGATCGTGGGTGAAAGTTACTTCAGTTGGCCTTGTCCATTAGCATGCCGTATCTCAAGAATGACAAGGATATTAAATTGGTCTCGGCAACTCCAAAAATTAGAGTATTAGAGTCAGACTTTTCATAGGTGCCTGCGAAGGTCTAGGATTTACACGACTAAGAACAAACACATGCACATTTAGTAGGGCCGAACTGTGGGTCGAACCGATTATCTATGGCGCGGCAGTCCCCCATGTTTCCACGATGAACGGCCACTTGCATCCAGCGATCTTTTCCTTACCAAAGTCATAAATTTAACATGCGACGTCAACCATATTTCAAATTGCATAACTGCTTTACATAGACCATAAAACTTATAAACGTGTAATGTGAGACTAACCCATTTATGCCCACATCGTTTAAAGGACGCTGCCTGCTAGCATCTATATTTTATTAGACCCAACAGAATTTCCTATTCTCTTGGTTCTGGACTATGCAAGAAGTATGCAACTAGAACTTATAAAATGCCATAATAATAATAATAAACCTGGTTCTACTTTTATACTACTAAGATAGAAAACTAGCATACGGCCGGAGTCTTCTCAGTTCAAGTTGTATTTGGAACCGGTGTAGAGTCATTTTGTTAAAGTTCATAAGTGCCTTATTAGGGCCTAAATTGAATAAATATTTTTTTAATTTTGCCTTTCTGGTGGTAAGTGGTTACGTAGCCGATAGAATTGACGCTTGCAACACCAAGGTATCAAATATCACTCGCGCGTAGCCGACAGTAAAGTTATATATATTAAAAAAAAGCTGTGCACAAAATTTTACATAATACGGTGTGTTAAATTCTTATCTGATATTATATATGGCTTCTTTTTATCCCGCGGAGAAATCCCGGAGCGGGAACTATCATAAATGTGAAAAGTCTATACGGAAATTAATTAGCTTAATATAAAATTTTTTTGAGTTATTCATATCTTTATTCAAAACTACACAAATAAAAATTTCCACTAAAAGTTTTTTTTCTAAAAGCGTGATATCGGCAGAAAATATTATTTATAGCGATATTGTTTTCCCTATTTGTTAAGTCACTATAGGCTTTAATTACTTATTCAATTGATTGTTATCTCCATAAACAGTGTTCATCAATGAGAAATAAGACCAAGTACTGCTCATCACCTGAAAATTATTTTTAATTATACACCATGACTTTTTATTCGTCTTAGAAACGCAGCCCACATAATGTACCCAATGAATAGGTACTAATAATTTAAAAAAAAAAACTTTTTTATTGAATATTTGTATCATTAAAAAAGACAAATATTATTCATTATGACGCATGACGTAGTTTTAAACACCCTGTTACGAGCGCAGTCTACTCGACTCGTGCTCTGGGTTGGTATTTTCTATCATTTTATACGTAAACTTTAATTTATTAACTCGATTTGTCATAATTCAAATAAATTTTAATAATTTTTATACATATGAACAAAAAAAATATTTTTCTTCTTAATAATTTGTACCTAGTCATTGGGTAAATTAAGTGGGCTGCGTTTTTAAGACGAATAAAAAGTCACGGTGTATATTTCAGCCGTGCAATAAGTTTCTTAATCTATTTTGGGGTCCCTGCGACCCTTGATCTCACTATACAGGGTTGCTATTCAAGGGTAGCCTTTCTAGGGGATATTGTACTCGTCATTATGAATTTCGGTGAAGGAAAACATCGTGAGGAAACCATAGCACGGTGGTAGGGTACTTTGTATTACCCATCTGGCTAGCTACCACCCTCAAGTTGAAAATCTGTCGCCAAGGACCTATCGGTGTGTTCCGACAGTTGCACTTGAGAGCCAGTTCCTTCTAGGTTTTATGTGCTTACCACCATCACCCACATCATCACTTTCCATGCTGATATTGTGATCACACAGTAAAAAAAAACTTTTATTATTGGACCATGCCTGAATTTGCAAAAAAAAACTTTTCACACTATACAATTAAAATGTTGTTCATTATGATGCCTAAAATAACTTTTGATATTTGGCTCCCCTTGAAAAGTCAACACCCTGTAATTAAAATTGTAAATTGCTCTGTCAATCAGCCAATTTTTCCTTTTATAATATAGGTTATCTTCTCATGGAAAACATAAAAATACAAGATTTGGAGCCAATATAATTCCAGAAAATAAACTAATTAAATTTAAGTAACATCGGCAGCTAATTAAAAGTTCGCAAACAGTGTAAGGGTCTAAAGAGTATGTTTGTAATTAAAATTGCTTTGGCAATTAACTTGATTTAAAGCAGATTTCCTTCTCTCATTATGCAAAAATAATATTTGGTACTAGACCCTTGTTTATATAATTGAAAAATATATAAGCTTCTTCTCAGCAGGTTAAGATTTTGAAAGAAACTTCGCTTCTTACAGCATCTCTAGGTTTTGTGTGCCTTTCTGTCATATACATGGAATATACAGACATAATTAGTTATCATGAGTACAATCATGTGTCTAAGTATCGTTTACTAATTACCAGTCACCCTATATACCGTCATTCCCATGTCTAAAAATATCATTAATTTTTTAGAAATAATTTTCCAACTAAAGATTAATTTAATTAAAGTTTTACCCACGTGAATAAAGCCCAGGCAATTTTATAAAACCTGCGAATTGGCTGGCGAAACATTAATGAATGTGAATTTTTTAAATCTTTTACCTTGGTAAATGTGTTCAGATTTATCGGTAAATATTTCAGTGAAGTCAAACAACATGGGTGCTGGGCTCTGTAGGCAAAAAATAAAACATTTAGTAAAAAAAAAATTATATATAGTTGAAGATATTTTGCACCTCACTGTAATAACTGTGTCGCAATGTAGAGAAAAAACAAATACCGGGACATTTTTATTTCATACTGTTGGAGGACTTTTATTATGTATCTACATTTTAAAGAAGAATAATGTACTCTCAATATTATTACAATTGGATAAATAAATATGGTACTTTCTATACAGATGCTACTTTATTTTCAGAAACTAGAATGTAAAATCTATGTAATAATACATAATTGCGGAGTTTATTGTCGGCTCTTTGCAGCAAAAGCAACCTTGCGAAGCGAAGATCCGAACTATATCAAAAAAAAACGAGCTATTGCGAGTTGAACTCGAGTGAGAAGGTTCCATACAAGCTTAAAAATAGTAATCGAATGATAAAAACCTCTGACACAAAAAAATTACTTCTAAAAAGTTAAAAATAATATTTATTGATATAATTTTCAAAAAACTTCCGTAAATCGGTTAATTTCACCTTAATCGGTTCAGAAGATTCGAAGTTAATCGGCTGTGACAGATGGACAGGCAGACACATAAGTGATCCTATAAGGGTTCCTTTTGAAGTACGGAACGCTAATAACTAAAATGCTTACCTTTTGATAATTAGTGCAATAGCTTTCTGATAATGTGTCCCAGCTTTATACCATGAATTATAGAAGGCTGTATCGCCAATTGTAAGGCTCTGAAATTAATATTAGCTTTAGCATAAACATCACAAAATAGTTTCCAATATTCAACTTATCAAAAACATCGACTAACTTTACTACAATATTACTGATAAATTGAACACTCAGACCTGTTTAAAGTTTCAAGAGATCTAATTTTAGTTTAAGTTTGAGTCCATACTAATACTGTTTACACTTGGGAAGGAGCCAGCGACTCCGACTCTAGACTTTATAGGCCTGTAATTTACACTGTTAGTAGAATAATCACAAGTTTCATGAAATTCTTCTAGGAGCAGTGACCGGGTAATGACAGACTAGTTTCAGCCCCGTGGTTTTCCCTACTTTCCCGGGGGATATCTTTCATTTACTTGGGGTTGAAAATGTCCACTATTACCAGGGTATGATATGATCTACGTCCTACGTTGTTCGTAGGAGACGAAAACGACGGACATAGCTCGTAGAGTTAGTAAGCTGAAGTGGCAATGGGCGGGCCACACCGCTCGCTGGGGAAGAAAGGTTCTCTAGTGAAAGGATATCTATTTATTTTCAGCTTGAGTTCGATATTATTTAATTTAGCGTTAGGTTATCAAGCTATTAGCCAAAAGGACAATCAAACAGTATCCATATTTAAATCATTCTTATGATACAGTTTGGATTCCCAAAAAGTATGAGAACTCCCATTATATCTGTTCAATACACGGTACAGCAGTAGTGAGAATGAATCAGAATTAACTCCAAACAGGAAAAATACATACAGCACTAGTAAGCAGCTCCCCGTAGTAACATAAGTATAAAACGGATAACAGGGATGAAAACACCGCAACGTAATTGTTAAGCATGTACGTCGGCCCCGGTGCAAACTGAAAATATAAAGTCCGCTGTAGGTATTACGTTAATTACACTTTTTTTTAAGCGAGGCAATATTCTGCTTAATTTTTATTTCAGCATACAATTCTGATGAAATAAATCACTTAGGGACTAATGGAACTCCTGGTTAGTACAGACTAGGGTCTTTTTAAATCTCAACTCTGCGCTTTGTCTCTCCCGCTGCCAGCACGGATCCTCTCCATCCCTTATACGAGAAGGAAGTCATCAGCCAGGACATATTATGCTTGTTTGTCGTAACCCAACTAATATGGCTTACCGATGTACCTGCGCAGAAGATACATTTTCAAAGCGCGGGAAACGCTATTAGTCGGCAGCTGCCGCCATGTTAGCGCGCGCCGTGCGGAGGGGCGTGACTTGCGAGTGAGACGGAACTAATAGCTGCAGTGTATTATGAAACTTATAGTAGTGATCTAAGGTTGATTGTAAGTCGTAAGCATTCTTTTGTTAATCTTCGGGGCCATACTTTCTTTTCTGTGCGAGCGAAGATTCACGTATCACGACGCGCCATATCAGTTAGGTAATACTGTAATGTAGTGTACGCTATCACTCTATTAAGTCTTACTCTATGGTATGTACTTACTTGTGCAGCTAATCTAAAGAAGCAAGTAGTGAGTCCAACAAAGAATAAATTTACGAAAACCATCTTGTTAAATGCTTTGTCTAATTGGTAGGATAATCTGGAACAAATGTTAGCTACTTGAATAGCAGTCCCTGGTATAAAATCATATTTAGATTATAATAGAACGCGTGCCATAACTGATGATAAATTTATTAGTACCTATTACAGTAGTTACAATAATGATCAAATGGAAAAAAAAGTTACTCAATATAATACGCACTGTCCCTCACGGTTTAGCCCACGGTCACAAGGGATCTTATGTTTTTTTCTGGATAAAAAGTATTCTAAATGTCTATCCAGGGTTTAATCTATCTATGTGTCACGTTTTTTCAAAATCCTTTCAACGGTTACCAAGCTATGTGATAACAAACTTTCACATTAGGAATTTTTTGTACCGGATTAAGACACTGCCACAATAAAAAATATTTTCTCTAGTTAGGTTCTACCTTTACAATACTTACGTTATTAACTTTTGGTGTCTCTTCACAAAATCTTTTAAAGTGAATTGTTCATCCCTATTTTGGACAGTATGGTTTGGTACGGGTTTGACATGTTCCAAATCATCTTTGAGTATCGTGAACTCTAACCCGAGTAAGGCACACAGGGTAATCATGATGAGCTCCGTTCCAACGTAGATGTATACAAAGAGAAACGCTGTAAAGGTAGGAAACAAGAATAAGCCAGAACCTATTTGTATTTATTTTCTGATTGCTAGATTTTTTTTACTTTGTTTACCAAACCAAGAATTTGAATTAGAATTTAGGAGGGCCGATCCTTTTTACATTAAGATATATTACATCGTAATACCGAATCTAGTAATATTTGAAAACCATGCCAATCTGTCATCGCAAGCGAAATAAAATCCAAAAGAACTAAAGAATCTAAAACAAATCTTCCGCTCAGCGCACAACTTATTTTGTAAGATTTCTTACTCACTGCAATAGGTCAGGAAGGCATCCACTGCGATATATCTAAGCCAGTCCTTAGTTGGATCGAACGGGTAGCTACAGGCTATCGGAAGCAACAATTCACATTCCTGCTTCAAGATAAATCTACGGAACAAAGTTTCCAAGAGCGGGGTGAGGACATATTGCCATGTTCCTAATACGCTAATCCAGTAGGTCACTGCAAAAACGTACATGGGTATTTATGGTACCCTATTATGCATTTTGTTTGATGCTAAATGTATGTCGAATTCTGATGATTCTTGCATAAAATGATTTAGATTAGAATTGATAATAATCTATTAGGTAAAGCCATTGATTGCCGTAAATGGTCCTAGGCTTTTTGTTTGATTTCTTATATTCGACGATAGATTTAGTTGCTGTTTCACTAGTAAGTTTCATTTTCTATAGAAATATTCGGAAAATTTTGTATTAGATCTTTTACTTTCTTCATATACCTCGCCATCAACGAAGCAAAGAAAAATAAGCACAAGACTGTAATCATAGTTTTCCGCTAAGAGAATACATGCAACAAATGCGTTGAACATCTTCTAATGAGCGACAAGAGGCGCTCATGTGGAAACACGCAAAGTTAGGAATGAAATCATAGAAATACATGTCAGGAATACAAAAAATGCTAGAGCTAATCGGTAATGAAATATGAGCGTTTGAAAATTTCGTCTCGTTTAAAAAGTACATAGTAATTCTCCCAAATTAATATAGTAAAGACTTCTCGTTTCATATTATGTTTCGAAACTTTGCTCTTGTTTTATATTTTATTACTTACTCAAATTAAAGAAATTTAATCTTTTCAGGAGAAGATTCCTTTCAGAGTTTTGTTTTTCAGTCATATCTGAACTTGGTCGCCATAAGATTCCAAATTGCTGTATAATGGCTGTTACTTCTGACGCTTTTGGTATTAGAAGCGCTCCTTTTAATATTGCTGCAAATAAAAATTACAATGAAATCTGGACTTAAGGTTATATAAGCTCAGTATTGTCTACTGACTGAGTCAGTAGAGCAGCTGAATAGCTGCTTATATCTAATAGGTCCCTAGGCTTGTCAGTGTAGGTAACTAGTGAAGGTCTTTCACGCAGTGCTTTTTGATATGTGTGCGCTACTTCAGTCATTCTTCTCAGCTTTAAACTTACTTTTCTTAGTCTTGGAGATAAAACAGCATCTTTTCTTACCGTTAATATTCGTTTAACCAAACCTAAAGCTTATAATGGTTCATACCTTGAGCAAAAACCAAGAAAATAGGTATAGAATACGCAACTTCGTATATCAGGTTGTTGATAATCATCCGGCTAATATAAATACTCATACCAATGAAGGTAATCAAGATACACGGTATCATGTAGAAATACCTCCAGTACTTCTTGAAAAATGGTTGGTCGTCGACATAGAATCTAATATTACTCTTGGTTAACAAATCCAAACTTGGACCTAAAGTTTTTACGAGTTCCGCGGGTAGATGCTGATATTCCATTGTTACTGCGATTGCCAAGTCTTATAGAAGAATTGGAGCTTCGTAATGGAGAAAAGCCCTTTATACAAAAGAAAGAGGCTTTATAAATGATATATTTTAGGGTTCCGTAACTTTAGGGTAACTTAAATATCCAATGAACTTGATCGTAGTAAATAACAGACCTTCATAAAAAATCTAGATGAATGTTGGTTGATTTTGATGACTGACTGACTGACGGACTGACTGATATGTCAACGCAAAGCCTAAACCGCTGGTCCTAGAGTCATACAATTTAGAAAGTACCTATATTCTTGGTGAAGAGTAGGTATCCACTTAGAAAGGGTTTTTCGAAATTCCACCCCTAAGGGGTAAAATAGGGGATGAAAGTTTTTATGAAAGTCCGTCAGTTTCGAAGTTAGGATTATCAAATTTTGTGTTTAGGCTGAAGATTGAAAATTAATTTATACGTGTCTCAGCGTTTTTAATAATTCCACTCTCGAAGCGGGAT
Organism: Polyploca ridens; assembly: GCA_951394255.1. Taxonomy (NCBI): domain Eukaryota; kingdom Metazoa; phylum Arthropoda; class Insecta; order Lepidoptera; family Drepanidae; genus Polyploca; species Polyploca ridens. The sequence goes on from OX596257.1 coordinate 12,725,352, forward strand.
AAAGTTGTTTTGTTTTCTTTCATTGTTGTAGAAAAATATGTCATTTGTTTCCTGTAGGCCACGCGGGCGAAGCCGCGAGCAGAAGCTAGTATTTTATAAAATTGCACCATTTGATTATTTGCATGCACATGTAATTTTGTAGAGTTGTAATCAATTGAATTACTTAAGTGTTGGTTTCGTTATGCTTGCAAAATAACACACTCAATGGAGCTATTATCTAAAATCATACATTTTTATTATAATAAGCAAACGTTAACATAAGAAAAAATTGTTTATCAGTACTATATGGTTTTTTGCTATCTTACTAGTATTACTCGTGTAAATATGAAAGTTTATGTGAATGTTTTTATGTTTGAAAGTTTATCCCAATCATTCCGTAAAATCTGAATGCTTTTAGATGAAATTTGACACAAGGATAGATCATCAACATCATCTACCTGCCCTGCTCCCAATCACTTGTGATTGGCGCAATATGTCCGCTTCTTCCATTTTGCTCTTCTATTCGTCTAAGGCGCGTCGTGAATATTCGTTCGCACAGAAAAGAAAGTATGGCCCGGAAATTAACGAAAGAATGCTTAAAACTTACAATCAACCTTATATATGTACCTTGTCATCAAAATTGATCGAGACCTCCGGAGACCAGCGGGCGGGGAGCTTTTTCCGCCAACGCCTCACCTTGGCTATCCAAAGAGGAAACGCTGCCAGCCTTCTGGGAACCCTGCTTTTTATTGTTCCGTGAACCCTGCCGTTAATCGGAAGCAGCGGCAGGCTTGAGGAAATTTTCTATATATAGATTGTATTTTGTACATATTTGTTGTAAATAAAGACCTTATATCACTTCTATAAGGTTCATAATACACTGCAGCCGTTAGTTCCGTCTCACTCGCAAGTCACGCCCGTCCGCACGGCGCGCGCTAACATGGCGGCAGCTGCCGACCAATAGCGTTTCCCGCGCCAGCATTCCAGCATTCACTTCTTCCTTACCCATATCATCTTTCACACAATCCATCCATCTCTTTTTTGGTCTTCCTCTTCCCGTATAAATAAAAAGACAAAAGGATAGATAAAATCTTGAAATATAGGATAATTTTGACCCCGAGAGAACACAATATTGAGAATGAGATTAAAACCGCAGGGATAGATTTGTACATAACGAGTTTTTAATTACAGTGGACTGTAAGAAATTTGTGAGAAATATAAGAGAAAAGAGGAAGTTTACTCTGTTCTATAACTTTCCGATATTATTGCCACGTCACTTTCAACTCTAAAACAATTGAATAGAACTTCTGAAGTATAGGGATACTCCAAAGTTAGCTCAGGCATATTTTGTTGATCGTAGGGTAGCCAGGCGAATAAAAATTAAATTAAATTTTAACTTCGATATTCTAGTTGGGCAATATATTGGCAATTGATTTTCGATGATAGCTCAGTGGTATTGACGTCGGATACCGAGACGAAGGTCCCGGGTTCGAATCCTACAAGCTTAAGCTTTTGGTGAAGGAAAACATCGTGAGGAAACCATAGCACGGTGGTAGGGTACTTTGTAGTACCCATCTGGCTGGCTACCACCCTTAAGTTGAAAATCTGTTGCCAAGCACCTATCGGTGTGTTCCGCCAGCTGCACTTGAGAGCCGGTTTCTTCTTGGCTTTGTGTGTGCACCACCATCGGCCACATCGTCACTTACTATGGTGAGATTGTGGTCAAACATAGATAGGCTATACACAGTAAAAAAGAAAACCAAAAATATTATAGGTTAAATACAGTGGAATTAGTGTTTTCCCAGTATAAAAAGGTCTAATGCCATGATCTATCTTTCTGTAAATTTCTTTTATTGTGGTTATTTTTTTCCTTTGTAAAATTACAATCAAATAAAAATCTGAACGCCATAGTATGTAATGTTAATCCTACTAACATTAGATATCGGATCATGTTTAGTGGTTTATTCCAAAACTTATTCCCCATTTTTTCTTGATTCATGGTAACCATATAAGTATGTAGGTATTCCAGTTTCTCTTTTATGTAAATTAGGATGCTGAAACAATAATTTTGTGGCATTCACCAACTATTTATTTACCTTTCCGAGTATAATTGTGTTGTGAAATTAAGTTTAATAAACATTAGGCATCATAGGCTTATGCTACTCCGCTGTCTGGGAATTTGAATATTATTATTTTGGAAATTACGAATAAGGTTCTCTCTATTAGGGCAAATATTAGGGGAAGGTTTTCAGTGGTCTTCTACCATCTCAATGAAACGTGAATATTAATATTTAGTTACTCAAAGTAACGCGACCGTGAAGCCAGAAGGGCCAATGGTAACACGAGTAAGAATGCAAAAGGTCAGGCGAAGTGCAGAAGAGGCACTTCGGAAAGCAGACCCTGGTGAGCACGGTAAAACTATAAGTACCGTTATAGTCAAGACGACGAAAAGCAGGCCCATCAGGTCAATAATACTTTTTATATGGATAGGTATAGGTATAGGGTGTCTAATATTATTACAGGATTATGTTGTTTAATTGATGATAATAATAACACACACATACCCCACCCTATTTCCCCGACACACTCATTACACTACACCACTCATACATGCCCCACACTAATTTCCCCACACACACACTTCACAACCACACACTTATACACACATATTTATGCACACACACACATATTTTTTAGCTACAAATATAGTTAAATTAAATTAAATTATAATTTTCATTAATATTGTCACTAACTTCAACTTTAAAATAGAATTATGTACCTTTTTTTGTAAACGTTTGTATCCATTTAGGATAAATGAATATGATATATTTGTTACGGAAGAGCGGGATCTCCTGATACAGGTTTATATTAACTTACTAGGCGGCCCCAACCATGCTTTTGTAATGATGATATTGATTTTGAAATAAACACATTATTATTATAGGTAAACTTCAATATAGTCGGAGACGATGTGGTCGAAGGTGGTAAGCAAATAAAGCCTAGAAGCTATCTGGTTTCTGCTGGATTACATGGATATGGTTTTGGTGGCGGATTTTCAACTTGATGGTGGTGGCCAGTTACGCTACTGTGGAAATATATAGAATCCTTAAATTTCCACACAAAACTTTAAACTTCTCCAAACGTCAACCGTTATCAACACAAGACGAACAAAAACTTCCAAAGCCAATAAATCTAACATAAATCCGATCACAAATTTGTATCGTAAACCTTTAGAATAACGTTTAACATTATCGCTATGGCTCGAAAGAACTTTGTTATCACTTGAAGTTGCCAAGTTTTGGGCTCCACTTATCGCTGAGATCCTATCTTGACGGCACATCAATATAGGTTGGTTGGCCTGTACCAAGAGTAAGTCGGTCGAATGTTGTAAATGTGCGTTTATTTCTATGGCACTGCTATTTGTAGAATTAGACGCATTAGCTTTTATTTGTGCTCGTATGTGATGTTGTTAACTACTAAGTGAAGTGATTTATTTCTTCCGGTGTCTTGGGTTGTTAAAGGAGTCATTTCTTGAAGTGTATTGTAAATGATCGCTTTACGTGGTAAAGTTACGAAATCTCCGTACTTCAGTTTTTTATATGGAATATAACCTACTTTTTTTTTTGCAAGTAGCATTACAGTATCAGTAGCTATCAGACGAAGATTTTCTTAAGTTACTGTTAATATATTCAGAATTTCTAAATGAGACCCTGATAGATTGATTTCTAGATCACAATAAACCGATCCGATATTTTCATCGACATAGATAGAACTTTTTTTGAGATCAATAGATGATATGACCTGTTTTAATATCATAGGAAAACGTTTCAATCTATAAAATCATCTGAAACTAAATTCAATCACACTATCTTTGAGATTCATATGAACTAGCAGATTTGTTCAGCATAAAAGTGTAGGTTCAATCATGCTTCGAATGCATTTCGCTAGAGTGCATAAAGGACTAAAAGTAATTTAAATTTGACCGAACGCAGCATGATCAATCAGAGCTAGATGGCTTAGACAAGCTTAGTTCAAACACACATGCACAAGAAGATTACGTCACGTAAAACCAAGCTGAGTGTGGTGTAACTTTTGGGAATAAGATTTGCAATTCCTTTAGAAATTTACTTGGAAATCCGCTACTCGTCAGCAAAAAATGCATTTCATGTATGTTGAATTTTCTTGGCTTGAGTTATTAGTGATTTATACCATCATTAGATTAATTTGAATGATCGTTATGTATCTTTACTATCATTGTAAAAGTTATGTCTCCTTTTTCGACAAAATACCAAACTGATTTGGATTAAGTAGAAAAACAAAGAATATTCACTGGAAACCGCAACAACAAGCCACCTATAAAATCCAACGTACACAAACCCCTTCTAAACACGGGGAAAAATAGTGTGAAAACTTTATAAATAGGTTTTTAAAAAGAATCAATCGACCTGAAAAATGAGTTGAATCAATTTAGCAAAGAGCTCTCCATCGCCAACGTATCGTGAACCTCCAGTAAGGGGTGACACCCTCCAAGAGGCGGAGAGTCCTCACAGATCCGACTCGACGATGGTCAATTGACTTTGAAACTAGAATCCGATCCTTTCCAACTAGAAAGACTTCGAGTGGCTGAACATATATTATTTTCTATTGCAATGCTTTTGAATTGAACCGTAAATTGATTTTGAATGAAGAAATGATTACTTTAATCGTTTCAATTCAAGTGATGAGCGTTTTTAGATTCCATATGGAAAAAGTAAAAAAGGAACCCATGCAATTCCGACCTGCTGACTGTCACAGCGGTATATTTTAGCAACTACTAGTACTATCGATATGAAATTTGAAATAGTTTCAATTCTCGATGATTACCTAAATACTATTCATGCCACCAACGAATCTCTCCGAAACGCAGTCAAAACTATAAAGTAAATTATGTTCAATATTAGCTTGTGATGTAGTATTATGGCAACGAGGAAACTTCCTGATGGATGTGTGACTCTTAATGCCTTCCTTTATATCATCGCTTAGCAGGAAATTGCTACATGTCATTTGTAACTCGTAAAAGAAAATTGCCTTATATACTTGTACCTTGCTTGCTTCCTTTGGTGTTTTGTAGGTGCTTTATATCAGGTAATTCTTATTAGCATTTAATCACTAAACCCATTGAAATTTTCATGGGATTTTCACGGTAAATTGGACTTTGCTGTATTTATTTAAATTAGCGGACGGACAAAAAGACATGTTTTTTGTGAAGTTTGCGCGATCGAAGCTGTGTGCGAAAGCTGAAAAAATAAATAGACTGGGAAATGCTGTTACCGGATATCTGATCTCAAATTAAGCAGAGATTGTATTATGAAAACTTTTTATAGATATTTACACACATCTGTCCTAGATGGGAATTGAACTCACGACTTGAGGCAGGCAGGGTCTTCAATCGGTTCGTTCCATAAGTTGTCTAACTTTTAACAATGTAGTAAATTATTCATTAATTAATTCAACAAGTAAGTGAAACGTCAGAAATCCCATTAATCTAGACAGATTGAGGGTTGTGTCTCGTGGAGTAGACGCAAGATGGTATGACAGCAGCTCTCAAAGTTTGATTACAACGTGACGACTACGCTCAAACTTCCGATAGATTCCAGTGAGACGTGGCCCTATCTGATTAGCTTATGAACTTGTTACCATTTGCCACTACTATATCAAAGTCGAAGTTACAAGTCAGTATTTTATAAAATATCTAGCATCTAAATAAGATGGATGGCATCCGATATAAATTTTACTTCGATAGGTGTGAACATGTAAGGATCCTCAAAAAAATCTTTTTCATTTATACCACTATGGTGGCAAAAAAGCATACGGCCCGCCTGATGGCTAGCACTTACCGTAGCCTATGGACGCTTGCAACACCAAGGGTATCACTCGCGCGTTGCCGACCCTGAAGGAAACTCTTCACACCCTTTTTGAAAAACCCCATGCTGTACTCCATTGGGAAAACTACGGCGGGGAGCTCATTCCACAGTCCGAGCGTCCGCGGAAGAAAACTTCTTTTAGCCCGCACAGTTCGAAACAATTCAATGGTTTCAATATGTGAGGATGGACTCCCCATCGATGGCGAGAGTTGCGATCTAAATCACAAAAACCGAAGAGCCTTCCCATAATGCGGATTCAATCAACACACAAAAACTCATATTACTTGATAATGTCGATATGTTAAAAAGTCCATAAGAGGTTGTACAAATTCTTATTTAACGTGGTGCTAAGATATCTCAACGACTCTGGCCACAACTGCCAAAAACTTAGGATAAGAATGCTCATAAAAAATTTAACCAAACTTCTTGTACATAAGGAAAACAATTCAAACTTTGCAAACTTTCTTCATTTTTACGACACAACTTTGCCGAAGCTTTTATCCCTATATCTTGTAGGTATATTATACGAACGATTGAGTCTTAATAAAAATTTATATGGGATGTCATCCGTCTTCTTTAGCCGTGAGTGTAATGATGCAAGATATTTGCTAGTGTTGCGAGATTTTATGAAATACTGGGAAAGTTAGAAACCTCGTTTGTACAAATGCAGTATAGAATCATCTTTTTGATGCAGTCTTTTGAAGCATATCAGCATTACAGTTTACCTTTTACGCTGATAGTTCATATTTATCAACGTCGAACTGTATCTACTAGTAAAACTCTTAATAGATCACAACAAGTCCATCTGGATTTCCATTCTCATTTCGATGAATTTAATACACACTATTTAAAGTTATTACTCGATTATATCTTTTAATTTTAGGTACAGATAATTTAGTTGAACTAAAGTTTTATGTGATATAAATTCATGAGTAATTTTACATTCAAGTGCCATTAGTAAGGGTGGTATACAAAGATCCGTAAGGACATAGTTGCGGGCGTGAAATACAGTTTGGAATAACATGTAAGCACTCAGTACGCTGAAACAGCTGCGCATAATATGAGGAGATGGCTTTGAAACTTTTAGTTTTTGACATAATTTGTAAACGTATTTAATGGTGATTTATTGAGGTGCTTATTTAAATTCTAACTCTTGTAAAATTGCAATTGCATTTATGCTTTCGTTTAAAAAGGCCAGCATTAAAGAGTTTACCACCATTATATGCTAATAGAGTGCTCGCATCGTGTTAACTCTTAGCAATGTAAAATGAGAATGTAAATTAGTAAACCAAGTGGAGAAGGTTGTCAACATAATTGACACCGACATATGCCCAGATAAAATCGAAAATAACTTTTAGTACAATGATGAAATCGAGTTATAAAGGTAAATGAAACAAAATGCTAAGAATTAAATAAAGAAATTTAATTGTAAAAATAGCTAAACAATTATAACTTAATTATTTTAAATGTAACACGCAATGATAGCTGCGTTCACTTTCAATCTACATGACGCTTTGGTCCGACTATCACGTAATTTTACAACGCATTCTACAATCGCACCGTGAATCATCTATGCATAGCCATTGTTAGGCTGCATTGTTATATGCTTTAATGACTATATGTCGTAATGACCCATCTATCCGATAATTACTATAACTGGTCCGATTTGCACCGATTAACAATTGAATACCTTAGATTTTGGGTTAAACATGCCGTTTACTTTTGTATTGCACATAGTGAAATATTCAAATTATTATGAATTGATATAATTAGTGGTATCAATAAGGTTGATAATTATACAAATTACATTAATTCTGTTTGTGCTATTAACTATTACCAGGAACAAAGTTGATATTCGTAAATACCTGATCATTTCCTTTAATCAAACAGAATATTACATTAAAATCTACTATTCTGCAATTGGTAAAATATAAACACGAAATCACGCTACTCATGGTTGCCATTTCATCGAATGTTATCTCAAAAGTAATTAAAATCTATTTTGCCTTTCGACCCCCAAATATCAGGCCCATCCTTATTTATTTTGTGACATAATTTAACCACAAGACTAGAACTCATTATTGCAACGTTCCACGTGAAGAATCACGGAACGCTCACAGGCAAAAACATTTGAGGATCACCAAGTTTCGGCTCAAATCGAATATTTACTTTCTTATCGTCATCACCCACTTCCAGAAAACTGTTCCAGTCTACCATCCAGTAGAATCCATTCTTTCTCGGCGGTGGCAGTACTGAATCTCCTGGTAGTTCAGGACCTGCTCCTCCAAAAGAATCTTCCAAGTCAGCTATCGATGCTCCCATGTCAGTATCAGCAGATACAGAATCTACTGAGGCAGCCTTAGGTTCTTCAGTTGTGCTTGTAGATGTCGTTTCGACATTTTCTGTACTTGACGCTTGTCTTTTATTCTGATCAGTATCTAGACTTGTTTTAATTTCCTCTATAGGATTAATTCCCTTATTTAATGGTATGACTTTAACAGCATCGTAATCAATTGGTTCGTAATTAGGTGTGGGATTAACTGCCGATTTAGTTTTACGAGGTTTAGGCATATCATAAGGAAGACTTATTTCCTTCGTTTCTGATGATGAAGTGTCTAATTCAAAAGGCAGTTCTGGACGTAACGGTTCATACAAAAAGTTATTATTAGAAACTGCTTGAGCTCTATTGTCCTTTAATTTTGTATCAATACTGGGTGAAATTAGATCGTAGGTTAATAATATATTTTCAGGTAATTGAACTGAACCATCGACTACGGTTGCAGGCGGTAAAGGTTTGAACCCATCAAGGGGTAGTAAGAAATGGTCTTGACCTGGCTTACCCTTCAAACCGTGCATGTCTAAAAACGCTTGTAATTCAGCTGGTAAATCTTGTTTCTGTTTTTCAGCTAATTTTGCATTGAGTTTCAAAGTTTCTTGAAGTTTATCGTTTGACTTTAATGTCTTGATAGGTTTTGGAGTAATATGAACTGGAACTACTTCAACTCTAGGTGGTCTAGTATACAACTCTTGTAAAGAAGATCCATCACGTGGTGTGTAAGGTAGAACCACCGTCAAAGTTGACTGAGCTGCCTTCGTTGTCGATTCTATCTTTTTAGGCGCTTCAGTATTGGTTGAAGTTTCAATAAAAGTCGTCGGTACTGATGGTGAGACATAATTATCTTTATCATTTAAAATAAAATTTTCTTTAATATCTTGAAGCTGCGATACAGGATTTATTTCATTTTCTATAGTGCTGTAAGGCGTTGTTGTTCTAACTTCTTTAATATCTTCTCTGGATACTGAAGTGGTTTTAGAAGCGTCTTCAGCTCTTATGTCGTTAAGAAGTTGAAGTATCTCATCTCTTGATAGTCTGGGTAATTGTGTGTTAGCTTGAAGTAAAGTCTGGACTTGTTTTACTGTCCGTTCGACGTCCACAGCGGCATAGGAAACCATCATCATCTGTGCTACTGTGATGCAGCACCATAGAAGCTTCATTTTCTGTAACAAAATGATAATACTCCATTAGTCTTGGAATTATTTTAACTTTATTTGAAGAGTTTGTGGTATTTTTGCATAGGCATAACCTATGACTGATTCGGATGAATATTGGAATCGATATTTATTATCAAATGTTGCTATCCTGCTATTTACAGAGTGGCTGAACTTACACCTCAGCTGCATTATTTTGGGGCTATTCAATATATACGTGTATAGTCGAGAGGAGCTCAGCATAGTGTTACCGAGATAAGTTCAGGTATTACATAGATCCAAGACTTTAATGCTATTCCCAAACTTTTGTTGAACTCGATATTGAGAACTTGTTATCGTTTAAAAGTTTTGATTACTGAGCAGTTTTGTGAGCCGAAACTAGCTCACACATAGGAATACCTGTTATGTGGGTACAGTTACTGGAGTCGTTTTAGAGTTTCTATCGCCAAAGTTCGTGTATAGATTATCGATTTTAAGTCATATTTTATATTGAAGTTGGTCATAACCTATTTATTCCGATTTCTTTGGTATTATTAGTTTAGATTCCAACATTATTCTTTATGGAATGGATATCTGGAAGGATATTTAGTAATTACAAATAAGTTACCGCAGAAAAGAAATGGTAATATATTATTTTTATATAGAAATAATGACGATTGATTACTAAATTACCCGAAATGTTACGAACACGCTTGTATCAGAATAATGTTGAAGGAATTCATGAAAACTGTTGTACGCAATTCCCAATTTACACAAAAGCAAATTAAAAACAATTCAACACGAACAATTACCATAAATAATTCATCAATTCGAGGCTCGTTCCTATCAGACACATGTATCGGATGTGTCAAACAGTTAGTGCGATGATAATTTACAGCTCTGCTGGCAATCCGATGTGGTTAGTGGGAGTGGACGCCGACCATTATCTGTCGGATCGGGAGTGTATCAAGATCTTATGGTTGGTTTGTATGTTGGTTGTCGAGATCTATGGTTGGTTGTTACTGTTTGTATTGGAAACGAAACATTGAATAGGCAGTAGGCAGGCGTTTAACCGCAATCTCATGCGGTAAGGATTATATGATCGAAGGTAGCCAAAAATCACTTTCTACAATTTGATATTTACCTTCTATTCACCAAACGCTTATAGTAGGTACCTACAAGTTTAGCAGAATACAAATAGGCTACTTTCCTGAAAAAATCTAATTAGTCCGTCATTTACATTATCAAAAAATATTAGACACGTATTTTTTCTTTTGTCAATTAAACAAAAAAATACGAAGATATCGTGTGTTGAAGTTCCGCGTGACGTCACGGTGTAGTACACGTTTTAGGAACAAGTGACGTCACGAGCCCCCACTCCCGAACTTAGTCGCGCTTTATCTTCGTCAACTGTTAATGATTTGGTAAAGCAAAAAATACGTGTCCAATATTTTTTTATAATCTAACTGACGGACTAATTAGAATTATTATATTTTTACCCAGGCAACATCCCTATTAGGGCATATAATATTTATGAAATGTGTTCTTAAAAGTGACGAACGACTATATTCTATTAAATTAGTTCAGTAACAATTCCCAGTTCCAATATCCAAAATTTCAATCAATTCACACAAACAAATGATTATTAACAGATCGATACATCGTCAAACAGAGCACTTTGTACCACACAATGTATGACAAACTCACCATCCGTGACGATTACACACGCATTACCACTTTCTACAAGTGTTGGTATAGGGGGGCAGGGGGGGGTCGTTAACATTCAGTTGGCGAGTCTGTGATGCAATAGGGCCTTTCTCACGTCATTTGATTACAAGTTTGGGCAGTTCGGAGAGATAAAAACTGGCAAGGCTGAAAGGAAAATGTGGGGGTATTTATTATCCTCATATCATAACTACGTTTAGCCTTTGGCTTTCCCTATTGTTAGCAGCCACAAAAAACATAGATAAAACCATTTACGTAGTAAAGACTAAAACTAATTCACTTCACTGACCTAGACAAATTCCATTATGTAATTTCCTAAAATCATTTACAATATCAGCCGTTTTAGCATTCATAAAATATTACACCCCATTTGTTTGTTCCCTCTCAAACCCGATTCAATCTCCATACATCAATCGAAGTACACCGGACATTTTACCTCGTATCCTAGTCCAGATCTTTTACACTCTATTGTCTATATTCCCATATGTGAGTACTGACGGCGCAAACATCGCATCACCTGAGTCAATATTATCCTGTGTTGTGGATTGTACGAAATTGTGTTTGATCAACAAATAAATAAATTGTACGGCTATAAAAATATAGCCCAAGAAAATTACTACACGTCTACTAATAAAGCTTCTGTTTATCTGTTAACGCAAACATTTCTTTTTGCGTCGGTAAAAATTGTGATAAATGATACAAACTTGAACAATTTTTCTTCGAGAGTATTTATAGAACTATCAAATACGAATACGTAATGATTACAGAAGTTTTGAGTGTACTGAATAAAAATAATTCTTCTTTTTATTTTACATAGAATAGGATTTCGTTTGACTACAGTCTCATTGTGGTTAGTATCAACACAGTTAATAATGTACGTATCAATAACTGGGATTGAGCAGCTAGTTAGAATCGATCGCCACAAGACGCCGGGAAAATTTTCACCCGTACGTTGTTGACATACCGAATAACTGGGATTGAGCAGCTAGTTAGAATCGATCGCCACAAGACGCCGGGAAAATTTTCACCCGTACGTTGTTGACATACCGAATACACAGCGTTTTGCATCCTCATTTTTAATGCGGACAGCAAGGGAGTGGAACTTGCTTCCGGCGTCTGTGTTTCCTGACGCTTACAATCTAGGTACTTTCAAGGCCAGAGTGAATAGGTTTCTTCTGGGTAAGCGTGTTTCATCTTAGGCTTCGTCATCGTCCCTTATGGGCGGGTCAGTGGCCAAACGCAAGCCCATCTAATTAAAAAAAAAAAAAGATGGAAGACAGAAGCGGTTTGTTAAATTGTTGATCTTAACTTCTGCAATACATCATTCCGATAATGATGATGGTGATAAAAACTACAAAGATATATCTAAGGAACACAACGTAGATGCGGTTGGCTGGCCGATATTAATCTTCTCTTTCCTTCGTTTTTCCTTATTTTGTAGCAACTGATACTTACTTCACACTTCTTCGAAATATCCATAATCGGAATAGGTACATCTAATTCCTTTATCAATATAAATAATGGATTAAAGGACAATAAAAATTACTTCTGCATTGACATAAATAACTTTGAACAAAGCCTAGCGTTTGTTTCATACAAACTTTACCGTATAGCAAGCTTGGTATTTGTAAGTCCATAACTCCCGAGTAAATGGAAAACTTTAGGGATATATCCAGCACATAAAGTTAGTATACAAGATATATTAAATTCCAACCGAACGATAGCACGCTTGATCCAGGATTTCCATAAGAAAACAATGGGATAGAAAATCAATTTACGCTTGATTCACGGATAACCGTAATGGTTGAATTATCTTAGTCTGGAAATAGATGGTGTGTTGGAATGTATTTTCTTATAGTTTTAGTGATAAATAAAGATATCATTGATCGATATTTGGTTATAGGTAAAAATAGTAACCGTAGTAGAAATTCAGCAAATATTTTTTGCACATTTATGGCATGCCTTTCGAATGACATAAGTTTCGTCCTAATTTTATAATAAACTGGCTTTCCATTCTGGTTTCACCCGTGATTCCCTTTTTAAGTGGATGCCTTCGTTATATAAAGAACTTGTGTGCAAAATTTCAAGTTTTAGACCCTGCGGTTTGGCTGCTGCGTTGATGTGTCAGTTAATTTCTCTTTTTATATAATCTGCAGGTTGAACGAGGGGCATACTTGCTGGGGTGAAAGTACCCTTGTCGCTTTGTATAGACACTTAAAAAGTCTTTTTAAAATTAGCGATTAATTAGTGTTTACATTTAGCCATAAATTCGGAGTCACAAATATTTCTTTATTAAGAGCTCTGACAAACCCTATCTCAATAGCCATAAAGGTCCCTAGATTGAAGACCAACTAGTTAATCATCTCATGCCGTGTCTACCACGTGACTAATAATATCATCAATCTTAAGATCACTATCCTGATATTCCCAACCCGGGTCCCGACCAACTATCACCGGTTCACACAACGCTCACTGAATAGCCCGGTAATTCTCATGAATAAACGTTTACACGAATAAATTGTGACGCGCTATGGTAATTCCCATTTTTATAACTTCTGCTCCAACTTTTATATACAAATTTCAACTCTAAGTTAAGAGGATTAAGATTGAAAGTTATGTGAGTGGTAGGATAACGTTAGGTAACGTTGGTATGCACAATATTTCCTTTTTATTGCTTCCGTTCTTCCGTTAATTTAAGCTGTAAAAATGTTCGTACGTGTTATCTTTGGGGGTTTAATGCGAAAATTTTCCTTTTTTTACGTTTACAATACAATATTAATCATATTTATTGTAACCACAAGATGTGACGTTCAGGAGAGAGTATATTGTTTTGGTATTTTGGAATATGAAACTTTTGGTTTCGTTAACAAGTTTTAGGATTTTAAGATTTGGATATTTAAAAAATCAGTAACTGATATAAACGATAAATGATTGAACCAAAATAGACGTGTTAAATAAATCACTACTCAATATTGTCATAGAACTGGTCCATGATATTACTTAATCTCAGGTTTCGAAGCAGATTAAACTGTGAAATTAGCATTATTATAATATCCGGATTATGTAAAAGTTACGATGAGTCATGACTCATGAGACACTAAATTAGTATTTTATTACTCAAAAACTAATGAACTGGTTATTTTGACCCACATTATTATATTCAATCTATATATAGAAAATATCCTCAAGCCCGCCGCTGCTTCCGATTAACGACAAGGTTCCCAGAAGGCTGGCAGCGTTTCCTCTTTGGATAGCCAAGCTGACGCGTTGGCGGAAAAAGCTCGCTGGTCTCCGGAGGTCTCGATCAGTTTTGATGACAAGTCGCGAGCAAAACGGCGAGCTTCGGACCCCCACGGTCCCATGGTCTCGAACGCAAAAGGCACAAAAATATAATTGGGTCCAATCGATGCGTATTTTTTAAAAAATACACATTATTTAAATTGAAACAGATTTGCTGTGGCGGATTCATTACTTGTGTAGCTTGTGTATAAGATTCCTTATGAATTGTTTCACATATTCTGGTTTGTATTAAACACGGGAGCACTCAAACCAAAATATATGTATGCGTGTCACGCAAAACGTCGTCAGCTATCGATGGCAGAGTTTTTATCGGCTCAATGCACTCTGCTTTGTCTATCATTCTCTCTTCCAATTTTTGGTGCGTAGTGGTTACAGATTGTTTATTCACAGATACCATTGAATCAATGACAGATACATTCGGTACCTACGATTATATATATTTTATTGCCTCTACCCATCTCCACCTCATTGATGACCTGATTTCATTTAAATCTGACGATGTACAATGTGAGCTAATAAATGTATTATCCAGGTAATAATGATCATACAAATTATAGTGGAAACCAAAATCCTAATAATAATACTATTAGAATTGATAGTTATTCATCTATAGAGGTTGACGCGGCTTGCCGTAGTTACGATAATTATCGCGATCAAAGCTATGCCTCATCTAATTAGTAGCAAATTACGTGGACTGAATTTGATAGGTATGATATTGAAAATTTACCTTCTATTAGAAATTATTACATGAAGTTTGAAAATGGAGAAAATTTTAATGATAGTAGAAGAGCAGATTTTCAATATATACTATAACCAAAATATAAGACAGTATATCATGCATAAGGAAACTATAAAATAAGATAGGCCTGTTTTTAAAAAGGGCAATTGTGCGTCCTATTCTAGGTATAAATATAACCGAGACAAAATCAGAAACAATGTGCTAATCTCTTCTACATACAGATTCGTGTAGGCAAACATAAACTCATGATGGCACGATCAAAATTTCGATAACTGGCACAAAAGGGACAATCCTACTTCAAAGTGTGTAGACATGGGCTGAGAAAAGATATCACGTGATAATAACATATAAAAGGTTGTAAATGAAGAAATACAAGCGAAGTACGGGCCCATTTAAAAATAAATCATAATATCTATTAGAGGCATCATCAATTTGATGAAGCAATATCAGTAGCTATCCTGTCCTTCAGTATTCAAACTTGTACAGTAGTACCCAACTGATATGGCTTACCGATGTACCTGCGCAGAAGATACATTTTCAAAGCGCGGGAATTGCTATTGATCAGCAGCTGCCCCCATGTTAGCGCGCGCCGTGCGGAGGGGCGTGACTTGCGAGTGAGACGGAACTAGCAGCTGCAGTGTATTATGAACCTTATAGTAGTAACCTAAGGTTGATTGTAAGTTTTATGCATTCTTTCGTTAATCTTCGGGGCCATACTTTCTTTTCTGTGCGAACGAAGATTCACGACGCGCCATATCAGTTGGGTAATACTGTACATTGTGTAAGTATCGCCAATAGAGACAGATCAGTATATGCTGTTAAGGAATTATATAGTCCATAGCATCTGACAAGGGAACTAAGAAAAGATAATGATGTTGTTTAGATTTTAGAAAAACATATCTGTGAATGGAACAAGAAAGCGGTTACAATGACAATCGGTCACGCTCCCTGAGGCATCAGTGATGCGACAAGACCTTGGTATCAGTACAGTAGCGGCATATTAGGTATCGCGACTAATGGATTGAGATATGTGGAGTATCTACATAAATATATATACATCAAAGTCCAATAGTATCTTATTATTTACAAACCGTGATATTCAAACGACATATACCATACCAAATAAATTAATATGTATTGTGATGGTTGATGATGATATTACAGTAGTACCCAATTAATATGGCTTACCGATGTACCTGCGCAGAAGATACATTTTCAAAGCGCGGATAACGCTATTAGTCGGCAGCTGCCGCCATGTTAGCGCGCGCCGTGCGGAGGGGAGTGACTTGCGAGTGAGACGGAACTAACAGTTGCAGTGTATTATGAACCTTATAGTAGTGATCTAAGGTTGATTGTAAGTTTTAAGCATTCTTTCGTTAATCTTCGGGGCCATACTTTCTTTTCTGTGCTCACGAAGATTTACGACGCGCCATATCAGTTGGGTACTACTGTACTATGATGACAAGTGATTGAAAGGCACGGGCAGTCATTATTTTTATATTTTTATCAATGTACAAGAGTCTAAGAAGCTAAATTAAACCTAAATAAAACTATTGGGTAATACAGTGAACATTAATTTGTGTTGGCGTAATACGATGTACATATGTACCTTCCATTATCATTTCTATTATCTATTATATCGACATTCACTATTTTCTGCTCATTATCATCTTTCACAATATCAATTTCCTCAGTCTGTCCTCTCCCGTATATCTACTTTTATATTCTATAGTCTCATGGCATTTTACTCTCCTCAAAACATGGCCATACAACGACAAACGGTTCCCTCTCAATTATTCTACTTTTGAATTTCATATTTTCCTATTAATTTCTATCATATCCTCCTCACATTCATACTAGTAGATTATTCCACTCCTTCATAGCGTCTAATGATCCGATCTTTCCAAATTTTCCTTTTCTACTTCTCATACGTACATTGATTCTTTACAGAGTAGGTTATGATGATTTTAGGATTCTTCGTAACGCTAATCCTAATTTAGAATTCTTATGTAGATAATCCTATTATTTAGGTTAGGGCAGCGCCAAAAAAACTCCAACTTGCGAATATAATTTTATTACGCTATTTAGGTCGTGTACAACAATAATAACAAGACAAGACACGCGTCGTTATCAAAAGGCAATGTTGAGACTGGAATGAGAGTGGGAACGGTACTCTGTGGCGACTACGTGTGGTGACTGTGTGTGACGACTGTGTGTGACGACTGTGTGTGACGACTGCGTGTGACGACTGCGTGTGACGACTGCGTGTGACGATTGCGTGTGACGACTGCGAGCGGCGCATACGGCGAACGCTTTGTTTATATTGTCGGGATAAAGCTATGAGTCCCTACCCTTTTGATAACGACACGTGTCTTGTCTTGTTATTATTGTTGTACACGACCTATATAGCGTAATAAAATTATATTCGCAAGTTGGAGTTTTGTTGGCGCTGCCCACACAGTAACCTAATTTAGGGTTGTTAATGAATTATACGAGTCTTTTCCTAAAGAATTCATACTTACATAACGTGTAACAGTGATCATTTGGCTACACGTCTAGTTTTCTTGTAAATCCAAAAATATCTTATCGAAAACCTTTATATTTTTTTACAAAACATTGTAACAGGATTTTCTTCACAAAACATTTTAAGAAATCATTCACCTTTGAACTCTATTGTTCGACAACAAAAACCATATTACATTGTATGATGTAAAACTACGAGGCATGTATTGAAAGTGAAAGGCAACCTCTTGCGTGAGAATATTTTCATTCAATAATACAGTAGACATCGCAAAAAATCACATACATTGAGTTTTTCCTATACACCTTTTGTTTGCGCGGTGGAAAAACTTTTCAATGGTTGATGTATGATAATTTATTGTCGAATTAGTTAAGCGTTTTATTGTACTTAGTAGTTAATAGAAGCAGTCATGTCACAGCTTCTTTTTGTGATGGTGTATAATCTCAAGGTGAGAGATTACATTATATGTCGTCATTATTATAGAAAATCCTGGTTATATCACATAATAATGATATAAAATTACTTTTATTTAGGTATTTGAAAGTAAAAGTCCTCATTCTATTAACTTATTAATCAGTTATTCAATCATCAATACCTATCTTAATAATAATCCTAATCCTATAACTTAATATTATAAATGCGAAAGTGAGTTTGTTTGTTTGTTACCCCTTCACGCCTCAACTACTCAACGGATCATCATGAAATTTGGCATGCAGATAGCCTATGGTATGGAGAAGGACATAGGCTACTTTTTATCCCGGAAACGCGGGTGAAACCACGTGGGACAGCTAGTATAATATAATTAACTAACTAACTATAATTAACATATCTGGCCCAGTGGTCAAAAGAGGAACTAACGACGCCATTTCGAATTGTCAATCGCCATTGGTCAAAGAGAATATAAACACTACGTTCATTGATTGTTTGCTCCAAATGCAATAACATCGACTCTCTTACCGGGCCAGATAAGCTTCTGGCACTATAATATAGTTTATTCATACAACGATGACAATATGACGACATCAAATGACATTAATACATAATGCAACATAACTGATGACAGGAAAAAAGATGAGGAAAGAGTTTAAGGTTTTTATAGAAATCATCAACATCTTATTCCTGCTCAATTATTTGGGGTCGGCGCAATATGTACATCTTCTATGTTCTTCTAGAAAAATATTCTTTTGATTAAATATAAGAGAGGTAGAGCATAGCGTTCATTCGTTCAAAGATCAGCTCGACTGGGCTCTCCTCCGCCTTACAGAATACCAAAGCCAAATAACTTTGTTGTGTTCCTGCGCGTGAGTAAGCTCGCCAGAGCTCAAGGGGCGGTAACGCGTAAGTGATGCCTCGGTTGCTACAATACACATGACTACGGAAACCGCTTACCATCAGGCGGGCTTTATACTTTATGCTGTTATTGATTTTTTTAGGATCAAAATTGGCAAGGTGCATTGCATTTATTGTACATGTTTTTTGGCATTGACGAGTTAACATGTGAAGGGAGATTCAAGGTAAGAGTAAAAATAAAGATGTCATTGAATATAATGACACAAACATTGATACGGGATTAATATTATAAGCATACTAATGTAATAATAACTTTTTTACGTTCTGATAACTGCAAATACAAACAGTAATATTTCTACCGATTCAGAGGTTATTTCAATCTGAATTTCATTGAAATAAAGTTACGTAATCCACGTACTGTTTTCATCTAAACGATTGCTTTATTGATACACGTTTTGTAATATTGATGTTGCGTTTTACGATTGAGGCTATCTTCATTGACAGTGACTGATTGGGTAGCGACTGTATCGCAACCTGTTGTAATTCTATTGTTTAACTATTTGAAATTGTTTTCATACAAAACTATTTCGATCGATTTTTATATTATAAACTGTTTTCGTGTGTTTGGGTCATCATCATCAGCCTATAATGTCCCACTGCTGAGCACAGGCCTCCTGGTGAAAGGGAATGGGCAATACACCACCACGCGTGCCCACTGCGGATCGGTGGTGGTAGGCTAGTGGTCAACCTACTGTTGGAATTTTTCAAGCCGTCTAGGAGGCATCCAACTAGCTTAACGACTATCACAATTATGTGATAACCGGGATCAACGGCTTTACGTGCCTTCCGAAGCACGGAATCGCTAGATTTGAAATACCACTAGGCGGTCACCCATCCAGGTACGATCGATTAAGAACGGCTAATCATGCTACACCACGAGCGCTGTGTTTGGGTACTTATAATAAATTTAAAAAACTGCTTTAAAAATACATAAACTGACTTCAGAGTACACTAAAAAGTAATCAAACCCTGAGCAGATGACAATGGAACCAAACGGGAACTGCACCTTTCCAAAAAAATCGGTAAATAAATGACGCAGTTCTGAGGTAACAAACATAAATTTGAATAAAAATAGATAGTTTTACTTGTACGTAGTATTTATATACTCTGAGGTTTTACACAATAAAAATTATAGACCTAGATTTGTGTGATTGTGTTTTGTTCGATATAGAAATCGAAAACTTCTTTATTTTCTCGTTCTATAAAATACGCACTTCAAAAACTATTTTATACTTGTGAAAATAAAACATAGTTTGACTCGTCAAAGTTGTGTGTGAAGATGATACAAGACTTCAAAATTACCAATATTGTCAAAGTTGTTAGAGTGTACTCAGCCAGAGCCACACGACACTAATGTTGCCTAACTTTGCGATCTTTTGACCTTTACAATTGTGAAACTTTTAATGTATTTAACTAGGTACTTATCTAACATTTTTTATTTAAAATCTTCGAAGTAAACGTTGTATTATAAATTTACCCTTGAGACCTGTTAATATTTTATTTCACTTTAACACCTCGATCGGTTGTATTTTTTAAGCGACGAAAAAACGGAGCCGCGTATATATTTTTTTTTATGTATGATCACGCATAACTTTTTCAGAGTAGTCCGATTTTGATAATTCTTTTTTTTAAGATAAAAATAAATTCTTATTGAATGTCATACCTACAATACCTACATAATCTTAATAAAATTTATTATCATTTTATTTAGAAGTCTTAAGAATCTCTTGATACCATTTGTTGCATTATAAAAACATATATAAAATCAAACACAAGTAAGTAAATTCTGATTCAAGTCAATACAAGTAATATTACACTGTATAATTACGATTGATAATTCGGAAACCAAAATGCGTCGAAACAACCGACCTCTAATAATAGCTCAGTGAAATATCTCATTGAAATTATAATAAATGTATTATTCATGAAATTTTCTTCCACCGTACAGTCGCGGAATTCCGCCGTGCGTAAAACAGAATGCTCATTTGACTAAATTACACGATAATTGCTATTACTATAATTAACCACCTTGCTTACCAATTATGCAATTGATATTAGCAATTTTATTGGTAAAACCGAATTATAAATGGAAAATATGATATCTATTCTGAAAACCTGAACTTAACGACTATCACAATTAATTGATAGGGACCACGGATTGTCATGCCTTACGAAGCACGGAAAACGTTCGCGTTGAAATACTCGTACCACAAGTCGGTCACCCTCCATACAGCCCCCCTAGACAAGAGGTTGTCGACCATCGCATCGTTAGTAAACGATCAACCTTTGTATATGTCACCGTATTTTTGTGAAAACCGTTAGTTTATAATCTACCTAGCGAGATTATAAACTCCCCGATAAATTGTGAACTGTACCATACTGCTTACAATATTACGTATTCATTTTCGATAGTTTATAATCTATCCGCAACAAACCGTTATATTGTGAACTGGCATCATACTAGAACCCGACGGAAAGCTCTATGCGCGCTGATTGGTTGAATGTCATGTGTCCCGTGCCGCCATCTTTACCTAGCTGTCATTTGTTATCACCGAACGTAAACCAACATATTTTATAGATTTTGTGTTTAAAATAAGTGAACGTTATCATAAAGTTACAATTATTTGTGAAAATAAACTAGGTTTTAAATAATAAGTCAAGTTTCTGTGAAAAATAACTGTTAGTAGCCGAACATAACGTGAGTTGAGACGAGAGAGTGAGACTTTTCATGTTTTAATACAATTTCTCGTGAAAGTAAAGTGTTTTTATTATATTTGTGAAACTATATCCAAATAAAAATGTCGGATATTGATTCTAGTATTCTACAAAACGCTCTACCGCCAAGACTGATCAATCAGGGACGGTTCACAATATTATGAGTGATAAAATTGGACAGATTGTGAACCCTGTCGGCAAGTGCAGGTTCGTTTGCAATATGACGGTTTGACAGTATGGTACAGTTCACAATTTATCGGGGAGTTTACAATCTCGCTAGGTAGATTATAAACTAACGGTTTTCACAAAAATACGGTGACATATATAAAGCATACAAAGGTTGATCGTTTACTAACGATGACGATTGTCGATAACCATCTTTTCTACTGGCCCAGGTACGCTACACCAAGATTGCTTCTCAGTTGTTTAAAAAAATATATTTATTGTTATATTGCTATGTTGTTTCTAGGGTTTGAACTTTGGAGATAGGGTGTACGAGAAATGTCACAAATTGTAAAAAAAAAAATGTTTCCATACATTTTGTTAGGGAAATGAATGTGAAATTTTTTTTTTTCAATATCTGTAAATGCCAATGCCAATGCGAGTCAGATTCACACACGGAGGGTTCCGTACAATATTAACTAATTCAACTTTGCAATGAAAAAAAAGAAGTTTCTTGTACGTAGCGGCAATAGGAATACATATTCTCTGAATTTCAGCTGTCTACCTATTACCGTTCATGAGACACCCCACTAACGGACGAATGGACAGCGGAGTCTTAGTAATAGGGTCCCGTTTGGCACCCTTCGGGTACGGTACCCTAAAAAGTAAGGGTTAGTCTCCTAAGACTATATTATACGCGTGGTTCCAACCCTTCAGGTGGCTTGCACTTACTGACCTGTCTCAAACCACCCTGAAAAAAGTGACAAATGGAAGAGCCGGATAGAAGAAGCGTACATATTACGGCAACCCCAAATAATTGGAAACAGTAGTGCAATTCTGTTCTTTTTTGACAGCTGACGACGACGACGTCCGTCGTCGCGGTCTATTCTCTATACATTCGTAGTGCGGTGCTACATTTTTCAATTGGTCAATTAATTAATGTTTAATTTTAGGAAGCTCCTATTAAGGTCGTATTATGTATCCATTATAAAAAAAAACCTGTCACTTTGTGGATCACTTTCATTTATGATAGTTTCTGTGTAATGTTATGATATTTGAAGTAAGTATGTTTTATTACAAATTATTTATTATAAATCCAAGACTGTTCTTTGTCGAAATCAGTCAAAAACAAAGGCCCAGTTCAGCAGAGGACATCTCGTGACAGAATATGATGATGATACTAATTTTATAGTGGTTACAGAGTTGGTATACATATTTCAGATATCTGCAGCTCGGATAAGTCATATTATGGGCATCCTTAAATCAGCCAATGATGAAGATATCTTGGAAAAACGTCGTCAAGCTCAACAGTTGAGACTTTTGGCGAGTAATTCTTTAACTCATCATCATCATCATCAGCCTATAATATCCCACTGCTGAGCACAGGCCTCCTTTCACAAATGAAGGTGAAAGGGAATGGGCAATACTCCACCACGCGTGCCCACTGCGGATCGGTGGAGGTAGGCTAGTGGTCAACCTACTGTTGGAATTTTTCAAGCCGCCTAGGAGGCATCCAACTAGCTTAACGACTATCACAGTTAAGTGATAACCGGGACCAACGGCTTTACGTGCCTTCCGAAGCACGGAAACGCTCGATTTGAAATACCACTAGGCGGTCACCCATCCAGGTACCGACCACGACAGGCGTAGCTTAACTTTGCTTTGAAGTAGCGCTCGTGGTGTAGCATGATTAGCCATTCTTAATCGATTCTTTAACTATTCTTGTTGAAATAAACATTGATTAAATTGTGCACAGCACTACAAAGTCAATGCATTTTTATTTACTGGAAATGCTAAAATTCTTCCAAATTCTATATAGAAGTCTTTGATATCTGGCTTATTTTTATTATTCCTTATAAAAAATACCTCG
Organism: Polyploca ridens; assembly: GCA_951394255.1. NCBI lineage: Eukaryota > Metazoa > Arthropoda > Insecta > Lepidoptera > Drepanidae > Polyploca > Polyploca ridens. The sequence goes on from OX596257.1 coordinate 12,749,084, forward strand.
TCAATTTAGTAGTATGTACGAGTATGTTATTAAACATTATTCGTGAAAAAATGTTAATTGTTTCAATATTTTCAAAATATGGGCGCTATATCTAGCTTTCTTTTTGTGAAGTTTATGTCGTAATATTAAGATAAAGTTAAACCAATGAATAGCCTTCATATTAAACCTTTAAAATTGGTATATTCAGTACATTAAAGTTTTACTAAAATATGAAATAAAATTAGCCGTTATCTAGTTTCCATATCATAAGTTTGCTTAGCTTGGGATTACGACTCAGATCATTAAAATAAATGAAATCCACTCGCAGAGCGCAGTTGATGTTTACAATACACCTTCCAGCCCATTTTAATTCTTTTGACTAATTGAAGTATTCAATTGTTTCGACATGCAATAGTCCGGGAGGTACTGATGCATTTTAGGTAGTATTAATATGCCGATCGATGGCCATCTTTTTCAATAGATCTTGAATGACTAATATGTGAACCACGCATCAGCGATGCACCCGCGGTGGGTTTAGGATTGGAAGGTTACGGCAGGGGTAAACTTTTTTTTACAAATTCATGCGAGCAGCTGACGCGTGTTCCCCCCTCCACCATGCAGCAGACGATTTTTTTCAGCTCAGTATTATGTCAAATACTTATGAAACAAGTTTGAGCCGGCGTACTATGTCTTTTTTTTTACTGGGAGTGGCTGATGACGGATGTAGAAGACTTGAGCACTTACTTGAGCAGACGGTCGGTTCACTTATTAGTCATATAAGATCAACTATACATTTCAACGTCAGCCGGCTTACTATGACTTTTGTGTTTGCAACGCTACCTCCCGGACTAACCGTCACAACGGAGTCGTCGTCGGTTGCTGTCAAAAACGTTTCAGAATACCAAAGCAGGACTGCATCAATGCAACGTATTTCTCATTGTGAGGTTGTTAATTCAACCTAGACATAAAAAAACTTATAAGATATTACTACATAATTAATTATAAGATCTTGCAGTCCTTCTAAAACAAAGCATGACCTTTGCTAAATACATTGTAACTTCAAAACAATCTTTCAACTTTATTTACTTTCAAAGATACTCATCCAGTGTTGACTATTAATAAAAATACCAAAACACAAAGTAAAAACACTAAAACCCACCGTAAGAACACTCACAGAAAACACTAACACTGCACAATCTCTCCGTACGCGGACGGCAACACAACTAACCTTACCACTTGTAAGTTACCACCACCAAACCACTTGGTTGCACCATTCACAAATTGACCGATGATGGGCTTAGAGGTATCTTAATGATTTAGTAATGTTATTCTTTTTAAATGTTGGTTCTATATTAGATTAGGTAAAATAAGGAGTTAGGTTGATTTTTTTAATGGATTAAGAGGAAACGCTGGTGGCGTTTGTTCCATACAAACGTAATCCTCAGTTTCCTCTCTGGATAATGACACTAGAGCAATGATTATTTTATCATGCAATCTGTAGGTACCACTGTATGTCCCTCGGTTGTGTTTTTCTCCATAAATTAATTATTATAAGAATCAGGAGCTATCCAAAAACACAAAAACTGACCATTTTTACTGCCCTTATCAAACGTCCAGCAAACAAATTTGACGAATATAAAAAATAAAAGGAAAACCGACAGACATAGTTTTAGACATAATTTATTTAGAAAGAAAATGTATTGAATACTTCAATTAAAGTTATTTAGTGCTATTAGAACCATAAACAAAAACAATATGACGATTTACAGGCTAGATTTCGAGCAATTTAAAGAAAAAAACTTGATAAAATCATATCTCAACTACCGTGACACTTAGGATATAAGGATTTGAAAACCAAGCAAATGAACCCGCCTACCCCTTAAAAATTGTGTCGGTCCATGCGTCGAACATCCTGTATAAAGTATTTTTCTTGGAAAACTGACCTTTGTTAAAGTCGGTCTCTTGTAGAGTACTAGTTCGCTGTAAAAGTCCTTTGATAGCAGATACTAACGTGCTGCTCCTGCCATACGAGAATTTTACAAATATTAGAAATTGAACACGTCCTTTGGATGGAAACTTGGCATATATCACAGACATATATACATATATCTATACTAACAGTAATTTATACTAATTTTTTTTTATTTATTTTTTTAATAGGTAATATAAATAATAATAAATAATAAATAATAATAAATTCTTTATTTAGAGAAAAAAGGTAGGTACATACATTAAGATATAACTAATTGGTAAGTACTATAAAAACTTGTTCACAATTACAAAACTTAATGTAATTTGAAGTGAGTTCTAGCCCCTCAAACTAGGATTCCCTGTGCTATGAGGGGCTAGGTCATCTCGCCTTAAATGATACTTAATGATTGTGAATGTGTGTTTAATTGTGTACTGATGTGCAGGTACTACATTATTTTAATGTACCTGTTTTATTTATTTATATATATATATATAACCAATATAGAATTTTAATCAATAATATAACAAGTAATATACTTAGTGAGCTAATATTTGTTATTGTAGCTTTTAAAAGCATACTATATTCTAGAACTTTTTCTTAATTTATTTAGTTTATATTTATTAGGTACTAATGGAATCGAGCGCTAATTACTACGAGCACTAATATTTGTACGTAGTATATTATTTACTCTGAGCTAACATAATCAAGCTGAAGAGATTTTTGTTTGTTTTTTTTTTAATTTATTTAATCGCGCTAATCTTTGGAACTACCAGTATTTCGTAAAATTATTTCACTAAAAGGAAGCTACACCTCCAAGTGTTATAGGCTAATTTTATCCTTGTAACACTGGAGAAACCGCGGAGACAGCTAGTATTACATAGCATTTGTCAAACTGTTATCCAAAGAAAGAATTAGCATTACCTAAATATTAATTAAGTAGCTTAATTACTTCACACATACTTATCCCACCAAAAACATTTTTATGTAAAATGTTGCCTCCAAGACATATGGCTCGCACTGTCAAAAAGTTATCAGATCTTATGTAGAGCCAAGCTTATAACTCTACATGCACTTACTCTACAAGCCCTAACTTCACAAACTCTACACACCGTAGTCAAAATATGTGGCTTGGCCGTTTCGCTACCGTCACATGGGAGTAAGGTGAAAAATGTATTCACTGTTCATTACTTTTTTGTTATTCAATAGTTCTTGTAGTAGTGAAACGGTAGTGAAAGTGATTTTTTTATAAGTATAATGAATAAAATAATATTATACTTATAAAAAATAATGTTACAGAACAAATTAGAGGGCTTGATCAAAAAGTCAGAACTCACGTCCTCGGGGTAGCACGTAGTCAAAGCATGAATCCTAAACTCTAAGCAAGAAAATCTAAGTTCATAGTTTGTGAGACGAAACTCCAAGGTTCAAACATTAAGTAACGGCCATGAAACTTAAAATTACTTAGAATTATGTGGTATGTATGACGTACACATAATTACGATAATAGGCATTCTTTTGTGATGTACAATGGTCAAGTGCATGTCCGACACGCATAAATGTTTCGGTTCCGTATCTCAATATTTATTTTTATTGTTTTCAAGGTTAAATGTTTTGTTTTGTTACCTTTTGTTTAGGTCGTACGATTTGTTTTTAGATTTGCTGAATAGCTTATAACTTATGAATATTTTAGTGTTTTGGGTATCCAGATGTGGCGACGAGTATAAAGGTTATATAAGAGATTTAGGAGATATATTCGTGGATTTTGTTTTTATGCTCGTTAGATTTTGTCTAGAATTTATATGACTATGATAAAAATAAATAGTAGTATGATTTTTAATGTTCACCAAGACATTAAGCTTTCCAAAATTTCCAGGCTATGGTAGCACAGCGGAAATGACGCTGTACCTAAAGTCAAAGTCAAAGCCATTTATTAAATTTAGGCCCTAGGAGGGCACTTATGAAGGTCAAAGCTACTGAAGTTACCACCAGATCGTAAGTCGGCCTTCAAATCAGAAGAACAGGCAAGAAACTCATCGCAACCCAGTGATGAAGGTCAGCGAAGGGTCCAGGTGTATTCTGGTAGATGTACTTTCGAGCCCTTTCGAGGTTTTGTAAGCAATCTCGGCTTCATCATCACTTAACAAGATGACGTAAAAATTCACTCGTCATTCTTATTTAATTTTTAACTACTTTTTACTAAACGCACAATAACACGCGTTTATAAAAAAAAGTATGGGACAAATTAGTCCGGCACGCAGCGTCTGTGTTTCCTGACTCTCATAATCTAAAAACTTTCAAAGCCAGAGTAAATAGGTTTCTTCAGGATAAGCGTGCTCAATCTCAGGCTTCGTCATCGTCCTTTATGGACGGTCAAAGGCAAGCACATTTTTTATAAAAAAAAAATGTGATATATTGCACACGCTAAAGCGTTTAGTGAGTGATTCAGGGTACGTGTATAAAACTCCTTCCTACTTACCTTACCTTATCAATCTTAGGTTTAAACCAGTGAGTGCAGAAGCGAACGGCTGGCACCGGAGAAAGTTGCAGGTACCGCGGGCCAATGTCAACAGCGACGGCGACGGCACGGCCGCGGCAGACGGAAGCGATCGCGTAATATGTTACGAAAGAGCTCGCGTTTTATTATTACAATTTAAATAATTATTACCTACTTTTTAGTTTTAGGGTACTGTTGCGATCGGACCATTTTTCATCGGGTTAATTATTGGTTGTGGAATGAGCTGATTATTACTTTGACGGGCCAGTTCACCTTACGCGCCGCAGGTCGTGGGTTCGATTCCCACACAGGACATGCATTTGTGTGTATGCATACAACACATGTCTGTCTGTATGTCCTGAGTCTGGGTGTAATTATGTATATTAAGTGTGTATTTACAAACAAAAAGTAGTATATGTATTATATCAGTTATCTGGTTTCCATAGTACAAGCTCTGCTTAGTTTGGGATCAGATGACCGTGTGTGAGGAATGTCCCAGGATATTTATTTATTTATTACGGTTCAAGGGTTTTACAAAAAAGGGCTTAAGAAACTCTCCAAGGTAGGCAGATGTTAGTCATCACTTACCATGAGTAGAATGGACTGCGTGTCAACCTGCCGACATAAAAAAATATGCGAGTATTGTTCTCCATAAAGATTCATTTAAAAACCACAGGGAGTAAATACCTAATATTCTAAATATATTTGCATTTTCTGAGCAAATACTGACACGCGTTGCTGAAATGAACAGGTGCAATAATATTACAAATTACTTTTATGGGGCTTTAGTAAAGAAAACTAGAAGACAAGAAGGCAAGATAGAATTAGCAATGTGCAATTAAGAGCAAAAACCAAATTACCCGATATCCTGGAAAAAATAGACCTCCAAAAATGGAGATGGACCGGCCATATGTTGAGATCTATACAAGTAAAGTGGAGCCAAATTACAACGAATTGGTATCCAAGAGATGGCAAGAGATGAGGACGACAACAAATGCGCTGGGAAGATGAGTTGAAACTTACTGCGGGACCCAAATGGAGGAGAGTTGCTCAAGACAGGAAGCAATGGAAACTACTGGAGGAGGCCTTTGCCAAAAGGCACACTGAGTTGAGAGACATCCTATAGCAAAACGAACTAAACAATAATCATAAAGATTAATCTCACACAGTTTAACGGGCTAAATAAATAAATAATAGTAAAGAAAACTGCAAAGATAGTTGACAATAATAACAAAACCAGGCCATTGAGATATTAAGAAATTATAACGTTACCATTTATATTGTTTCATTTGTTATTATTAATCATTTATTCGTTTTAATTTGTGAGCATTGAATTTGAATGGCAAATTGAAGGCGGACTTGGATAACTACCGCTTTAGGCTAAACGAAATCGCCCACTCTCCTTTTTGAAACAAAATATTACAATTACATTTAATATTATACTAAGAATATCTAAAAAGATTATGAAATACTGAACGTATTTTAAAGTATTTGTGTTACGTATAAATAAGCGTAATTTTTTTATTGTTATGGTCAAAGACTAAATATGTAAATATTATTATTATTTATATTATTCAGAATCAGAATCAGAATCCGTTCGATGAATTTATCATCGTATAATTATACAAATTCAAGCTCCATTTGATGGTTTCAAACAAACAAACAATGTATTAAAATGTACGTACGTAAGTTGAGTATGAAATTAATATTACAATTATTTAATCGCAATAGCAGTTCCTGGAATTATACAGAGTGTAACGGAACGGTATATACATCCGAAGGGGGTGAAGACTGTTATTTTTTTATATATGGTAATATTTATATGTATCAAAATATATTATGTTATCTATAGGTATGTATTATCTGTGCATTGTCTATTGGAATAAAAGTCTCTTTCGCATTGGAAGTAACGTGTATTAATAGGTTATGGGCATAAACCCGAATTTTAAGTAATTTCTCTAAGTTACAGTTTAAAGTTTACGTTTTACTTTCGCGAAATCATGAACCCGCAATATATTCAAAGTGTTCCAAAGTTAAAAGGCAGAGAAAATTACGATGAATGGAGTTTTGCAGTGGAGAATTTGTTGGTACTCGATGGCATGGTTCATTACATTAAAATTGTGCCGGAGACCGAGAGAAAACCTACAGACGACGCAAAAACCAAGGCGAAGCTAATTTTAACGATTGATCCCGGATTGTATGTGCATATCAAGGAAGCTAAAACGTCGGATGAATTATGGAAAATGTTAAAAAATATGTTCGATGATTCAGGTTATTCGAGAAAAATAACCTTGTTACGGCTTTTAATCTCATTGCGTCAAGAAAACTGCGATTCCATGACTACATATGTAACGCAAATTATTGAAACAGCGCAAAGATTAAAAGGAACAGGATTTGCAATCACTGATGAGTGGATCGGGTCATTATTATTAGCAGGTTTGCCACAAAGTTTTTCGCCAATGATTATGGCTATAGAACACTCTGGCATTCAGATTACCACCCCTCCTCCTTGCATCGTATACCTCATTGCTGAGGGACGTGACCTTTGTGGGTTATCTTTTCACGGACTATTGCTCGCCATCTGGATCGGTCTTCTGCTGTGTGGATAGCATCACACACACTGGTTTCCAATGCTGCGCGTATTTGATCAGACCAACGCATCGGGCTTCGACCCCTCGGCCTCTTTCCGTCCACCTTGCCAGTAATTAACAACTTCTCAAGGTTGTCGCCTCTCTTTCTTGCAATGTGGCCGAAGTACTCAAATATACGGCGTAGACAGGTTGTCGAAAGTCGTTGAGTGATTTTGAGTAAGCTTAGAATGGATGCGTTGGTCCGGTGCGCTGTCCATGGAATCTGAAGCATCTTTCTCCAGCACCACATTTCAAACGCATCTATGCGTGCGCGGTCGGCTTTCCTCAGCGTCCATGTCTCGGAGCCGTACAGGAATATGGAAAACACCAAGGATGTCACCAGTCTGCATTTGGTTCTACGCGAGATGTTCCTATCTGCCCATACACCATGAAGTTGTGTCATGGCATTTTTGCCCATTCCAATCCGTCTTCGAATATCGAGTTCACATGAGCCGTTGTTGGTTATGGTTGAACCAAGGTATGCGAAGTGATCAACTACTTCCAGATTCAGCGCACCAGTGAAATCGAGTGAGCCATTTCAGATTACCACAGATGCTATTAAGTCAAAGTTACTAGATATGGAAGTTTCAGCCGACACGGATACCAGTGGCGCTGCATTCGCTGCGAAAAAAACGATATACCATAAGAAAAGTAGCAACACTAATAACAAACATGGTGGAATGTCATCAAATATGACAGATGAAAAAAAATAATAATAACCTGTTATAAATGCAAACAACCTGGTCATTATCGTACACAATGTCCTTTGCAAAATAAAAAGCAGACTAATGCTTTTAGTGCGGTGTTCTTGAGTGGAGAATATTCAAAGGCCGATTGGTACGTAGATTCTGGTGCAAGCGCCCATATGACGGCCAACAGAAAGTGGTTAAGCAATGCAAACAGCACATTGAGTTTATCAGAAATCATAGTTGCAAACGAAATGAAATTGCCTGTTGTGTGTTCCGGAGACGTAAATATTACAACTGAATGTAATTACGACATCACAGTTAAAGATGTGTTATGCGTTCCAAATTTGACAACTAACTTGTTATCAGTTAATCAACTAATCAGAAATGGAAACAGTGTTAGTTTCGACGCCAATAATTGCTATATTCGCAACAACAAAAATGAATTGGTTGCTACAGCAGAATCAATTAATGGTGTTTACAGATTGAAGTTGAAAGATACAGAATGTATGTTGGTAGCACCAGCGGTAGCTAGTGCAGATTTGTGGCATAGGCGGCTAGCACACATTAACAGTTGTGATTTAAATAAAATGAGAAATGGAGTTGTTAACGGCTTGCGTATTTCTTCAACCTGCAACATGATGAAAGAAAAATGTGTAACCCATTGAATTATTACGCTTAGAAGCGAAGTATCGAACAAAAATCCTCGCGACTCGTAGGCCACTTGATAACCAATGTGTGCGTGAGTACCATATAATTACACTCGCTGACACGCACACAAGCGCACGAGTAATGTTGCAAGCTAAACGAAACTTTTCGGTAAAATTAACCTTCCGATACTAGTGAATGAAATTGGAAGTAAGTATTCATAAAATTGATTAAATAGTTTAAAATGTTCTGCGTCTTAGATAATTTATCATAGACACAGGTTATTTATTTATTACTAGTTTAATGGTATTTTAACATAGTAAACCAAGACAATGTGCAAAGCTATGAACGATCGTACAGTTTCTAGTAGGTATTGTTGGTTTGTATAGAAAAAGAAGATTAAGAGGTATGTAGGTATTTAATTATCATTATCGTATAAAAGACGAATAGCTATACATTCTTATAATATGTAACTGAATCTATACTAATATAGTATTAATATTTATAATAGGTACAATAAAAAAGAGATTTTTGTTTGTTTGTTTAAACGGGTCAATCTCTGTAAAAAAAACTACCTGTAAAACTACTACTGTGTAAAACTACCAGTCTGATTCGAAATTATTTCACTAATATGAAGCTACATTATCCCGAGTATTATAGGCTACTTATCCCAAGAACGCGGGTGAAACCGCGGGGGACAGCTAGTCAGTTATAATAGCTATAAGTAAAAGAAACAACTTATCGGACTCAATTACTTACTCTACTTCCGACTCTAACAAAATCAGTATCAATTACGTAAAACAACACAAATTCGCACACAAACAGCTGGCAACACTTTGCTCGAAATCTGAGTGAAGTATTTTTATTTTTGAATTTTGTTATTTTAGATGAATTACGCAATAAAATTAGTGGCTTATCTGTGGAATATTACAACAGAATTCTGATCTTTCTTCCCTGATGAATTATGACACAATTTTACTGCACAAACCGTCATATTTATTATTTTTCTGAGAGCTCCACTCACTAAAACGCCAGTCAGTACACTGACAGCGCGGCGGTCATTTGGAGCCATTATGGCTCCAATTGAATGGATTATGTTTCGCGCGTGTACTTTGTTTCTATGTGTAATAATTCAATGGTGTAACCTGTTGCGAAGGCAAACAGATGAGGCTACCATTTTCACATGTGGGAGAAAGGAGTACTGAAACACTACAGTTAATACATGCTGATGTATGTGGTGCTATGGAAACAAAGTCGCTAGCAGGTGCTCGTTTTTTTCTATTATTTGTGGATGATCATAGTCGCATGAATTTTATTTATTTCATGAAGAATAAAAATGAAGTGTTTCAGAAATTTAAAGATTTAAAGCCATGGTTGAGAATCAGCAACAAAAGAAAATTAGAATACTGCGTACTGACAATGGTGGTGAATTTTGTAATGGAATGGAAATGGACAATTATTTGACCAAAGCAGGAATAATACACCAGAAAACCACTGCATACACGCCTGAACAGAATGGTGTCTGCGAGCGAGCAAACAGAACTGTCATAGAAAAGGCAAGATGCTTATTATTTGATGCAAAGCTCGAGAAGAAGTTCTGGGCTGAGGCAGAAAATACAGCAGTATATCTGAAAAACAGATCGATTACTTCAAGTCTAGCAAACAAAACTCCCTATGAAGTTTGGTATGGGAAGAAACCGGACTTGAATCATATACGTCTGTTTGGAAGTCCAGTGATGGTTCACATTCCCAAACAAATAAGACTTAAGAGGCCGTTATCAATATGGAAACGGGCCGAATTAGGTATTTGACACGTCCACGCACACGCGGGAACGCTCAGTCGCGTGTGTGCGTGAGTCCAGGAGTCATTGATGGTTAATCCGGCGATAAAATGGTTTTGATCCATTGATATTTTTTACGTGTCTTTTACTTTTTGGTTTTTTCTATTGAAATAAAAAGTCTTGGTAGTAAATCAAATCAAAATCATCAATACCGGTTTGGAAGGTTGCATTTGCTGAGAAATGCCGGTAATAAACTCAGCAATGACTATTTTCAAAAACATTTTAGATTTATTACCTAACTATATATATAAATGAATTGATGTTCGTTAGTCAAAATTACTGGTCCTAGATACTGGTCCGATTGCTCTCAAAATCGATATTTGACAGTCCTCGGGGTCACAAAACAAGAATCTTTTCTCAGAATTTTGAAAAAGTATCCGCCATGTTGAACTTTTTAGATACCGGTCCGATTGCTCTCAAAATCGATATTTGAGAGTCCTCGGGGTCACAAAACAAGAATCTATTCTCAACATTTTGATAAATTGTCCGCCATTTTGAACTTTTTAGATACTGGTTCGATTGCTCTCAAAATCGATATTAGAGAGTCCTCGGGGTCACAAAACAAGAATCTATTCTCAAAATTTTGAAAAAGTGTCCGCCATATTGACCTTTTTATATACTGATCCGACTACTCTCAAAATCGATATTTGAGTGTCCTCGGGGTCACAAAACAAGAATCTTTTCTCAGAATTTTGAAAAAGTGTCGCCATGTTGAACTTTTTAGATACTGGTCCGATTGCTCTCAAAATCGATTTTTGAGAGTCCTCGGGGTCACAAAATAAGAATCTACTCTAAAAATTTTGAAAAAGTGTCCGCCATGTTGAACTTTTTAGATACTGGTCCGATTGCTCTCAAAATCGATATTTGAGAGTCCTCGGGGTCACAAAACAAGAATCTATTCTCAAAATTTTGATAAAGCGTCCGCCATTTTGAACTTTTAAGATACTGGTTCGATTGCTCTCAAAATCGATATTAGAGAGTCCTCGGGGTCACAAAACAAGAATCTTTTCTCAAAATTTTGAAAAAGTGTCCGCCATATTGAACTTTTTATATACTGGTCCGATTACTCTCAAAATCGATATTTGAGAGTCCTCGGGGTCACAAAACAAGAATCTATTCTCAAAATTTTGAAAAAGTGTCCGCCATGTTGAACTTTTTAGATACTGGTTCGATTGCTCACAAAATCGATATTCGAGAGTCCTCGGGGTCGCAAAACAAGACTCTATTCTCAAAATGTTGAAAAAGTGTCCGCCATATTGAACTTTTTAGATACTGGTCAGATTGCTCTCAAAATCGATATTTGAGAGTCCTCGGGGTCACAAAACAAGAATCTATTATCAAAATTTTGATAAAGTGTCCGCCATTTTGAACTTTTTAGATACCGGTCCGATTGCTCTCAAAATCGATATTTGAGAGTCCTCGGGGTCACAAAACAAGAATCTATTCTCAACATTTTGATAAATTGTCCGCCATTTTGAACTTTTTAGATACTGGTTCGATTGCTCTCAAAATCGATATTAGAGAGTCCTCGGGGTCACAAAACAAGAATCTATTCTCAAAATTTTGATAAAGTGTCCGCCATGTTGAACTTTTTAGATACTAGTCCGATTGCTCTCAAAATCGATATTTGAGAGCCCTCGGGGTTACAAAACAAGAATCTTTTCTCAGAATTTTGAAAAAGTGTCCGCCATTTTGAACTTTTTAGATACTGGTCCGATTGCTCTCAAAATCGATATTTGAGAGTCCTCGGGGTCACAAAACAAGAATCTATTCTCAAAATTTTGATAACGTGTCCGCCATTTTGAACTTTTTAGATACTGGTCCGATTGCTCTCAAAATCGATATTTGAGAGTCCTCGGGGTCACAAAACAAGAATCTATTCTCAAAATTTTGATAAAGTGTCCGCCATTTTTAACTTTTTAGGTACTGGTCCGATTGCTCTCAAAATCGATATTTGAGAGTCCTCGGGGTCACAAAACAAGAATATATTCTCAAAATTTTGAAAAAGTGTCCGCCATGTTGAACTTTTTAGATACTGGTCCGATTGCTCTCAAAATCGATATTTGAGAGTCCTCGGGGTCACGAAACCAGAATCTATTCTCAAAATTTTGATAAAGTGTCCGCCATTTTGAACTTTTTAGATACTGGTCCGATTGCTCTAAAAATCGATATTTGAGAGTCCTCGGGGTCACAAAACAAGAATCTATTCTCAAAATTTTGATAAAGTGTCCGCCATATTGAACTTTTTAGATACTGGTCCGATTGCTCTCAAAATCGATATTTGAGAGTCCTCGGGGTCACGAAACCAGAATCTATTCTCAAAATTTTGATAAAGTGTCCGCCATTTTGAACTTTTTAGATACTGGTCCGATTGCTCTAAAAATCGATATTTGAGAGTCCTCGGGGTCACAAAACAAGAATCTATTCTCAAAATTTTGATAAAGTGTCCGCCATATTGAACTTTTTAGATACTGGTCCGATTGCTCTCAAAATCGATATTTGAGAGTCCTCGGAGTCACAAAATAAGAATCTTTTCTCAGAATTTTTAAAAAGTGTCCGCCATGTTGAACTTTTTAGATACTGGTCCGATTGCTCTCAAAATCGATATTTGAGAGTTCTCGGGGTCACATAACAAGAATCTATTCTCAAAATTTTGATAAAGTGTCCGCCATATTGAACTTTTTAGATACTGGTCCGATTGCTCTCAAAATCGATATTTGAGAGTCCTCGGGGTCACAAAACAAGAATCTATTCTCAAAATTTTGATAAAGTGTCCGCCATTTTGAACTTTTTAGATACTGGTCCGATTGCTCTCAAAATCGATATTTGAGTCCTCGGGGTCACATAACAAGAATCTATCTCAAAATTTTGATAAAGTGTCCGCCATTTTGAACTTTTTAGATACTGGTCCGATTGCTCTCAAAATCGATATTTGAGAGTCCTCGGGGTCACAAAACAAGAATCTATTCTCAAAATTTTGATTAAGTGTCCGCCATTTTGAACTTTTTAGATACTGGTCCGATTGCTCTCAAAATCGATATTTGAGAGTCCTCGGGGTCACAAAACAAGAATCTATTCTCAAAATTTTGATAAAGTGTCCGCCATTTTTAACTTTTTAGGTACTGGTCCGATTGCTCTCAAAATCGATATTTGAGAGTCCTCGGGGTCACAAAACAAGAATATATTCTCAAAATTTTGAAAAAGTGTCCGCCATGTTGAACTTTTTAGATACTGGTCCGATTGCTCTCAAAATCGATATTTGAGAGTCCTCGGGGTCACGAAACCAGAATCTATTCTCAAAATTTTGATAAAGTGTCCGCCATTTTGAACTTTTTAGATACTGGTCCGATTGCTCTAAAAATCGATATTTGAGAGTCCTCGGGGTCACAAAACAAGAATCTATTCTCAAAATTTTGATAAAGTGTCCGCCATATTGAACTTTTTAGATACTGGTCCGATTGCTCTCAAAATCGATATTTGAGAGTCCTCGGGGTCACGAAACCAGAATCTATTCTCAACATTTTGATAAATTGTCCGCCATTTTGAACTTTTTAGATACTGGTTCGATTGCTCTCAAAATCGATATTAGAGAGTCCTCGGGGTCACAAAACAAGAATCTATTCTCAAAATTTTGATAAAGTGTCCGCCATGTTGAACTTTTTAGATACTAGTCCGATTGCTCTCAAAATCGATATTTGAGAGCCCTCGGGGTTACAAAACAAGAATCTTTTCTCAGAATTTTGAAAAAGTGTCCGCCATTTTGAACTTTTTAGATACTGGTCCGATTGCTCTCAAAATCGATATTTGAGAGTCCTCGGGGTCACAAAACAAGAATCTATTCTCAAAATTTTGATAACGTGTCCGCCATTTTGAACTTTTTAGATACTGGTCCGATTGCTCTCAAAATCGATATTTGAGAGTCCTCGGGGTCACAAAACAAGAATCTATCTCAAAATTTTGATAAAGTGTCCGCCATTTTGAACTTTTTAGATACTGGTCCGATTGCTCTCAAAATCGATATTTGAGAGTCCTCGGGGTCACAAAACAAGAATCTATTCTCAAAATTTTGATAAAGTGTCCGCCATTTTGAACTTTTTAGATACTGGTCCGATTGCTCTCAAAATCGATATTTGAGAGTCCTCGGGGTCACAAAACAAGAATCTATTCTCAAAATTTTGATAACGTGTCCGCCATTTTGAACTTTTTAGATACTGGTCCGATTGCTCTCAAAATCGATATTTGAGTCCTCGGGGTCACATAACAAGAATCTATCTCAAAATTTTGATAAAGTGTCCGCCATTTTGAACTTTTTAGATACTGGTCCGATTGCTCTCAAAATCGATATTTGAGAGTCCTCGGGGTCACAAAACAAGAATCTATTCTCAAAATTTTGATAAATTGTCCGCCATTTTGAACTTTTTAGATACTGGTTCGATTGCTCTCAAAATCGATATTAGAGAGTCCTCGGGGTCACAAAACAAGAATCTATTCTCAAAATTTTGATAAAGTGTCCGCCATGTTGAACTTTTTAGATACTAGTCCGATTGCTCTCAAAATCGATATTTGAGAGCCCTCGGGGTTACAAAACAAGAATCTTTTCTCAGAATTTTGAAAAAGTGTCCGCCATTTTGAACTTTTTAGATACTGGTCCGATTGCTCTCAAAATCGATATTTGAGAGTCCTCGGGGTCACAAAACAAGAATCTATTCTCAAAATTTTGATAACGTGTCCGCCATTTTGAACTTTTTAGATACTGGTCCGATTGCTCTCAAAATCGATATTTGAGAGTCCTCGGGGTCACAAAACAAGAATCTATTCTCAAAATTTTGATAAAGTGTCCGCCATTTTTAACTTTTTAGGTACTGGTCCGATTGCTCTCAAAATCGATATTTGAGAGTCCTCGGGGTCACAAAACAAGAATATATTCTCAAAATTTTGAAAAAGTGTCCGCCATGTTGAACTTTTTAGATACTGGTCCGATTGCTCTCAAAATCGATATTTGAGAGTCCTCGGGGTCACGAAACCAGAATCTATTCTCAAAATTTTGATAAAGTGTCCGCCATTTTGAACTTTTTAGATACTGGTCCGATTGCTCTAAAAATCGATATTTGAGAGTCCTCGGGGTCACAAAACAAGAATCTATTCTCAAAATTTTGATAAAGTGTCCGCCATATTGAACTTTTTAGATACTGGTCCGATTGCTCTCAAAATCGATATTTGAGAGTCCTCGGGGTCACGAAACCAGAATCTATTCTCAAAATTTTGATAAAGTGTCCGCCATTTTGAACTTTTTAGATACTGGTCCGATTGCTCTAAAAATCGATATTTGAGAGTCCTCGGGGTCACAAAACAAGAATCTATTCTCAAAATTTTGATAAAGTGTCCGCCATATTGAACTTTTTAGATACTGGTCCGATTGCTCTCAAAATCGATATTTGAGAGTCCTCGGAGTCACAAAATAAGAATCTTTTCTCAGAATTTTTAAAAAGTGTCCGCCATGTTGAACTTTTTAGATACTGGTCCGATTGCTCTCAAAATCGATATTTGAGAGTTCTCGGGGTCACATAACAAGAATCTTTTCTCAAAATTTTGATAACGTGTCCGCCATTTTGAACTTTTTAGATACTGATCCGATTGCTCTCAAAATCGATATTTGAGAGTCCTCGGGGTCACAAAACAAGAATATATTCTCAAAATTTTGATAAAGTGTCCGCCATTTTGAACTTTTTAGATACGACCAGTATTGGATTTTGAGAGCAATCGGACCAGTATCTAAAAAGTTCAATATGGCGGACACTTTATCAAAATTTTGAGAATAGATTCTTGTTATGTGACCCCGAGAACTCTCAAATATCGATTTTGAGAGCAATCGGACCAGTATCTAAAAAGTTCAACATGGCGGACACTTTTTAAAAATTCTGAGAAAAGATTCTTATTTTGTGACTCCGAGGACTCTCAAATATCGATTTTGAGAGCAATCGGACCAGTATCTAAAAAGTTCAATATGGCGGACACTTTATCAAAATTTTGAGAATAGATTCTTGTTTTGTGACCCCGAGGACTCTCAAATATCGATTTTGAGAGCAATCGGACCAGTATCTAAAAAGTTCAACATGGCGGACACTTTATCAAAAT
This sequence comes from Polyploca ridens, assembly GCA_951394255.1. Lineage (NCBI taxonomy): Eukaryota > Metazoa > Arthropoda > Insecta > Lepidoptera > Drepanidae > Polyploca > Polyploca ridens. Next base: position 12,765,469 of record OX596257.1, read on the forward strand.
TTTGAGAATAGATTCTTGTTATGTGACCCCGAGGACTCTCAAATATCGATTTTGAGAGCAATCGGACCAGTATCTAAAAAGTTCAACATGGCGGACACTTTTTAAAAATTCTGAGAAAAGATTCTTATTTTGTGACCCCGAGGACTCTCAAATATCGATTTTTAGAGCAATCGGACCAGTATCTAAAAAGTTCAAAATTGCGGACACTTTTTCAAAATTTTGATAATAGATTTTTGTTTTGTGACCCCGAGGACTCTCAAATATCGATTTTGAGAGCAATTGAAACAAGGCCAGGATACGTTGCTCCGCTATGGATTTCCAATGCCTACCCTCCTACTCCATCATCATACCCTGAAAATCATACATGATCAAAGTTCATCTAACGCCAATTCCAACAAACCCAAACACGGCTAGGATACGATGCTCCACTATGGAGTTCCAGTGCTTACCCTTCTTCTCCATCATCAGACCCTGAAAACCATATATGGTCAAAGTTCATCTCATGACAATTCTAACAAGGCCAAACACGGCCAGAAAGCATGTTGAAATCATCACAAAATATTTGGAATAATAATCTAATCTAATAATATATATAAAATGCTTTTGTGGGTACGTAAATACGCAGTTTTCTCAATCACCACCAACCCCAATCAACTTCCCGTTGGGGTGGTAAATACCCCTTGGTCTCCAGGTGGTAGTAAGGGAGTTTGGTCGCGGTGGGTGGAAGGGGGTGGTTGTGGGTGGCGAAAATGTTAAAACATATATTGCTGTCCTTTTCTAACGCATGAGGACTTCTGAAAAGATCTCAAAATTTCTGGAATGGAAAGTTCCAAAATGTGTAAAACGGTTATAATCGATCTGGAATATTCTAGAAAGTTCAACAAATATCTGGAATGATCTAGAAAATTCTAGAGTGAATGCAAACTATTATAATCGATATAGCATGTTTTGAGAAAGTTCTACAAATTTCTGGCTTCATCTAGAAAGTTCCAAAATGTCCAAAACTGTTATTATCGAGTTAGAATGTTCGAGAACGTTCTAGAAATTTCCAGAATGATCTGGAAAGTTCCGAAATGAGTGCAATTTATTATGATCGAGAATGTTCTAGAAATTTTCCGAATGATCTGTAAAGTTCCAAAATGAGTGCAATTGATTATGATCGATTTAGAATGTTCGAGAAATTTCTTGAATGATCTAGAAAGTTCCAAAATGAGTAAAACGGTTATAATTGATCTGGCTTCATCTATAAAGTTCCAAAATGTCCAAAACTGTTATTATCGAGTTAGAATGTTCAAGAACGTTCTAGAAATTTTCCGAATGATCTGGAAAGTTACAAAATTAGTGCAATTGATTATGATCGATTTAGAATGTTCGAGAAATTTCTTGAATGATCTAGAAAGTTCCAAAATTAGTAAAACTGTTATAATTTATCTGGAGTGTTCTAGAAAGTTCAACAAATATCTGGAATGATCTAGAAAATTCTAGAATGAATGCAAACTATTATAATCGATATAGAATGTTTGACAAAGTTCTACAAACTGGCTTCATCTAGAAAGTTCCAAAATGTCCGAAAACTGTTATTATCGAGTTAGAATGTTCGAGAACGTTCTAGAAATTTTCCGAATTATCTGGGAAGTTCATAAATGAGTGCAATTTATTATGATCGAGAATTTTTGGATTGGTCTGGAAAGTTCCAAAATGTGTACGAGTGTTATTATTGATCTATAAAAACCAAATCGAAGTGATGTACATCTAAATATTCTAGAGTGATCTGGTACTGGAAATTTCGGTATATAAATCGAAATTCAGTGACTTTTCGTCAGTTCAATTGTGATTGCAGTCGAGTAAAAAAACGAACAAACTATTTGAATGTTCTGGAAAGTCTCTCAATATCGAAAATAGAAATCTATAATATGTTAAAAAATGTATCCTTATATATTTCTTATATCTACCATTAAACATGCGATGTATTTTAACCCGAGCAACGCCGGGTTTCGCTGCTAGTAAATAATATAAATTACCAAAGAATCAAGAACTCACGGTCGCACTATTTTGGTCTGTAACCTGACGGTGTCGGCACGTCGTACGTAGAGTGTCAACTCGGTGCGCAGAGCGATACGTCCACCCTCTGGAAGCGCTCGGCGCGGTCTGCTGACTCGAGGCTTGCGTCGAGTATTATATTGCGCGATTTTGGTAGTTTTAAAATATTTTTTAAAGCCATTTTTTTTTAGTTTTTTGAACTTTTTTTTCAGGAAATGGTTTGATTTTGAGCTGAAGTTTATTTATGTTATTTTATTTTTAAAAAACGAGTGTTCTAAGTAGCCAAAATCAAAATATTTTTTTACTCAAGATTTTTATATGAAAGTGGTAAAAAGTGTTTCGTTTATTTTATAGACGACTTTCATAGTAATATATTGTAATTTTTTTGTACCGATTAGACGTCAAGACGATTCTTAAATATGTGATATTCTAAACCTCTTACAGCAAAAATTCAGAAACAGCCATCCGTTTAAACGTCGATTAAACAAAATTAAATAATAAAAATAAAAAAGTAGCCCGTTTATTAGATCATAATTGAAATGATCGTTCATGTTGTGCATTAAAACTTATAGAAATACAGTATTTAAACCGTAAAATCACGTCTGTAAATCAGCGAAATCGACAAAATTTAGGGTACGGCCTCTTAAATGGGATAAGAAAGCTATGCAGTATATACTTGTGGGATTCTCAGAAAATGTAAAAGGATATAGAGTATATGATCCGAAGAAAAATATTGTCGTCATCAAGAGAGATGTTAGTGATGGAAGAATTAAAAAACACAGAGAATAATGTTGAAGAGAAAATGACATGGATTCAATGTGAAGAACCATCACAAAATATTGAGGAGATCAGAGCTTCAGTGGGGGAGCCCTCAGTAAATGAATCTCTGACCATCAGACTATAGAGACTACATCAGGTACAGACCCTCTATAAAAAGTTTCAGCTCAAAATATATTACTCAAAAATTCAAACCAAATTTTTGCATTCAAGTTTTTTTTTATTTTTTATTTTTTTTTATACAAATACGTCGGTAAACAAGCTTACGGCCCACCTGATGGTAAGCGGTTACCGTAGCCATATGGACGCTTGCAACACACGAAGCATCGCTCACGCGTTACCGACTTTTCCCCCCTCCCCAATGAGCTCTGGCGACCTTACTCACGCGCAGGAACACAACTTTATACAACATAAGGCTGCGGTATTCTGTAAGGTGGAGGTACTTCCCCAGTCGAGCTGCTCTTTGAGCGAATAAACGCTACGCTCTACCTCTCTTTAATCTTAGTTTATTGAATTAAAATCATAACCAACATGTTACCGGTCAATGAGGGTCTTCATTTTGCGTCTCTTGCTAATATTAATATATAACTTTAAAATCCGCAATCTGTGCGCTTCGTACCAAAAAAGTGGATTACTGTAATGTATATACACTTTCCGTTACACCCTGTATGTTGTAGGACGCATGTCCTATCTAGCGGTGGAGAATAGGTGAAATAGTCAATATATTTTAGAATAGACTCTATTCAAAGGATAACTTCAAATCAACTCGGATAAAAATCAAAGGACCGCAACCGCCACCGTCCCCCTACCGCATTATTCGCTTGAGCGCAGCGGCAATTGCAACGCCTATTTTTTCTGACAGAAATCTTCGCTTTTTTTTTTTTTATACTACTTAGGTAGCAAACAAGCATACGGCCCGCCTGATGGTAATCGGTTACCGCAGCCTATGGACGCTTGCAACACCAGGGGTGATACTCGCGCGTTGCCGACCCTGCAGAAATCTCTTAACACCCTTTTTGAAGAACCCCATGCTGTACTCCATTGGGAAAACCACGGCGGGGAGTTCATTCCACAATCTGAGCGTCCGCGGAAGGAAGCTCCTTTGAGACCGCACCGTTCGAAACAATTCTGGTTTCAATATGTGAGGATGGACTCCCTGTCGGTGGCGAGAGTTGCGATGGTAGAAGGTAGCCGTGGGCATCATCTTAAACAATTCTTCAGAACACTTTTCGTTGTACAAGCGGTAGAACACACCTTCCCTTAAGTAAGATAACTCAAAAATAGCATACCAAATTACTCCTCCTCCATTAAAGCTATTACAATGACCTCAAGTGTGCCCATAGGTCGCTACAAATGTCAGAGCCGGCCACACGCTATTATCTATTCTATCCATGAGCATGTTACGGAGTTAATACCTTCAGCCGGTCCCCTCTCGGAGGACTTGAGACGTGGCCGATTATCCTAATCGGTTCGCATGACGTTAGTGCCTGTACTAATAACGAGGAATATCTGTTTGTTAGTTTAAGCTGGGTCGTCTGAACAAGATTATTTTTTAGTATATCAACGATAGGTGAAATAATTATTATTTCTCAGAAATATGAGGAATAGGAACTGGATATCCAACAGTTTAGGATAATAAAACCTTTTTTATCGTGTCCGCCCCGGAGGGAGCGGCTAAGTTAAACCCCACGGTGGTTGCCATCTGCGCTGAGAGAGTCAGGCAGTGGCGTAACTATACCATCTGGGGCCCGTGGAAAATTCTTTTGATGGAGCCCTATCAGTAAAAATCGTCACGTTGTACTCAGTTTAATTTTAATAAACTTCGAGATTTTCAGCGTACTCAATTACACGTTGTATATGTCCCACTAATGGCCATAGGCCTCCCCTCTTAGGCGAGAGGGAATGGTCTGTAATCCCCACGCTAGCCCAATGCGTATTGGAGACTTCACATCCATATCCATAGAACATAATATCTCAATGCATTCATCATCTATTCGGTGAAGGAACAACATCGTGAGGTCTGTAACTCAGGTACAATGTAAAAAAATATTTTTAAGCTCGCGGCCTCTTGGGCCGGGGCCCTCTTGGGTCGGGGGCCCGTGGCATTTTGCCAGCCCTGCCACCCTATTGTTACGCCACTGGAGTCAGGCTCTCTTACAGAACCCAAACTCGAGCCTATGCCATACTCCACGCGTGGCGTTGACATAGCCCGTCTCGAGAGAAGTGTGATATCCCCCAGCACCCTCACAGTGCTATCGCACGATAAGTTGTGACCACAACGACCCATCGTCCTAATTCGGGCCGCTTCTGGTCTTTCAGGGCCCCCGCCCCGAAGGCCCACGACCCCAAAGATCCCCGTTTAGTCTCCTAACGCAAACTAACACAACGGATGGATAGGTTCTAGTTTTGCTTTGGTACAATGTGCGTTTAATAACTTATTATAGAACGCAATGACGTCATTACGGCCCAAACAGCATCTTCTTTCCTCTATCCTTACATAGGATATCATGGTTTATATCAAACTCTCTTATCCTCATTTACATAGTAATACCGCGACGTCTTTCCTTGGCCTTCGTTTTTTCGTATACTCTTCTTCTTCTTTTTCTATAATGGGACCACTTCCTCTGATAAACTCTTTTTCGTCTGATCATTCATCCATTTCAACTCAGGAACATGTGTCTTGTTACTGTCGTGTATCTGCTGGTGCTTTTCCTTTTTCTAAAGCGACGAAATTATATAGTACGGGAAATTGCACGGGTGAGTATCATTGCTATTAAAATTACACTAGGCGTTGCCAAAGCAAACCCGCAGCTATCAACTATCGTAACTCGTTAGTTAACGTAGCCATTTCCCTCTGCCGACATTTTCCCCGTTTTGACACTGAGATATTAATTAGTCACCTTTGTTAACTTCCAGCAAACTCGCTCTATGACAATGGATGTTCCTTTTCGTTAATTAAGTGAGTTTAATAAATTTTTGACGGAGTATTTTGCTAAAAAGTTTTTTCATTTATTAATGTTTCAATTGTAATGTCGGTTAGTAAGAAGGATCTTTAATTAGCAAGAAAAATAATAATAATAGTTAAAAATAAAAAATAAATGTTAAGAAATTCTTGGACACAAAGAATCTCTTGATGTAAAATTTATTTAATTCTGCCAACAATTTATTTTAAAACATTTATTTCTACTAAAGTCACTGGCTGTTCCATCTTCAGGAATCTCTGGAATAAAGGCTGTGAATAGACTTGCTGCCGGTACCTATAGAAGTTTTCAACATTTCCACACATTCCGATCGCGTTGTCGGCGATTTCGTGACAATTCCCAACTCACACTCTATTTGGTAGGCCGACAATTAGAAAGTGTAATGAGAAGGAACAAAAGAGGCACGTCAAGTAATTTAGTACCGTGTCATATTACGCAATTAACAGTTTTCATACAAATTGTCAAGACAATGTCAATATATTATAACATGAAAGGGTACTAAAGTAGTCTAGATGCTGCTGTGAATGTTTTGAATAAGTGTAGTGGGAGCCAAAATAAGGAAAAACTACACGTATAGCATATAGCGCATAACTGAGTAGGTTCCTGCGGTAGTAGAACGGTGCGGGAGGGGTGTGTTTTCATTACGTAAAAAATACCACTAAAGACTTACCCCCTTATTCATAATCGCTTTTTAACTAAATCAGTGTAATAGTATGCCCCGTCTCACTCTTTCGATCACCAAATGTCACCTGTCAGATAAAGACTTCGGAATTTTGATAACTTTGTCATGAATAAGGGGGTAAGAGAATAGAGATCTAAAAATATATCATGTGTAATAGTGAGACAGTTCTAATACGTCATATAATGACCCCCTCCCTCACCACTGTACTACCACAGGAATCTACTCAGTTATGGGCACCTGTAGTGAGGTGTCAAACACCTTTAGAAGCGTAGCGTAGAGTTACAATGGCGATTCAACCTTTTGGCTTGCGTTACATCGCCACATTACACTGTCGCGACTATTAAACTTTTTTTAAATTAAACTGGCTTGGGTTTGGCCATAAATGGATGGTGACGAAGCCTAAGATGGAGCACAGTTACCCAGAAGAAACATATTTAATCTGACCTTAAAAGTCCTTAGATTGTAAGAGTCAGGAAACAGACAAGCAACTTTGGTCCTCACCTCGAAAGTCACATGCAATAAAGGTAGAACCGCAAAGCAAAAGTTAGTATTAGGCAACTCATACGTAGATTGAACTAGATAAAACTCAATAAACCTGTAATCATGCTGGCAAAGGTTGAAGTTCCGACCTTTTGCGAACTCTAATCATTAGTTAGGTCTTACTGAGTACATTACTTCCCAAAACGTAATGTTGGTTTTAGGGCTGTCAATTTCTACTTTGTGATGACAGGGACGTGTGGGTTCCAAAGTACAACAATTAGAATCAGCCCTGGGTAAATACATAAGATTTACTGTTGTGTAATATTTGTCAGCTTTTGTCGCAGTTTTTTTCGTGCATCCGATATAAGGAGATCTGTCCATAAAAAATGATACTCCTGGCAGTTATTGTATGGCAATAAAACATTCACTCGTCTAATAGTAGTCTGTAGATAAATTGTGATAGTTCAAATTAGATGTCGTTGGATACCACGCTGGACTTGGTTGTGGCTGGAACAACAAGATTTTGGATACTTCGAGAATGAGCCTGAGCCTAAAGGAAAGTATAGGATTATGGTAATTAGTGGGGCTTTTATCTCACGCCTAACTATATACCAGTTTAAATTAATAATAACAATGTTTATCAGTAGCTTAAAAATTTGAAAACAAATTTACATCATTATATGTAGTCAAGTTCCTTCTGGCAGCACCTAACTTACAATTTAGAAAATTTTGTGGGACTTGAAAGAATTATATGTGCAAAAATCGTGACACCCCAGTTTTTACCGGGGCGTCACGGTGCGTCAGTTTGGCAACCCTAAGGTTAGGGAGGGGCGAAGAGGCAAAGTTATATTTCGTATGGTATCAATACCTAACTCGGTAGGAGTTGGTAACCCAATATTCGGTTAACGGTTAACATCAATCAACTACGACGTCGATGCGGCTGTTAATTAAAAATTTCCGATATTCCCGGTAATGCCTAAGTTATTTGAAACTTATAACATGATATGGTTTAAACCATGTCGTACGTACGTTTTAAATTTTAATATATCCGTCACGTTCTAGTGTTATATAACGAAAAGAGCCGGAGCTAGTTATCTTAAATTCTGAGTCTTACTGGACTTGGTGTCAAGGTCAATCATCTAAAATAATGAGTGCGCTACTACTACATTAGGCTCGGTTAATCTCTAGAGGTCACCCGATAGCCTACAGCATCATCGATTCCTTATAAATGTAGGCTTCCTGATTATTATAGGGTATCAGCGGATACCCTCTCATGTCGGCATCATGGGTAACGAGGAAGCCGACCAAGCAGCGAGGCAAGCAATAACTAATGGTATTCCATATAGTTGTCTACCGCTTCACTATGAAATATTAAGTAAACTAAAGTTAAATTACAACAATATATGGGTAGAAAATAAACTAATTATCCTACCAAAAACATTTTCATGTAAAATGTTGCCAAGACTAGACCATATGGCTCGCACTGTCAAAAAGTTATCAGATCTCATGTAGAGCCAAGCTTATAACTCTACACGCCCTAAATCTATAAGCCGTAACTTCAAAAACTCTACACCTTAGTCAAAATATGTGGCTTGGCCGTTTCGCTACCGTCACATGGGCGTAAGGTGGAAAATGTATTCACTGTAATACAATAGTTCTTATAGTAGCGAAACGGCCAAGCCTTGTAGGAATTTGTAATGGTATCTTGGCTTCCCACTTGTCTGAGGAGGCCAAGATGATGATTTACTTGTACATTCACGTGTTGTGAGTTTGAGGTACCTACCGACATTGTATGTTCCTACTAGCAACTACATAATTATGTTGATTACTGTTTTGTTTATTATATTTTTATATTTGTGTGTTAAGACTTACGGGAGACTTTTTAAAAATAAATAAATTATTTAAAAACAATGATTTGCTCTCTACTGTCTGAGAAACAAAAGTCCAAATTATATCCATTGAGCTATTATTATTATACTACGTATAGAGAAGGGGCCATCCGGCCACACTTGTTGTTGTAGAACGATGAACGAAACGCGTAAGCGCCGTGAAAATCACGGTGTTTGCGAGAAAAATACTCCTAAAATCGTTCTGATCTGAGCGCTACGTGATCTACTGTCTGATTAGACGACTAATTATTGTTTCAGCGCTAAAGATAACTTTAGTTGACTCTAAAAAAATGGAACATAAGCTATGCTTATGACAGCTTCTCCATACGTAGTAATAATAGCTCAATGATTATATACTAATTAATACTCCTAAAAATCCTAGTAATTCAACAAAAATACTGCACCACTTTTGACCGCAACACAGCTCACACCGCCTATTATATCTGTACACTAGTCATCGATACGGTATACGTTGGGAGCGTTAAGTGAAATTTCCATATCAAATTACTGATCCGATTCGAAAGCAAAATGAAGAACATTAAATAAGGGTTTATTTAGTGCTAGATATATACTTGATAAGGTTTACAATGTTGTTTGTTTGTTTGGGTTGCTAACATGGAATAATGGATCCAATGTCTACAGAAAATTAATCAGTGTTGAAGATATACGAAGAAAAAGCCTTGTTGTCAGCGTGTGACTGAATTTTCAGTTTTCATGACAATAGCGGCTAAGGATGACTTATATAGAGATAGAATATTAATAGAGTGAATTTATTAATGTATGTACCATGAGCACGGATATATGCAATTTTCCTTGAAACAAACTACGCGTTCATAGTTTGAACTACTGAATACTTGCCAATTAATTATTAATTAATTAATAACAGAATTAATGCCAATTTCTCGTTTATTATCCATACTTTTATCGAGAGCAAATGACAAGGAACTTATATCGTTATTTTCTGTCACGCTTCGCACAAGGTAAGCGACACACTATTACTTTTTTAATATTCTTACCCCCTTATTCATAATAAAGTTATCAAACGTTGATTAGCTAAAATTCCGAAGTCTTTATCTGACAGGTGACATTTGGTGATCGAAAGAGTGACACTATTACACTGATTTAGTTAAAAAGCGATTATGAATAGGGGGTATGACTTATTCTTTACAATATAAATGAATAAATATATTTCATGAGAATTTCTCTTTGATATGTGTTTAATGTTTCTCTGCAGTTTGTTCAACTAACGTATCTATCAAATACAATGATACGTAAACATATCATTTAAGACATTTCACAAATTATTCATTCATTTGAAACCGCGCAGGACAGCTATCCTGCGCGGTTTAACCCGCGTTCTCGGGATAAAAAGTAGCCTATGTCCTTCTCCATACCATAAGCTATCTGCTTTCCAAAAGTATTATTCCAGTGTATGATCTACCCATGAGCTAAATTTCATCATGATCTGTTGTGCCGTTGAGGCATAAAGTGTAATAAACAAACTCACTTACAGTAGTACCCACGGAATAGATAAATAAGGTTGGAAAGGCCCTCGCTCCAATTTTGTACTAGGACCAGTGTCGCCGCTTGACCCCCACTATTTTAATTTCTACACATACGCAATCATATTTTTACAAATATTTCGCACACAACCAAATCACGCACACATAAATCTCAGGGCAGATATTCGTTCGCCCACTAGCACTAAGCTACCGTGGGCATAGACACTCACACACGCAAAAATGCATACACCTGTCAAAAATGTTGACAACTTACAGTAGGGATGGGTAGTAGTGTATAATCGTTAATGAATCGGTTCGATTATCAATTATTATTCTCATAGAACTTGGAATCGATAGTTGCATGGTTATGCTGTACGGATTACACAAAACTAACATATCTTTTTCTATTGAATTAATTATATTATTATTCAGCATAATGATTTTTTGGACCGGCAATAATCAATTTGTGACAATTAAAAACTATTAGGGTATGTAGTGGTTTTTTTACGGATAACTGCGTGATAGATATATAATATATTATATTATAGTGCGCAAATAACGAAAATTTTTACAACAAATTATATAGTTAACTAAATCTTAACTTCTAATGTTCGATTTGTTTTATTTCTAAACTGATTATTGATAGTCTGGTTGTTCGTTGTGCTTGGCACTTCACTAAGTGGGTGGGACCCGCCAATGAAGAACGACATTATCGTTAGTAAGTAATTACCGAAAAAATACGATACTTCATAGGCGTGAGCTGTTAAAATTATGAAGCTAAATTTGACAGATTTGATTTGCTTGATAAAGTCGATATTTTTATCGATAAATTATCTGATGAATGCGTGGGGAAAAATGTAACATGAAATTAATATTAAGAAATTATTTTATTTTATTTTTTTACTATATACTAGCTAAAAGCGCAGCTTTGTAAGGGCTCGTAAGATTTTTTTGTAACTAAGTTTAATATTTTAATTTCAATAAGCCCAAATATGATTAGGATAAGGATACGTCGTTCCACTATGGAGTTTCAGTGCTTACCCACACTCCAACTCCATCATCAGACCCTGAATACAATATATGGCCAAAGTTCATCTCACGACAATTCCAACAACCCCAAACATGGCTAGGATACGTTGCTGCGCTATGGAGTTCCATTACCTACCCTCCTACTCTATCATCAGAGCCCGAAAACCATATATGGTCAAAGCTGTTCTCAGGACAATTCCAACAACCCCAAACACGGCTAGGATAAGTTGCTCCGTTATACAGTTTAAATACCTACCATTCTACTCCATCATCAGACCAGGGATACCACATGTGGTCAAAGTTCATCTCACGACAATTCCAACAACCCCATCCAGCGCATGCCCTCCTACTTCCATCATCACACCCCGGAAAACCATATATGGTTATTGAGCTATTATCACTATAGCTCAATGTATATGGTAAGTCTTATCATCTAGACAAACATTTTAATTACCTATGCTAAATTTCAAATATAGATTTGATCCTATACTTTCAATTCTTGATTGTGCATCATCTGTAGAGGTGTGATCGTTTTTTCGTAAAGTGTACCACAATGTGTAGAACTGAATCAGATAGTAGATCTGACCAGGGAGAAAATTCTCATTCACTCGAATTAATCACTTGTTCCAAATAAAGTTCGAATTCGTACTTTTTTCGAGTGAAAATCAAGTTAGGCTATTCTGAGAATTTCGAAGCCGCCATTTTCTCTTATTTTTCGAGGGCTAGCGCTCGAACTACTTCGACTGGTCGGGACCGTTCGAAACGTATTTCGAATGCGAACTATCAAACGTCAAACAGTTAGGTTGTCATTTGGAAACATAATGACAGATAAGCCTAAGGATTTCCGTTACTCACAGAAAATATTTTGTCATATTCATTTATAATTATTATATAAAATTGATTAACTTATGAATTCCGGATATATTAGGATTGGTGGGTTTTTGCGTTAAAATATCAATATGGAAAACGAGGAGCCTCCCAGGATAAAGGTAAGGACTTACCAGGAACTCCTATGGCAATCCAATGATTATGAGCACTATTATTTCACAAATCACCAAGTTCACATGCGTTTCGATCTGTAGCGTATTTCGTACTGAATCTTGCGGGATTGCGAGACGCGCGCGTTACGTTTACTCACACACACGCGTTCGTTCCGGGCTTCCTGGTCTGGCCGCTTAGTAGTAAGCGAGCAGAGCAGGAAGGCGCATTCTCCATGCGACCGGACGGGTGGGCAGGTTGCGGATAGCCCGACCCATCTCCCCCCCCTCTCGCGCCCATGTGGACGCGGGAGGGGGGGGGGAGTGGATGTCCACATTTTTCAAGGACCCCGGACAACGGAGGGATGTTGCATATCTGCCCCGGTCTGCAACACCTAGTGCTTTGCTCATAACCCCCTTCCCCTCCTGAGCAGAGCATGTCCCCTTAACCTAATGCGCCACCGGCCCCGCCATGCACCCAATAGCGTGCATGTCGGGGAACGGTGAGCGCATTCCCATCACAAAACATCACACTCCTCTCCCAAAATGTTACCCTTTCCTTTTCTCCTCTCAGCGGCGGATTTTCGAAGTCTGATTCCGCCGGCCCACCATCACGCAAATATGGGGATGGTGGGTAACGTTAAGACCTCCTGCGCTTTGACCGTGCGCAGCATAGCTGGTAGGGGGGATAATGGGATCCTGGGGGGTTGAGTCGGACGGGGCCGGGTAAGATGCCTTCGCGAGACAACACGCCCCCTTTGGCCTGGCATTCCATCCGGGAAGGCGGCGGTAGGGAGTTAGCTAGCTCTATCGTAATCGGTCTTGGTGTCCCGTCAGAGGGACACTTTGCTAGGGTTTCTAGGTCGTGCGGCAGGCAGTCGGCGGAGCGCGGGGAGTGTCGGGGAGCGCCGGAGGCTTCTCACCTTCGGCGTAGCCACACTTTCCTTCGCATCGTGCGGACTCGCTCTGTTGCTGACCTGGGACCCTATATTTATCACAGTAGGCTTGGTGTCGTGATCGGCATCCCCTTATGCGGGCTCCATGGAGGGTGGGCCGCTGTGACAGATGAATGAATTATAAATTAACGTTATGGATACGAGAATCGACCACACACGTTCGGCTGCTCCTAACGGAGCGCCGTCACTGGGCAAGGCTGCACCTTCGGGAGCGCCAGCCCAGATCAACACCACCAACAACTCGGCTGCACCTTCGGGAGCGCCGACCAAACACGAGGACACCTTTAAGATGACCTCTCTGGGGACAGCTATGCCGGATAGTTCCGTTCGTAAGGATACAGTCTGGAGTATTGTCCCCAGAAGCACCAACACAGGTGCACACAAGCTGACGGCGAAAGCTGGCGCTGCCAAACACAAGCTGCCGGCGAAAGCTGGCGCTGCCACACCACACCCACACAAGCTGCCGGCGAAAGCTGGCGCTGCCACACCATACCCACACAAGCTGCCGGCGAAAGCTGGCGCTGCCACACCACACACACCAGGCGAAGAACCTGGGACCTCCAAAAAGCGCAAGAACCGAAAGGGGAAGCGCAAACAGGGGGCCTCAGTAGACACGCCCACCAACACACAGGCGTCGAACCCGACCCTACCCGAGGGGAATGACCCAGTACCCGTCACGCCACCTGCAGTTGGGAAACCGACCAGCGGGCCGGCAATGACGGCGGAAAAGCCAGCCCCGCCTGAGACCGCTGCCGGAGGCGCCAAGTGCGGCAAACACAAGCGGTCCAGAGGGAGAAGAGCCGGGGAGCACGAACTGCAGCACAAGCAGGAACAAGCCGCAGTCACCAAAAGGCAACGTCCGGACGAGTCGACAACTCCAAAGAACGAAGCCAAACGAGTGAAGCAGAGCGGAAACCAACAAACCAAGGGTGCGGTGAGCTACGCTGACGCCATGAGGACTAACGAACTCTGCGTCGCGATCCTCACTGTACCTTTCCAGGCCCTGACTGCGGAACAAACGGAGACGGTGAAGGACGCGCTGGTGAAGAAGCTGGAGGAGATCATCTTCTCTGGTACTCACTCGCGCGACGGAGAACTGCCCCCGGCGTTCCGAGGAAGACCGTTCCACTCTGAGGGAACCCTCAAACTCTGGTGCGAGGACACCCACGCTTTGGAATGGCTTCACAGACAGGTTCCAATGCTGACATCACCAATCCCGGGGACTACACTGGCAGTAAAACGCCAGACGGAGATCCCCAGGCTTGTTAAGGCCGGCGCATTCGTTCCTGGGTACGTGGGACCAGTTGACACACTTAGGTGGGCACTGGACAACCAGAACCGGCGATGGTTCCGGGTCAACACCTGGACCTGCTACGCCGCTACCCAGGAGGCGGATGGTCCCAACAAAGGCACCTACCTGACGTTGGGAATTCCGGAGGATGAGGTAGCAAAGCTGATCGCCAGGCAAAGGCGGCTGGCTTACTACATAGGGAACATCTTCATCCGTTTCCACAGGGACTCGGGTGTGGAGAACGCTGACGCGGACCCTATACCGGGTCAGGTGGAACCTGCAGCCGGGGTGAAGGCCGATGGTAAAACTACCGCTGGTCGACACCCTGGCGCGGTGAAACCACTGCCCCCCGCGCGCCGTACTGCGACCGCCCAGAAGCGGATGCAAGGCAGCGCACCTCTCCCTCACAGCGTGGAGCAGCCGAATACCAGCACTGGGAAAGGCGCCACACCACCTGAATGGGGGAGAAGGGGCGGACCTGGAAGTTCGGATGGAGATAGCTTGAGCGACAGCGATGGCGCCCACTACTCTCCTCCAAGTTCCTAACATCATACAAATAAACCTCCAGCACAGTCAGACGGCAACGGCTGTCCTACGCCGCAGGCTGGAGGTTACCAACAGAACCGTAGCACTGATCCAGGAGCCGTGGATCAGAAACGGCAGGGTCTGCGGTTTAACCAACATTGAAGGTAAGATCTTACTTGACACAACAGTAGACAAACCTAGAACGTGCATTTACGTACCGAAATGCATACCAGCTACACTAATAAATGAGTTCTGTTCCAGAGACCTTACAACTGCAAAACTGCAGGTAAACCTGTCCTCCGGACCCTCGGAAGTATTGATTGCGTCAGCTTACCTGCCAAGTGACGCAGACACTCCTACCGACACAGTTGAACAACTCATTAGACACTGCGATGAGAACAAACATGAACTCATCATTTCCATGGATGCCAACGCCCATCACAGCTTGTGGGGCAGCGCAATAACAAATAAGAGAGGTGAGGACCTAGTCGCATTTCTTATCTCAACTGAACTCAGGCTACTCAATCGAGGATCGGAACCTACTTTCGTTACCTCAAGGGCCCAAACAATCATAGACCTAACGCTGGCCACAGAATACGTTGCCGATCACATCAGCGAATGGCATGTATCAACAGAAGCATCCTGTTCTGACCACAGATGGATATGCTATAAACTAAATATCACCACAGCACTACCAACCCCTAGACGCAACCCGCGAAAAACGGACCGTACCTGCTGTATCAAACTGGTCAACGAACGTTTATTACGAGAACCCCCGCCGACTGTCGATCTTGACACAGTGGGAATCGAAGACCTAACAAACAAACTCGCTACAACCCTACTGAGCAGCTACCAGGACAGCTGCCCACTAACAGCTACATCAAGTGGCAGTGACAACTCCAACCGCTGGTGGAGTCCTGAACTTGAAAAGCTACGGGAAAAAACGAGGAAACGACTCAACAGAGCAACCAACACCAAAGACGAATCAGACTGGGAAGAGTACAGGAAGGCTCTTTCCCGCTTCAAAAAGCAGATTCGCAAACGCAAAAGGAAGTCCTGGCGAAAATTTTGTACAAACATAGAATCAATGTCGCAAACTGTCAGAATTAAGAACATATTATCCGGGGAACCTGACAGAACTCTGGGTAGCCTCAAAAACACTGATGGCACCTTTACAAAAAATGACAGCGAAGTTTGCGAACTACTACTGAAGACACATTTTCCTGAATGTGCTATATCAGACAACATCTCATGGGACGCACCCAACAACACTACACCACTCGACCCCGACTGGACTGCAGCCAAAACTATCATCACATATGATAAAGTTTTATGGGCGATCAACAGCTTCCTACCATTTAAATCAGCAGGAATAGACGGCATATTCCCAGGGCTTCTGAAATGGAACGTGCATACCGTAACACCGTATCTAGTGGCCATCTACAGAGCATGCCTTGCACACCGCTACGTTCCTAAACAATGGAGAGAAGTAAAAGTTGTATTCATACCAAAACCAGGTAAGAGCGACTACACACAACCTAAATCATTTAGACCCATCAGTCTCACTTCTTTCATGTTGAAAACACTTGAGAGGGTTTGTGACAGAGTGATCAGAGATGGCGCTCTCATGGCAAGACCCCTTCAACAACAACAGCATGCTTACAGCCCGGGAAAATCACCAGAGTCGGCACTGCACAGCGTGGTCTCATACATAGAGCGCTCACTCACAAACAAACAATCAACACTCGGCACTTTCATTGACATTGAAGGAGCCTTCGATAAAACCACTTTCAGCAGTGTAAGCACGGCACTGAGGAGACATGGAGTCCACAACACACTTTGTGAATGGATAGACTGCATGCTCCGATTCAGAGCAGTACAACTCACCGTCAATAGCACCGTTCGGGCAGTGGTATCCAGGGGCTGTCCGCAAGGAGGAGTCCTATCCCCACTGCTGTGGAACATAGTAGTTGATGATCTGATCCGCAGACTAAGTGACGAAAGATTCTTCACGGTGGGCTACGCGGATGACATAGTAATACTAGTAAATGGCCTTTTCGAGAGCACCCTGTGCAACATCATGCAGAAGGCCTTACATATAATCGAACAATGGTGCAATGAGAATGGGCTCACGGTTAACCCTTCCAAAACTGTACTAGTATTGTTTACCAACAAAAGGAACATCGGAACCGTCCGACTACCACAACTGTGTGGAACCGAACTATCCCTAGCAACTGAAGTAAAATACCTAGGTATAACTATCGACAACAAGTTACTATGGAACAAACATATCGAAGCAAAGATAAATAAAGCCAGCATCACCTTCTGGCAGTGCAAAAGGATGCTTGGAAAGACTTGGGGACTGTCGCCCAAGTTAACACTATGGCTTTACACAACTATTATCAGACCAATACT
This sequence comes from Polyploca ridens, assembly GCA_951394255.1. Lineage (NCBI taxonomy): Eukaryota > Metazoa > Arthropoda > Insecta > Lepidoptera > Drepanidae > Polyploca > Polyploca ridens. The sequence goes on from OX596257.1 coordinate 12,783,013, forward strand.
AACATATGGAGCTCTGGTGTGGTGGCCTAAAACCAAACTCACTACAACCAGAGACAAGCTCCTAAGATTCCAAAGGCTAGCATGCACGGCAACGACAGGCTGCATGAGAACCTCTCCAACCAAAGCCTTAGAAATGATACTCATGCTGCCGCCACTGGACCTCTTCATACAACAAGAAGCAACGATGGCGGCCCTGAGGCTCAGAAGTCTGGGACTCTGGAAAACTAGCACTAAAGGATCACACTCGGAAATACTAGTGGGCATCGCTGACTACCAGCCGCTCACGGAGGCACCGTGTGACCGCATCCCTAAAACACATGTCTTTGACCGTCACTATAAGGTGAAGTTACATGAAGAACCAAAGGACCAATCTGGCATACACGAGATTAGAGTGTACACAGACGGTTCCAAAATGAACAAAGGTACCGGAGCAGGAATATTTTCACCGGACCTGAACATACACATAACAGCGGCACTAGGTGCTCATAGCTCCATATTCCAATGTGAATGTGTAGCCATTACGAAAGCAGCCTCTGCTATAAACAATAGGAGAATGGAGGGTTACACCCTAAAGATCCTCACTGACAGCAATGCGGTCCTGAAAGCATTAAGCAACAACCGCATAGACTCAGGACTCATACTGGAATGCCATCGTGCCCTCGAGGTAATCGCAACCAAGAATAAAGTCACACTACAATGGATCAAGGGCCACAGCGGATCCCATGGTAACGACGCAGCTGATGAGCTGGCTAAAGCTGGGTCGAATTCCAACGCGGTAGGCCAAGAGCCAATACTCCCGCTCCCCTTTAGCCAGCTCAAGGCTTGGACGCGTAAAAGAACTCTAGATCAACATACTAACCAATGGTCTAATGTCAAAAACTGCAGGCAATCTAAGATGGCGCTGTCTACGTATGACAAGCGACTGACTAGAAATCTGCTACACTTAAACCGTAAGGACCTACGCACTATCGTAGGAACCCTAACGGGACATTTACCGCTAAACCGACATCTATCTTTTATAGGTGTTACCAATAGTCCTCTGTGCAGGGTCTGCATGGGGACAGAGGAAACGGCCGCCCACGTCATCCTGGAATGCGAGGGAGTGGCAGAACAACGGGCACAAATCCTCGGACCTGTGAGGTCGCTCCGCGAAGCCTGTGGACAGCCCAGGAAGGTCCTGCGCTTCTGGGCGGAGCTAGGCTGGCTAGAGATGTAGCCGGCGATTTCTTCACGCAAAAAGGGCCCACCTGAGCGGCCTATTTGCGGAAAAGAAGAGCCCACTACAAGTAACAAGTAACAAGTAACACACGCGTTCAGCGATGCGTCACCGAAGTATGTAGAAGATTCCCGAAGTTCTTTTCTCGCTCACACATATGATGTGGGAAAAGGAGAGGAATCGGGAAGCAGAGGCTCGTCATTGATACTCAATATGAGTAGGTTTCTACTATAAATATTATTATAGGTATTTTGGCCTAAACATCCTCCGCCGCCTTGAGAATACGTAGTGTTCTCAAAAGAAAGAAAAAATAATTAATTATAAGAACTAATTACAGATTATAATAATTACTAAAGTACTGAATATAAGATGCGGTATGATTAATTTTTATTGTGAGGGTAATGGACATAACTTGACAATGGGTCTTTTGAATGATCCATTTGAAGTTTTTACTAAAGCGACGCGGATATTTCCATCCTTGCCAGGATAAACTTGTGATATTATGCCCAACGGCCAACGTAAAGGGGGAATATCATCTTGATGTATAAGAACCACAGTACCAATCTTAATGTTATTTTCCTACTATTCTGTAATCTGTGGTTATTTTTATCAATGAGCCATTTCTGTCTAACTTGAAGATTATGTAAATATTCTATACGCCATCTTTTCCAATAGCTACACACCATCTGATCTAATAATTGTTTCCGACAACGTAAAGATATGGTTTCCTCGGACACATTCTGAAGCGGCAATGAAGTCAATGGTGAAGCCATTATAAAGTGAGCGGGAGTAAGAGGCTCCGGGTAGGGATCCTCAGATAAAATGCAAAGCGGTCTAGAATTTAAGACTGTTTCAATTTGGGTAAGAACAGTGAGGAGCTCTTCATATGTGAGGAGCTGCGAACCGATAACACGGTATAAATGAGTTTTAATCGATTTTATATTAGATTCCCACAATCCTCCGAAATGTGGGGCGCGGGGTGGAATCATTTTCCATTCAATGCGGTACTGATCGGTAAGTAGTTCTTGTAATTGAGCTTTAGCTCCGACAAAGTTAGTTCCGTTATCGGAGTAAAGAAAAGAAACAGGTCCTCGACGGGAAATGAATCGCTTAAAAGCGGAAATAAAAGTATCTGATGACACATCAGTTGCCAATTCGATGTGTACAGCTTTGGTTACTAAGCATATAAACAAACAAATATATGCCTTTTGGCTCTTTTGACCTCTGCGTCTACATAATGTTACTTTAATGGGTCCAGCATAGTCAACACCCGTATGCACAAACGCTTTGGTCTCCTGAACGCGGCAAGAGGGTAAATCAGCCATTTTTGGGCTGAGAAATGAAGGGGAATTTTTAAAACAAAAGTTACATGAATGTACTCTGTGTCTAATGACACTTCTAGCGGACAGTATCCAATATTTCTGGCGCAACAGTGAGCTCAGAAGATTGGCACCAGTATGGCAATGAGCACGGTGAAAATAGTCTATAATAAGATGAGTAACGTGGTCATGTTTAGGTAAAAGAGCGGGATGCTGAGCTTCATACGGAAGATTTGCATTTGAAAGTCTACCTCCAATTCTAATAATTTTATCTTGATCTATAAAGAGGTCAAGTTTTTTAAGAGGGGAAGATAATTTAACTTTTTGAATATTATTAAATAAATTTTGAAAATGAACTTGTTGTACAGAGCGTATTAAATATACTTCCGCTTTATTTAGCTCAGAAGCTGTGATGCGGCTGTGACCTTGATCACGAGAAATTATGCGAGAAAATCTAAGTATGTATACTATTATGCGTAATATTTTATTCCATGATGAGTATTTCAGAGCAAGCTCGTAAATTAAATTAGGCTCAACAGAAGCGGACGCGGTACAAGTAACAAGCGTTTTACTATTAAATTCAGGTAGGTCCTCACAGCATTCGGGACTAAATGGAGTGATAGGCCATTCTGAAACTGGATCTTTTAACCATTTCGGGCCGTGCCACCATAAGTGATGTGACACTAGCTGCTCAGGTAAAATACCTCTAGAGAGACAGTCGCTAGGATTTTCTATACCACTAACGTGGTAGAAATGTTTTGGGTCAAGATTTTCTTGACATTTAGCAATGCGGTTACTAACGAAAACATTCCATCTATGTGGAGATGAATGTATCCATGACAGAGTAATTTTAGAATCGGAGAATGCGAATATATTATCAATAGCGGTTCGAGCACTATAAGTCTCATTATAACTAGCGCGTAGCTTGGTACGCTCCAAAGCAAGTAAACGGCGGTGAGCAACGGAACGGGAATCACCTAACACGTCAGGATCCTCACGAAAAGGTAACGCGGTGCAATATCTGCCTGCGGAGTCCCGTGAGAAGTTACGAGAGAACAGCTGTTCACACTCCTTTTCGGCCGAGCTCATAAATTTTTGCGCGGGAATTTCTTCGAGCTCCCAAAACTTAAGTAGGGAATCATCTAAAGAAATAGTAAGGTCATTGGGACCAGAAATGAAAAAAGTCGCGGTATTAAAATAAGTGGATGCATTTTTATTAATATTAAAGTTAGCGGGAACGTCGCCCATAAGAATATAACCGAACACGGTTTCAAGGGCAGAAGGAGCGGGAGGTGCAATAATTTTTTGACCTAACAATAAAAATGGGAACAATTGTGCCCCGAGAACTACTTCGACCTCTCCGGGGATGTGCCACAGAGGGTCAGCGAGCGGTAAGTTACCTAAATGTTGCACTATAGAAGTCTCAACATATTCAGTCGGTAACCTGTCAGTAATGCAATCAACGACAAGAGCGGTAATATTATAAAAATATTTTTTATTTTTCGCGGTTATTTTAAATTGAACGTAGCCGTGAATAGGACGCGAAGTGGATCCTACACCCTTTATAAAAGAATTGCTAAGCGGTATTATATTTAAATTTAGTTGTTTACAACAGTCAGTTGTAATTATGTTGTTTTGAGACGCGTTATCTATTAAACATCTAACTGAAATATATTTATTGTCCTTATTAGACGCATAAACTTGAGCGGTTGATAAAAGTACAGTAGTATGGGAAGGATTTAATTTATTAAAAGAATCGCGTTCGTTATCATTATTCTTATCAACTCGCGCTCGGGTGCATAGCGACACCGGTTGCGGAGCGTCCGTAGCGTTAGAAGGAGACGCGGTCGGATGCGCGGGCGAGGCTGCGCACGGGAGCGGTCGCGGCGCGGCGCGGGCGGCGGCGGACGGCTGCGCGCAAAGCTGCGCGATGCGGTTATCGCTATTATCAAGACGCGCCGAGTGAGAGGGACGCGAGTCAGAAACTATTTGTTGCGATTGCGAATTGCTATCCAAATGCAAAAGAGAATGATGGTGTTTATTACAAGTTTTACAACTATACGACGACTTACACTGAGAAGCAGTATGCGTAAGGCTGAGGCAGTTTACACAGCCTTTTTTAGATTTAACAAAATCTAAACGATCTTTAGTATTAAGTGCTTTAAAAGATGAACAATTAAAAATCTGATAGTGATCAGATTTATTACAAAGGAAAGTGCAAGGAAAGCATGGTGGACTGTATGTGAATTACGCGGTTGAGACCGAGAAGCGGGCGGATTATTAAGGTTGCTACCGACTGGGGCGGTTCGCGCGGAGCCAGCAATTGGCGTAGAAGTGCGGTCTAATATTTTTACTTGCGATTTAATAAAATCAACAAAATCCTTATAAGAAGGAATTTCTTTATTCCTCATAAACATTTCAAAGGAATTAGCGGTTGCGGGATCTAACTTCTTTAAAGCTAAAGAAAGTAAGATAAAATCTTTCATATCTTCAATACCTAACTGTTCCAAAGCAGATACAGAAGCGTGGAAAGTTTCAATGAACGTATTTAAAGACGCGGAATTATTTAATGCGGGTTTAATATTGAATAAATTAGACATGTAGTGTGAGCCTAATGCTCTTTTATCTTGATATTTTTGAACTAAGCTGTCCCAAATAGAATTATAATTATCACCGGACGGTATAATACCTGCCGTGATTTTTAAAGCATTTCCTGTTAATTTACCTACAAGATATTGTACTCTTTGAGAATTCGAAAGATCAGGATTTGAATGTATATTAGATTTAAAAGATTCAAAGAAGACGGGCCAATTTTCTATTTTTCCATCAAATGACGGAATTTGAATTGGTGGTAGTTTGATACGACCTTTATATTGGGACGGAATAGTATTCTGCGCGGACACATTCGACGTAATATTTGTCTTACTGACGATAAGAGAACGAACCCTTTCTATTCGGGTGTACACTGTATCAAAGGAAATCATTTTTTTATAATCAATCTTATATTCTGGATCAAGTTGCATATTTAACGCGTTAATTGTATCTAAATTGGCACTAAATTCATGACGAATTGTACTAATAATTTCAGTGTCCGCCATGAATGTCTCTGAGGAACGAAGGTCTGCACTCGCGGACGTGGAAATATTCTTAAAGAATCATATAAGAACGATAATTGTTCAAAAATAGCTTCATTTTTAGCTTCCAATATTTTAATTTTAGTTTCAATAGCTTCCATTGTGAAAGATTGCGTAATAATAAATTGCAAAATTACCTAATTAAAGTAAAATGACGTAGGTAAGTAGGTAGGTATATCCAACAGTTTAGGCACCTACCTATATAGGTATGAAAGTTTATTTCAAGTCGACAGACAAGGCTCATAGAATGCAATTATATGCGTAGTAATAGTACAAATAGTAAGTACGTATTGCGGTTATTAGTACACCATATGATTTCGTATAATAAGATACGAATCGGTACCTATAAAATCTAAGTCCTAAAAATATGGAGGAGCGGCGGCGGTATTGACTACCTAACCACTTTTTATCACGATTGGCGTGGTAAAAATGGCGGGAGTACGAAATATCGTATTTATATAGTCTAAAACCTATTTATGAGGTATAAGACTTGCGTATTATGAGGTATATACCTATTTAGAGGCATAAAACCTATAGAATGCGGGAAATTATACGTGATTTGATATGAAATTAAATTACTGTAATGGCTGACTCAAAATGAATCCGCTCGAAGGCGTACCAGAAAAAATGGTGGGTTTTTGCGTTAAAATATCAATATGGAAAACGAGGAGCCTCCCAGGATAAAGGTAAGGACTTACCAGGAACTCCTATGGCAATCCAATGATTATGAGCACTATTATTTCACAAATCACCAAGTTCACATGCGTTTCGATCTGTAGCGTATTTCGTACTGAATCTTGCGGGATTGCGAGACGCGCGCGTTACGTTTACTCACACACACGCGTTCAGCGATGCGTCACCGAAGTATGTAGAAGATTCCCGAAGTTCTTTTCTCGCTCACACATATGATGTGGGAAAAGGAGAGGAATCGGGAAGCAGAGGCTCGTCATTGATACTCAATATGAGTAGGTTTCTACTATAAATATTATTATAGGTATTTTGGCCTAAACAAGGATATAATAAGAGTAAAACGTTGTTTTAAATATTTTATATTCATTAAAATCTTTTAAATTTTAATTGAAGATATAAAATTATCACGTACGTTACAAAACGCAATTATCAAGTGAAACGAAACGCATCGTGCAATTTGTATCCATCATAATGGCAACATTTACTCCTTACACTCGAACTTATTTCGAAGGTTAGTTCGATTAGTGCCGAGAATACAGGAATCGAAAAATAGACTCCGCCCCTCGAAATTTTACGGTCGAAATAGAACTCGTAATGCAAGTTCGATTCGAAGGCTAGTTCGAGGGAAGTGAGAATTGGGCCCCAGGTCGTCGGTCCACCTGGTGGGAGGTCGTCCCGCTCGGCACTTTCCAGTACGTGGTCGCCACTCGAGAACCTTTCTTCCACATCGGTTATCGGCTCTTCCAGTCACCTCTACCTGTCACGCCAATCCATTGTTCCCTGGCGTTAGGTTCTTTAGGAAACCTACAATTTATAATTTATTGCATTAGTCAAATTACATTTTACTTAGATTATAATACTAAATACATCATAGTAAATACTCGTAGATGAGGAGGGGTCTTATATGTCCATTTATATCATTCGGTCACATTCATTCAATGATTAATATAATATCTAATTTCAAAATACGTCTAACTAAAAATGTACTATCGTTAATTAAATATAAAATAATTCAAAAATTATCTTTGTCAAACGTAATTATATTATATATAGTCTAGAATTCTATCGATGATTTTATTTAACCAAACCACATGGTCACGTCACTATCGATAAACATGCTGCGCCTTACATCACTGCCAATCAGGGAAGACGCAATGTATGCAGTACATTGAAAGCGGATTTGGTCATTGCGCTGATTGAGCGAGTACACATCGGTCAATGTATGTTTTTCATAACTTGTTTTAATAATTTTGTTAATGTTTGGTATTTCATAGTGTTCAATATGTTTTTATGTTTTTTACTAATAATATTGTAATTAAATGTTATTTTCGACTTACCGATGGAAAGATATACCTCCTCGCTCTATACTTGAGGTCTGACTTTTTTGTCTTACACGTTATTATAGCACAACACGGCATTATAAGCAGAGCTCTGTTCTCCAATGTAATCCGACGCGCACTGACCGCGAATCGGTCGAGTTATGATTATCGAATCATAACTGTGGCGCGCTTGCCCCGCCCACATTACCATTCTAACCTTATTTATCTGTTCTGTGGTAGTACCCAACTAATATGGCTTACCGATGTACCTGCGCAGAAGATACATTTTCAAAACGCGGGAAACGCTATTGGTCGGCAGCTGCCACTATGATAGCGCGCGCCGTGCGGAGGGGCGTTATTAGCATTTCACTTATCAAATTTCAAAAATAAAATAACGAGGAAACTATCCACTAAGCAATTACGCAAACTTATAAAAGCAAGTTAAAAATTCATAGCTCCAAGCGCGGTTTGTTCAACAATATAACTTGAGTTACGACATTACAGTTTAAATTGATTGAATTTTTAAACTTTAACCTGGGATCATAGTGGAACTCTATCAGGGGTCTTTAGCAAGTTTGTAATGTTCCGACGGTTCGTAAATCCTCATTTATATTGGGTCTATGTATTCAGTAAAGTACAAAAAAGGGATTATAATATGAAGACTTTAATGAAATTCTTGCTGTAGTAAAATATCAGTTGGCGCTTACTTGGTGAAAGAGTTTCATTTACCCTACCACCGTGCTACGTTTTCCTTACACCAAAGCTCATTGCAGGCTTCGAACCCACGTCTTGCCTTGCGGTATACGAGACGTCACTACCACTCCCGCCTGATGGTAAGCGGTTTCTGTACATGTGGACGCCTGTGGCGACCTTCGTCTGGCAACCTTCGTTTTTGTTTTCAGTTATGAGTGTGTAATTCGCTTAGATATTTCACTACTAACCAATTTGGTTACTCTTTATGTTCAACATCCAAAAATGTACCTTAAAACTCGCTTTTAATCAGAAATTGGTAATCTTTGTTAAAATCTTCTAGGAGTTTTAATCGTTTTACGAATTGTAAGTCGCCTGAACTTTCCATTAGAAAATAAATTGAATCTAAGTTAGCTTAAACATTATTTAAGTTTAATGTAAAAAGTTTGCTTAATTTTAACCCATTTAATTCTTCTACCCTCCTCGTTTATAGTTGACGTAGAGTAATGATGAACTAGACCCCGATCCGAATTAATACCTAGCTTAAGTAATTAATTAGGCCATTAATCCACCAGGTTTTCATCATTCAGGTAACGAAATAGGTTAAAAAGCCCTCGAAGTTAGTGAGTTCAATAAAGGTAAAATTTGTTTGATGAGCATCGTGCGCTATGATTAAAATAAAAAAAGAAAGATACGTTACCCAGTTTTCTTCATGCAAAAAGGGCCCACTCAAGCGGCCTATTTGCGAGCCTTCAACAAGTATCAAGTAAGATTACCCAGTTCGTAGTGTGAAGAACAAAAGAACTACTATAAGCTCCTTTGAAATACCTCAGTGCGTGATCATTTTGGTTCCCCATTGATGGCGTGAGGTGGGAGGTAGCTATTCCTCAGAACACTGTATGTTGTACAACGGGTTCAAGAAGGGTGTGGAGAAATTTTGCCAGGATCGGAAACACGCGAGTAATGGTGGTGTCTATGGGGTACAGGTTACCGCTTACCATCAGGTGGGCCGTATGCTAGTTTGCTACCCTAGTAGATTTTAAAAAAAATAAGCTGAACCAATACCAATTTGTTTTATAAGCGGAGTTGCCGTCGTATGGACACGAGCGATCTTACTATTTAACTGTATTTTTTTTTAATCCAAATACCTTCTTCCCACTTAAAACTTTGTAGTAGTGTTTAAGCCAGACGTAGTAGGGTACGTATTTACCCCTTATTTGTTTAATCTAAGATCATGAGTTCGTAAAACAACGTCGAAACAATTCACAATTTATTCATCTTTTGGATGTACACGTAGAACGTACGCCACCCCATAAATTTCCATAACGAGCCGCCATGAGCCGCTTACATCTGTTATTGTGTGTTCACACCAGTGTCTTTCTTTCTCATGTTAAGTTCCTCTTATTTCGTTTTTAGAGCGGCCGTTGAGAGAATGCGTGTCAGAAACCTGTTAATATTTGTTTCGGAAACGGCGAATCTGATTATGATTGGACTTTGAAGCTATGCTTAAGAAAATAGTGCACCTGCCTGTGAAAGTCCCATTGTAATAGGATTAGCTGTTTCCGATAATGGCCCAATATTAATGTCTCGGAAGCGGAATCTCTCCGCGGCCGCACTATAGTCTGGCTTTTAGTTATATTTTTAGTTTTTCTGTTTGTTTTACGTCAACACTTTAGACATGTGGTACATCATGGTAATTTGCATTATAAAGGTTTTCGAAGATTTTTGTTCGGAGCCTGGCATACTCATCAGGCGCCATTATGTTTTTTTTTTAATGGCAGCGCACGATGTTACCTATATACATCGATTAGGGATACTCAATTACTCATAGGAACAAAAAAATACGAGGGTGTCTATATACATTTTTGCAAATAACTCTGTACCGTGACGTTTTAGGACATATATACCTTAGTAATTTTTTGTTCGTATGAGTGTCCCTAATCTTTGTATTGTTTGAGCTTATTTACATCAAACAAGCCCTAAAAATAATATTAAAGACACAATAAAAAAAAAAACATTTATTTCAGACCGATAAGTCCATATTTGTTACTATTACATCATTATAAAATAAATTAATAAAACTCAAACACAATAAAACTCTTCCAAACACGCGGGAAACCATCTTGTTTCGATCTGTCAAACTCTTAATAGTCCTTTAGTGACGGGTAGGGATTGCAAAATCCGGATTTTTTTCAAATCCGGATTCCAAGTTTATCATCACATATAAATCCGGATTATCCGGATTTTTCGAATTCCGTTTTTTTTTTGCAATCTTTTGTATTTTTAAATTGTACGCGTACTTTTATGCTAAACTATTAGTAGTTTGAAGATGGGTGTTCTATTTTATTGTTTTTCCATTGTTTTTGAAATTAAATAAAATTGGAAATATTCTAAAAAAAAATATGGACTTGCGTTTGGCCACTGAGCCGTCATTAAGGATATTGATGAAACCTAAGTTGGAGCACGCTTACCCAGATGAAACCTATTCACCATAACTCTTACAATCTAGGCACTTTGAAAGTGCCTAGATTGTAAGAGTCAGGTAACACAGACGCCGGCCGGAAGCAAGTTCCACTCCTTGCTGTCCGCATGACAGGTATGTCAACAACATACGGGTGAAAATTTTCCCGGTTTCTTGTGGTACGGAGTAAAAATGGGTATGGTGGTTGGAATAAGGTTGAACAATTCCTGCACAAACTCTCCAAATATATCCAGTAGAAAACCGATAAGGCAAGCAACCTTTCTTCGATCGTCGGGGCTCGTGAGTTACGTCCTAATTAAAGTCTCATCTCCGATGGTGGCATTAAAAGTGACCAGATTGGCATTGCCCCAATCGGAGACTGCCTGTAAGGTCACGTTCAAACGCTCTACCATGGCGTCTCGCAACAATTCGTTCTAGTAACTGGTGGATCGCGCGCTGGAAATAAAGACAACGATGCTATCTTCTGCGTAACCAAAAATACCAGGCTTCACCAGATCGTTAATATGCAGCAGAAATAAGGTTGCAGAAAGAACTGAACTCTGAAGCATTGATTACCAAAAGGTCTGACGAAGACCCGTCTATGACCACATGAATAAACCGTTCGCTCAGGAAATTGGAAACCCAAGCGTACAGACCACCAGAGATTCCATATCAAGGAAGCTTACTTAGAAGTTTGAATTTTTTGAATTTTTTAGATATATTTTTTTACCTTCGTAGAACAATATGGATAGATGTTTCTGTGATTAGCGACAGGAAAAGTTCATTTGGCACATTGTGTTATGAATGTTCTTGTATAATATGAGCCATATTTGAACATTTCTCGCGGTTTCTCTAAAAACCGTAAAACTTACTATTTTGGGAAATGTACAAAAATAGTTAATCTTAAACAAAAAGTATCAATTCTACAATATGCTAAATGAACTACTGGTCGCGAATCACTGACATATCTATCCATATTGTTCTATGAAGGTAAAAAAAAAAACTCGAAAAAAAAAACAAATTTCCCGCCTCGTAACTGATGTTAACCTTAAATTCGAAAAAACCGGATTTGATTCTGAATATTCGGATTTATAAATAGGCCCAAAAATCCGGATTTTTCAGTCATTTTCGAATTTCGAAGTATCCGGATTGCAATCCCTAGTGACGGGAGACGCTGATGCGAGAGTCAAGCTAGAGTTGTGACAAACTCGACTTATCAGTATGAAGGTTAAATCGTGCATTGCCATTAAAAAAAAATGGCGTCCGAAAAATTTTAAGGCTATGATAGCTCAGTTTTAGTGTCGCCGGATACCGAGATGAAGGTCCCGGGTTCGAATCCTACAATGAGCTTGAGCTTTCGGTGAAGGAAAACATCGTGAGGAAACCATAGCACGGTGGTAGGGTACTTTGTAGTACCCGCCTGGCTGGCTACCACCCTCAAGTTGAAAATCTGTCGCCAAGCACCTTTCGGTGTGTTCCGATAGCTGCACTTGAGAGCCAGTTCCTTCTAGGCTTTGTGTGCTTACCACCTTTGGCCGCATAATCACTTACCATGGTGAGATTGCGGTCAAACACAGGCCTATAAACAGTAAAAAAAAATGCCAAAAACTTCAAATCCTTTTAATTACGAGTATAAATGAATAGACTCTGTCTCTCTCTTATGAATCCTTATAAATCCAGTAACCTGTTCTGTTACTCGTCGTTCCGCTTCAGTTCCCGTTTTGTTTAACATCTTGCCTAGCACTCTGTATAATGAGAAAAGTTTCTTGCACTATATTGTGTAATGTCGACAGGCACGTTATCTCAGTACGCAGTCACTTAAATGGCGTATTGTGAAATTGCTCTACACGCTAGATTTTGATTGGGTAGTTGAAAGTTCCAGGTTGATAATAGATTTGATTTTAGTGTAAGTCTCAGGTTTAGAGCTGTGGTTTGCGTAGCTCGCGCACGTAAGCTAGATACCAAGTGCAAGGCTGACCATCTCAAAAATAGTGAAGCCAAATACTGGCAAAAATCTGCTAAACAGAAAATGCGAAAAATATGCCAGCATATTATTGTCTGTCGGGTCGGGAATGAATAAATATTACAAAATACAACATCAGGGAGGATCCTATATAATAAATCCATCTAACTATTCTAGCACCATAGACGTACATAAAAAAATTTAGGCGCCGATCCCACAACGAGCAGTCAGAGTTCGGCGTTCCGCATTCACTGTTGGTAAAAGTTAAATATAATAATTAAGTTTTAAGTTTTTCTTAACAGTAAAACTTTAGTTGCTATCTTCTAAACATTACACTTTACGAGGTTTTGTCACAGAATATTGATTGATTGTATTGATCATAGAGTAAAGTGCCATGGTATTGATGTATGTATGAACTAAATGGCGAATGAGAGGCATGCCAAAATCTTCTTACCCCATTTATAACTACGAAAAACGACTATCGACTTAATTTCCACCTCATACAACTTTCTTATTAACTTTCCTACAGTTTTTTTAAATGAGCAACAATATTTTTGACTAAAAAAGTCAGAAGAATATTATGAAATAATTAACACGCGGCACAATGCAGTTTATTAACTTGATAAAAGAGTTCAAAATACTGTTAATGCCTCCCGCACAATGGCTGTGAGCATAAACAATCCTAAATTACACAAAATGAGTCCAAACTTCTGAAATTACTTCAGAAATGAGAAAGATACCGGAGTGGATCGTATTTTCATTCAATTTTAAGTTTTGTGGGCAATTCTTTTTGTTTTATTGTAATTTCGATGTACAACGGCAGATTCAGCAACTCACTCAACATTTTTATTTGTTTAATTAAAATATAGAGATTCAGATGGATAAAATTCTATATTAATAATCTTAGTCAGATACTTTTGATTTCTGTTTTTCCAGCGCAAATCAAAAAAAGGCTCTAATTGAAACTCTTTACATGGCAACATTCTATAAATGTCACTTTCGTCAACCGGCATAAAAAGTGTCAAATAGTTTACCATAACTAGTTTTGATACTAACCCTTTATTCATAATCGCTTTATAGCTAAATCAGTGTTATAGTGTCCACCTTCTCACTCTTTCGATCACCTTAATGTTTATCAACCTGTTCATGACGACTGGTTAAGATGCCACCTATTATCGCGCTATTATTATTATATTATTTTCTGTGACACTGCTGTTTTTCGCTTGACATATTTTGTGTTGTAGGTGGCTTATTCAGTATGATCCTTGCTGAGTTTTTTGCCGGGAGTCTTATTAATTTAAGTGTATTACGATGGTAAAATCAATTGTACCGTTTGTACGTACCTTATTAGGGCCTATATTAAATAAACAATGTTTGAATTTGTATCTATTATATAGTACAAGCTCTGCTTAGTTTGGGATCACATAACGGCATGTGAGGAATATCCCAGGATATTTATTTAAAAGCATTCTATATAAAAATATAATATAACGAGTTTATGTAAAAACTCATTTACATGCAAATATTATTTAGGAAAATCAAACATAACTTAATATTTATATATTTTTTTTATAAAGTATCAAAACAGTTTATTCCTACTATACTTAGTGATACCACATCATTTTTTTTATTTGCCGCGCTTTTTCAGGCTCAACTTTCGTGTACCAGATTCTGCAACACCCTGCTAGTCGGTTGAGATTCTTGTATTATCTTGATATTATTTCTCACATAATAATGATGTTAACTCCATGCATTTTGGCAGTATAACGAATTACTCTCTAGTAGATAGTTTTTCATGGAATAAGACTAGCAAAGTTCAATAACTCTGTAGTGATAGTGATTAAATCTCAATATAAGACTTGTACTAGTATTGTCAAATCCACTCTTATAAATAATAATAATAGAATAATATTTCATTAATGACGAGGCTGTATGGGTAAGTGCCTTGGCTTCCCTAAAGAATGAAAAAGGAAAAGAGGAAATTTTGGCAGAATATTCATGACATTGTAACCTCACCAACGTGATATTTCACTAATAAATCAAAACTCTCCCCAATGTTTTAAAATCGTACAATCATTATGTATACCAAAAACCCAGTTAGAAAGAAATAAAAATGTTTGTATCTAATACTCTAATGCGAATGAACCAGGATGAGATTACAAATAGGAAGAAGGCAGTGAGAGATACGGTCTTTCTTATTACCGGGATAAGATTTGCAAGTATCTACTAGTTCTGTTTAATTTAGTACCCAACTGATAAGGCGCGCCGTGAACCTTTGTTCGCACAGAAAAAAAAGTATGGTCCCGAAGATTAACGAAAGAATGCTTAAAACTTAAAATCAACCTTAGAACACTACTAGAAGGTTCATAATACAGTGCAGCTTTTATGTTGTGTTCCTGCGCGTGAGTAAGGGTCGGTAACGCGTGAGTGATGCCCCGTGTATTGCAAGCGTCCATATGGCTACGGTAACTACTTACCTGATGGTAAGCGGAAGGCCGTACGCTTACCGACTTCGTCGTATAAAAAACATAATGCTGAAAGGCATCACTCACGCGTTGTCCTTCCCTCTCCTCAATAAGCTCTGGCGACCTTACTCACGCGCAGGAACACAACATAAAGTTATTTGGCTGCGGTATTAAAATTATTTGGCTGCGGTTTTAAAGTTATTTGGATGCGGTATGTAAGTCGATATGCTCTTTGAGCGAAATAGCGCTCTACCTCTCTTACAATTTTATGAAATAATGTTTTATATTTCAGGCATGCATGGTCTTCTACTTATCAATATACTATTTTATACAATTTAACAGTACAAGCATTATCACTATGTCCCATGTTCTTCAAGCAATGGCATTAGTAATCATACCACTGCAATTTGTCCACGTTTATTTTTTATTATCAGGTGTATTCAAAGTATGTTATTTATTTTATGTTTTAAAGTTTTACTAGTTGTAGTTTCACTCGCGTTCCGAGAAGCAAAAGTAGCCTAATTCGAGGCCTCACGAACCCATATACACCATAGTAAGCCGATAGGTTGTTATTCAGCATTGAGACGCTCAGTATCACTTGTGCCTGCTTGGGCCAGTACATTTTTTCCTCACGCATACGTAGAATATTTTGTGCTTCACTTTTTTTTAAGGCGATGCTTTGTCCTGACTTTTTTTATGTCCAAGATCCAAGTAACAGTTTTAGCTTTTAAAGACACC
Source organism: Polyploca ridens (assembly GCA_951394255.1). NCBI lineage: Eukaryota > Metazoa > Arthropoda > Insecta > Lepidoptera > Drepanidae > Polyploca > Polyploca ridens. Next base: position 12,799,008 of record OX596257.1, read on the forward strand.
TTTGAGCATTTTTCACTCCTTTAGAATTTGACCATTCATGTCCACTTAAAAAAATCCATTGTAACCTAGGCATAATATTTTGTTCCAGCAAAATGTACAAGATATAAACTATGCGCTTTGGCTATGTCTAATACTAATTGGTTACAACACAACATTGGGTATTTTGGGAGAAATATACTTCATGCGTATTGGGTACTATACCACTACCACGCACTTCTTGATGGTCATAATTTTCGCATGTATAGTTGTATCGATAGTATGTGAGTATTTTTTTGTAGCCTTTTCTATTTTAATAACTCGGTCGGATTGAGAGCTCCGACGAAGAATTTAATGTAATTGTGACTGCTGTGGCAGTATTGAGCCACCATAATAGTAGGGATATCCCATACGTCTATACCACTACTTACAATTTGGGGCGATTTCAGAGCCATTTAGCTAAAATTACAATTTAAAACCTTCCAGTTATAAGATTCTTTAAATCTATGTAAGTCAGTTGAGTAAGACGGTTGACTTCGGATCCAAAGTTGAAGCCGAATTTGTAATTAGTTTTATGATTGCTATCTCTTTCCGGCACCCGCGTGCATACAGGTCGTTGTTTTGGTCAGCGACGAGCGACTCAGGGTCGATAATACAAATGATACTGGTGCTAAAAAAATATAAAAAAATACTTTATTTTTTTATAATAAAAAAAAAAAAAATGAAAATCAATTAATAAGCTAAAGTGTAGACATAATACTCAACGGGAGTACGAGGGATTAAAGGGGTGGGGCGATGGCGGCTAGCGCCTAGCTCTAGTCTGTGCACGTGCCTAGTAACCATACTTTGCAGTTATTTTATTTAAAATTGAACAACATATTTACAGTATTTAATGGAATTAAGTCCATTTTTGGGGAATATATATTTTGTACTACCGCTCCTGGGTCGCTTGTCGCCGACCAAAACAACACCCTGTATAATACAGGTCGGTTAACTAAATCTGGCACGTTCAGCACATTTACACGTCGCGCTTGTGTAGTGTCTGTGAATAAGCGCGCGGCGTCACGTCGCACTACATGTGCATTATGAAAAGTCTATCCGTCCGTCTCACGCGCGGTCAAGCCTATGAGTATAAGGAGACAGTTATTGTCTTGCTTTTGCTACTGCTCATAAATATAGAGTGTTTTTTTGCATTCGGCCATTAGAATTGACTGACTGATTATAAGCAGTAATGTACTACATACTGTATCGTGAAATTGCATATGTGTGAGTACTGTGAACGTGCCAGCTTTCGTTAACTGTACGAAGATAGCAGATGTTGATCAGTCAAAATATTCTGGAATTGGTCACATGTATACATTCCATGGGAATGCTGCAATTGCTGACTTTACCACTTTTGCCATATTGTGATTTGTTAATTATTTAAAAATAATTTTAATACATACTTTAATAGGTACTTGAGCGTGCTCTTCTATGGTAATAAATTGCTTTTTCTTATTTATTTCTTTTTTATACCTCCATTTTTTAATGTATTGTTAAATGGAACAAAATATAAGTTTATTTTACAGCTATATTATTACATGATGCGATAATAATCTACACATACAAGAAGGCTCTAGAAAACCGTACAGTTCGGCAACATGAGGCAATATATAAAAGTAATAATGATATAATTGGAAATCAATCTCAATGACGTAATTGTTTAATCATAAATACAGTTCAATAACGTACGTTTTTGTTGTATTTTAATAAATATTATAATTACAATTCAGTGTTTAAAAAATGCTTGATATTCTACCTCATCCAGTCAGTTTTATTTACGAATTTGTCTGTCACGTGTCTGGGTACATCCAAATGGTTTGTGTTTGTAAGCTCGGAAGGCACTTAGTCAGATTGCTCCATTTTTTTTTTCTGTCAGAAGGCTGACAAGCTCTCAAGCGGTCCATCTGATGGTAAATGAATCGCTTGCTGGCTCGGGATAGTCGACAATTCTAATGGCACGTCGTTGAATCGAGTCTAAAGGCCCAAGCTGGTATCCAAATGCCCCGCCTATAATGACAGCAGTACTCCATATGAGGCCAGATTTGCGATTAATGAAGTTGCAGCCTTTGCCCTAATATAGTTAGATTTCAAATTCATTTGTCATTTAAGTGTTTTGATTGTCGTTCTATTTATGGATCTAAATCTGTGTTATCAAATCTGTGTTATCAATACGCTTGGCCTATGGGGTAATTCTGTAAGGTAAATGTCACAACCTTTACGATGCACTCAACGCTGTCACTGCGCTCTATCTCTATCGTTAAGGTGCAGCACAGACGATAGACTTTGTGCAAAGGAGTCTGCGGCACACAAAAAAGTCCGTCACCATTGATTTATGTGTACAACTTACATTGTATCTTCGATTTCGATCATTCTGTCTGCGGGACTCTAGCTAGGGACGTACATTCTGTAGAAATGCAGAGATTGTGATGTATTATTTTGTACTTTAAATATAGAAAAAGAAGAAGATATAGACATTTGGGTACATACTATTCTTTCGCAGACTTTTTGCGCGTCGTGTGCGTTACTGCTTAGAATTGTATAGGTTCTATTTTCACAGACTAAAAAGTGCGGCACGGATAGTTTTCGTCTGCGCTGGACCTTATCTAAACGCTTGGCCTATGGGGTAATTCTGTAAGGTAAACCTCTACGATGCACTCAACGCTGTAACTACGCTCTATCTCTATCAAATCTCCTGTCCGTAGCAGCACTGCGCTGGCTTTTTGCTGAGTAGTTTAGAAAATAGCATATCATATACTGCTCGGATGTGTCGCCCACGCAGCCTAACCCGGCGCTTATTATAAAAGTAGCACACGGCGTAGCTTCACGGGGTGGTGGGATAGAGGAAGTCAATATACATGCACCGCGGGAGCTGCACTGGTAAGGCATAGGTACACACGCAGCCCTACTCAAAACTCATTTATTTACGTTAACAGTTTTGACTCTATAAGGCATTTTTGTAGATTTAAGTAAATTGACTCTTACAAGAATGTTCTATCTATAATTAGGTACCCAACTGATATGGCGCGTAGTGAATCTTCGTTCGTACAGAAAAAAAAAGTATGGCTCCGAAGATTAACCAAAGAATGCTTAAAACTTACAATCAACCTTAGATCACTACTATAAGGTTCATAATACACTGCAGCTGTTAGTTCCATCTAAGTCACGCCCCTCCGCACGGCGCGCGCTAACATGACGGCAGCTCCCGACCAATAGCGTTTCCCGCGCTTTGAAAATGTATCTACTGCACAGGTACATCGGTAAGCCATATTAGTTGGGTACTACTGTAGCGTGTGTTACCTCTCTTAAATCCTACGTAGCAAATTGAACCACGACTTGGAACTGTAGTCACAAACTCGTTTTTTTTCAGACTGCAGATAAACTAGGTCTTTAAAAGAGTTGTTCAGAAACAATGGGTCTCTAAGGTCGTAATATAACGCGCATAAAACTATAATATGACCATCCACCGAGAATTTCCAGCAGTATGTAAAGATTAAAAGTTTTTTAACGTCTTTTATATGAATACTGAACACTTTGCATGCCTCGAGTGTATCAAAACGTACTTATAAATTCGTATGCGAACAGTTTGGATGAACTTTCAAGCGTGAAATGGTTATCATTAGCTGACTCGAGTTTCAAGTAGGGGTCAATTCTTAAATCACTCGACAGACTACGATAGGAAATGGCGAAATACCAATGCGATCTTCGATCTTATTTGCTACTCAGATAAATCTGTCTTTCAATCATTTGGGCTCAATACGAACGCTTATTCAATTCCTTTTTCAATAAAATTGAATAAGTATGTATATAGTACTAATCAATTACTTAATAAAATCATTGTATTGGAAAGTTTGTTTGTATTTGCTAATATAACAAGCTAAAAATTCAATTAACTAATGCAACGTCGAAATTATGGAATAATATTTATTTTCTTTGGGCATCATTTTTCTGTAATACAATTAGTTCTTGTAGTAGGTCACATATTTTGACTCCTGTGTGTAGAGTTTGTGAAGTTAGGGCGTGTAGAGTTATAAGCTTGGCTCTACATGAGATCTGATAACTTTTTGACAATGCGAGCCATGGTCTTGGCAACATTTTACATGAAAATGTTTTTGGTGGGATAACTTTTTCAGAACTCAATGATCTTAAAAATATCTTATGTTTTTGTAGAATTTGAATAATTTAATTAAAACTAAAAGCGTCACGGATTTATAAAAACTCATATTTATAGACCAAGATCCCAGGGCCGCCAGACATAACTTATTTTTACTTTCTAGCGTACTCTTCACTTTTCACTTGAGTTTTTGAGGTGGTATTTTAAAGTCATTCGAAATTTTGTTAATAGTAGTAAATCCCAGTGCCACCAGACATTACTTATTTTCTGACAGACAAAATGTATAAAATTGAGTAGTGTTAGTACATACTTCAAACGTGCACATACGCACATGCATATTACGTACTTTTCATAAGTGCTGCTTGCAAAAAGTATTGAAATAGTTCCCTGAGTAACATTATAAAAATCAGCTCGCAGAATTTAAGAAAAATATGTAATGTGCATAACATACCTTTCATGCCTGGTACCTGAAAATTGGCCGACGGGACAAGTTAGCAGGTATTCATACGTTTGAAGTACGTACTAACACTAGTCCTAAATTCTATACATTTTGTCCGTCAAAATAAGTAATGTCTGGCGGCACTGGGATCTCCTACTATTAAAAAAATATCGAATGACTTTAAAATACCACCTCAAAAACTCAGGTGAAAAGTGAAGGGTACGCTAGAAAGTAAAAGGGGTAATTAAAGTTTAAGACCTGGGTGGTGCTTACAAACTTTCAGTTAATTGTTCCCGCCAAGAAAGTAAGTATTTTGCATTCCTTTGCGAATTCCCAACAATGAAGTGTGAGTAGGGCGTAGACTGATAAACCTAAAGTACTATATTTTACTTCGGTTCCTTCAAATTTACCAAAGAGGTTGCTAAAATTACGTTCGATTTAAACCTTTGAGGGCTGTTGAAACTCTAAACTTCAACTAAGATTAGGCCTAAAAACATTACACTTGACCTAAAATAGAAAATCGACTATAAGAGAGTTATTGGGAAGCTATTAACTGACAGTTGTTGAAAACATCTCAAAATGGTCATACCATAGACGCTCATTTAGTGGAATGAGCTTCCCGTCGTGATATTATCAAAGGAGTACAGCATGGATATCTCGGAGAAGCGTGTGAAGAAATTTTTGAAGGGTTAGCAATGTACGAGTTAAAACGCCTGGTATTGCTACCGTCTAGGCTACGGTAACCAGTTACCATCTGTAAGAAATCGCTGTGAACCCCTGAGCTGAGCTGCTGTTCCAACGCAACTGAGAACCGTTTTTTGAGTCAGTTTATATCAGAAGGTGGACAACCAAGCATCTAATGGTAAGTTGCCACCGTCACATATGGACATAGATAGATACTAGGGGAGCTGCTGATGTTCATCAAGGACTGAAGTTACGAGGAAAACTATCAATGCAAGCTCAAACGCGATCGAAAATCCTACGGAGGTGCAAGGTGGATGACACCTCCATTTAAAAGGGAAGCTCTTCCGCCAGGCTGGTCATCGTGCCTGGGGACCACGGTCCAACTGTACATGACGGACAGTTGTATGCCGAGAAAACATCGTAAGTGCGATGCAGGATGTTGGGGCGACATCTATCTTTCGGCGTGTGATCTTCTCTATACAGGGTGTTGTTTTGGTCGGCGACAAGCGACCCAGGAGCAGTAGTACAAAATATATATTCCCCAAAAATGGACTTAATTCCATTAAATACTGTAAATATGTTGAGAAATACCTTATTCAATTTGAAATAAAATTACTGCAAAGTATGGTTACTAGGCACGTGCACAGACTAGAGCTAGGCGCAAGCCGCCATCGCCCCACCCCTTTACTCCCTCGTACTCCCGTTGAGTATTATGTCTACACTTTAGCTTAAAACATGATTTTCAAATTTTTATTTTTTTTATTTTTATTATTAAAAAAATAAAGTATTTTTTTTATATTTTTTTTAGCATCAGTATCATTTGTATTATCGACTCTGAGTCGCTCGTCACTGACCAAAACAACGACCTGTATAGGTGGTCGCTATACACTATGGTTATATTATGATCCTATATGCTTTTGGCTGGTTTTATACAGGTCGTTGTTTTGGTCAGCGACGAGCGACTCAGGGTCGATCATACAATAGATACTGGTGCTAAAAAAAATATAAAAAAAAATACTTTTTTTTTTTTATTAACAAAAATATTATTATTATTTTTTTGAAAATCATTTAATAAGCTAAATTGTAGACATAATACTAAACGGGAGTGCGAGGGAGTAAAGGGGTGGGGCGATGGCGGCTTGTGCCTAGCTCTAGTCAGTGCACGTGCCTAGTAACCATACTTTGCGGTAATTTTATTTCAAATTGAATAAGGTATTTCTCAACATATTTACAGTATTTAATGGAATTAAGTCCATTTTTGGGGAATATATATTTTGTACTACCGCTCCTGGGTCGCTTGTCGCCGACCAAAACAACACCCTGTATATAATTATAGTTTATCTCTTTAGAATTCCTATATTTAAATTATGCAACACCTGACTGCGATACCTTTGAAATTTACGGTAAGTTCTAGCACGTTCTAAAATACATTTCTCTACAATTTTCGTGTGATTGTCACACACCACGTTTCCGCTATATTGGGTACTATTATGTATTCTGTGATATTGGTCACAGTCACGACTTCAGATTTCAAATACGGAATGCAATGAATGCCCTCCATCGATCTTGCCACTATCGCACTCCATTCAAGCAGTTTTTTAAAGAGAAAAATATATCAGGAAAATATACTCCCAAGAACCTTTTATTGGCCGTCAATTGTAAAGCATTGAAAATGCTACTTTAGTTTGGACTTCAGCACCAATTACGTTGTCATATTTTATAATTGTTTCTACTATCTTTAGTTATTCTGTCTTCTTTATAATTACAGAAATATACAGAATCAATGCCCCATGTTTTAGACGAATCTATACAGCGTGTAAGGGACATCGCCGCACAAACGGATACCATGGGTCCAGGACATGATTCTGGACCCCCCCCCCATGTTGGAATTTTTCGTCGGTTTTTCCCAAATTATTTAAAAAAGAAAATGAGTTTTTTTTTACTTTAAACTGTTCATAATCGTTATTCTTACCTAACCCAAAGAGATTTAAAATAAATAAGTTATTAATTCATTACTTTCACTAAAAGTAGCAATGTAAATAAAACTAGAAACGGTGTCTTATGGCGATATTCGCCTGCAGTCAGCGACATACTACGTAGGCACAATGTTATCGCGCGTTTAAATCGCGGTGTTCACAATACATCGCGCTCTCGAAAATGTCAATTTCTATAACCGATCATTAGCGAGGTGAATGACTTTCACAATTTGATTAGTGGCATTAGGTGTAGCCGTTTCGCGAAGTTTGCGTTACCATGCGAAATACACCCTGTATAAAAGACGCTCGAAATGAAACGAAAACAAAAGCTGTTGCACAGAATTTCTATAAAGTAGAGACAGAGAAAACCAATAAAGTATCTTAAATTAATATAAGCTAAATTGTAGTCCTAAATGGAGCATATACTTCAATACATCAGAGTAATATTCTCTTTGATGTATTTAATAATATCATTATATCAAAAGTAACTGAGAGAGAGCACTCTCAATAAATAGCCTCGAGGTTTAGGTATATATCGATATGAATGTCCTCGAATTACATGAAAAGATGAGTTCTGTCTTTCAATATTACGAATTTATGTTACTCTTTGTAACTTGAGAGCAATACTGGTAGGCTATTGGGCGCCTGTGTTCCATGAAAACAAAAGTTAAAGTTAATCCTAGTATCCTAACTATCCTATCCTTCCTATTATTATAAATGAGAAAGTAAGTTTGTTTGTTTATTTGTTTGTTACGCCTTCACACCTCAACTACACAACGGATAATAATGAAATTTGGCACGCTAATAGCCTATGGTATGGAGAAGGACATAGGCTACTTTTTATCCCGGTAACGCGGGTGAAACCGCGGGGGATAGCTAGTAATATTATAAATGCGAAAGTTTGTGAGTATGGATGTATGTTTGTTACTCTTCCACGCAAAAACTAATGAACGGATTTGGATGAAATTTGGCAAACAGATAGAATATATTCTGAATTAACACATAGGATACTTTTTATCTCGGGAAAACATACGATCCCTCGGGAATGCGGGTGAAACCGCGCGGGACAGCTAGTTCAGTATACGTCGACTTCAAAAAAACGCATACTAAATAATTGTTTCCATCGGTTTTGAAATCAGTCTTTAAATCGACGAATTTAGTGTTTATTTTTAAATCAATCAAACACCGAGGGCGATTTGGGTGTGTGTTTCTGAAAATTGAAATTTTCGAGTTGGTAAGTTATCAAAAATTTAATTAAAAGTTTGAGCTGTTCTGATTTCCCACTACTTACGATAAATTGATCACAGCTTTGCATTTTAACCACAAATTTCGACTTCATTAGATACTCGAAAAATATACGGTAAAAAAAATATTTACGCCTATTTATTACTGGGGCGTTGAAAAACCGCTGAAATAATGATTTACTTTTTTTTGTTTGCAACACCAACCGCCGTATCATAAATTAAATTGGAATTTGTAAACGATCCCACGGTCCCAACCGGTTGCAATTTTACGATAAAAATATTATTTTAGTCTGAGAGCTGACGTCCCGGGATATTATTACATTCATTATTTTCTGCGCAAAAATATAGGTACTCTACTGAACTATTTCATAGCAAAAGAAACTAACATATTCAGCCTAGGGATATACACTGTTGAACTTAGGTCCCCTACGTAGATTTCCACAACGCACAGCTCTGAGTTAATGTTATATTTTTTAGGACGACCACCCACGCGAATGGCTGCCGACTTAGTAGATATTATTGAAATAAAATGAAATAAAATATTTATTCATTCAAATAGGTCTTTACAGGCACTTATGAATTGTCTTTTGCTGAGAAGAACCTGCAATATACTCAGTAGTTACTCTTTTCAAAAGCTAACTTTTTATTACCTATACTTAAGATGTGTCCTGCCACGTGCATGAGCGAGAGCTACACTCAAGAATTATTGTCATTTAAATATTCGTTAATGTGGTAGTAAGCCTTTTGCAGTAAAGAGGTCTTAATACGTTCCTAAAAATTTTGTGAGAGTAAATTTAAAATTCAATCACAAGCTTTGCCCCAAAGCTAAAAGCCATAGGACATCATCATCAGCCTATAATGTCCCACTGCTGAGCACAGGCCTCATTTCACAAATGAAGGTGAAACGGAATGAGCAATACTCCACCACGCGTGCCCACTGCGGATCGGTGGAGGTAGGCTAGTGGTCAACCTACTGTTGGAATTTTTCAAGCGGCCTAGGAGGCATCCAACTAGCTTAACGACTATCACAATTAAGTGATAACCGGGACCAATGGCTTTACGTACCTTCCGAAGCACGGAAACGCTCGATTTGAAATACCACTAGGCGGTCACCCATCCAGGTACCGACCACGACAGGCGTAGCTTGACTTTGCCGATCGATTAAGAACGGTTAATTATGCTACACCACGAGCGCTTCATTAGGTACTCGACATAGGACATAATACTATGAAAATAACTTCTTCTATCTTCATTTGCTAGCCTACCTTCTTCAACGGTATCGTAGCGACATCAACTATTTAAATTGTGTTTCGTGAAATAATTTATATGAAAATTTTTCAAAAGTGAATACGCCATATTGATATATCTATCGTTCATTTGACATTATAATAATAAAAAACACAGTTTAATCATTGATGTCGCTACATGTTCAAGTTTTGTAACATGAATTGAGACACTGAGCTGTCCTGCAAGACATGATATTTGGGTGCCCAATTGAAATTTCGAGTCCAAATAAATCCCTAAGAATACTGTTGATTCAACAAGACTTATGGATCATTAAATTACAACCTACTTTTTTACATTGGGTAGCAGCATGCATACATTTAGATATTTTTACATTTAATACTAGATTATTTCCGTGGCTGGCGTGAACAAGTTGATATCTCGAATTGCATGTTTTATTTTTTACAGGCTAAATACGTCCTACGCATTATGAATTTATATGAAAAAAATTGACATTTCCAAATATTCGTTATTTTTGGAGAAATCACCTATGTTATTACGTTGACATCTCGCGTTTTAATATGTATAACTTGACAAAATTACATATCAAATTAACGATACACTTGTTTTTGTGAATGAATATTGATATTTTGTCATATCAACCTATGCTCGGTATTAAAAATAATTTTAATTACTGGATATCTCAACTTATACACATACATGTTTTCGTATAGTACAAAGGATAAATTGATATATTTAGATGTAAAGTTCTGGCCAACTGAAGCGTTTCTGTTAAAATCTATACATATTGAGATGTTCAGTTATGTCCAACTACGGTTGTGAACCCTTAACGTAATAAGTATAGATATTACTATAAATTATGAATAATAACTTCAACGTTAATTGAATATATTAAGTTACTTACTAATGTACCCAAGTTGAACTAAAAAAAATAATAGAGTTGTCAACATGCTTCCGTGAAAAGCGCGCTATTTGTGGCACATCCCTCGCTCGTTTTGGTAAAAAACAGAGCGATGCCAGAATGTTACTTTTGTAACATTTTACGTTACTTTTGACGCTCTCATGTTACCTCCATGATTGTTACACCTCAAAAAAAAAACTTTTACGTGACTTTTAGGACAATACAAAACATAAATTTTTTTTCCAGCAAAAATAAATAGCCGTGAATTGGAATGCACCTAAGGATAGAGTCTGGCAAACGAAAGTAGAGCCTGGCTGTAATTGAAACTCTTTACATGGCAACATTCTATTTCGTCACCCGGCATATAAAGTGTCAACTAGTTTACCAGAACCAGTTTTGATACTAACCCTTTATTCATAATGGCTTTTTAGCTAAATCAGTGTTATAGTGTCCACCTTCTCATTCTTTCGATTACCTTAATGTTCTACAATTTTCTAAATGAAGTTCTACGGTCGCTAATCATTGAAACATATATCCAAATTGTTCTACGAAGGTAAAAAAAATATAAACTAGAAAAAAATCTAATTTCCACAATTTTTGAATTTGAGTAAATATAGTACGCTTAGTTTGGGATCAGATAACCGTTTGTGAAGAATATCCCTGGATATTTATTAATTTATTTAAAAACATTATATATAAAAAAAGAATAATAAGTAACGAGTTTATGTACAATTTTAACTCATTTACATGCAAATATTATTTAGGAAATCAAATATTTTCATTATCAACTTAATATTTTATATAAATTTTTTGTAAAGTATCAAAACAATTTATTCCTACTATACTTAGTGATACCACATCTAGTTTTTTCAAATTTGCCGCGCTTTTTCAGGTTATTAACCCCATGCTGTACTCCATTGGGAAAACCACGGTGGGGAGCTCATTCCACAATCTGAGCGTCCGCGGAAGAAAGCTCTTTTGTCGATGGCGGGAGTTGCGATGGTAGAAGGTAGCAGTGGGTAACAAGTCGAACAATTCTTTAGAACACTCTCCGTTGTACAAGCGGTAGAACACACATAAAGAGGCAAAGTCTCTCCTCAGACTGAGAGGCTCTAAACCGCTTGTGAGCTCGGTATCGTCAACAATTCTGATGGCACGTCGCTGAACCGAGTCTAAAGGCCCAAGCTGGTATCCAGGTGCTCCCGCCCATAGGTGACAGCAGTACTCCATATGAGGCCGGACTTGTGAATTATAAAGTTGTAGCCTTTGCCCCGATGTGAAGTACTGCCTCGCTCTGTTGAGCACTCCGATCACTTTTTGGATGCCAGCTTAACCTTGTCTTCCAAGTGACTTCGGAACAAAACGTCGCTAGATATGTCGACGCCAAGGATGACTGATGTTCAAGGAGGTGTTCTGGAATTGTGGAGCCACAGACCATGGGGTTTTCTTAGCGGTGAACGCGCAGGCTTGAGTCTTGGTGGGGTTGAAATGGACTAGGTTTAGTCGACCCCAATCGGAGACACTAGTTAATGTACTCTCGATTTCAGACATCAGCCGTTCGCGGCTTTCCTCCACATCGGAACAATATTTTAAAAATATTTGTCACGCATTATTTGAGTATATAAAGAAAAACGACTTGAAATGAAAACCGCTATTAGAATGGTCTAGTCATTTGGTGCTCAAAAAGGAAAGAAAAAGGATTTTGAGTATTTTCGTAAATCAAGTGTCCAAAAAAAGCACAACAAGGGCAAACTCTTGAAGGGACTGAGATCGATAGGCTTATTCCTAAAATTCCCCTTGAGAGAATCCCCCTCGGGGGGGAAAAGTCTCCAAATAAAAACTGTCGGTGATGCTTCTGCATCTACTGACCCCGATTTAGATGAAGACAACCCTGATGAAGAGGTTTCTGAAGTCCAATAAGCTGTAGTTTTTTATCGTCCTTTTTTTTGCAACACTTTATCTTTTTGTTATTTTCAAAAATAAACATATTTTTTATCATTATTTTGATCTTTATTTTGAACTGGGAATCGAATCCAGGACCTAGCGTAGCAGTCGAGCTTACGACAATTAGGGTAAAATGAGGTAGTTAATGATGTGTTACCTAGTAATGATCCTTACCCCCGGGTGAGTAAGTTGATATCTTTTGGTGAACCAGTTGATATCTCGGTACATAAGTTGATATCTCGGTACATAAGTTGATAACTCGTTGGTGAACGACTTGACAAGTCCATTATTATTAAAACTATGGAGAATTTCCTTAATTTATTGACATAATTTGAAAGATGACATAAAATAACCGCCAAACCAGCATTAACACATACGAATAAAATAATTTACCTATTTACCATTTGAGGTCAAACTTTAAAATGGCTGCCCTGTAAAATTGCCATTTTAGAGATGTCAACATATTCACGCCAGCCACGGATTTACAGTAAACTAATTTAATATCTCATCTAATGCGCCGCTTACATCGTCAAAATTGAGAGTCACTGAAAATAGGATCTCGTCCACGAATACTTTTTGTAGCGATTCAGTAGCGCTTTTCGAGCATCGAAGCTATATTGCGATGCAGAATCACGTTTATGTGGGCGAAGGAATACGACCAGCGCCAGAACCGCGATAGTATCGCGGTCTTTTTGCGATTGTATCGCTGCAAAATGTCGTCGTGGGGAACCTCCCTTAATATCACAGCTGTCAACAAATAAGTCTCCTGGACTATAATTGTTTACATTGGAAATTGATTCACTGTCGACACTTACTCGATTAATTACTCAAATTACCGAGTAATTGATTTGGCACTCCACATATCCAAATATTTATATTTTATTTGTTAAGTATTTATTAAAATTAACATCCCTTGATAAGTGCTACACGCTCGTGTTGAAATACTACTAGGCGGTCACCCATCCAGTACCGGCCTCACCAGTGTTGCTTAACTTTGCCGATCGAGGATCTTAAATAAATAAATTACATACATAAATGAAATATTTAATTAGACATATTTTCAAATACGACGTGACAAGATTGTAACCTTTAAAGATTGTAAAATGCTTTTTAAATGTTTTTAAACGTCTCGGGATATTAAAGATTTTTCTTGCAAACCGTAACAGTCATTTTGGCAGTTTTCAGGGAATACAGTCTTAAGTGGGACGAGCGGCCACCACGGTGTATAAAGACCGATTGAGTGGGAGAGGCACAGACATATTATAAGAAAGGGAGAGGCCTATGTTGAGTTGTGGAGACCAAGGCGTAAATAATCACAATTTATTTACGCCTTGGCATATTATTATGTTTTTGTTTCACAATTAACTCTTTTTAACTTTAATTTTTAAAAGCAGTTTGGATATACTCTAGATGTACCTTATTGTTCTGCGGTCGGTCAAACATCACTAAACTTTATAATGTCATGAATAATCATGACATTATAACCTCAAAATTTTACGTATAATTTAATAAAAATACACAAAAATATAGTCATTACAAAAGTTTAAAATTTTCAGCGCAATAAAGTATGTGTAAAAGAGACGACAAAAAGAAATAAGGAATGTTTGTGATTGCCGCTCAAATGCGGCCAATAGATCAAAATGAGATCGAATTTAGAAAAAAAACACTCAGAGATGCTGTCCTATGCATTGCCTGGCTGAAAGTAGCAAGTATCTACTCGTACTATTTTTAATTAATTATTTAGCTAGCAAGGCATAACAGGTGCCAGTTAAAAAAAAATATCAAAATCATTTATTCAAATAGACCTTCGCAGGCACTTATGAAGAGTCTGACTCTAATACTCTAATACCGGTTCGGAAGGTTGCATTTGCTGAGAAGAGCCGGCAATAAACTCAGCAATGACTCTTTTCAAAACAAGCTTAGATTTTTTACATTTTACATTCTAATCGAAAGGTACAAAATATAGAGCAGCCCGGCTGGTTTAGTACCTCCAACTTACAGAAGATTGCAGCCAACTATATTATATGGTGGTGTTGTGTTCCTGCGGTAAGGTCTGGCAAGCTCCATAATGACGCAAGGTAGCGGGGCCCAGCAATGTAGTAGGTACAGTAGTACCCAATTAATATGGCTTACCGATGTACCTGCGCAGAAGAAACATTTGAAAAGCGTGGGAAACGCTATTGGTCGGCAGCTGCCGCCATGTTAGCGCGCGCCGTGCTGAGGGGCGAGACTTGCGAGTGAGACGGAACTAACAGCTGCACTGTATTATGAACCTAATAGTAGTGATCTAAGGTTGATTGTAAGTTTTAAGCATTCTTTCGTTAATCTTCGGGGCCATACTTTCTTTTCTGTGCGAACGAAGATTCACGAAAAATCAGTTACCACGTAATACTGTACTATACATGTCATGCTCTTTGTACCTTGTGCTGCTGGCACGGAGTTCCCATTTCAAACTCCTTTCAAGAAGTTATGAAGTGAATTTGTGCAGGGTAGTGGTGGTTGCAAGCATCTACAGGCTTTGGTTAACGCTTCATCACCTGATAGACGCATGGATTTGCTATCTTAGTAGTAGAAACTAAAAAACATTTACTGTAGATGAAGAGGTTCATACCTGGTAATGCTGAATCATGCAGCGTGGGTAGGACACGTACAATTCGTACGATCCAACCAAAACTTTAACTCCCTTTGGTGGCCGTTGCAAATAAAATCAAAAAGGTAGTCGGTAGTCTATCTAGTACAACTTACATTCGCCCACTTGGTACCTATAAACTATTTGTGGAGTTAGTAGTTTTCCGCTTGACTGTCCCAGTAACAAAACTAAATGGTTCAGTGAGGAATGATTCGCAGAATTCTGAACTACAGCTAGCTTGTTTACACAAAGGTACGAGACTGAGATTCTCGCTACTTAGCATTGCTTTTCAGAAATTGTGCACTAATATTTGGGTTTAAGTGAGGTTTTCTATTATTTACGTCTAATAAAATATTAATCTAAAATAACATTATAATATTACCCCCTTATTCATAATCGCTTTTTAACTAAATCAGTGTAATAGTGTGCCCCGTCTCACTCTTTCGATCACCAAATGTCACCTGTCAGATAAAGACTTCGGAATTTTAACTAATTTTGATAACTTTATTATGAACTAGCTGCCCGGCGCAACTTCGTTCGCGTGGTGCTAGCCTACCCTGTGGTGCTACCCTACCCTACCCTACACGACTGCAGCGCCATCTGCCGGGCTGATTTGTGAATCTAAACCATCCAGGGCGCTACCCAAACGCATATAAAAAAACATTCAAATCGGTCCAGCCGTTTAGGAGGAGTTCAGTGACATACACACGTGCAGAAGAATTTTATATATAGATAGGGGGTTAGAGTTTGCTTATAAAATTGTAAATAAATTACTGCACATATCAACATAAGAAGACCTATTCTGAATAAACCATGATCCTGTTTATTAAAATTAACCCTATACAGTAACAATCTAAAGAGACTTAAATGCTATTCTTTACCAATAGCGTATACTCACTCAAAGAGCAGCTCGACTGGGGAAGTACCTCCACCTTACAGAATACCGCAGCCAAATAACTTTATGTTGTGTTCCTGCGCGTGAGTAGGTTCGCCAGAGCTCATTGGGGAGGAGGTAAGGGTCGCTGATGCCTCGTTTGTTGAAAGCGTCTATATGGCTGCAGAACCGCATACCATCAGGCTTGTTTGCCGACTTCGTTGTATAAAAAAAATCGAAAGCAATACCAATAGATATTTGTAATTTCATATGTAATGTAATGCAGTATTACCCAACTGATAAGACGCGTCGTGAATCTTCGTTCGCACAGAAAAGAAAGTATGGCCCCGAAGATTAACGAAAGAATGCTTAAAACTTACAATCAACCTTAGACCACTACTATAAGGTTCATAATACACTGCAGCTGTTAGTTCCATCTCACTCGCAAGTCACGCCCCTCAGCACCGCGCGCGCTAACATGGCGGCAGCTGCCGACCAATAGTGGTTTCCCGCGCTTTGAAAATGTACAAAAAGTATCTTCTGCGCAGGTACATCGGTAAGCCATATCAGTTGGGTACTACTGTACCATGTAATGACCACAAGTAAAGTCCATTTATTTTTGAATAATTTTAAATGAATACAATATCTTTTTATTTTGTTTCAGGCATCTATTGTCTGCTACTTGATATTATTCCTACTCGTTCATATGAACAGTAAGAGCCAGATGTCAACGATTCTTCAAGCTATGATCCTGGCGTTTATACCATTGCAAGTTATACACATTATCGTTTTATTTTTGGGAGGAATTAATGTATGTTATTTTCTTTTACTATTTTTCTATCAATCTACACTTGTACGTATAACGAAAATGAAGAGTATGCTTCAACTAGAATCTAAAGAATAACTAGTCAAATTAGAAAAAAATATTTTTGCATTAGGTCGTTTATTTTAGGGTTTTGGACCTTTAACAGAACCCTTATAAGATCACTCTGGGTGTGCGTCAGTGACAGATGATTTACTCGAAGATCAAGCAACGTAGAATCTTGAAATTTGGCATAGTAAACGATCTTGAAGCCGCGCACATAACTCACAAAAAATAGCATAAATTAATTTTAGATTAAAAAGTAAAAAAATGTTAAATAAGGACCACTTCTTTTTTAGTAAGGCTGGATCCCTAATTCAGCGAGCCTGACTCACCTTTGACTGATTATTTTAGGGAAAATAGGCTATAATAACATCTCGATACGACATAATCGAAATTTAACCTAGGTGACACCGCACGTACAGAAGGTACAGGAATAAAGATAATTACCTCAATTCCCCATTCATTTAACCTGTAGTTATTAGATGAGCTACATCCTATATCCCAATGGTCCCGCGTAGTGGACAATGGCTTAAATCCACTCAGTGAAAGGAGAGGATTTCGCCCCAGCTTATTGTGGACGTCTTAAGCCGAAAATTAATGAACTGAAACTCGTTACGATAGCTAGCTTTGGCGTCGGTGTTTTGATAGAATTTTAGGGAAAAATCACGAACAAGAGATGTTTGTCTGACCAAAAAAGTATAATATGTAAGAAATGATTTTTAAAAAAATTGTCTCTCGTTTTCGTCCTCGTGTTTTGGAATGAGGGTATTAACAACGGTGTCCCCTTAATTTTCCGTACACTGAACATCGCGAGTAAGGTATTATTTTTAATTTTATTTTAAAACATAAAAAAGGGACTTTGAAATTTTTACATAAAGGACTGAAACATTTTCATGAAATTATGTCTTTTTTTTTTTAAGGGACTTGAAGGTACGGGCCCAACATTTAGCCCTTACGCGGACAAGCTCGGCGAGCAAGCTCTCAACCGGTTTAATTATGTCTTCGTGACATTATTCCTTTTAAGATACATTGGAAGTCGATGATTAAATAACTTGATACGCTTTTAACATAATACTTACAGGCAGGTTTAGATACCACATATTTCAGTACTAGCTTCTGCTCGCGGCTTCGCCCGCGGTGCCTACAGGAATCAAATGACATATTTTTCTACAACAATAAAACAAAACAAAACAATTTTATCCCGCTTCGAGGGTGGAATTATTAAAAACGCTGAGACACGTATACATTTTACAATTTTCAATCTTCAGCCTAAACACAAAATTTTAAGATCCTAACTTCGAAACTGACGGACTTTCATACAAAACTTTCATCCCCTATTTTACCCCCTTAGGGGTGGAATTTCGAAAAACCCTTTCTTAGTGGATAACTACTCTTGACAAAGAATATACCTTCTGAATTTCATGTCTCTAAGACCAGTGGTTTAGGCTGATATATCAGTCAATCAGTCAGTCAGGACTTTGAATTTTATATATATAGATTTTAGCTCACTGAAAAATCATAAGTTCTCCGTTTTGTAAACCACGAGACCTTTATTTAGCCTTACTGCTCCAAGCTACTTGTAGATCGTTCAAAGGAAAACACATGGAAGATTTTCTTTGAGTGCCTAAAATCTTCCCTCGGGCGTGGTCTTGTTAAGGCACAATGTCAACGAATGGGGAGCCTTGTTCTATAATATCCATCAACATAACGTTAGATGGGACAAGCGGGGTTTGTTTGAGTTTTTGATTTTAGGTATGTGAGACTAGCTTAGTAAGTCCGCTAGTATTTTCTGTTTCAAGTCTGTCGCCTGGAGCTCGAGTAGGACCTTTTCCACGACATCCTTCCAGCAGTATCTATGTCGACCTAGGGTGCATGTTTAATTTGTAAAATAAAATACAACTCGTTTTTATCCTGTGGTTTCGCCCGCGTAGGGTCTATTGTTTTCTCTGGATAAAAAGTAACATTTGTGTTAATCCAGAACATTATCCTATTTTAGGCCAAATTTCATCCGATTCAGTAGTTTTTGCGTGAAAGAAAAACAAACACCCATACCAAAAGTTTTATGTATGAGAGTAATGATACATCAGGTCTGTTCGCGTATAAATGATTTTCAAATTATAATCAAAATATCGAGGTTGGTCGGCGTTTCGATCAAGTTACATTGACGTGGTCACAAATGGACTGGACTGGATAGATTAATTTGTTTTTCTTTTTGTTTCAGCATAATATACTGGCCCTAGAATTTGCGCTTTGGCTAGCTATAATTCTAGCTGCATACAACACCGTCTTGGGTATTACTGGAGGGGTATACTTTATTCGCACTGGACACTATACCACTCACTTTTTTTTGGCTGTTACTTTTGCATGTCTATCTTTGTCCATAATAAGTGAGTACAGTTCTTTATTTCCACTTTGCTGGATAACCACAATGTCATCATGGTATATTGTGACGATGTCGCCAATGATGGTAAGCACACAAAGCCCTGTAGCCTGAAATATACCTAGTTGGTATTTAGCGACAGAATAACTTTTTTTTTCTTATTCACACTATTTACGCTTGCAGCAGCGATTTTTTTATACCATTAAGTTTGCATACATTCCGCCTGATGCTAAGCAGTTACCGTAGCCTATGGACGCTTGCAACACCAGGAAAATCACTCGCGCGTTGCCGACCCTGAAGAAATCTCTGACGGGTCGTCCTCTTCCCTCCAATATGGCGAGGAGGGCGATGGCTGCCACACGCGTCATACTTGTGAACAGGTGCTGCTTGTGGGGGCTGGTCTGCGCCGAGTTTGCTATTTAATATTTATAAAAAATCGATTTAGTCCTAATTTGTAGATTTGCCGCCGTTAAAAAGAGTAATTGCTGAGATTATTGACGGCTCTTCTCAGCAAATGCAACATTCCGAACCGCTATTAGAGTATTAGTATCAGACTATTAATAAGTGCCTGCGAAGGTCTATTTGAAATAAATGATTTGAATTTGAATTATGACACCAGAACCAAAACTGTTTTTTTTTTACTGTTTATAGGCCTGTGTTTGACCGCAATCTCACCATGGTAAGTGATGATGCGGCCGAAGGTGGTAAGCACACAAAGCCTAGAAGGAACTGGCACTCAAGTGCAACTGTCGGAACACACCGAAAGGTGCTTGGCGACAGATTTTCAACTTGAGGGTGGTAGCCAGCCAGTCGGGTACTACAAAGTAGATACCCTACCACCGTGCTATGGTTTCCTCACGATGTTTTTCCTTCACCGAAAGCTCAAGCTCATTGTAGGATTCGAACCCGGGACCTTCGTCTCGGTATCCGACGTCACTACCACTGAGCTATCATCGCCTTAGATTTGGTGATAGATGAACTTTCTAGTATTAAATTTTTCATGTATTTGCAGCTGTACTATGCCATGATTTTATAATAATCTACGCATACAAGAGGACCCTTGAACATCCAACATCTCAGGAAGCATTAGTTGAACAAGCTCCCCATCAACTTCCAGCTATTGAAAATAAACAGTGACGTCACAGTTTTAGTTAAACCAATGTGCTGTCGTGCGTATATATTGTTTAAAATAAATACTAAAATGTAAGCATAATATTACTTGTATTTTTTAAGTTTAATAGTTGCCAGACTGACTGGTCAAGATAGCGGTCTTCTAGGATTTAAATTTTCGCATAAAGATCTGTCTTTAGCTCTGACTTTTGAAGAACATGGACTAGGTTATTTGCTACCTACTGGTGATGTTAAACCTCAACAATCCGATACATAAAATTATAATAATTAAAGGATTGTGAATCCGCCAATTCGCACTGAGCCAGCGACATGATGTTTCTTACTATATGGTTGACCATAAATCCAATATGGTAAGGTATGTGGCCGAAGGTGGAAAGCACACGAAACCTATAAGGGAGGGAACTGGTTCTTAAGTGGCGGAACACCGACGTACTTATTGTTATATGTATTCTTAACGTTAGGGTCCAGACATTCGCGTACTTCCAAGTACATTAACTTTATCACCATGCTATGGTCTTTTCACGATGTTCACCGAACGCTCAAGTCATTGTTTTCATCATCATCATCAGCATATAAAGTCCCACCGCTAAGCACAGGCCTCCTTTCACAAATGAGGGTGAAAGGGAATGGGCAATACTCCACAACTCGTGCCCATTGCCAATTGGTGGAGGTAGGCTAGTGGTCAACCTACTTTTGGAATTTTTCAATGCGCCTAGGAGGCATCCAACTAGCATAACGACTATCACAATTAAGTAATAACCGGGACCAACGGCTTTACGTGCCTTCCGGAGCACGGAAACGCCCGATTTGAAATACCACTAGGCGGTCACCCATCCAGGTACCGACCACGACGGTGGTAGCTTAACTTTGCCGATCGATTAAGAACGGCAAATCATGCTACACCACGAGCACTTCATTGTTTTACTCGAACCTTTTTTGATTTCGACGCATTAGAGAAACTCAAGATCGTAAGATTTACATGGCATAATTAAATTCCCTTACAAACTTATTTAATCACCGATATCATTTGGTAGTAACTTAAATCAGTATGTGGTTAACTTAATTCTCTCATCTCAGTGAATAACCTCTACAACAGCAGACACATAATGCTACACAAATTATATAAAACCGAGTCTGGTGGGTGTTACCCGCAGACGGATTAGCTTATAGGATATTACTAAAATTATTGAATTTGTATGAAATTTCGCAAAATTGGCCCGTAATGCAATATATTTTGCATGGGGTGGGACGTTTTTAAAGTGAATTTAATGTCCTGTTTTTACGATAACCAGGCGAACTGAGTTGTTCCAAGTGATACACCGTCCGTGGTAGACAAGAATTTGGTAGAATTCCGTAGGACGTTGGGCCATAAAAAGTATTAATTTTAAAGAATCAATCTTATCTTTTGTTCTCGAAAAAGCAATGAATTTATAAGGATATTCGTAGCTTAAATTTTTGTATATACAACTTCGATTTAGTGGAAGTGATCTTTATTAGAGAGGCCTATGTTACATTGATGTGACTGTGGACAAAGTTGGTAAGCCTAGAAGGTGCATTTGAAACCTGGTTCTCAAATGCACCTGCCTGAGTACATCGATAGGTACTTGGCTTATTAATCAGATATTTTGACTAATACAATGTTCTCTTTCAGCCTTTTGACCTGTTTACATCGTAGCTAACCAATTTAACTATGTGTGGTCAAATATAAACCTTAAGTTAAAGTGTCAAAGCTCACAATGTCACAAAATCTCGAAGCTCCGACAAATCTTTGTAAAGCTGAGGTGACACGCATATTAATCTATTAAGATCTGTCTACACTGAGGGATTATGTTTTAGGTTTAACACTCAACGCTTTGTTATGATAATGAGTAAGCTTTAGAATAGTTGGGGCTTAGTGGCGTGACTCGAATGTTTTTAGCTTTGTGTCTTATGGAATGGGGAATAAGGGGCAGTTTTGATAGACGCTAGTCGATACCGCGATTTACAAATTAATGTAAGCAGCGTACGCTGACTTTATTTAGGTGCAATTTTTATTCCAGTCTTTGCTAAAGATAAACTTGATAAGCTGTTTTGTTAAATGAATAATTATGTTTTATTTATTTAAGTAGCCTAATAATTTCCGGTGAAATAACTAGATTTATTTTGTTTGAGATCCGAGAGTGCTAGAAACATCAAATAATTAACCCAAAGACGGACGGACGTTCATTTTGGTTGAAATGTTTTCCGTCGATTTCCAACCACCGAAATGGCGCTCTGATTGGCTAAGTCAAAAACACACGATGCAGTGATTGGTCCTTACTATGCAAAATCAGTGCAAAATCACTGACTAGTTGCGGAATTTGATTGTTCAGTATTACTACTCTATACGGATTTTTCCACGATGGCTAGAAACTACACGAGATTAAATTACGCGATCCTATGTTACGATACAAATTGACTGGTATGGAATTACAATAAAACTGTTTTACAAAAAACTTAAACCGACTCCAAAGTATACTAAAAAGTAATCAGATCCTGACCTGATGACAATGGGGCCAAACGGGAAGTGTACCTTCCAAACAAAAAGTAAAAATTTTTGACGGAGTTATGAGGTAACAAACATAAAAAAAAACAACCGAATTGAGAACATCATCCTTTTTTTGAAGTCGATTAAAAACGCCATTTCAAAGAAGTTTCAATACTACAGAACCACAATAAACCTTAGAAGCTGGAGAATCAATAAGCTTCATCGGCCACTTTAAGCCAAATTACGGTCACAATAACAAGTGTTCTGAACGTTATTGGAAAACGAAGCGTTAGATATTGTGCTATCAAATTGTAGGAAGGAAATAACTTCAGTTTTCGAACAAAAGTTCTTGGAAGTTTGTGGGGCTGTAATTTTTTTGAAGATTGTTTCAGCCTTTTATAAAAGTAAATAAAAGCCGGCCAAGTAAATAAGAAACTGATTCTGACTCGAACACCGAGAGTTCAGACCTTCCTTGGACGTAATTTTTCTTGTTTTGGGCCATAACTGTTGTAACCGGACCGCATAACTAAGTTTGTTTATGAATGAACTTTAATGATTTCAAAAAACTGTGCTAGTTCGATACATCGTTCTATTTTTCCTGTAATATGTACCATAATGTGTCCTGTAATGTGTTTCATATCTATCAACTGTAATTATATCAGATTTTTCGCTTTAAGAACTAGGAGATAAGGGGGGAATGGTTTTATTTTATATTTTTTCGATATAAGTCAGAAATTACGCAGCTAAGAAAATAAAAATTGTTTTTCGAATATACATAGGAAGTCCTTTCATATGATATTACATTTCCAGTTAGTAAATTCAACTGTATGTACCAATCTAACGTTCATAAGTGCCTTGCTAAACTGAATAAATGAATTTTTGATTTTGATTTGATTTGAATTTGTGGCCCTACTTTGAAATTTCGGTCCCCATTTTCTAAAACGTCAGTACTTTTAAAGCATGTACCTATATTTTGACTATGTTTACACTTGAGTAATTAATGACACTGATATGCAAACTAAAGCAATATTACAGACACGTTGTCACCACGTAGCCCGCAAAGCCACAGGAGGATAATACATGCACTTAGAAGGATTTCATCCATATGGATCTCCTTTGTCGTCGACAGTTGAATTAGTAAGCCTATGTCACTGACTCCCACATTCGAAAGGTTACGGAATGCTGCCGAGTAATATAAGACTAGTTTCTGGCATACAATAACAAGTAGTACTACCGTATAGAAGCATTACTCTAAAACTGTGATAAGCGATACAAGCTTAGCTAAAATGCCTCTCTTTGTATCGCATAGCTCTATCTAGATCTGACACGGCTCGAATACCGATAGGGTTGTCATTATATACTTCATTCTAAGTATCTATTAGTTTTAATGCTAATGACTTTAAAACCGTATTAGATCCGAAAATTATTTTGCAGAATGCCTTTGATACTGCGTTTTATCGTAGTAGTATGAAGTAATGATTTAATTTTCGATAGAATCTCTTGGAAAATATTTCACGTAGAATAGTGCAAAATAACGTTGACGGGCCAGTTTGGTAAAAAAATACAGGAAAAGTAGACATGTCGTGTCGTTTAAGTTGCAGGAAGTAACAAACAACAGAACAGAGTGGATGTAGCTACATCAACAAGAGCCAAGTCCGATAAAGAAAGTAAAAGTATAAAGAAACACATTCTTATTTGTTGAATTGTAGGATTTTTTACCATAAATATTATATGGATTGAGATTAAAAGTTATTTTTATAATCTTCGTAGCATCATTCAATAAACGGTGCTTTAAATTGGTACGCAAATCTCTGCGAACCAGCAAAAATAAACTTAAAACGTCTCGAATAGCATAGACGATATAAAACGACTATTAAATGGAACGAATAACGGTAACTGCTGCAGAAAAATCTTTATTTAATTGAAATACGGAGAATCTGTTTGAAATCCATGAGTACTTTTGAAATTTACAGGGAGATTATCTCTGATGTTACATCCAAAGACCCATTTGCGTCAACATGGGCTATCTACTAATTCAAGTTAGTTGCTACCTGGGGTAATATAATCTATACATATAATAAAACTGTAGAACCGGCGTGTCTGTACATTGAATATATTTGCCAAAAACTGATCGGGGGTGATTTGAGATGAGGAACAGAATACAAAAAACTAAAAAAAAAATTTTTTGTCTGTCTGTCTGTTTGAACACGCTAATCTCAGAATCCACTGAATGGATTTGCATGTAACTTCCACGAGCTGATTCGACTTTTTTTGGCGCTTCAACTAGGCTTTGTTTCATTAAAAACGGCTGACGGGAAGAAAAGATATCCCAATTTAATAATTTTACAGGCCGTCTCACGGCTACACACAGATGTAAGTACTAAAATATTGATGATAGATGGCGTTATCTTTTTCCTGAATCGCACTATGGTTTCGTTCTCACGATTTTATGACAAGTTCAATGATTTCTGAATAAAATTTTCTCAGTGTAAAGGAAGGCACAAACAAATACTATCAAAAAAAAATTTAAGATGATTTCGGATGAGAAATATAAATTCATCAGACTCCCTCCCATTTAGTCCACTGAAAAAAAGCCAGTTTAGTTACATAGCAAAAGCTAAAATTATCACAGTCGTATTGATAGATTTTTTAAAAAGGCCCACCTAGGCAACGAAACAGCGAAATTAAAAAAAAATCTTATTGAAAATACTTTTCCTCCATGCAGCATGCTGAGGGACGACTTCCCACTGTTCCCGTTACAAAAGGTACCATAATAAACCGACTAAAAAAAAAGAGGAGGTTCTTTGATCGACGCGTATGTTTCTTTTTTCCATGCATGTATGTAGGCGTCTCTTTTCACCGCCAAAAGGAGTCCTTTCCACCAGGCTCCTGCTTTCCAAAATATATCTTTGCCTATAAAGAAAAGAAAGAAAGAAAGAAAAAAAATACATTTATTTCGACATACACACAACATTACAGAATGTATATTATGTGCCTATGTGCGATTGGCTTGATCTCCTCGGCATGGATTTAACAGCCAAAATAAACTTGGACTATTCTTTTGAGTCGAAGGCATAAACAGCTGTTAGATAGCTGGGAACCTTTCTAAGATTAAGCGGTTCTTCATGCCTGAACAGTTGCTACAACTTTATAAAGCTGTACTAGCTAACTTTATATACTTTAGAAAGTTCGGTCATACATGGAGTACTGCTGCCATCTCTGGGATGGATCCGCTGAGCACCAACTAGACCTTGACTCAATAGACCGTCGAGCAAGGATACTCATTGGAGATGAGTCTTTATCGAAGAACGGTGGAAGAGCTGATCTACTATCAGTTGGTAGTGGATCAGCTATTGAATCGCTACTAGCCTGTAGCAAGCCTAAAGCGTTGCCGGCGCTGTATGGTGATGCTAATATACTGACAAGGTATTCGGTAGCCCTCTGGCCACGCCAAGCATTAGGTAATGAGATGCTTCGAAAAATCGCGTTAAATACGATGATCTTCTGACCTCCTGAGCAAAATATGTAGCCTCCATCAATTCAGGTGATTGATTACATTTGCGCTGCTTTAGATTTTAGCACAGTCAGCTTCACTGCGGCTATTTTGACAGTCTCTTAACGGTGTAACGGTGCGAGAGTATCGACACAAGTAACATCCCATATTAAGGGCTGTCCTTTCCTCTAGGACATTAATGTTATTCCATCAGGCTTATTACCGTCGGCGTCGTCTCGCATCAAGCCACTCGATTCACGAATAGCTGACATGTGGGCACTGGCAACAGCCCTATGAATGATGTCATTAAGATCGGTCGGAGTGGCGTGCCTGCGCTTCTTACGCACAATAGCATGTGGTGGCCAAGCTGATCAACAAAAGTACCATACTGGCATCGATGCGGCACATAAGTAAATAGGTGTACCTGAAGCAGATAAGATACAATTTTTCTTTAAGTGGCAAATATGCATACTGCCAGTCTGGTAGTAGCCACCACCCTGGGTATCAATCGCGCGTTGCCGACTCTCACTTCACTTTTTTTTATGCGATGAAGTCGGTATACCAGCACACGGTCCGCCTGATGGTAAGCGGTTAACGTAGCCATATGGACGCTTGAATCACGCGTTACCAACCTTTCCTCCTCCCCAAAGAGCTTTGGTAACCTCACTGACGTGCACGAACACAACATTAAGTTATTTAGCTGCAGTATTCTGTAAGGTGGAGGTACTTTCCCATGCAATACCTACCTCTCTTACTTCCATTCACTCGCTCTTCATTTGCTGTAGCTCCATAATTCCAGAACACTTTCTTCGACATCATAAAAAGCTAAGGGATCCTTGGCGTTGATATCTCTAACGACGTTCTGTTCCGTAGTCATCTAGAAGACAAAGTCAAACTGGCATCCAAAAAACACGGAGTGCTTAATGAGCGAAGCATTACTTCTCATTGGGTCAAAGACTGCAACATTATAAGTCGCAAGTCCGACCCCATATAGAGTGCTGCTGTCATCTGTGGGCGGGAGCACCTTGATACCAGCTTGGGCCTCTAGACTCAACTGAGTCACTGAACTCAGCGACGTGCCATTAGACTTTCTCGACGATCCCGAGCTCACAAGTGGTTTAGAGCCCCTTAGCTTGAGGAGAAACTTTGTTTCCTTATGGAGCTCTGGCAACACTTCTCACCTCAGGAATACCACAATGTAATCTTATTTGGCTGCAATCTTCTGTAAGGTAAAGGCTCCGTCACTTGGACTGCTCCAAATTTTGAACGAGAGAACCCGATATGCCCTACCTCTCTTGAAAAAGAAAGCTTGCAGCGAAATAGGTACCCGATTCTCTTACAAAGAAAATTTTGGGGAACCCTATAGCCTAGCCTATATAAATCCACTTTTCCGGGATAAAAAAGTAGCCTTTAATACTCGGGGAAAATGTAACACCTTAGTGAACGAATGTCATAACACGGGGGTACTTTGTACTCATCTGGCTGGCTACCACCCTCAAGTTAAAACTCTGTCGCCAAGCACCTGTCGGTGTGTTCCGACAGCTGCATTTGAGAGCCAGTTCCTTCTAAACTTTGTCCTTCTAGGCTAGACTAGGCTTTGGCTTTGACCTTCGGCCACATCATCACTTACCATGGTGAGATTGTGGTCAAACACAGCACACACTCACTACACAGCACACAGCCTACACTTAGTAAAAAAAAAGTGATGTCTTGCCGCGTCCTCATCCCCTAAATACCCTCATACGGTCGGTACCGTCCACCGAAGTCCACAAGAATATACGAGTATTTTGACAACAACAACAACAATCTTCACGAACAATATATCGTTGATAACACGAATGTAAAGATCTTATAGTCTACGCGAGCGAAGCCGCGGGCAAAAAGCTAGTATTACATAATGTAAATGTCAAACTCGGCCATGTTTTTGGGACATGTCAATTACGATGCGACGGTGTAGAAGATGTGAAAATCGGGCCCTGTAGATTTACTCCTTGTTAGTGAGTTAACATTATTAACCCTTAGTTACTCGCGCTAAAAAACTCTCACAACTGCTCGCGTGGGGTCTGTCAGACTCCAATTTTTAATCTATACATATAATAAAACTGTAGAACCGGCGTGTCTGTACATTGAATATATTTACCAAAAACTGATCGGGGGTGATTTGAGATGAGG
This sequence comes from Polyploca ridens, assembly GCA_951394255.1. Lineage (NCBI taxonomy): Eukaryota > Metazoa > Arthropoda > Insecta > Lepidoptera > Drepanidae > Polyploca > Polyploca ridens. Next base: position 12,827,620 of record OX596257.1, read on the forward strand.
AACTGAATACAAAAAACTAAAAAAAAAAATTTTTGTCTGTCTGTCTGTTTGAACACGCTAATCTCAGAATCCACTGAATGGATTAACATGGAACTTCCACGAGCTGATTCGAATTTTTTTGGCGCTTCAACTAGGCTTTGTTTCATTAAAAACGCCTGACGGGAAGAAAAGATATCCCAATTTAATAATTTTGCAGGCCGTCTCACGGCTACACACAGATGTAAGTACTAAAATATTGATGACTAGATAGATGGCGTTGTCTTTTTCCTGAATCGCACTAAGGTTTCGTTCTCACGATTTTATGACACGTTCAATGATTTCTAAATACGATTTTCTCCGTGGAAGGCACCAACAGCATCTATCAAAATAAAAAAAATTAAGATGATTTCGGATGAGGAATATAAATTCATCAGAGACTCCCTCCCATTTAGTCCACTGAAAAAAAGCCAGTTTAGTTACATAGCAAAAGCTAAAAAAAAACACATCCGTATTGATAGATTTTTTAAAAAGGCCCACCTAGGCTACGAACCAGCGAAATTAAAAAAAAAACTTATTGAAAATACTTTTCCTCCATGCAGCATGCTGAGGCGACTTCCCACTGTTCCCGTTACAAAAGGTGCCAACTGACTAAATAAACCGACTAAAAATAAAGAGGAGGTTCTTTGATCAACGCGTATGTTTCTTTTTTCCATGCGTGTATGTAGGCGTCTCTTTTCACCGCCAAAAGGAGTCCTTTCCACCAGGCTCCTGCTTTCCAAAATATATCCTTGCCTATGTGCGATTGGCTTGATCTCCTCGGCATGAATTTAACAGCCAAAATAAACTTGGACTGTTCTCTTGAGTCGAAGGCATAAACAGCTGTTAGATAGCTGGGAACCTTTCTAAGATTAAGCCGTACTTCATGCCTGAACAGTTGCTACAACTTCATAAAGCTATACTAGCTAACTTTATATACTTTATAAAGTTAGGTCATACATGGAGTACTGCTGCCATCTCTGGGATGGATGCGCTGAGCACCAACTAGACGCCCTTGACTCAATAGACCGTCGAGCAAGGATACTCATTGGAGATGAGTCTTTATTAAGGCGAAACTCACGAGCCTCGACCATCGAAGAACGGTTGCTTGCCTATCGGTTTCTACAGGATATAATTGTTTTGAAGAGTGTGCGCAGGAATTATTCCACCATCCCAATTTTTACACCGAACCACTAGGCGCTGGGAAAATTTTCAGACGTATGTTGTTAACATACCGAAAGTGCGGATACAGTAATTTGTATATCCTCATGTATAATGCGGACAGCAAGGGAGTGGGACTTGCGTCCGACGTCTAGGGACTTTCAAGGTCAGAGTGAATAGGTTTCTTCTGTATAAGTGTGCTCCATCTTGCTTCGTGCGTGCTTCGTCATCGTCCTTTATGGATTGGTCAGTGGCAAAAAGCAACGTCATTTTATAATATTCACCAATTCCTCAGAAATGGCTTATAGGCGCTTCGCTCGCGTAGACTATAAGATTTTTACATTCGTGTAATCAACGCTAAAATGTTCGTGAAGATAAATTGTATCATGATCAGACCATACATTTCAAAAAAATATGATGTAATTCCTCGATAAACAAAATAGAAAACAAACAGAACACAAATAAAAAGAACTGACCAGCCGTTTAATCTACTATCAGTTGGTAGTGGATCAGCTCTTGAATCGCTACCAGCTGGTAGCAAGCCTAAAGCGTTGCCGGCGCTGTATCGTGATGCTAATATACTGGCAAGGTATTCGCCAGCTGTCTGGCTACGCGAAGCATTAAGTAATCAGATGCTTCGATAAATCGCGTTAAATACGATGATCTCCTGACCTCCTGAGCAAAATATGTAGCCTCCATCAATTCAGGTGAATGATTACATGTGCGCTACTTTAGATTTTAAGCACAGTCAGCTTCACTGCGGCTATTTTGACAGTCTCTTAACGGTGTAACGGTGCGTGAGTATCGACACAAGTTACATCCCATATTAAGGGCTGTCCTTTCCTCTAGGACATTAATGTTATTCCATCAGGCTTCGTACCGTCGGCGTCGTTCCGCATCAAGCCACTCGATTCACAAATAGCTGACATGTGGGCACTGGCAAGAGCCCTATGAATGATGTCATTAAGATCGGTCGGAGTGGCGTGCCTGCGCTTCTTATGCACAATAGCATGTGGTGGCCAAGCTGATCAACAAAAGTACCATACTGGCATCGATGCGGCACATAAGTAAATAGGTGTACCTAAGATAAGATACAATTTTTCTTTAAGTGGCAAATATGCATACTGCCAGTCTGATAGTAGCCTATAGACGCTTGCACCACCCTGGGTATCAATCGCGCGTTGCCGACCCTCACTTCAATTTTTTTTATGAAGTCGGTATACAAACACACGCTCCGCCTGATGGTAAGCGGTTACCGTAGCCATATGGACGCTTGCATCACGCGTTACCAACCTTTCCTCCTCCCCAACGAGCTTTGGTAGCCTCACTGATGCGCACGAACATAACATTAAGTTATTTAGCTGCAGTATTCTGTAAGGTAGAGGTACTTTCCCATGCAGTCGAGCTTTTCTTTGAGCGAATAAACGGTACGCTCTACCTCTCTTACTTCCATTCACTCGCTCTTCATTTGCTGTAGCTCCATAATTCCAGAACACTTCCCTCGACATCATAAAAAGCTAAGGGATCCTTGGCGTTAATATCTCTAACGACGTTCTGTTCCGTAGTCATCTAGAAGACAAAGACAAACTGGTATCCTGGAGTGCTTAATAGAGCGAAGCATTACTTCTCATCGGGGCAAAGACTGCAACATTATAAGTCGCAAGTCCGACCCCATATGGAGTGCTGCTGTCATCTGTGGGCAGGAGCACCTTGATACCAGCTTGGGCCTCTAGACTCAGTTCAGCGACGTGCCATTAGAATTCTCGACGATCCCGAGCTCACAAGTGGTTTCCTTATGGAGCTCTGGCAACACTTCTCATCACAGGAATACAACAACACAATGTAATCTTATTTGGCTGCAATCTTCTGTAAGGTCCAGGTACTCCGTCACTTGGACTGCTCCAAATTTTGAACGAGGGAACCCTACCTCTCTTGATAAAGAAAGATTGCAGCCAAATAGGTACCCGATTCAAGGAACATTTTGGGGAATCCTATAGCCTAGCCTATATAAATCCGCTTTTCCGGGATAAAAAAGTAGCCTTCAATACTCGGGGAAAATGTAACACCTATTAGTGAACGAATACCATGACACGAGGGTACTTTGTACTCATCTGGCTGGCTACCATCCTCAAGTTGAAACTCTGTCGCCATGCACCTGTGGGTGTGTTCCGACAGCTGCATTTGAGAGCCATTTCCTTCTAGGCTTTGTGTGCTTACCACCTTCGGCCACATCATCACTTACCATGGTGAGATTGTGGTCAAACACAGGCCCACACTCAGTAAAAAAAAATTGATATCTTGCCGCGTCCTCATCCCCTAAATACCCTCATACGGTCGGTACCGTCCACCGAAGTCCACAAGAATAAACGAGTATTTTGACAACAACAACAACAATCTTAACGAACAATATAGCGTTGATAACACGAATGTAAAGATCTTATATTCTACGCGAGCGAAGCCGCGGGCAAAAAGCTAGTCATCAATAAAACTATAAATTCTTGAAAATCTGATGAGTTAGTAAATAAAGTAATATCTTATACATATTTACTAAAATATTACTCTTTAACTTTCTTTAAAAAAATCAATATTGCTCAGAAAAATCCTTTTGAATTAGGAACTACTTTCATCATTATAATTTTGACATATCATGCTTTGATGCTCATTACATACGTTGTTATGTAATTTTTTTTCCTGGAATCTTTTACAAGTGTGGTATCTACCACGAATTTAACGTAAGTCAACTTTTGGAAAATATATGAAGACACCATCTTCTTCACTTCGCCGTAGGTGTTTGTGCTGCAGATGATGAAGCGTTTTTATCCCTCATCGAGCTAGTTGATGAGGTTTTACCATTTCACAGTTTCACTTTCAGAAGCACAATCAAATGCTTCTTTTTCTTCGTCAAGCAAACGCAGTTTCATTTAATTTTCTTGAATTTGACGAGCCATAGTTGTTTTTATAGATTCAAATGTCACATAAATTGATATTTTTGACCCTAAACAGCATGAAAAGATCAAAAGCTAATTAAAAGCATTTAAACAAATGACTCTTTATGACGAGTATGCGTATTATATTTAATAATAATAAATATGACAATCGAAATTGACACCAAAAAAAGTACTACGTTATTACTCGCGTGGGGTCTGTGAGGGAGACCCCAAATTCCCTCTCCTGCTAAAACCGCTCGAAGCAGTGAAGTACCCGTTACTAGTTTTGAAGGTCACTGCAATTTAGGAAGCTACCTGAAAACCCATGAAGGTAGCTTCAAAAACTACAGAAATAGGAAAGTTTAAATACTCTCTGGGGTCTCACAGACCCCACGCGAGTAATTAAGGGCTAAGAGCCTTCATTGACGCCAGCAAAATTACTTGTATATTTCCATAGCTTTTTCTGTGTATAATTGTGTAGTCTATTACTGTGTTGTACCTATGTGTAATTACTGTGGAATTGCAGGAACTATTTTAATATTTGAACATATGAAAGTTTGTATATATGTGATTTGTGAAATTTGGCACAAAGGTAGTATATATTCTGGAATACATAGGATTTTGTTAATCCAGACATACAAATAGTACACAGACTTTTTATCACGGAAAAACATACGACTCCTCGGGTACCTGAGTGAAACCGCGGGGGACAGCTAGTTTCCAGTATGTATATATAATGTACATACGCATACATTTTAAGGCGATGATAGCTCAGTGGTGGTGACGTCCGATACCGTGATGAAGGTCCCGGGTTCGAATCCTACATTGAGCTTGAGCTTTCGGTGAAGGAAAACATCGTGAGAAACCACAGCACGGTGGTAGGGTACTTTATAGTACCCGCCTGACTGGCACCCTGAAGTTGAAAATCTGTCGCCAAGCACCTTTCGGTCTGTTCCGATAGCTGTATTTGAGAGCCAGTTCCTTCTTGGCTTTTTGTGCTTACCACCTTCGGCCGCATCATCACTTACCATGGTGAGATTGCGGCCAAACACAGGCCTTTAAATCAGTAAAAAAAAAAATAAGTAAAACAAAAATTGATGAAATAATATAAATAAATTAATAGAAATACGGTCCGCGAGATTTAATCAATCACAACTCATCCATTTTTTATACAATGAATAAAGTAATAAATGGCTTAATGTGTTATTTTCAACAAGTTTTGGTCAAACCAACAAAAAAACAAATTGGCGAATTTAATTATTAATTGAAGATTTTTTTTGTCTACTCTTAATTTAAAATAGAGTGTAAATAGTCTTGTATAAAGAAAAATCTCCTACAAACTGTTATTATCAATTCAACACTAAATTTGTCTGAAATTACAATTTCTTTTCCTTTTTCCTGATTGACCATTTATTTCTTCAGTTATTTTCACTCTTCCAACAATCGGGTGATCAACATTATGTCCCTTAAATATAGCGAGAATTTCGTAAAATTGTCGCCCTCATTCCAATTTAGGAGTTGGCGAATAAAATTCACCTTTATTTATACTACATAATAGAATATTTACTTAATAAATCGGTAATCGGTAAGTGTTGGAATTTGGGGTGCGATAGAAAACTTATTGTTATGGTAAGATTTATTAAATTAAGCATGGATAAATACGACGTGATATTACCACAGAAAGAGTTCTAGAGTTCCGCGTTCTGAATTCTGCATTCCGTGTTGACTATTGTGCACACAACAAGCAGTCTAGAGTTCTAGAGTTCTCCAATATTCGGTACTGATCGCACATCATATACTTTTATTACTTTCAAAGGCCCCACATAGCTTACAGTAAACACAGAATGCAGAACTCGGAACGCGGAACTCTAGAACTCTTTTCTGTGGGATCGGCGCCTTAATCTGCTTAACCCATTTTTCCTCGCGAGGGACGCGCGTCCAATAATAATAATTTATGTCATTGTAAAAAAAGTATTAAGGTGGTCTCTTCATCAGTTTTTTCGTCATCGATTTTTTCTTGCATTTTAATAATATTAATTATTAAACGATTGTAAGTGGCAGAAGACTAATAAATTATTCCAGAAGCTTATATCAAAATTGTTGAAAATACTGTATATACAGGTCGTTGTTTTGGTCAGCGACGAGCGACTCAGGGTTAATAATACAAATGATACTGGTGCTAAAAAAAACATTAAAAAAAACTTTTTTTTATAATAAAAATAAAAAAATTAAAATTTTGAAAATCATGTAATAAGCTAAAGTGTAGACATAATACTCAACGGGAGTACGAGGGAGTAAAGGGGTGGGGCGATGGCGGCTTGCGCCTAGCTCTAGTCTGTGCACGTTCCTAGTAACCATACTTTGCGGTAATTTTATTTCAAATTGAATAAGGTATTTCTCAACATATTTACAGTATTTAATGGAATTAAGTCCATTTTTGGGGAATATATATTTTGTACTACCGCTCCTGGGTCGCTTGTCGCCAACCAAAACAACAGCCTGTAGATTTTTTACATTACAGACAGATTTTCAATGTACAATACGAAATAAAGAAAAAAAAATTGATAAAAACTAGAAATCTTTACAGCTCTCTAGTTCGAAGTATACTCGAGTAGCAAAGTAGGTACAGAGTTGAATATGTACGGTAAAGATTTCATAGTATTCTTGCGTATAATATGAAGCTTTGAAATCTTATTCTGATAGACTTGTATTTCTTTCAGGATTCTTTCTCGCAGTGACAGACGTACAAAGATCTATCATTTCTCCACAAGCTTTGTAGCAATATAATCGATTATCTTAACAATAAGCGAGGATTTTATCAAACAGATTACCCCTTTTGAGTGTCTACATACTGTTCAGCTTCGGGCACATGAAACTAATTTGGGTTTTAATTCCCTGTTGACCCGGATGTCCAGATTATATGATGTCCTTTTATGATAAGTCTTTATTAGATAAGTTACATACATTTAAATATAAACATAACGTTACAGGTCGGTTAACTAAATCTGGCACGTTCATCGTACTCACACATTGTGCAATTTCACGATACAATTTTATTACATTATTGCTTCTAATCAGTCGAACGACGGACGAATGCAAAAAAGACCTCTCTATATTTATGAGCAGTAGTAAAAGCAAAACAATAACTGTCACCTTCATACTCATAAGCTTGACCGCACGCGAGAGAGACGGACAGACTTTTCATGATGCGCATGCAGTGCGACGTCACGCCGTGCGCTTATTCACAAAAACTATACAAACGCAACGTGTAAATATGTTGCACGTGCCAGCTTTCGTCAACCGAACTGTATCACAATTCACATGTTTATCATTCCATTTGCCTATAATTTTAAGTTTTCGTGAAAAAATTGTGTAAAAAATATGAATTGTCTTATAATTAATATTTTTAAGTATCTACCACCTTTATAAGAATATCCTCTGTAACTTAAGATTCACAGAGACTTTAAGCCACATTTAGTATTAATACTATCTGCATAGTATCTTCTTCTAAATAACGAAATAATATATTGTAGAAGCTATTCATTTATATATTCAAGAAAAAGTACTTAAAAATAAAAATCACAATTTTAATTGACAACATTTTCCTAATAAATTAACGCCTTAATTAATATAATAATATACGAGTACTATTTCTTAATACCCATGTTTAGAGTAATAAAGTTTTTTAGAAAATGTAATAAATTTTAGTCACAATTTATTTCGGAAATATCTTGGTGTTATTAAAAATAATAATCATTTATTAATCATGGACATATAAAAAAAACAGGACAGAGCATTGCCTTATAGGAAAGTGAAGGAGAACATTTCCTAGGCACAGATTTACCATAAGAGATGGTAATACTGTGTCCTAGGTATGCGTGAGTAAAATCAATACAGGTCCAAGCAGGCACAAGTGATACTGAACCTTATTGTCACTGTCGACGTCTCAATGTGAAATGATAACCAATAGTGATACTATGGTGTAACATGTGTGCGTGAGGCTTGTATTTACACGACGGTCCAGCATACATGGGGTGCTTCATTTTATATAAGGCGACGCTCCGTCCTGCTTTTTTATACGTCCATGTTATTAATAAGCCAGCTCCTCAATTCTATAAGTATTCACAATCAAAATAAGATAACACCAAAACACCGTGTAGAAAATAGTAAGTATAATACCAGCAAATGCTTCCCCTGCCCCAGACTTTTGAAAACAATCCATATTCACAAATAAACAGTAGAAGAACACCGATATAGAAATTAACCAATCTAAAATAAGATGGGCTATTACACTCCAGAGATACACCATTACTAGCACCTCATCTTCAATAATGAGACCCACTAAAAGAACAATACTTGTAAAAAACAATACAGATATTATAGTAAATATACAGAATAAGTATGTTAAAATATCCAGTTTGTTAATGTAGACTAGTTTCCATTGAGAATAGTTGATGGACATGACTAGGAGCAAGCACAGAGCCAGGAAGCCATACAGGATTCCAAAAACAGCGATGGTTATTGATCCACCTCTCAAAGGTATGCAGAGCAAGAATACGTTTATGGTTTTAAGTCTATCCCATTGTTCCATGTTATATAACCATTGAGTGAGAGGTTTTCAAATGAATTCGTAATAAACTCATGGCCGATTATATTGGTTATTTTAGCTTCTTGTTGTCTTAGTTGATTTGTCAAATTTGACGTATTGTTTTTATATCTTACGTCAATTTGCGAGGTAAACAAGGTTACCTCGTCGATGTAGAGGTTATGTTACAACCTACTTAGAACAGTAAAAACCGAGCAATGCGTATCGAACACCGAGTTCAGTTCGATTCTTAAGGAAGTAGAATACTCTTTGAATACTTTTCCTTGGATAGTATGAATAATATTTGACTCAAATTGCAGCATTCATTTCGTTATAAAGGTAAACGCACACTTTTTTTTTATACCACTTGGCAAACAAGCATACGGCCCGCCTGATGGTAAGCAGTTACCGTAGCTTATGGACGCTTGCAACACCAGGGGTATCACTCGCGCGTTGCCGACCCTGAAGAAACCGCTTCACACCCTTTTTGAAGAACCCCATGCTGTACTCCATTGGGAAAACCACGGCGGGGAGCTCATTCCACAGTCCAAGCGTCCGCGGAAGAAAACTCCTTTTAGCCCGCACAGTTCGAAACAATTCTGGTTTCAATGTGTGTGAATGGACTCCCTGTCGATGGCGAGAGTTGCGATGGTGAAAGGTAGCTATGGGCATCAAGTCGAATAATTCCTTAGAACACTCTCCGTTGTACAAGCGGTAGAACACACATAACGAGGCAAAGTCTCTCCTCAGACTGAGTGGCTCTAAACCGCTTGTGAGCTCGGGATCGTCAACAATTCTGATGGTACGTCGCTGAACCGAGTCTAAAGGCCCAAGCTGGTACTCAGGAGCTCCCGCCCATAGATGACAGCAGTACTCCATATGAGGCCGGACCTGCGACTTATTAAGTTGCAGCCTTTGCCCCGATGTGAAGTACTGCCTCGCTCTGTTGAGCACTCCAAGCTTTATGGATGCTTAACTTTTTCCTCCAAATGACTTATCCGAGCCGAACGCATCGAACGAAACGAATTTTAGAATTTGTAAGTATATGAATTCTTATGCAGATTCGGACGATTCGACGCGGGCGAGTGTGCGAGCTTTCATAAGATTTCATATACAGAATTCTAAAATTCGTTTCGTTCGATGCGTTCGACGCGTTCAGCTCGAATAAGTGTGCGTTCACCTTGATGCACTGTCTCGATAAAACTTTGATTCAAAATTCAAAATCATTTATTTAAATAGACCTTCGCAGGCACTTATGAAAAGTCTGACTCTAATACCTATATTCCCCATTCATAATTATGATTAGTATTTTACAAAATTTTTGGGTCAGGAAATGTAAAGAGTGTAAATTTCCCCTCTGGCCACATGGTCCTACCGCCTTTGTCCTACCGATCGGACCACATGAACTTTTTTTTCCGGTTGGTTCGATTAACTAATCGGACTATAGAAACTGTCGTTTTCTTAGACCACGTAGTCCCACCAATCGGACCACGTGAACTTTTGATGTCCTGTCAAGTTTCTTCCATACTAAGCGTATAAGTTAGATGCCGCAGACAGTCTAACGAAATGATTTGCAACAACAATATACATAGTAGTTTTGTCGAAGAAGATGTCCAAAGTTCAGATGGTGAATAAGAAGACTAAAATGCGGAGCCGTCAACATGTGGTCAAACGTAATGAGAAAACAAATTCCTCGAATGAAATTTTTCAAGACATAAAAAAACATAAATATCACTTAGAACGAGCAAATATTACAAGAACCGTTATGTAGCCCTGAAAGCAGTGCCGGTAGGTAATAAATCTTACAAGTTACCTATTCCACTGAAACAAGTACTTTTAATACTACGGCATGATTAATGACCCGAAGTGTTAAATCGCTGAGTGCAGAAGGCAAATCATTCGGCGATTTTGATTTTGGATTTACCGTTTTATAATGTGACTCACATGGAACAATTTTGAATAACGCTACTCAATTTTGTTATCAATCATTGAAAACCGGGTGCATATAAAATGCTACTCTATTTTCATTATTCGACGGACCAGTTGTCCTTGTTGGTAAGATTCCTAGTAATTCCCACCCAGGACATTTGTGTACATAAACAAATGAACATGTCTCTATTTCCTGATTTTTGTAAGTTATGTATATTAAGTATGTCTTAGCAAAAGTTGAGTTCGTTATTCTGTTTTAGTAAATATACAGGTCGTTGTTTTGGTCAGCGACGAGCGACTCAGGGTCGATAATACAAATGATACCGGTGCTAAAAAAATATTTAAAAAATACTTTTTTTTTTTTAATAATAAAAATAATAAAATAAAAATTTTGAAAATCATGTAATAAGCTAAAGTACTCATAATACTCAACGGGAGTACGAGGGAGTAAAGGGGTGGGGCGATGGCGGCTTGCGCCTAGCTCTAGTCTGTGCACGTGCCTAGTAACCATACTTTGCGGTAATTTTATTTCAAATTGAATAAGGTATTTCTCAACATATTTACAGTATTTAATGGAATTAAGTCCATTTTTGGGGAATACATATTTTGTACTACCGCTCCTGGGTCGCTTGTCGCCGACCAAAACAACAGCCTGTATATGGGGTGGTCACAACAATACGACAAAAAATTAAACCACGTAAAATAATAAATACGAACAACTTTTACTTTACGAACAAATTCTAACTGAAATCTCATAACAATAAAGCTTTTCATACAAAAGGTACATTTTCTTCGGCTAGAATGTATGAAAAGCTGTAAAAAAATGCGATTTCAAAGTTGGTCCCATGGTAAAAGTTGTCCATATTTATGAGTACTTAACGTGATTTAATTTTTTGTCGTATTGTCGTATCTATTAATCATTCTCACTTATATTATTCACTTCATTATTTACGTTAACAATTTAGATGAATTTATTTACACTTACGAGCTCTCCACGATTACATTATTTAGATATTAAATAATCTCATTGTGTGTCCACGCTACGCGAACAGAGTACGAGCCGAGGCTCTATTCATTAGTATTACGCCGAACCTACATCACGAGCGCGATGCAAATCCCTATGTTCGTAAAAAATCTGACAATTGATGGACCGCAGTCGAGCGCGAGCCGAATGCTCGTTCGAGGCTCGCAAGTCCATCCACGCTACGCGAATCTATGCTCCACGTATGCCTCCTGCTCGGTTCGCATAGCGTGGACGCACCATCACATAAAAAGAAAACTATAACAACAAACTAACTAACAAACACTTTCCTTTCAACACAATAAGGACCCAGTCCATTGTCTTCCTGGTCAAGGAAGTAGGTAGCAAAGACATATCGGTCTTTGAGGATTTAAGAAAGGACTTGTGATTTAGGAGGCGAATTATCTGAAGTGATTCCTCTTTTTGGGATTATGTTGGATATTTATGTGCCCTTTTGAAACATGTTATGCATAGGGATTATGAACAAAAAGGTATAACATTGTACTATTCCAAAAATACTTCTATAAAGGCTAACGTTCGAAATTTCTCCTAAGGCACCGATTCTACAGCGAGCGGTCTAGAGTTCTTCTTGCGTTCTCCTTGACCGCTGCGGTTGATGTGTGCGAGCAATGATCAAAAGCGCCGCATAGATTATAGTGAACTCTGATCGCAGAGCTCCATAAAGCGTATATAAAGCTCGCTGTGGGATCGGCGCCTAAAAATTTACTTCAGAACTCAAAAAAAGTTCAAACTTTAGGCTTTAAAAGTAAAAAAAAAGAACAAGTTACGTAGCGACCTATCGATTAACAGAATATCTTTACATAGGTACATTGAGGAGCAGATTTCAATTCCAAGATATCATTAGATAGGTACATTACCGCGTTTATCTATCGTCCTTTACTATAACATATTGGTTAATCTCAGAAACTAATGTGGGGATTTTCATTCTGTTTTCAACATTAGATAGATTGATTTACGAGGAAGGTTCAAGTATATAAGTTAGGCGTATTTTTTGAGAAAATGTATGGATATTTTTGTGGATGGACTTTCGTCGGAGAGTCATTTTCGTGTGCGCTGTCGCGTGGTGATAGGTGAAAATTATGCATGACAATATTATCGCTCTTGCAAAGATCATAATAAATGCGACAATATGTGTCCATCTTTTAAGAAGGATGTTAAGATGTCTTTCAAAAATAAAGAGTTATTTTAATGAAGCTCTTTTGGCCGGTGTGGTGTTAATTTGATATTTGATCACTGACTCCTCGACTACTAAGTATGAAAAATCCAAGTATGATACTGAGTATGAAAACATGTTTTCCCAGAAGACCCATTTATTGTAGCCTTGAAGGGGCGCAGGTTGCAGGAGTCAGGCAACATAGACGTCGGAAGCATGTTCCCTCCCTTTGCTGTCCGTATTATAAATGAGGATGCAAAACGTTCCTCCATACGAACGAAACGTCGACACTGCTATTACCCAGTTGAGAGCACTCGGTGTTCACCGAATAGTTCGCGTTCGGGTGCAAAAGCCAACACTTTACAACAACCAAAAAAAAAATCCATAACTACAGTATTTTGACGGAAGAAATTCTATAGTAGTAACTATTTGTATATGAAGTGTAAATGTGTTGCTTTCTTTATTCCTCAGAGTAAATAAATATGTTTATTCTATTGTAGGCTAACATTGGTGGTAGGATGAAAAGGGAACCGTCATTTATTTGGCCATTGGATGAACAAAAGACCGGAATTTGTTCTCATAAGTAAACGTGTTTGTTATTACTATATATTCATGATTTCTTATCACCATGAAAAACTGATGGGCACATACTTTTCAAAAGGTGCAGTTTTTGGTACATCAACATCCTATACCACACCATACCTCATACAAACTAATTTAATTATCTACTACCGGAGCATCCGCCTGTCCGCATACGTTTCATGTGTGTGCGAGCGGTGACAACCGAGTGACACCCTGGCACGAGAATACTGCTAGTTACGGGTGACGATAAAGGTGAACGCACACTTATCCGAACCGAACGCGCCGAACGCATCGAACGAAACGAATTTTAGAATTTTGTATATGAAATCTTATCTCCTTGACTTCGATTCGTTCGCCGCGTTCGGCTCTGATAAGTGGGCGTCTACCTTTAATTGGCAGAGGGTGTGAGTGTATCTAGATGTAATAATAGTTAGTGTTCTTTTGTGCTTCTCTATTCGTTGGTCCCAGATTAAGAGGCTTAGTGATGAATAGCATTATCAGCCTGCCTTTTCCCCAATTGTCTGGGGTCATAGTATATTGATATCGGTTATAATTTTTCAGCAACTCTACGACAAGAAGCTCATAGAAAAAGTGTGAAAAGAGCTTAGACGTTTGTCAACCTTCTTATAGCCAAAACATACCAACCAGACGACAATACAAACCAACTATCAATCAAAAGCGTAAACGGAAAGAAACCTAAAACCGTTAATATGTAGTTTGCTCTGCTTGCCCATAACAATTGCACATCAAAGCCTCGCTAATGGAATGTTGCAATTAGTTTCCGCATGATTTCATAACGTCCATTGTCCGAATGCGAGCTAGTTCGCGTATTCGAGTGAACACGATTTACGCACAACCTGAATTCAAATGAGGTTTAATTAGCACTGATAACTGTAGTCGTATTTCGGGAGTACGTGTCAGGTTGGTTAAAACCGGTATTTTGAAGGACGCTTAAAGTACATCAATAATTAAACCAATATAATTTTGTGGTTCTATGACTCAAATACAACAGAGAAATATTAAAAAAAGAATTAATTACAAACGAGGGATGAATATAAAAAAACCGGCCAAGAGCGAGTAGGACTCGCACACGGAGGGTTCCGTACAATAATAATAATATTAACTGTCTCAAATTGACTATGAAATAAATATTAGGCGCAACAAAAACGCCAAAAGGAGAAGTTTCTTGTATTTTATTATTTGTTGTTATAGCGGTATCGGTAATAGAAATACATATTCTGTCAAAATATCAAGTGTCTACCTATTACGGTTCGTGAGATACAGCCCACACACAAACAGACGGAAGGACGGACGGACAGGGGAGTCTTATATATAGGGTCCCGTTTGGCACTCTTTAGGTAGGTACGGAACCCTAAAAACACGCTGTAAATATACTGTTCTGTACATTTATATCAATCTAGTTGAATTATTTAAATACAAATAAAGTGTGATGAAAACCCCGAGTCGATAAAAATATATCGATAAGTCGTAACGAACAATCGATATGATAGTGATGAATATTGAAAGACATAATTTTGAACACTATCTCCGTCAACAGTGAACAAAGTTCGACGATAAAAACCAACCGAGGCTGTTTTTATGAATATATTCAATTTGATGCACGACTTAGCTCTCGTTTTAGTGATGGATGTATGCCGATATATCGATATTTTAAATTTTGATATTGTTCGGCTATTTATATGTGCTTTCAATTGTTTAATGTAAATATAACGTTTAAATATAGCCTCTATCCTGCGGTTTGACCCACATTCCCTTGCTAGAAATTGCAAATGTCTATATTTTCAGAAATCACTATCCAAATATCATTTTATTAATTTGCTTCATGTGAAGGAAAAACAAACCATAAACTTATGTTGTCTGTCCAATGTCTGAATGTCCCAGGATATTTATTATTTATTACTTTTTTTATCATCTTAATAAACACATTTTCCATTTACAAAATGCATCGAAATTTTGCGCTGCAGCATATAATACTTGAGCATAAGCGGAGATAAGATTTGTATGTAATATGCCTCTATATGACATGTATAATGTTTTTATTTTTCTATGAGTCCAAAATACATGTTTTTGTTTTTTTTTTCTTATGTATTACCATACAGTGATACCAATATCGATATCGATAAAAGTGATATTACGTCACACATACACTACATCGAGCTCGTAATTTTCATCTCATGAGATGTGCACCGCGGGACTAAGCCGTAATGGTATTGTTTGTATTACGATGTTTTTTTACTAGAAATAAATACTTTACGATCCTCTTATATAATGCCGTCAGAAAATTGATCTAAAGCCCGCCAAATGGAAACAATAATCTGTTGAACACTATGGCTTTTGTTGCTTGCCTTTATCTTTGTTCAATGTTATAATGATGCTTATTAAAGTGTAAATGGTGTATAGATATAATACCAATTATTCTATTATTCAATGTATACTATTCCAGAGATTGCTCAGAATCGATCTCATTAAAACTGATCATCATTATCAGCCTATAATGTCCCACTGCTGACCACAGGCTTTCACAAATGAGGATGAAAGAGAATCGGAAAGTACTCCACCACGCATGCCCACTGCGGATTGGTGGAGGTAGGCTAGTGGTCAACCTACTGTTGGAATTTTCAAGCCACCTAGGAGCTTAACGACTATAAAATTTAACTGATAACCGAGACTGACCGCTTTACGTGCCTTCCGAGGCACGGAAAACGCTCGAGTTGAAATACCAGAGTTGGTCACCCATCCAGGTACCGGCTTCATCGGTGGTAGCTTAACTTTGTCGATCGATAAAGAATTGCTGATCATGCTACATCACGAGCGTTTCATAAAACAGGTAAAAACAGTATTATTTGGTGTGTATGTAAAAACAGTATTATTTGGTGTGTATGTAAAAAGACACAAACGACCATATTTATCCTCTTCTTGATAATAAATTAAATTATTAAAAGAAACAAAAAACCCGACTGCGTAAAACGACTGCATTACCTTATAAAATTCAAGTTATATTCAAAATTCTATAGATTTAAGAGCTTGTTTTTCTCTTTTCAGTTAATTTATGTTTTACGCAGTCGGGTTTTTTGTTTCTTTTAATAATTTAATTTATTTCAGACATTTTAGTTTTATACAGAAAGAGTTGTCTGTATTAGTAAGTAAATGAGCGGTACGGTAAAGGAACGCTAACAATCATCGCAACTCTGTGATTTACGTATGGTAAGTAGATATGGTAACGGCTCAGTAGGTACCTACTGTCCTTGTATTAAATGTGGTTTTTTGCAGTTTACGTCAAAATGGTAGCATACAAGTATTACAATATATACATATATGGAATGGTCTATTGACAAGCTTTCATTTGATACCCATATTGTTATAATAACGAAACTTTTATTTTTAATACCCCCCTATTTTTTTATTCTTAGGCCCTATATAAAAATAATATACACTATGACACTCCCCCAGTCAAGACGAATCTAACGACATCCCATATGCTTAAATCCATCAAGCCGTTTAGGCTGCAGAGCGGCACAAAGAAATAGACATACATACATACACTCGAAAAACATAACCCTCCTTCCGGGTCAGTCGGGTAAAAAAAAAACAGTATTTTCTTGTTAAAAATAGCTTTGTATAATAGTCGCCATATTGAAACGATTACACAAAATATATTGTCCTCTGACCCAACACTTACCCCATGGGAAAGCGAGTAGAAAAGTCAACAGCAAATAAAAATAAATTTAATAAAGCCACCACTCGTGTCAACGCGAAAATTATGTTACACGGTCATACAGACCCGAGCCCAAATGTTATAATGAAAATCACAGCACAAACTACTTATGCTGTCGACTGTACGTGACGCGGGTTAGCAAATACTCATTGCTTCGGGTAAATCGATTGGTTGATCCGGGTCAAAATGGGTCATGTGACGAAGAGAATATCATAAAAATAACCGTCAGCTCCCCAACTATTCATGACGTAGGAAATGAAAAAGGTCGACTCATGGATTAGTAGAGGCCTGACGAAATTGCTTTTGATGGAGTTGTAGTTGGAGATCATTCTTTTGATTTTTTATTGGAGATACCTACTACTTGCCAATCAATTAGTACAGAGCCGCTAAGACAGCCAAGCGAAGCGAAAGGGCACTACCTACCTTTTCTCGAAGCGCTTCGTCGTTTTTTTGAACCCTCATAACTTGGGTTTAGATTATACTAGATAAACAAAATTCTTAGAACATGATGTCAATAGTGAACTTATTAAATATATTAAGTTTCAATAACATAGCTCTTATACTTTAGATTTTATTCATATCTAAAAAACCCCGATTTCGTCACTGACTCACTAATGATCATCAAAACTCATAGGGTACTTCCTGAAGTCCTAGAAAGCTGATATTTGGTATGTAAGCTTGTATTAGTACACGCTACCGTCACATGGGAGTAAGGCGAAAAATGTATTCACTGTTCATTACTTTTTTGTTATTCAATAGTTCTTGTAGTAGTGAAACGGCCAAGCCACATATTTTGACTACGGTGTGTAGAGTTTGTGAAGTTAGGGCTTGTAGAGTAAGTGCATGTAGAGTTATAAGCTTGGCTCTACATGAGATCTGATAACTTTTTGACAGTACGAGCCATATGTCTTGATGGCAACATTTTACATAAAAATGTTTTTGGTGGGATAATAATATTATAATACTACGTACAAGCGCGTGAAGCGCTCGTGGTGTAGCATGATTAGTCGATCGGCAAAGTTAAGCTACCACCGTCGTGGTCGATACCGAGCGTATCCGTGCTTCGGAAGGCACGTAAAGCCGTTGGTCCCGGTTATCACTTAATTGTGATTGGATGCCTCCTATGCGGCTTGAAAAATTTCAACAGTAGGTTGACCACTAGCCTACCTCCACCGATCCGCAGTGGGCACGTGTGGTGGAGTATTGCCCATTCCCTTTCACCCTCATTTGTGCAAGGAGGCCTGTGCTCAGCAGTAGGCTGCTGATGATAATGATGACTACGTACGACAATTTAGTAAACCTGTGCGTGATTAATTCGATGAGTTATTTTTGGGTGATATCCGCGTCGGGCGCCGCACTTGGTTTTTCAAATAATTGGACAGTTTTACAAAAACCTTAAACCGACTTCAAAGTACACTAAGAAGTAATCAAAGCCTGATCTGATGACAATGGGACCAAACGGGAAGTGTACCCTTTCAAATAAAAAAAGAATTTTCCAAATCGGTTAATAAATGACGGAGTTATGAGGTAACAAACATAAAAAAAAAAAAAATACAGTCGTATTGAGAACCTCCTCCTTTTTTTGAAGTCGGTTAATTAATTGGAATGTCAGCCCCCCCCTAGAAAAGACGGTAATCGAAAATCGTCATCGTTAGTAAACGATCAATCTTTGTATGAGTTTGACATAAGAGATCGTTAAAAAATACGTGATATTTCGATTTGAAATGTCAATCCCATACAAAGATTGATCGTTTACTAACGATGACGATTGTCTATAACCATCTTGTCTACTGGCCAGAATCGATTTGTTTCATTCAGAAAAAAAAATGGAATGAAATAATAATACAGTGCACAGCTTCCTTTATTTAACAGTCTGTATAGGCTTGTGACCTTTATTTCAATTTGTGAGGATATGGCCGAAGCACAGCGTGTGGAGCTGCTAAATTACACCGATGTATGTTTTCTTTTTTATTAGGACTTATTTTTGCCAGTATCGAGTTATACAGGTCGTTGTTTTGGTCAGCGACGAGCGCCTCAGGGTCGATAATACAAATGATACTTCTAAAAAAATATATAAAAAAAAATACTTTGTTTTTTTATAATAATAAACATAAAAAAAATAAAAATTAGAAAATCATGTAATAAGCTAAAGTGTAGATGTAATACTCAAAGGTAGTGCGACAGATTAAAGAGATGGGGGCGACGCGACGGCGGCTTGCACCTAGCTCTAGTCTGCACACGAGCCTAGTAATCAAACGTTGCGGTAATTTTACTTCAAATTGATTAAGGTATTTACAGTATTTAATGGAATTAAGGCCATTTTTGGAAAATGTATTTTTTGCACTACCGCTCCTAGGTGGCTTGTCGCCGACCGAAAAAACATCATGTATAATAAGTTCAAGTCACAATAAATCACTTCACATAGTCCGCACTGTCAGTCATCGTCCATAAAAGTCATGTTTTAGTAAAATGGTGGCCATTATAATAAAACTTTTCATAGACTTTTTGAGACAACTTGAAAACTTACGATACACTATCAACGACTTTGGTCGCTTAAAGAATGTTTTTTCCAGACTTATTTAACTACCTTTTACAAACACCATAAACTAGACCAACCAAGCCAAATACAAGCACACATAAATTCGGTGCAAGCGTAAAATAGTTTGGAATCTCGCTTCCCATCCTCACACTTAACTTAATTAGTAAATATGTAGATGTAAGAGCAATGTTAATAATGGGACACATTTCTTTAACCCCGATGCTCTTCTGTTAAATAGGGTAAACTCGCCCGTTGCTGACTGTTACAAATAGCGGCTTAATCCGACGATTGAGCGTGAACTATGGGAGTCGTTACGCGGATTCAGCCATCGTAATAGTCCTTCTTTGTCGCTAATGTGCCATAAAAGGAACGCTGTCCTCGCGGTGAACGGTTTTGACGGTCAATCGGCTTAGGCTGACAAATGTGTGTAATACCCTATTTTGTTGATGGGACTGATTGAATTTAACCTTGTACCTTGTGAAGAGCTATTTGTTGGATAACTTTTTCATTTTAGAAAATCATGTCGAACCGTTGTTACGATGCTGAATAAAAGAAGGACAAACCAATACTTTCGCATAATCTATCTATACATATAATAAAACTGTAGAACCGGCGAGTCTGTACATTGAATATATTTACCAAAAACTGATCGGGGGTAATTTGAGATGAGGAACTGAATACAAAAAACTAAAAATTTTTTTTGTCTGTCTGTCTGTTTGAACACGCTAATCTCAGAATCCACTTCCCCGAGCTGATTCGAATTTTTTTTGGCGCTTCAACTATGCTTTTTTTACATTAAAAACGCCTGACGGGAAGAAAAGATATCCCAATTTAATACTTTTGCAGGCCGTCTCACGGCTACACACAGATGTAAGTACTAAAATATTGATGACTAGATGGCGTTGTCTTTTTCCTGAATCGCACTATGGTTTCGTTCTCACGATTTTATGACACGTTCAATGATTTCTAAATACGATTTTCTCCGTGTAAGGGAGGAAGGCACCAACAGCTTCTATCAAAATAAAAAAAATGAAGATGATTTCGGATGAGGAATATAAATTCATCAGAGACTCCCTCGCATTTAGTCCACTGAAAAAAAGCCAGTTTAGTTACATAGCAAAAGCTAAAAAAAAAACACAGCCGTATTGATAGATTTTTTAAAAAAGCCCACCTAGGCTACGAACCAGCGAAATTAAAAAAAAATCTTATTGAAAATACTTTTCCTCCATGCAGCATGCTGAGGCGACTTCCCACTGTTCCCGTTATAAAAGGTGCCAACCGACTCAAAAAAAAGAGGAGGTTCTTTGATCGACGCGTATGTTTCTTTTTTCCATGCGTGTATGTAGGCGTCTCTTTTCACCGCCAAAAGGAGTCGGACGGAGTGCTTAATAGAGCGAAGCTTACTTCTCATAGGGGCAAAGACTGCAACATTATAAGTCGCAAGTCCGACCCTATATGGAGTGCTGCTGTCATCTGTGGGCAGGAGCACCTTGATACCAGCTTGGGCCTCTAGACTCAGTTCAGCGACGTGCCATTAGAATTCTCGACGATCCCGAGCTCACAAGTGGTTTAAAGCCTCTTAGCCTGAGGAGAAACATTGTTTCCTTTTGGAGCTCTGGCAACACTTCTCACCACAGGAATACAACAACACAATGTAATCTTATTTGGCTGCAATCTTCTGTAAGGTACAGGTACTCCGTCACTTGGACTGCTCCAAATTTTGAACGAGGGAACCCGATATGCCCTACCTCTCTTGAAAAATAAAGATTGCAGCCAAATAGGTACCCGATTCAAGGAAAATTTTGGGGAATCCTATAGCCTAGCCTATATAAATCCACTTTTCCGGAATAAAAAAGTAGCCTTTAATACTCGGGGAAAATGTAACACCTATTAGTGAACGAATACCATAACACGGGGGTACTTTGTACTCATCTGGCTGGCTACCACCCTCAAGTTGAAACTCTGTCGCCAAGCACCTGTCGCATTTGAGAGCCAGTTCCTTCTAGGCTTTGTGTGCTTACCACCTTCGGCTACATCATTACTTACCATGGTGAGATTGTGATCAAACACAGGCCCACACTCAGTAAAAAAAAAATTATATCTTGCCGCGTCCTCATCCCCTAAATACCCTCATACGGTCGGTACCGTCCACCGAACTCCACAAGAATAAACGAGTATTTTGACAACAACAACAACAACAATCTTCACGAACAATATAGCGTTGATAACACGAATGTAAAGATCTTATAGTCTACGCGAGCGAAGCCGCGGGCAAAAAGCTAGTATTATATAATATATGAAAGGATTATTATAATACCTCAGTAAATACCTACTACTCATAAATAACACTGTAAAAATAAAACTTACGTCGTTCAGTGTGTATTCCAAACAAAAAATGCCTCTACGTACGACAGTTCCTAGATTTGTTGCCAAAAATGTTTTCCATTATATCGACTGAGCAATGTGTTGCAAATTATGAGATGGTAGTAAAACTCAGGTTTTAAGATGGTCCCTGCTCTTTTTTAATCGACTTAAAAAAAAGGGAGATTATCAATTCGACACGTATGTATGTAATATTATTGGAACTGCGAAATATTCACATATGATGATCTATTAGGGCTTCCAAACAAATATACAAAATTTCATAGGTGTATGTATGTATGTATGTATGTATGTATGTATGTATGTATGTATGTATGTATGTATGTATGCATGTATGTATGTATGTATGTATGTATGTATGTATGTATGTATGTATGTATGTATGTATGTATGTATGTATGTATGCATGTTTGTCGCATATCTCCGAAGATATTAATCGGATTGTAACCATTCGTTTTTTATTGGTTTACATTTACTTCAATTTAGGGAACAGTGCAAGTTTCATCGAAATCGGTTCAGTAGTTTTCAAGATATGGACAAATATGTGTGAAGGCCTGGCTTATTGCTACGAGCTACGGGTGTGGTGTCAAAGGAAAAACATCTCAAAACCTTGGTCAAACTCATTTAAGAAGAACTAAAAATTATGAAATAAAAAGTAATTTAAAAAAATTAAATCGACTTCTAAATACACTAAAAGGCATGAAATAAGTCTAACCTGACACTGATTGAAGTCAGCGAAAGAGCACGATGTATTCTATTGAAAATATTTCGCTGACTTCAATCAGTGTCAGGTTAGAGTTATTTCATGCCTTTTAGTGTATTTGGAAGTCGATTAATTTTTTTTAAATTACTTTTTATTTTATATGACGTGAGAAAGTGACGAATATCTTTAAAACCTGGGTATTTCTAGACTTGCTTTAAACCATCTCACGTAATAAAGGTGATAGTCTTTGAGCAAAGCATAAGTTATACTTAGTACTTTCATGGTGAAAAATCGATCATAATATGTCAAAGTATGACTGATTATGATAAATACGGTATAGCGAGCTTTGAATATGAGATCAAGGCTATTATTGAGGTTATTGAACTATTATTTGGAGTAATTGCATAAGTATTTATTATCATCCCAATATAAGGTACAGAGAAGTGTGGAATAGTTATGTTTGTTCCCTTTTTGAAATCAGTGGATCTAGCTTACAACGAGCGCGACGCGTATCCCTGTTTGTGAAATTAAAATGGTGCGTCCATAGATATCGATGGGTGCGTCCATACGAGACCCGAGCAAGAGCCGACCCACGAACGAATAGAATATATGCGGTGGCCTTTTAAGATACCTACAAAAGCCAAAGCTCGAATTTTCCGCATGTAATGAAAAACATAATTATTTTACCGCTCCGTACCAAGGCAAAGCATTTAATATCTTAAATTACAGTAGTATGGTAACCTAGTTGGGATGGTACTTTTATTATCGTTTTAATCTTCATATATAGCTATGAGCTATGAGTTCGCGTCCAGCTGGCGGCTTCCGAATCAGTGGGTGGCACGCACAGATATAAATCTAAATAGATAACGCAAGTCCGTATGAAAACCAAGCGTGTAACTTTTTTGTACCTACCATAATGTGACAAGATAGATTTAGTCAGGCTGGTATTAGATTTTTATATTGAAAATGAAGCTATCCTATTTTTCAGCTAAACATATCCCTCGCTACACATCTCTGGTGGACATGCAGCCTTATAATAATAATAATAATACATTTTTATTGACATTAATACATATTACAGACATTAATCGAAGTCCCTGACTTCAAAAATCAAATCAAAAAGTTATTTATTCAGTTTAGGCCCTGGTAAGGCACTTATGAACGTAAAATTGTTACATATAGTTAAATTAATGTTTCAGTAATTTATGTATAGTTTGTCCGCGCGAAAAGTTTCAAAAGAAGAACATTGGCCCTGATTCTGTTGTTTACAACTAAACAAATTTTAATCTCACTATGTCTCTTTCTAACAAAGAACATAAGAAAAGGATGTAAGAAATTTAGTCCTGTCAAATTAGTCCAATGCTTGTTTTCAATATAAATTTAGTCGCCATCTATCGTGGTTACGCCTAAATACACGCAAAATAAGACGGCAAAGATTAATTTTACAACTTAAAATATGTTCTATCCTTTTTCAATAATGTTCGTAAGAAAGAGATGAGATGTGACTAAAATTAGATTAGTGCGATTTACAACACAATCGGCACCATTGTGACCCATTCTTGCACAGATTTTGAGATGCGAAGTACATATACTGGCGTCATCTATTTAGATGTATATCTGTGGTGGCACGCTTGCCGTAAATGCCCGTGAAACACGAGTCTTTGCTCCTGCGCTTGTGTATCTACACAGCCAACTAGTTGCCACTTGATCTGGACCGAATCTAGTTTGCAATTGAACCAAACATTGTGACACCTCAAATAGAAGATGATTTTCGAAGCCCATCGCTTTTTCCCCCATCTGTTTGTAAACCTTTGACGGAAGTTCCGTCCGTCGCTTCAGCATTTGTCGCGTATTTTTTTCTGGGGGTCTATAAAAGCCACTCGAGGAATATTGATGAATGGAACTCATTTCTCCACTCCATAGCAAAATCCAAACATACTTATAACGTGAGTTTATACTAAAGTTAGCTTGCTCATCATCATCATCATCATCATCAGCCTATAATGTCCCACTGCTGAGCACAGGCCTCCTTTCACAAATGAAGGTGAAAGGGAATGGGCAATACTCCACCACGCGTGCCCACTGCGGATCGGTGGAGGTAGGCTAGTAGTCAACCTACTGTTGGAATTTTTCAAGCCGCCATGGAAGCATCCAACTAGCTTAACGACTATCACAAATAAGTGATAACCGGGACCAACGGCTTTACGTGCCTTCCGAAGCACGGAAACGCTCGATTTGAAATACCACTAGGCGGTCACCCATCCAGGTACCGACCACGACAGGCGTAGCTTAACTTTGCCGATCGATTAAGAACGGCTAATCATGCTACACCACGAACTTGCTCAGTCTTTTATATATTACACACATTATCTTAGGGAAAGAAAAAATTCTACGTCAATGCGTGCGTTGGAAACTCAGTGCAAATGAAATTAGGTATTGGTTCTATTCGATCGGATTTTATGATGCAGCATTTCCAACAAATGTATATGCGGTAAACCACATTTCTGCCGTTCGACGGCGTAGAACAGCCAAAAAACCTGTGTTTAATTAACACAGGTTTCATTTTCTGTGTAAATGAAAAACACGATTGTTCAAAGCGCCTGCGTCTGCGAAAGAATTTGTGCCCAAATCTCTATTTCTTCTTCTTCACCCTCACAAAATCTCAATTGAAAATCTAGCGTTTAAATTTTGCCTGCATTTCGGATTTCAGGTAAAAGCTACGAAAAGGTCCGGCGACCCGTAATTATTGACATAAACCATCGCGTCTTGAATTTTCTCGAGCATAAAGTGTGGTCTAGCCCCGAATGACTGTCCAATGTCCTTGGGCTGTAATACCACTTTGAACAATAAGATCTCAATACATAAGTATATACAAATATAGTACAGGAATGTTCATTATGTTTTAGCATTATTTTTCTTTATCCTAATTACTTGTCTCTTAAGTCTTTATGTCTTTTATTTTCCTCATCATTTCAGAGTTGAGGTAAAAAATATTAAGCAGATTTTTTTCACTAATAAAGTGGGCAACGTTTTGAAAAATGTTCTACCATTAGAATAAACCTATGTCGAGTAGAATTTCACGATAAAATCCCTAATTGACAATTAATGTTTCTTTGTAGGGCCGTATCATTGTAGAGATATGGCCTCTCAAAGATCGCTTAGGATTTTTGAACTTTTATATAAGCTGAGCATTTCAAATTTAAAATAATTGTGTCATTTTATTTGAGATTTTACACTTCAATAAAATTATGAATAATTGCCATCAAAAAAGCATTTTTAGGACGTGCTGCTATTATTTAAATAGGCCTCAAGAGCCATCATGTCTTTGAACATAACCTCTCAATGTTTGGAGAAATGGAGAACAAAAATATAGTTATTATGATATTAGTATGAGAGGTAGAGCATAGCGTTTATTCGCTCAAAGAGCAGCTCGACTGGGGAAGTACCTCCACCTTACAGAATACCGCAGCCAAATAACTTTATGTCGTGTGAAGTTGTGTTCCTGCGCGTGAGTAAGGTCGCCAGAGCTCATAGGGGAGGGGGGAAAGGTCGGTAACGCGTGAGCAATGTTTCGTGTGTTGCAAGCGTCCATATGGCTACGGTAACCGCTTACCATCAGGCGGGCCGTATGCTTGTTTATCGACTTAGTCGTATAAAAAAAAAAAATAATAGTAGCGATAGACTAAACAATATGCGAGGTATTATTTAGTCTGTCGCTCCGAAAATCAAATGTAATTGATATAATTTATTTGTCGACTCAAAATAGGTACGCATATTTCAAGTTTCAAACAATAATATGAAAATCAAACGAATGAAAAGCAAACTCGTTTCTATTCAGACAACGCAGCTGAACCGGTGATAACGGGTGAACGGTTCGTCCCACCAAATTAGCAAAATGAAGTCCAAATGAAGGGTTAAGGCCATTCTCTGATTAAAACTTTGCATTTATATCAATTAGTATGAAAGGTGAAAACCTGAATTAGGCTCATTTTGTTTAATTAATGCTTGGACGGGGCGAGGGTTAAAGTTTTTTTAACCGCCCGCCTCCAGAGGCGTGGGAAGTTGTTAAATTACAATTTTTCCCTGCCGCCTCTCAGGTGTGAATTTTGTTTATGAATACTGAAGTTGTGGCGAGGAAAGCGTTGTTTATCTCGTTTTACGCTCAAATTATGTTTAATTTTTTTTTTATTTTGGCCTTTGGTTATTTCTTCCTGCAGTAAATGGCATTTAGGTATAATCATTTTACAGCAAACATATTAGTCACTCATTATAATAATATTCTGAGACATTTTTCAACCATCAATAATTTGAATATTTGTCTCTTACCTACGCGAAGCGAGCATGAGCCGAGCCACGAACGAACAGGATTCGTTCGTTGTTCGCGTAGCGTGGACGGACTTGCGAGCCTCGAACGAGCATTCGACTCGCGCTCGACTGCGCTCCGCCCGATTGTCAATTTTTTCACGAACACAGTGCTTCGCATCGCGCTCGTTGTAGGCTCGATTAGTCCACACTTGTCATCGCGAGCAACGAACGAATTCTCGACTCGTGCCGTCTATAATTAAATAATTATATTAGGTACATAATGTAATCGTCGCTCGTAATTATAATTAGATCAGATGCAGTGTACATTAACGATGTAATAAACAGGGTTATTACCTATATGGTTAGTAATAAACCCATATTAGTGGTTATATGAAGATCGTATAGCTTATACACTGAGATATCAGTTGAACTAATTATGATGTTGTACACACGGCTACACATCAAGCTATACATTTCCAGTATAAGCTGATCTCGCATTGTATGGTATTTCCGTACAATAAGAGGTACAGTAATAGCTCAGAGTATATAAATACTACGTACAACAGAGAGACAGCGCCCATACTTCAAAAGTTACCACCGTAACTCGCGCAAGTACAGCGCCGGTGGCGAGATTGGGGTACTAATTCCTCTTCGGGGTTTCTAAGTGACTACAGCAATGTTTGTTTTTCAGTAAATGACAACAGATGACACTGTTGAAAGAATTTAATTTTAAAGAACAATGAGCACATTTGTATTTTTTTTTTGTTTTTGTGTAAGAGAGGTAGAGCGTAGCATTTACTTTTACTTTGTTCAAAAAAGATAAGAATTCCATACATTAAGTCCTAAACTAATCCAAAGAATTATTATTATGTTATTCAATTCTAAAAATACTGATTTTAAGTTGCATTTTACCCCACGGTTAATTGAGCCAATTCCCAAAATACTCTAGCTATTGTTCATCAACAATGAAGAATTTTCACTAATTCTGAATGTTAGCTCATCGTATTTTCTGTAGAAAATAAAAAATATATGTGAAAGAATTATTTCAATACGACAATTACATTCCGAGATATAGAATTTTTAAATGAGCGCGCGACGCGCGATTCAACCGCTCGGTACTCGATGCGTGTGACGTCATGTTCCAACGCTCGCTCAGTCCGTCGCGCTCTTTTTCTCTTGAAAAATCTCATTCCTTGGGTTTATAAATTTGAAACTTAGCACTATTACTTATCGTTCAGCAAGTCCAATAAAAGTTGTTTCTTCCATTGGACCCACTGAAAAATAATCCTCGTCATCCAAAATAAATTTATCCGCTTTCCTTTCAGTTTCTTTTATTTATATCCATTCAACAAATGACTACGGAAAACAGACCTAATGCATTGCGTTACGGCTATAGAAGAAATTAAATAAAAGGCATTGGTGTGAAATCTTTAGAATAAGTGCAAATTTAGTTGGTGACCGTAATTTATTTTACAATAGTGAACATGTCATCATATAGTGAGAAGGAACATAATGTACAGATGGAAGAGAAAGAGAAAAAAAAAATTGTATTGGTTGATTTTATTTTCTCGCAATCGTAGTGAAAAATAGAATGTTACACACGGCGCTAAAATCCCATTATTACTCTGTTTCTATTTACTCTTCTCTAAAGCTCGGAAGTAGAACTACCTCGTGTATAATGGGTAATTTTAGCTCCTTAAATAACAATCTACTATTCTATCACATCCTGATTGACTCTGTATGTCATGATAAACCTAATTTTCGTAATAAATTAATATGCCATCTCGAAATCTCCACCTGTTATAGGCATAATTATTAATTACAATTGAGCCTTGAATTAACTGCCAAGGGAAGCAAGTGCAGACAGGCTACTTCAATACATCCTTGTCGTCAATGTAGTTGCTGGGTAAGCTCCCCAACTAGCAAACAGTCGAATAATTAATGAGTTATTCGGCTACAGATGTAATAAATGTTGAGTAGTTGCTACGTAGTACCCACAATGTAGTGTAAAAGCTTTTATTACGACCTTTTAGCATTTTTTGCTTTAAGTGCTTTAACCGTGTTGTAGAAACGTTTACTCGATATTCTTATAGTACATTTATTCAATAGTCGTATAGTAGCTACCAATTCTCGTTTATACCACACATGAGTGCAGTAATAGAGTTGTCGATTCCAAAGTTTCATGTTTAAGAAGCTACTATATAGCTGCTACTCGACATTACTATATTAGAGCAAATTCGCCGAGTAAAAGCTGTCTATTTACTGAAAAGTATCTTAATATCTGTAATTGTAATCTAAGCTATTTTGTTGAATAAATTAAACCACTATAACTTTTTCCTTGCACGCGATACATACTTAAATATGCCCATACTAACAAATGTAATACTCATGGAGACCTTTCATATGACATAGATTTCATTTGATATGATAAGGTTTACAACACAAAGTAAGACACCGCCCATTATCCTTTAAAAAAAATCGTTAATTGACGCGCGACGCGTAGGCCATCTATGTAAGGTCGTAAGATTTAAGTAAAATTACATAAATTGCAAATATTTAAGATACGAGTTTTACATATGAATTTAATAAATTATTAAACCTTAAATTATATTCCCTTGCAACAAAGCTTCATCAAAAGTGATTTAGTAGCGTTTTGACTAAGAATTAATTCTCAATCAGTCCAAACGATGTTTGTAGCGACATCTATACGTGTAAATTCTACACTAATTATAAAATGTATGTGATTGACCAGACATGGTAATAGCTTGATGGGTAGCCGTGTGTAGTTGTTTTAGCATCGCGGCTTCAGCCGAGGGATCTAATGTTTTTAAAATTTAAAACTTTCAAATAATTAAAATGTACTTGTATTTTAATTATTGTACTTTTAGTAAGTATTGTACTTTAATTATTTGTAAAATAATGCTACACAGCTGCAGTGCCTTTTTTTCTCCCCACTCCGATAATCTCCGGTGACTTTTTTCAAGCGTAGGAAATATGAACACAACATAAAGTTATTTGGCTGCGGTATTCTGTAAGGTGGAAGAAAGTCAGACAAGCTGCTCTTTAAGCAAAAAATCTTGATATTTATCGAATTTTTAATGATTCATTTTCCACCAGTTTCACGCTACAGATAATAAAGTTCAGGCAAACAATATTTTCAATACAAACTTTACCGTTCCTGGTATCTTTTCTCTGTTAAACATATTACAAGAATATTTTGTTTCCCTCGATCTTATTTCTGACATATTGAATGATTGAAATTGATGTGTTTGTTAAACTAATGTTTGTTTAGATAGTTACTCGACGGCAGAATATGATACATTGAATGTTACAATTACTCGAGGCTGTATCATGTTTAGCAAAACTAGCCAACCCCGTGATTTCCCCCGCGTTTCTGGGATGGCTATTTCTGGGACAGGATAGCTAATACTTGGGGATAATGTAGTTTCCTACTAGTGAAAGAATTTTCAGAATCTGATCCGTAGTTCCGGGGATTACCTCCTACATCCAAACTCACAAACGTTACTTTTTAACCGACTTCAAAAAAAGGATGAGGTTCTTAATTCGGTTGTATGTTTTTTTATATTTGTTACCTCAGAACTCCGTCATTTATTATCCGATTTGGAAAATACTTTTTGTTTGGAAGGATACACTTAACTACACTTCCCGTTTGGTCCTACTGTCATCAGCCGGGCTATTGCGTATCTTTGGTGGTAATCGTAACGAACACCATTAATTATTTCATCCAATGACGCGCACGCGATATGACGCGACGATGACCATTCGCGGGCCCTGATTGGATGAAATTTATTAATGGTGTTCGTTACGATTACCACCAAAGTTACGCGGTAGAGCCCCAGATCAGGGTTTGATTACTTTATAGTGTACTTTGAAATTGGTTTAAGTTTTTTGTAAAACAGTTTTTCTATTATTTATAATATTAGTGTAGATTAATAAAAAAATAAACCTCACGACCCCTTATTATGTGAGATAGTTTAAAAAAATCTATTAAAACCCGGGATTTAAAATATATCCGTCACTTTTTAACGTTATATAACAAAATAGCCGATCTATCTTAAAAACTAGGTTTTGAAACATTAGTCGTAAACCTAATCTAATTTTAGATAGAAGTACAATTAGTTCTACTTTTAGGTTTTTTATTCTATCACTTTTGGCTGCATCATAAGGGTGAGATTGCGGTCAAATAAAGTAAAAAATAGGCGGGTATTTACATACCAACAATACAACTAAAAAACTTTGAAACTCACTAATACAATTGTCCCGATTGTTTGTATCTAAACTGAAGTGGAATTCAGCAATGGTTTCGCTTTCCGATCACCTAATAAAACATTTATGGCCAGAATAAAAAGAACTCGAATAAAAGTAAATAAACAACAAACAAAACTGTCTTTCAAGTTGTATACAACTCTTTTTACATCCTTCCACTTGGGACTTGAAATGACAGGTAAGTATAAACTTAGTTATTTCACCGCAGGCCTTTTGATAAAAATAATACTTTTTAAGAAAATAAAATGGGGAAGATACGGTAGCCAGTGAGTGTGGGACAAGTATATTATGTGTAGATTGAAATGAAATGAAATGAAATAATTTATTCATTCAAATAGGCCTTCACAGGCACTTATGAATAGTCAAACTCTAATACTCTAATGCACTAATGCACGGTTCGGAAGGTTGATTTTGCTGAGAAGAGCCGGCAATAAACTCAGCAATTACTCTTTTCAAAAACAAACTTAAATTTATTACATCAGATGTTTCTTGCGAGAGCGAGCGCTACAACCACGCATTTTTTTCACGCTTTATACGTTCCGACGGTAAATTTAAAATTTCATTTCGGATCTTATTATAAAATTGTACATTATTTATTGGTATACATTATCAGGATCAGATGATGATGATCAGATGCCGTGTGCTGGTGCCCCGCCGGGTCAACCCGGTCTAATTCAGTGGATGACATGCCCTGCCTCGAACGGAACGCACGTGCACAAATGACGCGCTCGTGCTTTCTGCATTTACGTCTCAAGGGAACGTAACAACCCTGGTATTAGTGACGTGGCGAGTGAACCATTTCATTTACAACGTTTGTACACAGCCATAAAAACGGCGCGACTCGAGCGCAATCTAAACGGAACCGGCGTTTCGATTGCGCTCGAATCGCCGACTTTTGAGGGGCCATAAATCATAACGTTTAGGCTAATAAAAAAGCGCCTATCGTCGACATCAAAGCAGAGAGCCTTCTGTACTTGTAATATTATTTATTTTGTGGTATTATGAGGAAAATCGTTTTGATAGACGGACAACAACGTGATCCTATAAGGGTCCCAATTTTTCCTTTCGAGGTATGGATTCCTAAAAAAGAGGGGAAGATATGGCCCACAATGCATGTGCGACAGACAACCATACTATGTGTAGCTTTGTATGCATTATGTATGAGGAAAAAGGAAAGGGGAACATTATTTTACTATGATAATAATTGTTAAAGAAAATAAATGTTACACTCAAAATCGACCCTGAGATTATCCAGTCGCTACACTTTCACTTCAACAATATATTGGACACATTACAGCATACTACCAGATGTTCCAAAGTCATATTGCTGACAAATTACACAATTTAGCTGAGTAGGCACAGGTCAACCATATTCTGTGTGTTTGGGTAGCGTCGTCTAAACCGAACGTTGCCGAATGTTAGCTTGGTATTGTAATTGGTGTATGCTAACTTTGTGATTGAACTGAGGCGTTCAATAGATTTTGATTGGTCTTGTTCGGATTACGTTAGTCTAGTCAGATTTGAGCCTATGATTTAAAAGCTAAATACGTCCTTCCAAACAGATGCTTCAAGTGTTCTTATGGCATGAAATCTTCAGCTTCATCTGTAGAACTAATGTTTTTGTGGCGCTAATTTAATGTTTTATAGTGTTCTCGATTTTTCTCTACAGAGAGTCATAGACAATACGACCAGTGGACAGGAAAAATATTGACGCCTTCGAAATATGGTATTGGAGGAGAATGTTGCAGATTAGGACAGCAAAACGAAACAACATAACTATTCTCAGCCAACTGAATACCAAGACAAGGTTATTCACGATCTGCTACCAAAGAGTCCTGAGCTACTTTAGTCATATTGCCTGGAGACAATCAGATAATCTTGATAACTTTTTGTAGTGGGAAAGATAGAGGGCAAGAGGCCATGGCGTGGATCACCTATCTGATGGTCCAACCAAATAAAAGCGATTACGTGACTCTCCGTCACTGCTGTCCTAAGATCAGCCGAAGACAGAGTGGTTTGGAAGCAGCTGGTGAACATCTCGGTGAAGACAGTTCAGGATAGGCACGACCTTCAGTAATGAAGAAAACGAAGAAGAATCAAATTTTTGAAGCGTCTGGTACTAATCGTATGAAAATTTTATAGTATCCTTATTTTATTGAATGTCCATTTTCACCATTCAATTTTCTACGAATAATTTAACCAACCGATAACTATCCATAGTATCCATTTGATATAATGTGTGGTAAACCTACACGCAATCATATTTAAAGATGTCCTAATGGCCTGCTGTGTGGTGTTAATATGTTACTCCAGATGGATCATAAAACAAAAAACATTTATCTTGTACATTCATAAGGATATTACAGTAGTACCCAACTGATATGGCTTACCGATGTACCTGCGCAGGAAATGCTATTGCTCAGCAGCTGCCGCCATGTAAGCGCGCGCCGTGCGAAGGTGCGTGACTTCCGAGTGAGACGGAACTAACAGCTGCAGTGTACTATGAACCTTATAGTAGTGATCTAAGGCTGATTGTAAGTTTTAAGCATTCTTTCGTTAATCTTCGTGACCATACTTTCTTTTCTGTGCGAACGAAGATTCACGACGCACCATATCAGTTGGGTAATACTGTACATACATACACATACGTGTCAGGAAGTTAACAACAGTATGGAGCATCTTTTAAATTAATATCTAACTTTTGCTATATGATAATATTGATCTGCGATTCTAAAAGAATGTCTCTAGAGGGATAAAAATAGCCTCAAGAATAAAAGAAAGGGGTCGAGTCAATGTCTGAAGTAGAAAGGAAAAATGTACGTTTAACAATGCAATATTTTTCTTTTGTGTGACTAAGGAAAATAATAAAGGATAGAATTTTCTTGTTACATGTGTTCAATGGATATTGATCTAAAAGACGTAATGAAGACTTGTGCATTATTTATGGAAAATATATTACTCACTCGCTTCCCGCCCTATGGTTTCACCCTTCCAAATATCCCTTTAGAGTAGAGTTATACCAAGCAATCCGATTCCGTAACTCCGTAACGTCAATGCTTTTGCATTGAATTTGAACAGTGACAACCAATGACTGCAACATGTGTTCTTGACTTGCCCAATCAGAGAGCATGTGTCCTTGACTTAGCCAATCAGAGAGCGCAATAGATTTCAATCAAAATTAACGTCATTGCGCTTTCTGGGTTAATTGTTATATGGTATATACATATTTACATTATGTATAAGGACTCTGTGTTTTCATGTTTTTAGTCCCTGAGGTCTGAGCTGGGCGTACATGTGTCAATCAGTCAGGTTCTC
Source organism: Polyploca ridens (assembly GCA_951394255.1). Classification (NCBI taxonomy): domain Eukaryota; kingdom Metazoa; phylum Arthropoda; class Insecta; order Lepidoptera; family Drepanidae; genus Polyploca; species Polyploca ridens. Next base: position 12,862,281 of record OX596257.1, read on the forward strand.
CTATGCATTACTGTAAAAGCTCAAACTACGGTAAATCCCAATATTTACCAGTAAAACCTAAGATTTACAAAGTCTTAATGGTATGAAAATGTAACTTTGCTAAGTTTTTTGCCTGTTCTTCTCAGTTGAAGGCGGACTTACAAACTGGTGGTCACTTCAGTAGCTTTGACCTTCATAAGTGCTCTACTAGGGCCTAAATTGAATAAATGTCTTGGACTTTGAACCGTTCTGTGATAATCGTTAATTTCAAACTTTTACTTACTCTCACTCAAGTAATCTTCTCATTTTATTTGAAACCTTACCAGCTCATGTTGATAAATCGTAAAATGTATACACGTAAAACCTAGGATCTACCGGTATTCGGACTTTTACAGTAACATTTATACTAATTAAAAAATTATAGTACAAATGTATACACGCTCATTCTGGGGTGAACGCACCTATTAATTAATCTGTCACTAAAGCTTACTATTTTTTTTTCTACCCTGTTTTTTCTACCAATCTAGAAAATGTTAACCTTGATTTACATATTTAGGTTAACGTAACTCAACATATTTATAAAAACTTCGCCTAAAAAGATTTTAGAAAAGATGGGATCTACTTTTGTCCGCTAATGTATTACCATCATACCGTTACCTTATGAAAGTGACATTGGTATCACAGCCTTTCCTCACAGTTCACTTTGACTTTGAATTGGAATTTATTCTAATAACAAGATGTTTCGTAAAAGGGACGAATTCCTGGACCATAGTAGCATTGACCGTTTCAAAAAAGGGACTTAACGAACCGACACATCCCGATCGTTTCGATTGAAAGACAAGTTTGCTTTTGGTACATTGTTTTATCAGTTAAGAAGGATTAAGATTTTAAAGAATAAGGGTCACCTTGGTATTAAGGTTTAAGCATTTTTATAATGTTAGACACGATCTGCTCTGCATGTCTGAGCGCAGGATTTGTTATGAGCTATTAGAACGTAAAAATTCATCACCCCATCTTCTCTGTTGGAAAATTTGATTCTGTTCCAATCATAGACGATCTTTATGGTTACAATAAATAAAATTGAATATAAAATATTATTAGTAGCGCAAGCACGCCAAAACTATTTATTTTCATTTAGAATACGTAAGTTCAAGAAATCCTTTTTTTTTTTCAGAAATGGAATAATACGTATACAACTATTCGAATACGTACGCATCTTAGTTTTGATATTTGAAAAGCAGAAGGATCTCAAAGATCCCGGAAATGTGGATTTTTACGAGACAGCTGCAATACATGAGCGAATACTAAGGGTACCTGAAGATTCAATCTACCAGATACTAATCAACGAAGCACAATAGCTCCTCAATACACAAGCATAATTTACGCTATCCCTTGAACCTAGTATAGTGTATTTAGTGTGTATCAAACACTCATGTTGAGTTCGAAGCTGAGCTCTCCCAGTTTAATATGGAGTATCTGCCATGCATAGAAATATCGTGATTTTGTTGACACAACTCCATATAATTGCTGTTGTTTGTGATAGTATTAACTATCAGGATTGAATATGAGATTAAAGCATTGGTTTATATTAACTTCATAAATAATAGGGCTGATGACGTATATTTATTGAAACTATAGTTACCCCCTTATTCATAATAAAGTTATCAAACGTTGATTAGTTAAAATTCCGAAGTCTTTATCTGATAGGATGACATTTGGTGATCGAAAGAGTGAGACGGGGCACATTATTACACTGATATAGTTAAAAAGCGATTATGAATAAGGGGGTTAGAATATTATAGAGCGATAGCGTGAACAACGTTAACTTGCGCGAAGCGTGAGCAGTTTCCATATAGATGCATTCACAGATATATCGTACACTCGTTGATTTAGAGTCAGATAAAATGTCGATATGGACGGACTCCTTGTCATTTGTTCTCGGTAAAAGTATCGATAAAAAACGAGAAATGGCATTCATTATATGAGGGGTCTAAAAGCAAATCCGCCACTGTCCATAAAGTGTAGCTAGGTCATTCGAAGAAACTTTAGCATAGCAACATTACATTTGATTGTCTATAGCAATACTTGATTCCAATGCTTGGGAAGATGTTTTAAATTGAAACAATAATGCATTCATTTCTAAACTAGTATAAATTATATAAAACCCAATAAAAACAGACATGACAGTGGTGAATTTGAATCTCACATTGGACAGTGGTGAATCTGCGTCTTACTGAGATTGGACAGTGGTGAATCTGCGTCTAAATGAAAGGACAGTAGCGCATTTGCTTCTAATCGTTTTATATGTAATAGGTCGTTCAAAACTAGGAACGATCATCGTTTCAAAGCATTTGGACCATTCGCTCTATGGCTCGCGGTAAAAAAAATAACAGTGACATCATTTGCTATAATAGGACGCGCGTCCCTCGTGAGAGCCAATGGCCAGTTGGGCAGCCCTATTGCCCGTTTGCCGAGCGGGCGTAGGTAATTATCTCGAGGACACAGTAGATAAGTTTTACTGCTCCTCTTACTTGTACTATCTGACTCCGTGTAAGAACTAATTTACGAGTCATAAATCTTCGGAAATTTGACAGATAACGTTTGCATCAAATGCATAGGAATTCACTTCACTTCTTAATTGAAACAAAGCCTACATACCTCCAGCATAGAGGCGAGTAATTATTCTTAGGTAGCGTATCTAGTATTAAAAATAGAGGCAGTTATTAATCACAGAGTTTTTGGTATAGACCAAGACATCTGAGTTATAACTCCATGTTCGATGAAGATACAAACTTCCTGATATAAGTTTCTTCCATTCAATTTAACTGACTGACATTCTTATCTCCTTTGCTCTATTTCTATCAAACAACCGGATACTAGGTCACCGGCACACCGGTCACCGGGACACTGTCAATACAGTTGACACGTCACAACGGTGACGTAACAGGACGAATGACCACTCTGAACTCCGTATCACCTAAACATAGAACAATATAATGTAAATGAAAATAAACCGTAACATATGTAAATGTTTCAAATTCAATAGTATAAGACAAGGCTCAAAACTTGTTTTTTTTTATTTTGAAACATGTATGGACTAAGTAGCATACCGATTAACTCCATAAAAGCCTTTTACACTAAACTGATGACAAAGGACCGATCAACTCCCTTCAAAACTACTAAGATTTATTACAGTGGCCAACTTACCCACCCTGAGGTATAAAAGAGTGCCACACTATTCTGGTAACCCCTTACGAAGCGTCAGGGACCATCTGCGTAGGTTCTGCCGCCAGAGCGTCCACTCTGATACTCATTATGAGAGTTGCATCGTGATCTATCACTCCCTTTTTCCAGTTTAGTACCGGAGCTATCAAAGATTCAATCCCCGCTTCATACGTGAGAGAAGCCGACTTCCATTTCTCCAGAATAGTGCACAAATCTACCCTCTGCCTACAGCAGGGTTGCCGGAAAGCTAATCTAGCGAAGAAGCCCTCTTCTTTCTATCCAGGAAAATTCCGAAGATGCGAAGATTAAGCCGGTTAATGATCACTCACTGACCCCGTGTCTGACCACCAAGCAGCCCTTTGCTTTAGACCCATAACTTCAGACACTCGTGGCGCAGGGAGTGATGCTAGGCCACAGACTTACCGAGCAGACAACATGCCACTCCCTTGCAACTAACCACAAATAGCTACCACGAGTCCAACCTCAATAGTCAAGCACTACCAAAAGGTAGTGAGCCACTCGACTCCCGTGGCACTCTAGTCCAAATAGCCGGACCCTTAGTTCCAGCTGCGAGCCCAATCTGTAAAACGGACGATTAGTAATAAAGTTATGGTTTAAATTCATAACGCTTAGTTGACGTTTGTACAATCCTTCGATACCATTGCCTCTATCTATGCAATTTAATAAGATTAGACCCTAGGAGGCTATTTTATAATAGAGTACAGCATGGGGTTCTTCAAAAAGGGTGTGAAGAGATTTCTGCAGGGACGGCAAGGCGCGAGTGATACCCCTGGTGTTGCAAGCGTCATAGGCTACATAACCGCTTTCCACCAGGCGGGCCGTATGCTTGTTTGCCACCTTAGTGGTACACGATTTATAACTCGAGAACGTTTAGACAGATTTTCATGATCTTTGATCAAACTGAATTAATGGAAATAGAGACATGAAATTCACACGGGCGACGTCGGGTTACAAAATAATTATAGGCAATCGTATTCTACAATATTTACTCTTATGGAATGTATTATCGTTGCTATGTTACCGTCCATCACCGAACAATTAACTCGCCCATACTGCTCAGATCCGGAATCCAGCGGTTCAGTAGGTAAATAAAGGAATGTTTTATAAAAGGTCCGGATATCCGATACAATGGAATTTTCTCGCATGATTAAAAAAACTTGTGTATTATGATTGTAACAGTATATTTCAGTGTGTTTGTTGTGAAATAACATGAAATAAGCTCCTGTTATTGATTATGAGTAGGTATATTAGTAAACAAATCATTAGTATTAGGTTTCATTTAGATAGGTTAAGATTTGCCTGTAGCGGCGACTTTATTATTTTATATGTATTTTCCTGTATTCACGAGCTTAAATACTGACTGTATTTAAGCTCGTCATCAACTGCACAAACGTCTTTCAGGATATTAGTGGCCGATCTACTATTTCAGTTTATTTGCAAAAAAACGCAATCATTTTATTAAACTTTCCGACTTACCCCATACAATAAACACCATTGTGCTGCAACTTTGGCCGTATGAATGTATGAAATTTGGCACATAAGTTTCTTTCACATAGATAGATCATACCTGGATAGAGATATTTTTTATCTCGGGTAAACATAAGATCATCGAGAACGTGGATAAAGCTAAGTACCCAACTGATAAGGCGCGTCGTGAATCTTCGTTCGCACAGAAAAGAAAGCATGGCCCCGAAGATTAACGAAAGAATGCTTAAAACTTACAATCAACCTTAGATCACTACTATAAGGTTCATAATACACTGCAGCTCTTAGTTCTGTCTCACTCACAAGTCACGCCCCTCCGCACGGCGCTAACATGGCGGCAGCTGCCGACCAATAGCGTTTCCCGCGCTTTGAAAATGTATCTTCTGCGCAGGTACATCGGTAAGCCATATCAGTTGGGTACTACTGTAATAAAATATACCTATCTAATTTATTTTATGTTTCGTTTTGTGTCATTTTAATTTATAATTATTAATTGGATGTACCTATTATTAACTAAATTAACTATGAGTTTTTTCACGCCAACGTATCAGCTTGGCTATCCAAAGAGGAAACACTATCTGGGAACCTTACCGTTAATCGGAAGCAGCGGCAGACTTGAGGAACATTTCTATATATAGATTGTAATTTGTACATATTTGTTGGAAATAAACTTACCTTAATCAAATATATTATGGAACAAGTTTTCTGAAATATGTATGTAATAAATTGAACTTGTAAATGCAGGCGGTTCCCGTGTTTTTCATCAATTCGTTTCCGTAGTTTAGACGTGAAAACATGACAGAAGGAAAAGATTCTTTGAGAATCTGTATTTCTCCAAACATTTTCCTGAAATATCAGTTGGCTAAATGTCAAAGTAACACAATCGGGAATCTTAACGCTATGTAAATAAAGTCGAGTAAATTATGTATTTCAAACGATGTTTGGACAGATGTTGTAATCCAATAGACATAAATAAATTATTCATAGGCATTTCATGTTTTGAAACATTTATGTAAGCGCTCGTGGTGTAGCAACATTAGCCGTTCTTAATCGATCGGTAAAGTGAAGCTACCACTGTCGTGGCCGGTACCTGGATGGGTGACCGCCTAGTGGTATTTCAAATCGATCGTTTCCGTGTTTCGGAAGACACGTAAAGATCCCGGTTATCACTTAATTGTGATAGTCTTTAAGCTTGTTAGGCGGCTTGCAAACTCCAATAGTAGGTTGACCGCTAGCCTATCTCCACCGATCCGCAGTGGGCACGCGTGATTGAGTATCTGCCCATTCCCTTTTACCCTCATTTGTGAAAGGAGGCCTGTGCTCATCAGTGGGACATTATAGGCTAATGATGATGATGTTTAATTACTTTTTATAAACTAATTATTTAAATAAGTTTTTGTTAAAAAAAAACATTTTTAATACAAGCTTTTTTTGGTGACTGTACTTTTTGTTGACCGTACTTGCATTGTCTTCCAATATACTTAAGTATACCGAATATCAAGTCAATCCGACCACTGGAAGTGAGTGAAATTCGATTTACAAGATTCCACCCGAACAAACATACATACATTGCAAGTTAAATAAAAGCTTGTAAAATATAATTGTATCTCCTGGTCCATTCGTTTCGAATTTTTGTAATAATCAACTTTATTTTGTTCGAAATAGATTTATTAATAATATACAAAAGATATTATTATTTCTTTTCATGAAAATGGGGTCGAATGCTCAATTACCTAATTTATAATTTCCTTTGTTCATTTTAACACTGAATTCATCAACATAGTTAATTCGTCCGCAAAATTCAAATTAACACCGTCAATATTCAAAAATATACGGGTAAACGATCTGACATGAAAGAATCCCCGCCTTACATTACAAAACTTGCCTTAAATGCTAATAAAAGAGATCGCGGCCGCCCCCGGGAACATTCGAGAATGAATATTTCATGATGGGTCTATTGGTAACCAGAGATCAGACCTCCCCACCGTCCCGCTGTACTTTCAAAATGTATTGCATGAATAGGAACTGTATACTTCGATGGAGGTCTTTATAATCTGGTTGTTTTCTATTGAGCAGTGACGCAGATGCTATGCGTTTACTTTCTCATTAAAGTTTCATCTTTGCGTTCGGTTTTCTGTTCTAACTAGACTTTTGGAGTGTGGTCAACGCTTCGCATTTTTTGCTTCTTAAATTTTTTATTACGAGTAATACCTTGGAAATATTGTATCAAAATTCATAGGATCATTATACCTATTGACACAAACATTGTATTTGATAAAATTATCATCTTTTTGATTTTCCAACTATTTACTTTGCAGTTTGCATTTCTTTCAATTTATAATAAACTGATAGAGTGGCGCAGTTAAACATATTTTTTGTTCCACTAACATTATTTTATTAAACGGTGTGCGTTATTAAAAATAATGTTCATTATAATAATTTACATTGAACTTTAAGGCGCTGATTCCACAGAAAGAGTTATAGAGTTCCGCGTTCCGAGTTCCAAGTTCCGCATTCTCTACTGTACACAGCGAGCGAACAGTCTAGTATCTAAAGGTAAATGGGCAAATTTGTATGGAGCTAGTCCTATTGGCGGCCAGCAATATTTTTTTGTTTTCTATTAGGCTATAATAATATTAACAAATATTATAGCTTATTACTTTGGTGTATTTAAAAAAATATTTATAGAGTATTGAAGATTTAAGAAATAATTGGAGATATTATGAAATTGCATTAAATGTTAGTATCCCGTACCAAAAAGTGTAATTATATACATACAGCAAGCAAAAGTTTGTTTACATTTTTTATCTCGTCTCATTGGCCTTACTTTAGTTTCATTAGTCGCCGCTCATGGGCCAGAATGCCCATTGTCCTTTCTGCCTAGTGTCACTCAGTAAATTAGACAGTGATAGTTCAGACGTGTTACCAACTGCCAGCTTTAGATAATGGAACTCCGACAGAACTCGCGTTCTCGTCAACGCCGAGTTCTCTGTGTGCAATGATCAAAGGCGCCGCATAGATTAAGTGAACGCGTAACTCTGAACTCGGAACTCTAGAACTCCCTCTGTGGGATCGGCGCCTAAACATTTACAGAACAAACACCTACTTCAAAGGATTAAAAAAACAAAACATTATAATCAGCTTAAAATGCAATTTCCTGTTAATTAATTTAAAAAACCCTCAACAGAAATTACAATATAAAAACTCCGCTCAAAAATTAAAAAGCATTTCAAAAAAGGAAATATTACAAATACATCAGTAACACCACATAATGCCTTTGAAGACAGGAGAGGACATTTTGACAAGGGTAGCACCTCCTGTGGACGTAGGTACCAGTGTGTGTCTTTTACTGTATACTTTTTTTGTAAAAAATACGAAATTTCCTATGTAACCGTACGATAAATTCATATTCAAATAGAAATTACCATCTGTGGACTACGACTGGCATGGAAATTAGATGAGTGCTAAGATAGGCGAACAATAATTATGCGGTGTAAACTAAACCATATTTTATGCTGGCTTCGGTCGGCTATAATAATGTTTTCGTGCAACTGCAAATGGAATGAGTGATTATTTGCATAATATATACTGTTGAAACTGGCCCATCAAGTCAAATAGAATAACTATAGTCTAGTAATCATTTATTCCAAAATAAAAAAAATAAAAAACTTGTAGTACTTATTTGTAAGGCCTCTGGCACCCGTCGTTCTGATTGAGCGATCGAGGACGTGCGCGCGTGAGAATTGAGCGCGCTGGCTGTCCTTATAACATGATTTATTAAGTATTAACTACACGCACACACTAATATATAGGTATTTATTTTATTTTATTGTTTATCATTTTAAATTTTTTATACGTGTACTTACGACCGTGACTCACTAAAGGCGTCGGCTGAAAATCAGCGCTGCTGACAGTAGTCAGTATGAGTCAGTAGCACTATGCTGAGCTGCGCCTTTTTGACGGCACAGACCTACTGGTTATTTTTAAATTAAATATTGTTACCTATATTAAGTTTAATGTGTTCGTTAAATATGTTTTCTTTCTTTTTTCTTTCTATTTCCCAAAAAAAAGAGTTTTGAGAGAGGTAGAGCGAAGCGTTTATTCGCTCAAAGAGCAGCTCGACTGGGAAAGTACCTCCACCTTACAGAATACCGCAGCCAAATAACTTTATGTTGTGTTCCTGCGCGTGAGTAAGGTCGCCAGAGCTCATTGGGGAGGGGGAAGGGTCGGAAACACGTGACTGATGCCCCGAGTGTTGCAAGTATCCATATGGCTAGGTTGACCGCTTACCATCAGGCGGGCCGTACGCTTGTTGGTGGTACTTCCCCAGTCAAGATGCGATTAAACGCTATGCTCTACCTCTCTTGAAATAATGATGATGTGATGGTTTAACAAATTTAGGGTACAGTACTTTCATTTGCAAATCTCCTAAATAATGACATTGTCCACTGCAATCATACAAAAGAATAATAATTATGTGTTAAACAAATATTTGTGCAAACAATGTAAACACGCAATCACGTTTTCACGATCATTAGTATGCACACATTTGATGGCGCAATGTGCGAATAAATTAATACTAAATTCTACTATTTATTTAATCTAGAATAATATGTACCAATTTTTCAATATCATTTTTAGGGTTCTGAATCAAAATGGTATAATGGAACCCTTATGGACTCCGACCGTCTGTTCGTCTGTCACAGCGCTATATTTTAGCTACCACTGATGCTATAGATAAGATAGATAATTTGGAATAGTTATAAATATTGCTAGCCCACACATATTGCAAATAAAAAATACAAGAAAAATATTTTTATTTTCTGTGCAAAAGGGGCCGGGGGCCTGAAAATTCAAAGTGGGGCTAGAAATTTAAATGGGGTATTATATAAAAGAGGTTTAATTGTACATTCTACATATAGTTTTTATTTTCTTTTAAGTTGCGTAGTTTTTGACTTATGATGAAAAATGTCAAAAAAATACCATTTCCCCCCTTATCTCTGAAGTTCACAAAGCCAAAAATCAGAAATAATTACAGTAGATAGACATTGATGTACATATTACGGGAAAAATAGAGCGATGTTCCTAACTAGCACAGTTTTTTCGAAATCACCTAAATTCCTTCACAAACAAATTTAGTTATGCGGCCCGCTTATTTCTACAATTAGGGTTTAGGCCCTATAAAGCGGAAGACCCTAGAAAAATCTGACTTTTCCAGTGTAGTTAATTTTTTTTTGCCTTTTACCTTCCCGCAAATGCAATTATAATATTGAAATTTATTACGCAATCGGATAAACGGTATAGCAGCGCATTAAATACGAACAAACAAAACATTGATTTCTATACAGGGCGAATTTTTATTTCTAGCCAGTGTGGGCAACTTCTGAACTACAGGTCTTAAGAGAAAAACGCTGAAACGAACCCCGAGCTGAATTTTGAACAAAATTAAAATGCCATTAAAAATTATTTAAAAAAAAAAAGTATTTTCGAAGATATTGAAATTTTTCAAAAAAATTTTTTTTTTCGAAATTCTGCTTCTTCGTCACTATATGAACAAAATTATAAAAGACAATCTTGCTCTCAAGTTGCTAGAAGTTATTCAAAATATAACTTTAGACCAAGATTGTCATCCATAATTTTGTTCGTATTGTGAAGAAGAAGCAGAAAAAGAAAAAAGAAATTTTTGAAAAAAATTAAAAACACATTTTTTTTTCTTTTATTTTTTTCAAAATTTAGCTCGTGGTTTCCTTCAGCGTTTTTCTCTAAGACCTGTAGTTCAGAAGTTGCCCTCACTGGCTAGAAATAAAAAAATCCTGTATATTACATTAAAGGTTGTATCTTCAGACATCATATAATAGAATAATATCACTCGCTTTTATAAGACACTAGCAGCGAATCCCGGCGTTGCTCGGGTTAAAATACATCGCATGTTTAATGGTATAAAAATATATAAGGATACATTTTTTAACATATTATAGATATCTATTTTCGATATTGAAAAACTTTCCAGAACATTCAAATAGTTTGTTCTTTTTTTTACTCGACTGTAATCACAATTGAACTGACGAAAAGTCACTGAATTTCTATTTATATGCCGAAATTTCCAGTACCAGATCACTCTAGAATATTTAGATGTACATCACTTCGATTTGGTTTTTATAGATCAATAATAACACTCGTACACATTTTGGAACTTTCTAGATCATTCTAGAAATTTCTAGAACTTTCTCGAACATTTCAAATCGCTTCTAATAAATTGTACTCATTTAAGAATTTTCTAGAACTTTCTCGAACATTCTAAATCGATCATAATCAATTGCACTCATTTTGGAACTTTCCAGATCATTCGAGAAATTTCTAGAACGTTCTCGAACATCCTAACTCGATAGTAACAGTTTTGGACATTTTGGAACTTTCTAGATGAAGCCAGAAATTTGTAGAACTTTCTCAAAACATGCTATATCGATTATAATAGTTTGCATTCACTCTAGAATTTTCTAGATCATTCCAGATATTTGTTGAACGTTCTAGTACATTCCAGATCGATTATAACCGTTTTACACATTTTGGAACTTTCCATTCCAGAAATTTTGAGATCTTTTCAGAAGTCCTCATGCGTTAGAAAAGGACAGCAATATATGTTTTAACATTTTCGCCACCCACAACCACCCCCTTCCACCCACCGCGACCAAACTCCCTTACTACCACCTGGAGACTAAGGGGTATTTACCACTCCAACGGGAAGTTTATTGGTGTTGGTGGTGATAGAGAAAACTGCGTATTTACGTACCCACAAAAGCATTTTATATATATTATTAGATTTATGAAATTAGATTTCCAGTTTGAAAGCAAACCAAAAATAAATGCAGCAAAAATAAAGTTTCATTGAAATCAAATTATTTTCAAATCGAACTAAAAGGCTTCGAAATTCTTTTTGAGTTTCAATTAAGGAGTGTAGTCAATTAATTATTCCAAGTTCTCGACTAATGACTTTGATTAATTAATTAAAACAATTATTTTATTGACATTTCAAGATTAATTAATTGCCTTTCGTTTCACAGTGCATTTTGTTGAAAGAAAAGACGAGTCATTGCCACGAGCTTGCTTTTTGTGGTAAATTTTTTCACAAGCTCTCCTTAGCTTGAGATCAGATGGTGCTTGTAGAATGTCAGGATATTATAATTATTACTTTAATTCTTAAGGCCTACTGACATGGGTGTACCCAGGGGGAGGGGCAGGGGAGGGCAGCTGCCTCCCCTGGATTTCGTATGCCTACGTACCTACTGATGTCGATAAAAGTTCTTAATTTACAATATTATATTATGCGTTAATTTTACCTACTGACACTTACGTGGTACAATGTGCGTCAAAAACATATGATCACTTTAGTTCCCCTTTAAAATAATCTGTTGATAGTTTTTATGAAAACTGAATTACGTGAAACACGGTACTAAAGTGATCAGCTACTTTTGACACTGACTGTACCTAGAATAGTGTATATTTTACCTTTTAATCCCCTTATTAATAATATTTTTTTAAGTAAATCAGTGTTTGTATCCTCAGTCTCACTCTTTCGGTCACCATACGTCACGTATCAGATAAAGACTTCGGAATTTTAACTTAAAACATTTCATAACTTTATTATGAATAAGCCCAAATGTTTAATTTTAAATGAAGCTATTTATTGTGACTTAAAAATTTGGGTCTTAAAATCACAAATAGAACAATAATTCATGCCCCAAATTGCCAATAATAATGTATTCTTCAATGCGTGTATTATAAAATCTCTTTGGTCCATCGTTTGGTGGCAATACCTTTATTGATCGGGGCCTGTTCCCAACAGTCATTATTGAGTATTATTTATTAGCAAGGTTTACGCTGGGGGAGGATGTCGTTGGCCTAAATGGAATATCCGATGGCTTTGCCAGCTAGCAAACATGGCATGTTTCGCAGACGCTAAGTGCTTGTCTTCGGACGGATTTGGGATATATAACGGTAGAGGATGGTCGCAAATTGGACGGTTACCATTATCCGTTTGGTTCGTTTGAGTCAGCTTTATTACTAAATTTATTGTTATATACTTGGTTATGCCTGTTAACAGTAAACAGAAAGGACAATTAAGCGATTTAGTGTGAGTTATAAGTCCGCAGCGCCCTTTGGGGTTATTAATGTATGTTTAAATATCAGTTATTTTTCAGACCAGCTGGATGAGCAGCCAAAGTGGTCACCAGTTTATATAAACTTAAGCAATATTTACCAATTTTCGCCGCGGTTTTCCTAACTAGTGGATAACATACATATACCAGGTTTTTAAGATAAAGTACATCCCGACCCTTTGAATTGCCACTTAAGAGGTTCTGAGAAATAAGCCATTTCATTTACGAGAATGACACCGGCTAACTTTATTCATAATATTAGTTTTTCTAGCTACTTCATCCAAGACACCGTTAAAAAAATAACAGGCAATTCAACACTGGCCGTAAAAATGACAAACGTCACTGTGATAAAAAAAAAAAGCTGAGTAGAACAAAAAGGTCCTTTATAATTCTCTCGCAGAAAATTGTTTTCAATGCTATAAGCAATGTTAGAAATAATATTTTCCCCTTGTATTCTATTATTCGTACCTGACAGCTACAAGTATGCGTTACACGATACTCACCTCTATACAGCAGTAAATAAGGATTATGCAAAACAGTTTGCAGGCCCCAGGTGTAACTTCCGAGTAAAAATTGAAGTGTAATAATTTCGTATACCGTTTTTGAATACGGAAACGACTTATATTCTTTTAAAGTGGAAGGTTGGGACGAGAATGTTTTATTAGTCAAATTTCTTCAACCTTTTTGTGACATTATTTTCTAAGATTTTTGATTCCAGCTTGCTTTCTTTCTATTCCATAAATTGGTTGGGATAGTTTTTTGAAATGAATACATATTTTCAAATATGCCCTTTTTAAAACTTGATACACTAGATATTTTTACGAATTATTATTTTCTATTAATAATCTATTGACAGCTTGTATGAAAACGATGACACGGAACTAAAGTGATCACCTACTTTTGACGCTGAGTGTACTAACGTAACAAACTTTAAATAATAAAATATTTGTTGTATCAAATTGGAAAATATATAAAACTAGTTATCCCCTCGGTTTTACCCTCGCTCCCGGGATGAAAAGTAGCCTATGTCGTTTTCCATACTATTGGCTATCTGCATGCCAAATTACATCGTGATCGGTTGAGTAGTTTTGCCGTGAAAGCGTAAACTAACAAACTCACATCCTCATCTATAATATACAGGGCGAATTTTTTATTTTCTATTTTCTTCAAAATTTAGCTCGGGGTTCCCTTCAGCGTTTTTCTCTAAGACCTGTAGTTCAGAAGTTGCCCTCACTGGCTAGAAAAAAAAAAACACTTGTATATTACTGCTGTCCCGCGCGGTTTTGCACCCGTACTCTCGAGAAATCGTATGTTTTCCCGGGATAAAAATTATCCTATGTGTTAATCCAGAACATATTCTATCTTTGTGCCTTTCATCAAAATCCGTTCAGTAGTGCGTAGTCATCCGTTTTGCGTGAAAGAGTAACAAACATCCATACATAAAAACTTTAACATTTATAATATTAGTAAGTAAGGAAGTTAGGATTCGCCGTTTAAAAATTCATCTCCAATTGTTGATAGCTCAGACGTCGAATGTAACGAAGGTGGTGGGTTGAAATCCCACAATGACCTTGAACTTTCAGTAAAGGAAAAGTGAGAAGCCATACCGCGGTTGGACTGCCACCAATATGTCGCCAATCATCTACCGATGTATTTCAGGCACATCATCACTTACCATAGTGAGATAGTGGTCAAATTCATCATCATCATCTACCACCTCACCCAGCCCTATTCGCAATCACTTGGGGTCGGCGCAATATGTAGGTACTCTTTCCATTCTTCTATCATATAAAGTTATGTATGAATTGTGTGGTATCTTGTAGTTAGTGGCCTGGTATTTTTTGGGTTTTTCATTTTAAATCTGCTTTGTTTTGTTCTGACGTTTCGTGCTTGTTTTTAATGTCGTTTTTTTTTGTGAATCGACGTTGTCTTTTATTCGTTGCGCGTAGGCATTTGTTGCACATTAGTACCGGGAGTCCGCTGAAAATCAGTGCTGTGCCTCAAGCACAGTGTACACTAGCTATACACAGGTTAATGTACCTACTGTTTAATTTAAAAATCCCTACGTTATTGTTATTGTTGTTGTCTACTGTGTTCTTCATTGTGTGTAGAATAAATGGGTTAGTGGGATCCGTCATATAGGCCTATATATACTACCTATTATAGAAAAAAAAACATATTTATTTTTAAGGCGATGATAGCTCAGTGGTAGTGACGCCGGATACCAAGACGAAGGTCCCAGGTTCGAATCCTACAATGAAGTTGAGCTTTTCGTGAAGGAAAACATCGTGAGGAAACCATAGCACGGTGGTAGGGTACTTTTCAGTGCCCCCCTGGCTGGCTACCACCCTCAAGTTGAAAATCTGTAGCCAACCACCTATCGGTGTGTTCTGACAGCTGCATTTTTGAGCCAGTTCCTTCTAGGCTTTGTGTGCTTACCACCTTCGGCCACATCATCACTTATCATGGTGAGATTGCGGTCAAACACAGGGTTATACACAGTAAAAAAAAAGAACTATCAGACAGAATGATTTTTTATTTGTATTGGTTGTTTATTTTTATACATATGTTGGCTAAAAATCATACGGCCCATCTGGTGGTAAGCAGTTACCGTAACCATATGGACGCTTTGCTGTGTTGCTTCAGAAGGGACCCTCGCAATACCCGGGGCATCACTCACACCTTACCGATCCTTCACCCCTCCCCAATAAGCTCTGGCAACCTTACTCCCATGCAGGAACTTTGTTTTTTAGCTGCGCTATTCGGTAGAGTGGAATACAGTAGTACCCAACTGATATGGCTTACCGATGTACCTGCGCATTAGATACATTTTCAAAGCGCGGGAAAAGCTATTGGCCGACAGCTGCCGTCATGTTAGCGCGCGCCGTGCGGAGGGGCGTGACTTGCGAGTGAGACGGAACTAACAGCTGCAGTATATTATGAACCTTATAGTAGTGATCTAAGGTTGATAGTAAGTTTTAAGCATTCTTTCGTTAATGACCATACTTTCTTTTCTGTGTGAACGAAGATTCACGTCGCGCCTTATTAGTTGGGTAATACTGTAACCTGTCTTAAAAATAAAAATTTTGAGGACGAATGATGGACGAATGTAACAGTGGTGTAAATAACCCCAGCAAATCAATGCCAAATACTGTTACCCGACTCCTTGCAAAGAAAGTTATATATTTTCAGTCAATGCTTATAAAATTAATTCTATGAGTAACCGAATTCCAAAGCTTAATTAAACAAAAGATAAATTAATTTGTATAGTTTATTGTTCTAAAATTATACACAAAATTGGTATTACTAACATTGACTTTCATCAAAATTTTGTTATTGAATAGATACTATATTTGAAAACATTGTAATTAATAGAGAAGGCTTCTAATTCAATTATAATTTATTGGAGATTGCTTTAAATAGAGTTAAGTTTTCGTAAAATAGACTTTGATGCGCTAAAAATAAAGTCAAAAGTATCCTGTAGTTAAATTGTAAAATGAGTTCAAAAATTTGAAAGAATAATGACGAAGGTGTACCCCAAAACTTGTGCAGGATGAGTTTGAAATGTATGTTAATAATCATAAGGTAACTATTAGCACCGTAGCAAAATACAAGTACCTGCCTTGCTGTTACAGAGTTCTATGGTTCTGACAGCTTAATTTGAAAGCCAGTTCCTTTCTATTTGAATTTAAAAAAAAAAAAATTTTTTTTTCGAAAGTCTGCTTCTTCGTCACAATATGAACAAAATTATGTAAGACAATCTTGCTCTCAAGTTGCTAGAAGTTATCCAAAATATTATTTTATATTTCCCTTGACCATGCTTTTATGCTGCGTAAAGATTGACGAAGTAGAGCAGGGGCCCAATTCTCACTTCCCTCGAACTAGCCTTCGAATCGAACTTACGGTTCGAGTCCTATTTGACTGTAAAATTTCGAGGGGCTGAGTCAATTCGAACGGTCCCGACCAATCAACGCTCTAGCTGACTGGTTTCCCTTCTAAATATGCCAGCCTTGAAATTGCCAGAATAACGTAACGTTCGTAAAAGTTAGAATTCGTGCTTTTTTCGATCGAGCGATCAGTTTCGATTGGTTGAGAATTGGGCCCCAGATCTCGCAGGGACCTCACTATGTTTAGCCATAAAGAATTGGCTCTTAGTATTCTGACAAAAAATTTGAGGTCAATTAACTTCTAGCAACTTCAGACCGAGATTGTCATACATAATTTTGTTCGGATTGTGAAGTAGAAGCAGAAAAAGAAAAAACAAATTGAAAAAAATTAAAAACACATTTTTTTTTCTTTTATTTTTGTGGCATTTTTATTTTCTTCAAAATTTTTTTCGTTTTTCTCTAAGACCTGTAGTTCAGAAGTTGCCCTCACTGGCTAGAAAAAAAAACAGCCTGTATATTACAGCAAGCTACCACACACGGAGACGATGATTTAATATATTATTTCAGCACACTTACTAAAGTGACATTTATTGCACCGTTTTAGTATTATAATGTAGCTTATTACGCACTATACTAGTGCTTTTTACTTTACATTACCGCACAGTTTTATGATAGGTATAATCCCGATTATGATAAGTTAGTATCTCACTGCAAGTGATATGTGTGTAGACAAAGCATTCTTAATTTAAACGGGTAAAATAGTTCGACAGCTTACCGCTGTCAAAAAAAAACTTGCGTGCCGTTCTCATTGTGTGGTTAATTATTATCAAAAAATCTACTTAAAAAAATACAACTCAGTATTTTCCTCACAAGTGTGTTGAGAATCGTTGTATGTCACAAGTGTATGTATATTGATCATTACACTCTCGGCTTCCTTGTAATAAAATATACAGGTGTTTTTTTGGTCGGCGACAAGCGACCCAGGAGTGGTAGTACAAAAAATACATTTCCCATAAATGGACTTAATTCCATTAAATACTGTAAATGCGTTGAGAAATACCTTATTCAATTAGAAATAAAATTACCGCAAAGTATGGTCACTCGGCACTTGCACAGACTATAGAGCTAAGCGCAAGCCGCCATCGCCCCACCCCTTTACTCCCTCGCACTCCCGTTGAGTATTACGTCTACACATTAGCTTATTACATGATTTTCCAAATTTTTTTTTTTTTTATTTTTATTATTAAAAGAAATAAAGTATTTTTAGCACCAGTATAATTTGCATTATCGACCCTGAGTCGCTCGTCGCTGACCAAAACAACGACCTGTATATTATAACTGCTTATGCGGTCACTCATAGATTGTATTATGAAAATATATCGTAATTAGTGACCCGCCCCGGCTTCGCACGGGTGTAATATAGGTACAGATGAGGTGACAGTGGAGCGATTGCACGCGCCGCCGCCCGGGCACATTATCGCTACATTTTTTTTCTGACAGTAAATTACTGGTGTACGATATAATCTATGTATGCAAACTGCTCAAGCTTCGCACAAAGTAATGTTGCTAACACCGTCACTCTATTAATATTATTAATCTATGGTAGACCCTTTGTTCTCAATTATTTGGGGTTAGCGCAAGAATTTTTACCATGGATATGGTTTATGTTTAACCACAGATGATGACAATAAAAAAATATGTATCTCAGTGATCCTCAAAAACAATAATATATTTATACAACTAACATAAATTTATTGCATATTATAATATCTATAAGAAACTAAATAGCAGTTTTATTAATATAAAGCACTACTAACAGTTACAAAGTTATTTTATATCGTTTAACAAAATAGCGCCTTTGGTAGAGAGCTATAATAATATAATAAATTATTTACAAACAATTTCAAAAGAAAAACAAACTGTGAAACATAAACTCGTAAAGTTTAAAGTACCAATTATGATTGGCAAATATCTCTTAAAATATAACTTGACAAAAGTTTATAAATTCGATGAAATGCTGAACGGCCTTATTCTGAATATCGAGTCAGTTAAAAGTTTACTCATTATTTTGTATGATAGTTTTTATTTTTAATCGTATTTTTTAATAGTTTTGTTTAAATCTTCTTATTACTGTTCGAATCAAACTTCTTCCGTTTTATCATATAACTAAAATTATTATTATAATGAAAACATTCAAAATAAATGATTTGTAACATTTAAAATCTTAAAAGTTGTATATCGACAATTGACTTAAGTCAGAATAAGGACATTGTTTAACAAAGTCGATTAGGGCAATTCCCAGTTGACTTCGTCATCGTATCTCTCGGTTTCCTTGAGGGACTCGAATATTCGTAACTTTGAGAGTAGACCTGAAAACAAATTGATTGATAATAGTTACTAAACAATCCTAATATAATGTCAAATTGAGAGGACTTGTTCCTAACCTTTGCAAATTAATATTAGTTCGACAAATGTGCGTCTAAACAATATGAACAATTCGCCTGACGCCATAATCAGAAACATGGCAAACATGAGCTCACAAGCGGTTTAGAACCTCTCAGTCTGAGGAGAGACTTTGCCTCTTTATGTGTGTTCTACCGCTTGTACAACGGAGAGTGTTCTAAAGAATTGTTCGACTTGTTGCCCACTGCTACCTTCTACCATCGCAACTCCCACCATCGACGGGGAGTCCATCCTCACACATTGAAACCAGAATTGTTTCGAACTGTGCGGGCCCAAAGGAGTTTTCTTCCGCGGACGCTCAGATTGTGGAATGAGCTCCCTGCCGTGGTTTTCCCAATGGAGTACAGCATGGGGTTCATCAAAAAGGGCGTGAAGAGATTTCTTCAGGGTCGGCAACGCGCGAGTGATACCCCTGGTGTTGCAAGCGTCCATAGGCTACGGTAACTGCTTACCATCAGGCGGGCCGTATGCTTGTTTGCCACCTTAGTGGTATAAAAAAAAAAAAATGAACGTTGCAGGGTTGTAGTATTTCTATCTTTTAGGTACGGGACATCAATAATAATGAGCACGAACATATCTCTTATTCCCTAAGCGTAAACAGTAATCCACTTTTTTGGTACTAGGCGCACAGATCGTGGAAGAGACAATTTTATATTAATATTAGCAAGTGTCGCACAATTACCCTCATTGAGCGGTGACCATGTTGCTTAAGATTTTAATTCAATAAACTTGGAATCAAAAATTTGGTTTGAATTTTTGAGTCATTTATTTTGAGCTGAAACTTTTTTTAGAGAGTCTGTACTTAATGTAGTCTTCACCCCTTTCGGATGTATTTACCCTTTTTGTTAGACGCAGTATAAGGTGAAAGTTTATAATTGAAGTATCATTTATTAAACCACTACCTAAAAGCCTCTCTAGCGCAATTGAACGGTAAGAGATCGACTCGCTTATCGTTTTCTGGTACGTGATCGCCACTCGAGAACATTGCTTTCCTATCGGTTATTACTATGGGTCACCGAGAGATATTGCCTACCTAGTGTTACTTTAGCTTCCAACAACTAAAGTCAGTCAACTCAAGCAACAGCAGATAAGCAGTAATCAAAGACTACAATAGTATACTGGCAGTAATTGTAAGGCACACGCGCAAGTGTTAGGCACTGCCTGCGGTACGAGAGCGGCAGAAGGGGAGAGGGAGTGGCCAATTCCAAGGTACCCCTCTCGCCACCCGCATACCTCAGGCGGTGCCTAGCACTTGTGCGCGAGCTATAATAAATGGTTCGTTTATCAACAAATATACCAAAATTCGTGTTTTTAAGTTGGAATAAATAAAATATGTTTTATTGTCTACATCTTTCTCCATAATATACTTTCACTATGCCCAATCTCACACGCCTCCGTAAGCGCAATATACTTATGGGGGTACAAAGTTTCCTCTTTACGTAGATATTTGGTACGACAAATACCTCTCTACAAAAAGGAAAATAGCTGGAATAGCTTAAAACTCCATAATACTTTAAGCGTAAGCGGATACGCCGACGTATTCATTTTAAGTATTCCTAGGAAACCAATGGGGAATTCATCCCCCATTTTATTTTATTTCTCAATACTTAGGAACATTTTAATCACGGTACTTTGGGAATAAATTCTGTTAGAGAAGTGACCTTAATTTATTTGCTGTGCTTATTTTGACATTGAAAAGACACGAAAATTTAAAGCGATTTATTATTTCACGTATAGTTAATGTACCTATAGTATATTTTTAATAGCACTCTAATTTTTGAAAACAACCTTAATCAGGATGTTATGTTATTTTTCATGGAATAGAATCCTTAAATCATCATCATCATATCAGCCTATGAATGTCCACTGCTGAACATAGGCCTCCCCCATTGACTTCCACTTCAAACGGTTTTGGGCCGCTTGCATCCAGCAGTGCCCAGCGATGCCAAGCTAAGCAAAGTTTGTGCTATGGTAACCAGATACCTTATACTGGGTGTAACTGAAAGGGTCACCCGTAAAAGGTACATCCGGAAGGGTTGAAGACTACATCAGGTACAGGCTCTGTATAAAAAGTTTCAGCTCAAAATAAATACTCAAAAATTCATACAAAAATTTTGCATCCAAGTTTATTGAATTAAAATCATAACCAACATGTCACTGGTGAATGAGGGTCATTATCATTTTGTGTTCCTTGCTAATATTAATATAACATTTTCTCTTCCGCGATCTGTGCGCCTTGTGCCAAAGAAGAGGATTACTGTGATAGAGTCACACCCAGTATAAGTATACAAACACATTAGAATTAAATTTAGGTACAGTAGTACCCAACTGATATGGCTTACCGATGTACCTACGCAGAAGATACTTTTTGTACATTTTCAAAGCGCGGGAAACCGCTATTTGTCGGCAGGTGCCGCCATGTTAGCGCGCGCCGTGCGGAGGGGCGTGACTTGGGAGTGAGACGGAACTAACAGCTGCAGTGTATTATGAACCTTATAGTAGTGATCTAAGGTGGATTGATTGTAAGTTTTAAGCATTCTTTCGTTAATCTTCGGGGCCATACTTTCTTTTCTGTGCGAACGAAGATTCACGACGCGCCTTATCAGTTGGGTAATACTGTATATCTTATTACGAAAATGTTAAATGTACGAACAATACTGTCAATTTTGTGTTGTGAGTTCGAGTTAATATTCGTTTGTTTGACATTTCTATCCATTCCCCCTGTGAATTTGCTTATGACGCCCTCGGGAATGGTTGCTTGGCTCTGTTCTAAGTCAGGTGCTATGCGAAAATATAGTAACATACCTGTGATAAATCCTCCTGTAATTGACACGGCTAATGTCGCAAGCAAAGCTATGAGCTGGTATAGTGCTTGGTTACCAGCTGATCGTTTATGCTGGAAAAAATGGGATTTAATAGATTTATGTGAAACAAAAAGTCTGAAATTGTCAGGCTCCAAACTGGAACCCAATCCAGATAAAGCGCCAGAACATATTTGTTTAATAAAGTCAAATATGCTTCAGAAAAATCACTTTGATTTACTTTAAAAATTATAAAATGCCATTAATTATAATGCTACCTAAAAGTAGCTAAGATTATATTTGAGATTTTGTTTTTGTATTAATCAAAGTCAACATTTTATAGTTGCATTTTATGAAATACGGGATTTTCAAGTAGTAACGTGTAACGATTATAAAATTAGAGAATCATTAGCTCACCTTGTCGTCCATAGCTTCAAACACATGTACCAAATCCTTTCCATAGACTGCAGGTGTCGCCATAAAAGCGAACAATACTGACAGCAAACCAGAATATACTCCGGGCATTCCGTGAAGATTGTGTACACCACATGTGTCCAGTAAACCCAATTTAGTCATATATGGCTGTAAAAAATATCATAGCTTAGAACTTTGGACCACTGTCTCCTGACTTACTTAACACCTTTAACCACGGGCCAGTTGGCGCAGTTGGTTAAGGTTCACCTTACGCGCCGCAGGTCGTGGGTTCGATTCCCACACAGGACATGCATTTGTGTGCATGAACATGTCTGTATGTCCTGAGTCTGGGTGTAATTATGTATATTAAGTATGTATTTACAAACAAAAAGTAGTATATGTATTATATCAGTTATCTGGTTTCCATAGTACAAGCTCTGCTTAGTTTGGGATTAGATGACCGTGTGTGAGGAATGTCCCAGGATATTTATTTATTTTTATTTATTTAAGTATATTTTGGCAGTAGCATCATAGATCCAATACCCTTCTAGGGCTTTGTGGATACCATCATTTGCCATGTTGTCACTTACAACAGTAAGTTTGTTCACAAACGCAAACTTGCTCTCTCTCTCTCTCTCTCTATCTAAAGTGAACAATAAATAGGTTGTATGCGTTTATCAATAACCTAATAACTAAAAATAACTCCTTATCTATTGTGCATTATAATTTTATCCAATACCTATTGTGACAAATTGACTATTTCAATGCACATTATGGCTATTAATATACTTTTACTAGAATATGACCAGTCGCCTGACGCCTAAGAACGGTTAGTTTCAAATTATCATATTGAATGTGGTACAGTAGTACCCAATTGATATGGCTTACCGATGTACCTGCGCAGAAGATACGTCGGCAGCTGCCGCCATGTTAGCGCGCGCCGTGCGGTGGGGCGTGACTTGCGAGTGAGACGGAACTAACAGCTGCAGTGTATTATGAACCTTATAGTAGTGATCTAAAATTGATTATAAGTTTTAAGCATTCTTTCATTAATCTTCGGGGCCATACTTTCTTTTCTGTGCGAACGGAGATTCACGACGCGCCATATCAGTTGGGTACTGCTGTAAGTGCTTCCGCTTGGATGATACTACAAGTATCTACTAGTTACGTTGTTTCTTCAAAAGCTTTAGCTCAATCGATTTCGCATTTACAACTTTGTATGCGGCTTTCTCTACTAATTCATTAGCTGATATCGCTTAAATGAATAAATATCTTAGGACACACAAATAATACCGTCAAAAATCTGTAGCCCAGAACACTGATGACACCAGCGCCGATTCCTATAGCAACGGCGCCTCCAGCACCTATATGCATGTTGCAGACGGCCCCAACTCCGACACCACCGGCGAGTGTCGAGTTCTGAATATGGACCATGTCGAAACGCCCGTGATGATGGCTCACAGCTGCCGATAGGAAAAAAGTTGTCACCTGTGGAAAGTAAGATATCTGTTTATAAAGTGTTCAAACTTATAGTTATCATCAACACTCAAAATAGTTTATAACAAGGTCTTATAAGGTGTCGTCCCAATTGGCAATGATCGTACGAGCAAACGATGCAATTTTGTAGCACGGCGAGATTAAATACACAAAACGCTTTACAGTATCCTAATTGAAGCTGGAAAGTCATCGCGCGACGAAAGGAACTTCACCACGTCATTTAGGACGACGCTTAACGAAAGGGATTTAAAAAGCTATTGTCCAGCGCAACTGATACCCCTGGTGTTGCAAGCATCTAAAGGCTACCGTAAACGCTTACTATCAAGCAGGCCGTATACTTCTTTAGTAGTATAAAAAGAACGGCAGCAAGTTCATTGACAGTCTACTTAAAACCATTGATGAATCATATATAGGTCAGAATCATTAACAAATGTAACAAACTACAATTTTAATTTGGCGTACAGTAGAGTAGTACCCAACTGATATGGCTTACCGATGTACCTGCGCAGAAGATACATTTTCAAAGCGCGGATAGCGCTATTGGTCGGCAGCTGCCGCTATGTTAGCGCGCGCCGTGCGGAGGGGCGTGACTTGCGAGTGATACGGAACTAACAGCTGTAGTGTATTATGAACCTTATTTTAGTGATATAAGGTTGATTGTAAGTTTTAAGCATTCTTTCGTTAAACTTCGGGGCCATACTTTATTTTCTGTGCGAACGAATATTCACGACGTGCCTTATCAGATGGGTACTACTGTAACTAAATATTATTGAAGTCATACCGTAGCAGCAGCAAGAGACAAGTATGTATTAACAACGGCTCTCTCATATTCAGTCTCAGTGACGGTTAGTGCGGAGTTGAAGGAAGGCCAGTATATCCACAGGAAAATTGATCCTGCAATATCAAATGTGATCAAATTAATTAACGTTATTTGGACGGGGGAAAAATTCAATAAATTTGTTTCGGCCAAAATTTTCTACGGAATTATTAACGTTTCTTGCCCCAGGCGAGGTTTTCGTATTGGGTTGTGTTTTAAACCTGTCATATTATATTTGTAATTTAATAACTGACGTTTATTATTTTGTTTATTGGAATTTTCGAGATATGACACAGAACATTTTAATTACAAAATGTTTGTTTGTTATGAACTAAGTAAAACCAGTAATTTTAGCATTTGAGACGTTACATCAAAGAATTCAGAAGGAGTGACGGGCTGCGTACAGAGTGCCTTTGCTTAGTGAAAACAGTGTTTTATTAATACATAAAATATTGATGTGTGCGTAAGATGAAAGGGCATGTCAGCGCTTTACAGAAATTACAAGACCATATGTAAAGACCAGACTAGAAAATTTACGCTTCAAAAAATAATAACGATTGGTAAAAGTCTAATCAAGTAGGCCAGGCCAAGGATTTAGAAGACTATGAAGAACCACCGTGCCTTTCTCATGACGTTTTCTGTCTATGAACCGGTATTACAATAAACTATTCATACGTTCCTGCGAAGGTCTATTTGAATAATTTTGAATTTGAATAAAGCTGAGCTGAAGTTAAATTAACTCACCTATCATAGCTGTAACATCAGATATATAAGTTGGCCCATTCAGGTTTACTACTGGTACATTAGTTGCCGGGGCGTTAGGCTTTTGCTTAGACCTGAGTGCCAAACTTGCTCCAAGGCCAAAGTATGCTCCAAATGCGTGAATTGCCATGGATCCTCCAACATCTGATGCCTAAAAAACCATATTAAGTGAAATATTTGATCTAAATTCTAGATGAAACGAATTGTTTATCTAGGGCGAAAATTATGGCTTTGTAACTAATGAAAATAATGGCCCTGATTCTGTTGTTCACAACTAAACTAATTTTAATGTCACTATGTCTCTTTCTAACAAAGAACATAAGAAAAGGATGTAAGAAATTTAGTCCTGTCAAATTAGTCGAATGCTTGTTTTCAATATAATTTTAGTCGCCATCTATCGCGGTTACGCCTAAATACACGCAAAATAAGACGGCAAAGATTAATTTGACAGCTTAAAATATGTTCTATCCTTTTTCAATCATGTTCGTAAGAAAGAGATGAGATGTGACTAAAATTAGTTTAGTGCGATTTACAACAGAATCGGCACCAATATCAGGATCCAAGATGAGTCTTGGCAATTTTTATTAAAATCTGATGAAGCGAGGATAAGCGAGATGCAAGCACCTACTGCGGGTTTATTCCGCCAATGAGAGCCACTTCCAGTTTAGGCTTTGTGTAGTCATCACTTTCGGTGACATCATCACTTACCATGGCAAGATTGTGGTCAAAGACAAAGTTTATTTTTAGTAAAAAAAAAAACTTGCCGCAAATCTTAGCCACATCCTAACTTCAATATTATAAATGCGAAAGTGAGTTTGTTTGTTACGCCTTCACGCCTCTACTACTCAGCGGATCATCATGAAATTTGGCATGCAGATAGCCTATGGTATGGAAAAGGACATAGGCGACTTTTTATGCCGGGAACGCGGGTGAAACCGCGGGGGACAGCTAGTCTACTATAAATCAGTTTCTAGCAAGTATTAAATTAGATTTGTATGCCATAGAAATATGATATATTTTAGAACGTATGTAAATGAAGACTGTAGTTGCAAATTCAATAAAAATATATTGGATACATTTCTTTTCGACTATAAGTTAAATTGACAGGTGCATTTTTATGAAACTGAAATTCATTCAATCTAAGTTGATGTCCCTTATTACTGTGTGGAATATGGATGAACTATTTAAAATAAATTGCTACTATCACCATTCTTGCAAGTTTTTATATTAAAGTTTTGGAGGTGACACCAGTGTATTTTTTATGTTGACGTAGATAATGATTTGGGTTCGACTTTTGGTAATATTTGAATGAAATTTGGCACACAGATGTAATATGTTCTGGTCCACAGGGGGAAACTAGTATAGTATTTAAAAAATATGATATTCCGATGAAGCAGAGATAATCAGTACAGAGTAACCTACATTATAGTAAGTCATCTCTTTCAAGGAATCTCAACAAAGACAATGCTTTCATACCTCAACCTGATATGGATGCATTGTCTTCATTTCTAGGACAATGTTGATAGTCACGCTCTACTAATGATTTCCCTGGAATCAAGCCTAAGAACTCAGACTCAGTTATTTGAATTTTAAAACGAAAATAATTTTATAGCAAATCCCTCTATCCTCCTTAGTATCTCGCTTTCTCCACGCTTCCAAATCATTAGACATGACAAGAGTCAAACCAATTAATAATTATGTTCTAGATACAATTTGGAAGGTTATTTTGTTTATTCAAAAACCAACCATAAATACGTGCTCCACAAGCCAGAAATTGAGGCAACCGATAGTAACTTCAAGAATAGCAATAAACAGAAGCTGTAGTCCACTCGCTACTCCAAGAAGGGCTCCAAATGTTATGAGAACCGTTGCTGACATTACATCCGCCTCTAGAAATTTAAACACATTGTCAATTTTAAGAATTTCTTAAACATTTCAATAATTACCAATACTGAACTTTAAAAAATATTTCAATGCTATCATTACTGACTCAGAAATCGTACCCAGTATCGTTTTGGCACCTTTGAATATTGGCAATAACAGAGGGAATGCCAATGGGTTGTCAATGTTTACAAAGCTCAGAAGGCAACTGGGTTACAAATGCATCTGTCGTAACATGGGTACGTACATAGCTACAGATTTTCAACTTGAAGGTGGTAGTTATTATCTAGGTAAGTACCACTCATAGACAAATGGTTGTTTTTTTATTTTTTATTAATGGGTTCCCTTTGGTATGGCGGGCTGTAAGTCACACCAGAGAAGTATGACTACGCTACCGCCCACTTCTTTTTTCTGGAACAAATCGTTTATCCGACACATTCGATTAACGCCCACGCGTTTGGGCCGCTGGTACCAGCGCTATGACCAACATTTTCCTTTTCGTCATTACGTAATTAGACCCCTGAAGGGTCGCCATCGCCATACGTATTTAAACATACGTTATACGTTTTTACACGTGACCAGGAAATTTGTGTCATCATCCCCGGTCCATCATTAACCTATCACCGTGCTATGGTTCACGATGCCCTCTTTACCTACGTTCTTATTAAGTTATCATTATTTCTAAGCTCAAAAAAGCTAAGCCGTTTCGACATAGAAGAGAAAAAAATACAAGTAACTAATTTTAGTAGTTATAGCAAAGTAAAATAAAGGGAGCGAAAAACTAAAATATATACGTGTCAAAAACCTACCACTCAGATGCCAAAAAGTTACAAAGATTACTGGAAAAAACAGCGGCAAATCATATAATTCAATTTTCCCCGTGAAAAAGGAAAGTTCCGTCGGTTAGATAAAGTTATAACTTTTTTAAACAATATCTAAACATTGTCTAATGAAATAAGTGGCGTCTTTGTTTTTTTACCATTGAATGGAAATTGGTTCTATGAATTTTGCGTTAATTAAAACTAAGGTTGAAGTCTCTTCTATGTTATACCCTCGGTTTTTCTACTACTTATTTTTTCACGTCCGATTTATCTTGAACAGGCTATTAATTAGTCTAATGCCGGGTCAGACCCTCTTGTTTTTTTAATTATTACGGGGGTGGCATTTGACGTATTCTCAGCGTCTATTGAAGCGATTCAGTGATCACAGCCTTCAGCAATATTGAGAAATCGAACAAGCTTTGCTTTATTAAATGCAGATTCTATAAACTGATTTGTTTACGGAAACCAATTTACTTGTTTTTCTTAATTTCTAACTTTGTTTATTGGCTTTGTAGTCAATAAGTCTGCAATTTTTTTGGCTATCAATTTCTAGTATCTTTTCCACCATTATCAGCATTTTGTGGTATATTGCTAGAGATGCCTCTCCCAAAGCGTCTCTACCTACTTCTAGTTTCTTGACTACCTTTTTGAGATCGACGGTACAACGAGTTGGGAGGCATTCCACAGTACGCTTGCCAAGACGAAATCTCTTTGCTTAACTGCACCATCAACCGACAGATACGAGAGGTCCAATGCTCAATCACGAAGTCCGTTTGCATATTATTATCAATATGTGAGCTCAAGCCAACTGTTAGTGTGTGTAAGTTCGGGAGCAGTCATAAAAGGCAGGTATCGCATCTCGATTTAAAGACACTTATATCTACATACGTGGCAAAGCAGACTTAGGTATCTTACTATTAGTAGCTGATTCCTTAGATGATCGAATAAAAGTCAATTCAAGTTGAAAATGTGTCACCTATTCTGTCAGTTGATCAACAGCTAGATGCCTTTTGGATTTTCAAAAGATCAGCTACATATTGTCAATCCCCCTAGTATTGATTATACAGATTATCTGCAAGTTTATCAGCTTTTCGAAACAAGTTTTGAGGCGATGATATCAGTGGTAGTGACGTCGGATTCCGAGACGAAGGTCCCAGGTTTGAATCCTACAATGAGCTTGTGCTTTCGGTGAAGGAAAACATCATGAGGAAACCATAGCACGGTGGTATGGTACTTTGTAGCCGCTTGGCTGGCTACCACCCTCAAGTTGAAAATCTGTCGCTAAGCACCTTTCGGTGTGTTCCGATAGCTGCACTTGAGAGCCAGTTCCTTCTAGGCTCTGTGTGCTTACCACCTTCGGCCGCATCATCACATACCATGAGATTGTGGTCAAACACAGGCCTATAAACGGTATGTAGCGACATCTATGAGCCATCTATCAGTAACACTGAGATAGTTCACACACTGAAAGATAGATGGCGTGGCGCCACATTATCCTACATCCTGCATCGCGCTTTGGCGGAAGATCTTCCCTTTTAAATGGAGGTGTCATCCACCTTGCACCTCCATAGGTGATATAAAAAAACAAAAAATAAAAAGTTAAAAAAAACATACCAAACAAAGATTTCTTTGTAACAATGATGGTGTTATCCTTCATGTGGTAGAACGACTGGCACAGCAAGGCCCATTGTATCGCTAAAGCAGCTAATAGCCAGTTGAATCCGAGGGCACTATAGGCGTACTTCTTGAGGAAGGTCATGAGAAATCCGAAACCAATGAAGATCATTACATGGGCGTCTTCGAAACCTGAAAAGAATAATTAGATTTAGAATTTAGATGATGATTAAAAATTTGTTCCCCACGAATCATGTGGTCTTTTTTGTTTGCTCGGGATAAAAAAAACTGAGTCCTATATGTCAAACCAAATTACGCCCATGTGATTACGTGACAAAAAGGCACACAAACTTTTGCATTCAATACAATAGATTAAAACTTTACCTGGATGAAAATAAAATTATCGGACACTATCCAAAACCCCGCGTTAAAATACACCCTAAAAATACACAGAGCCGTTATTTATGTAGATTTAAATAACTCAAATGAACCCATTGTTGAGTTAAACTTTGAACAAAAATGAAAACAATACAAACATCGACCTTCTAAAAGTCCTTCTTTAATTCTGTATATATTCCACACAATAATTGTTTGGATGTCAAATGAAAAATTGCAAATGAAATTACAGAATTCATTGTTTTTCTGGCCTCAAATGGCCCCCGGGGGTATGGAGGGAATAAAAAAGGCACATAGAAATCGAGGTATGAACTCGTATTTTCCTTTTTTTGCTTAAAACCATTTTGTTGGATGGAGTTATTGCTATAAAAAATACAATAATACTTATAGGCGCACGTTTATTTAATATAATCATATTTTATATCTTATTTTGTAGACAACATACATTTTCGACTAGGTTTCGACTCGCTGTTTTACTCGCAATAATACCTAATCTGTCTTTCCCATATTGGAAAGAAGAAAGACAAAATATTTATTTGCCGCACACGTTAAAATTGACAACATAATATGAAAAAATGATAAAAACGGGAATTTGTGTGCAGACAAATTGGCCACCGTGCACACAGCGCTGATTTTCAGCCGGCGCCAGTGGGACTTTTTGGTCATGCGTCCAGTACAGTCCAGCAAGTGATAGTGACCAGAGCAATATTAGATGAATCATCTTATTTCACCAACTACACTCCTTTGCAAAAAAAACGGGCGGTTTGGATTTTTCTACATTATTGGTAATTATTTAGTTCTAAAGTGGTTTTAATAGCCAAACTATGTTACTGACACTTAATAAAGGGTCTGGGTATGATAAAAAGTTAATTTCAAATTCGAAACTTTTGTTTTTAAAAATAATGATCCCTTTTTCAGTTTGTGACATTTTACTTAGTTTTCGCGGGTTCGCGGTTAAAAGTTTATCAGGCAACTTAAACTAACTTTTAGTAGAATAATTTATGTTTGTTGCATAATCCTGCCTTATAGTGACTTAAAACAGATATCTTTGTGTCGATTGTAATGGCAGAGAAAGAAATAAGAGCTAGTAAAATTATAGCGCTGCTGGAAGAGGGGTGTAGCCAATGTTAAGTCTCACAGCGGTTAAGCGTGAGTCTTTCAACCGTCCAAAGAACCTGGACTCGATACCAAGAGACGGGTTCCGTTCAGAGAAGGCAAGGTTCTGGGAGAAAACGTCGCACATAACCACGAGATGACCGCGTTTTAGTGACTCAGGCGTTGAGGAACCGCAAATGCAGTTACATAGACCTAAAAGAAACCTTGAAGAGGTACGAGGAGCACAAGTTAGCCTATGAAAAGTGAGGAGGAGGCTTTTAGCGGCTGATATACGCAGTTGACGATCAGCGCGGGCCCCCAAGTTACTCCGTGAGCAACGGATAGCTCGATTGAGGTTCGCTAGAAATTGCCTATCTTGGACACTAGGTAACTGGAGTAGCGTACTCTTCTCCGATGAGGCTCGAATTGGTCTGAATGGTGAGGACCGACGTCGGCGAATGTTACGAAGACCAGGGGAACGCTATGCCGACGTGTGTTTTGAAGAAATCACCCCTTATGGTGGAGGGTCTGTTATGTTTTGGGCGCGAGTAACTTCCCGCTATCGTACCGAGATAGGATTCATTGAAAATGGCTCATTTAATGCCTTAAGGTACACAACAGAAATCCTTTGTCAACATGCATAACCCGCACTGACTGTAATTGGTGAAGATGCCATTTACATGGACGATAATGCTTGGGCCCACCATTCTGGCGACGTAGATGCTTATATGCAAGAGGTCGGTATTCGTCATTTGGACTGGCCAGCGCGGAGCCCCAACCTTAACCCCTTTGAGCACGTCTGGGACCACCTAAAAAGGCGAGTACGATCTGTCCAACCACTTCCACAAAACATCAGGGAGCTTAAACGTGTGATCTTGGCTGAGTGGAAACACATTCCACAGAACCCAATCAAAAGCCTGGTGGAAAGCATGCTAAGACGATTACATGCCGTAATCGCTGCTAGGGGAGGTCATAATCGTTATAAATTTTTATTTAGTATGTCTTTTTTTTTATAAAAATACTCTTAGTATTAATTTCATTATACCCATAAAAATGACCATTTTCTGTTTACATTGACTAAAAATCCGATTCCAGGATTTAAAGTGTTAAAAACTATATTCCCATTGATAATAAGAAATTTATAGTCATTTATGCTAATGAAATACTAAAAATATTAATATTATCCATAGAAAAGCAAATGACTGTAAGGTGCCCGTTTTTTTTGCAAAGGAGTTTATGAATAAAAGGAACTTAACCACATAGGAGACAGTCAAAGGTGAGGTTAGGGATTTGGGTAGTGCGTGACGCGGTTTGACTCTCAAGTTTGCCTGTATTTTGCTCTTAGCTTCACGGTCTTAGGCCAATATTGCCATTCACCAAGTGTGTTTCCCGTAGTTGGTAATATAATAGGTATGCTATACCAATACAACTCCTCATAGTAACTAATTAAGATTTAAATTTTCCTATATATGTCATATGAAAATATTCAATTCATAATGGAAATTTCGTAATTCCAGGTCAAATGCTACTGATATTCCTACCTGAGAACTTGGAGAATTCATGGAATCCATCTACAGTGGAGTGATATTTAATTAGTGTGTGTGGACAACATCCAGTGGAATTCAAGTTATAAACCGACGCGCATACAGATGAACTTATTTTTATGGAGAGTTAGAGATTTTGTTGGTAATCGAATTCAATAGTCAATTTTCCCAATTTGTTTTTCTTGCAGCGATGGCATTCGGCATCGCTTGATGGTAAGCGGTTACCTTAGCCTATAGACGCTTGTAACACCAGGGGTAACAATTACGCATTGCCGAATAAAAATCTGTTTACGCCTTTCTTGAAGAACCATTATGCTGTTCTTGAAGAAACAACGTTTTGTAGTTTTTGAAAATTATGTTAAAATTCATGTTGTTTAGACTGAAGATTGAAAATTAATGTATACGTGTCTCAGCGTTTTTAATAATTCCACCCTCGAAGCAGGATGAAGTTGTTTTGTTTTGTTTTATTGTTGTAGAAAAATATGTCATTTGATTCCTGTAGGCCACGCGGGCTAAGCCGCGAGCAGAAGCTAGTTAGAAAATAAAAGATAAGCCATTTGCTTTAATTATTAATTTATTGGCTTTTACATTGATGCATTAGGTATTGGTATCGAAAGGTATTATCTTACAAAATTAACGGGCGTACCTCGAACCGAGATCTGCCGTATCGGCAATTCGATCATTTATTATTTCATTCACCCTAATAATATTGAGTTGATGGAATTACTTTGTGCTTGGATCAAAAGATATATCCCAATAATAAGGGATGATTGTTCTCTGTAAGCTCAGCTTGAGTATTGGTACAGTCGGCGTCAAAAGTAAATGTTCACTTTAATACCTAAGTAGTTACCTCTTAGTTTTTTTTTTTTTTTTTTTTTTTATACTACTTAGGTAGCAAACAAGCATACGGCCCGCCTGATGGTAAGCGGTTACCGCAGCCTATGGACGCTTGCATCACCAGGGGTGTTACTCGCGCGTTGCCGACCCTGCAGAAATCTCTTCACACCCTTTTTGAAGAACCCCATGCTGTACTCCATTGGGAAAACCACGGCAGGGAGCTCATTCCACAATCTGAGCGTCCGCGGAAGGAAGCTCCTTTGAGACCGCACAGTTCGAAACAATTTTGGTTCCAATATGTGGGGATGGACTCCCTGTCGATGGCGAGAGTTGCGATGGTAGAATGTAGCCGTGGGCATCATCTTAAACAATTCTTCAGAACACTGTCCGTTATACAAGCGGTAGAATACACATAAGGAGGCAAAGTCTCTCCTCAGACTGAGGGGCTCTAGACCGCTTGTGAGCTCAGGATCGTTAACAATTCTAGCAGCACGTCGCTGAACCGAGTCTAAAGGCCCAAGCTGGTATCCAGGTGCCCCCGCCCACAGATGACAGCAGTACTCCATATGAGGCCGGACTTGCGACTTATAAAGTTGCAGTCTTTGGCCCGACGTGAAGTACTGCTTCGCTTTGTTGAGCACTCCAAGCTTTTTGGATGCCAGCTTAACCTTGTCTTCTAAGTGACTATGGAACAAAACATCGCTAGAAATGTCGACGCCAAGGATCCCAATGCTTTTACTGATGTTCAAGGACGTGTTCTGGAATTGTGGAGCTACAGCAAATGGGGTTTTCTTATTGGTAAACGCGCAGGCTTGTGTCTTAGTGGGGTTGAAATGGACTAGGTTTAGTCGACCCCAATCGGAGACACTAGAAAGTGTACTCTCGATTTCAGACAACAGCCGTTCGCGGCTTTCCTCCACCTCGGAACGAGGGATATTAGCACGGCCCGTGTAATGAGCGTCCCCTGTACTGTCGTCTGCATAACAATGAATACCGTCAATAGACAGCATATCATTGATATGCAGTAAGAACAGTGTTGGGGACAGCACAGAGCCTTGCGGGACGCCGGCATTTATGTCCATGCTATCGGAGCAACTGCCGTCAACGACGGCTCTTATGCATCTGTTGGACAGAAAGCTGGCGACCCATTTGCATAGTCCCTCGGGAAGCCCGTATGCTGGTAACTTCGCTAGGAGACCCCGGTGCCAGACCCGATCGAACGCCTTTGCCACATCTAAGCTCACTGCCAATGCCTCACCTTGACTCTCGATGGCGAGAGACCAACGCTGTGTGAGATACACTAGAAGGTCACCAGCCGAGCGACTGTGGCGGAAGCCATATTGTCGGTCGCTCAACAAATCGTGATCCTCTAGGTATCTCAGGAGTTGCGTGTTGATCACTCGCTCCATGACTTTGGAGAGAAGGGACGTGATGGCGATAGGCCTGTAATTCGTCGGGTCCGATCTATCGCCCTTTTTGGGCACTGGGTGCACGTGGGCAGTCTTCCACGAAGACGGGACTTTCATTTTGGTGAAGGAAAGCGCGAAAAGACGCGTCAGTACAGGACACAATTCAGGAGCACACCGCTTCAACACCACTGCCGGTATACCGTCTGGCCCACTCGACTTATGGACGTCCAGAGAAAGCAATTCCCGCCGGACTTCCCGTTGGGTAATGCTGATCTCCGGCATGGAGATGTCACACCGCGGGATGGTAGGCGGTGTGGAACCCCCGTCATCCAAAGTCGAGTTCGAGGCAAAGAGAGAGCCCAAAAGATCAGCTTTCTCCTTTGCACTATGGGCCAAGTTTCCGTCCGGCTTACGCAGTGGTGGCAAGGACGACTGGCAAAAGTTTCCTTCAGCAGCTTTAGCAAGAGACCAGAAAGCGCGACTTCCAGATGGAAGGCTAGTCAGCCTCTCACCAAACCTGCCGACGAAATCGAACTTAGCCCTGGCAATCATTCGCTTACTGAACCTCGAGGCAGCGTTAAATTTGCGTTTCGCTAAAAAGTTAGTTTGTATAAAAACTGTGAATTGAGGCACTGACTATACTTTTTTTTATACGACATGTTGGTATACAAGCATACAGCCCGCCTGAAGGTAAGCGGTAATTGTGATATCATAAATGTAGCCTCGGTCTGTCATTACATGAGATGGTTTAAGCTAAGTCTAGTAAAACCCGGATTTTAAGATAGGTGTTGGGGCCAAGCGCCTATATTTTGCATAAAGATTTTTTGTTAGTTAGTTGCTAATAAACACCCGTAAAGATCACACATCAAAGCAGTTTTATTCATCTCGCCAACCAAAATTGAACCTTAACTTATTAACATATGGTCCTTAGTCGAGCGGATGTGATTAGTTGGGTCGAGATCCTTATCGCTATATTCATTCATCGGAATGTGCGTGCGGCCGAGACGCGGCGACGACACCTGCATTCCACAGTGAGCGAAGTGCAATAACAACTTGCTATTGACGAATTACGCGTTAAGGGTAGTATGTAGGCTAGATCGCGCGCGAAAACCAGCATTCATTTGTTACTTTGCAGTTGTGTTACAGGCACGCACACATGCATCAGATCCAAACTTGACGTTGCGTCAAGTTAGGTACGTACCGCATAACGTGGTACCAGCCGATAAAATTCCAATATTATTAAGTAACATTATATTTAATTTTCTATAATAAATACCTTTTCTAGTGGCTTATTTAAATAAGCGCAACCAAAGTTTACATAATTATTATGCAGAATGGATTCCTTATATTAGTAGTGCTATGCCTTATATTAGTACTTTGGGGGTACTTACGTTAACGTTTTTTGAAGAAGTAGGTACTAATCCATAGTAACTCTGTTCGTTTAATAAGTAATAATAATAAATAGTAATAAGTTTAGTAATAAATAATAATTAAATAAAATGAACATCCTGGGACATTCCTCACACACGGTCATCTGATCCCAAACTAAGCTGAGCTTGTACTATGGAAACCTTTCTGTTTGTAAATACATAATTACACCCAGATTCAGGATATACAGACATGTTCATGTAAGTTGCATGTACGAGGCTTTGAAATTACTAATCCGATTCTGAACATTCTTTCACTAATAAGATAAGATAAATATGCTTTATTTGTACACCATATAGTAGAAGACGAAACAATACAAAAAAGAAGAAGTGATACAGTCTTATCGCTTAAGCGATTTCTTTTAGACAACCTTTGGGTAACAGGATGAGAATATGGAAGGTTTAACACATAAGAATACACTTTCATAACGTAAAAATAGAAAGAAAGGCAGGAAATGAGGAAGTTTATAGCGTGTGATAGCGTGAAATAATAAGAGATTCAAAAGAGTCTAACGTCGAGGCCCGTCTTATAGTCTGAGGGAGAGAGTTTCAGAGACGTACAGCTTGGATAGTAAAAGATTGGGAATAAGAGTGAGAAGTGTGACTGGGAGTTTGGAAGTTAAGTTCCATGGGACTATGAAGAAGATGATGTTGAGGTGTAGTACTCGAAGCGTTCCTTGAGATAGCGAGGGGCTTTAGGATTAAATAAAACAGTGTATAAGAGTGGCAATTTGTGTGTATTCCGCCGAAGGCGGATAGGAAGCCACCTGAATTGTAATAGGACGCTACATTATCCTCAAATGCTATAGGCTAATTTTCAATATATTTGCAATATGAATATAATTTAGTACAGTGCCTAATTAAGCCAGTGCGAGGCCCTTAGCAAATGTTATCAAGGACCTTCGACTCAGGTTATCTTCTTTAATGGTTTATGTGCGGATCTAGCTTTCAGATTAAAAGAGATGGTTGCACAGAGACGTTTCACGACTTTATTACTCTTTTAAAAGAATTGGAAGCCATTCTATATTATGTTTATAATATTTGTCACGCATCGTAATTTAAGTATGTCAAGAAATCCTTTTCAATGATTATTATACTATTGGCCATGCAGCGGTTCTATCCCTTACTTTGTATAATTATTAGTATACGCGAACGCAGGCCATTTAACGTGGGCCATATCCATTTATCCTGCAATGGCCAATTCAGTACTGGATACTTCATAATTAGCTAACGAACATTTGTTAAATTCGGTCGACTGATAGGGAGTTCTGGGAGCACCCCCGCAACCCACTATGACTCGTTCGATGATTTTTTAGTATTTCATATGCAATTATTCCGCAGGGTTTCAAAATACCAGCTTTCCGCAGGGTAAAACAACGTTAAACCGTCGCTTCGGAAATGCTCTGTATGAGGAGAAGAAGCGACGCAACAAACTCCTCAGGGGCCCAATGTGTTTATTGTCGTAATAATAGGTCTTTACCTATGAAATTGCCGTTCTGCAGTACTAGCCATTTCAAATCAAAATATTTTTTGTTTGGCTAAGAATTCTAATTTCAAATTAATTTTATTTTAAAAACATGGAATTCTTTTTCCAAAAGTAGTCATTTGTTTATTGATTAGTGTTACATTTTCATCGCATTTCAATCTTTTTCGTCATCATGGATACGTTAAAAATTCGAGTAATTATGGAATATGAGTACCGTCGTGGCAGCAACGCGGCACAAGCGGCACGCAACATCAACGACGTTTACGGAGCTAACACTACAAACCAACGCACCACCTGTTATTGGTTTGCTCGCTTCCGTTCTGGGAATTTCGACCTGAAAAATGAACCTCGCGGTCGTCCGAAGACTTTGGTCGACAATGACGAATTAAAGGCGATTGTGGAAGCTGATGATACACAATCGACGGCTGAATTAGCAGCAGCTTTCGACGTTAGCGTCAAAACAATATTGGTCCATTTGCGTCAAATTGGCAAGGTAAAAAAGATTGACAAATGGGTGCCCCACGAACTCAATGATCGCCAGCGCGAAGTACGCGTCGAAACGTGCCTTGCACTACTCAACAGACACACAAATTAAGGAATTTTGAACCGCATTGTTACCTGCGATGAAAAATGGATTCTGTTTGATAACCGCAAGTGCTCAGCAAGTTGGTTGGATCCTGGTTCAGCACCTAAACAATGCCCTAAACGAAAACTTACCCCTAGAAAAGTAATGGTCACTGTTTGGTGGTCTAGCGCCGGTGTGATTCATCACGGCTTCTTACCAAACGGGGTGAGCATTACTGCAGATGTGTACTGTGAAGATCTGAACACAATGATGGAGAAGCTGGCACATCTTCAACCAGTATTGGTCAATCGCTCGTCTCCGCTGCTCCTGCACGATAACGCGCGACCTCATACTGCACAGCAGACCGTCTCCAAGTTACAAGAACTGGGGTTGGAAGTTCTTCATCATCCGCCCTACTCACGACTACTTGCGCCTACAGACTACTACTTTTTCCAGAATTTGGATAACTTCTTGTCGGGAAAAAAATTCAATACCCGAGAGGCAGTACAAAATGCCTTTGAAGAATTTGTTGCCGTCCAGCTGATTTCTTTAAGAATGGCATCAATAAACTGCCACTGCGTTGGCAAAGATGCATTGATTGCATGGGTGATTACTTCGATAAAAACAAATAAAAAATACATGAAAAAAAATCGTTTAAATTTTTTCATACAAAAGGGCAATTTCATAGGTAAAGACCTAATATTACAATTAAATAATCACTTCACTACACTTGACACATGTATAGTCTTAAATAATTATCATCAGAACCGGGTCTAACAATTATTGCACTGAGGTGTGTACAGCTCGAGCGCTTGTGATAAACTAACTGATAAACAATGAGGCTGAACACTAATTAAACCAGGACAAAATGCTCATCCATGATCAGATTAAAATCACGGAACTTCATACACCCAGCAGGATAGGAAACCAAAAATAATACTTTCGGGAACACAAAAAGATATGTTATCCTGGATGTTTCTCATCCCATTAACCAGGAAACTTAAGTTTTCAAACACACATCTGATAGAATACAGTCCCATATATTATAGCCATGTTACGGCCCTACAGTACACCAAAATCCAAACCCAGAAAACAGATATTTTCTTTAAAAATCGATCGGCGCATGATATAGATTATTTTGACTACTATACTAAAAAACCTTGCTGAATTTTGTGCCTGAGGCAACCAATTTGACTCTAGAATAATAACGAAGACCAAGAAATATGCAAGCACATACCGAAGCTGAAATGGATAAGGAGCCTCTCAACCATAGAAGCTATACCCGTGCATGGAGGAGGTTAATCTAATGAACAACAAAGAAATAACAAAATCCAACCCCGGAACAAAAAATCAAAATAAGAAAGAAGACAATAAAACTCCAGCACTCAACATACATCAACGCTCATCCCTAATCTATAGGCTGAACAGTCGGTCGATTGTGGTTAGCTGGTTGCGGTTAGCTGGCCGTCCTCTCCCACCCCAGAGCGTGTCACTCCTATATAACACGCACTCCTTGGTTTCTTCATGGCTATTCCGATACAACTATTCAGGTACCAGTCATTATAAACTAAGTTAGTTACATGGTGGTTGATGTTTGAATGGTTGTATAGGACATGGGTCGGTGGTTGTACTGGCTAAGAGTAGTGCTAATCATCATCATCATCATAATAAAATGTATTTCAAATAATAAAAACGTGTTTCTCGTATCGAACGACAAAATTTATTGAACAACCTGGTATATTAGCTCTAGAAATAATGTTATATATGATGCACCGGTGCCGAGATATCGATTTTTTATTCATAATTAATAATATTTTTTATGGATAATGCTCACAATGACTTTTAGGCGTAGTAGAGTGTGACGACGAGAATTAAAAATTATAAGAATTTAAATTGTAAAGATTTGCAAAGAGGCTTATTAAGTTATGCTTAATAAAACCTAAAACAAATAAACAATAATAGCTTTATAGTTAAAGAATATAATATAAGAACAGTGAATTATTTATAAATGGCCGTATCCATCGATATAATTGTATTCTACTAGCATTCTACGGTTCGAATTAACTGAACTGCGTTCCGTTCACCTTACTTTAGTGTGCCTTCAACATTCATGCAGTGTGGGCGCGTACGGAGCGGCATTAATAATACAAGAAATCAAAGTCAAGTAAGTAATCTTATTTGTTTTTCAAGTGAATAAATA
Organism: Polyploca ridens; assembly: GCA_951394255.1. Classification (NCBI taxonomy): domain Eukaryota; kingdom Metazoa; phylum Arthropoda; class Insecta; order Lepidoptera; family Drepanidae; genus Polyploca; species Polyploca ridens. The sequence continues at coordinate 12,903,063 of OX596257.1, forward strand.
GGTAATAATATCACAATAGAAAAAATATTTCTTCATTTAAATGCCACGACTGCGGTGTAAATTCTATAGGAACGACACGTTGAACGAAACGCGTAGGCGCTATGAAATTCATTGACGCTTAAGAGGACTCAATTCGTCATACTTTTCATACAAAACCTCTGTACTTATTATGGCGTTGTTAAACATTTTTCGTTAGATGTTTTGAACAAATTAGTATCTTGTACACTATATCTAGCCGTGTATCTAGGCGTAATTTAAAAAAAGTGTGAAACAAATTTCGTCAAAGCCTCCGAAAAACAGCGTTTTTGCCTGAACTTTGGCCATATCTAATGTACCTATTAATTGTAAAAGTAAAGAAAACAGTTAGATACCAGGCTTGCAAATGTATTGGAGATTCTAAATAACTAACTTTTTTTTTCACAAACTTGTAAGATTTTTTCACAAGAAGTATACTCCTGTAACAAGTTTTATGAATGCGAAATCATGAATGACGACCTAGCGAAGCGGCCGCGAGTGATCAGCGGAATTTACCGACTGATAACCGACGGCTCTGATGCTGTCTCTCTTTTTTCGCAGTCAAACATTACGTTGGATGAAACAAAAAGCTTTTAGACTATGCTTGCGTTGAAGTTGCGCTGGACACAGAGGGCCACCTTAAGATGTTTTGGTCGCGCGAAAACTATAATCTATAAGCGGCTGGGGCGCTACATTTATGTATAGTTTGGTTAGACACAGCTTGTTCACACGGCAACACATCAAGCTATACATTTCCAGTATAAGCTGATCTCGCATTGTATATGTTTTCCGTACAATGAGAGGTCAGCTTATATTGGAAATGTATAGCTTGATCTGTAGCCGTGTGTACTGTAACAGTCAGAGTACTGTGCACTCGCTTCGCCCCCGCTGTCATCAAGCTCGACGGATTTTTTGTTCGGAACGTGAAATCTAATAAATTACATATATTATATCGATGGCCGTATCCTAACCTTCTGTTCAGCATCGACGATTCACTAAAAAGCCGCATGATTAAAAATAGAATCTTATTTATATTTTATTAATAAGACTAGTCTATCTATAGGCAAGTAACAAAATAAGCAATTAATGGCTGAGAGGGAGAACAAGGAAAATATTTTGGCATACGGGACTTTTTCAAAAAGATACTGATTAACCCGGCAGGAAGCGCATCAAAAAAAAGAACACAAAGAGGCGCTACTGGGTAAAAATTACCCATGACTAAAGTACCTCATAAATGTATACATATTATATTTTCAGTGATTCTGTTTGTTTTATTTATATTTCTTCTTTATTTTTTTTTTAATAAAACTGGCATTATCTGAAAAAATACTTTTATTTACTAAAAATTTGGGTAGTTACAATTTGTGCTCAAAAATGACATTATTTAATCCATCATAAATTAAAACTCTGTTTTATCTTAGTTTTTCCTAGAAACTATTTTAAAAAAACATTTTATAGTACTAGTGTGGCACTATATATAAGATAAATAACAAAATAGACTCTTTGCTTTAAAACGGACAAAATAAAAACAACAAGAACTTAGTGTATCGAAAATCAGTAAAAAACTCTAATCGAAATCTAAGAACTATCTAATTATCCACATTTATTTGCGTGCTTGGCAACAATTATCACGAATGGGTATTGTATACTTTTTACATATCATAACAAAGCACAATTTGCAAGATGTATTTGTTTTTCGGTCTTTCTTCAAAGTACAGACTGAACAACGCGACGCTGACGAAGCTGACTGAATAGATCGTTATGACGCCGTCGTCACTGGTCCCTCATTTCCAAAAACAAATGCTAAGCTTATTTATTTTCATTGGCAAGTTGGTAACTAGTTGCCTCTCCCTGAAGATTTAAAATAAGTGCTAAGGGAAGTTCTGTTTTGTAGTCTCTTACAGGATTACAGCTTTGGCCAGAGTTCTCTTCGTTATGTTTGACGATGGCAAGCATTGATTCCTGTAATATTCATGAAATCATAAAATATCACTAAGGACCATCTTTTTGTGATACTTGATACGGAATACGTACTGCAAAACTCATCGACCACGTCCACTCCACACTTGTATCTATTGTAGTCGGTAATTATTTCGGGATTTTTCTTTTCGCCAGTTCACGGTTTATTTTTCCATCATGATGCATCGTTTACCCTAAAAGTACCACATTACCTTTTCTTGACACATAAGAAACCAGCGAACAATCATTTAGGAAGCCAAATATGGAACTGTTTAATGAAAAAAAAAGTGTAACACAAAGCGTCGCTACCGGGTAAAAAATACCCATTCTCACTTTGGAGGTCCATCCTGGTCGCGCCGGATGGGCAAACACATCGAGGCTCCGCGCACACCTTGCCACATCCTCGCCCGAGAGGTACCTAGGCCGCCGTAAACGTGGGGCAACTTGGCGAAGAAATATTAGCCTATGAACCATGGTCTGGGTATTTTTTACCCGGTAGCGCCTCCCGCCGGGTTAATGTCCATGGTGTATTTCATAACTCTAATAATTTAAAAAATTAAAATGCACTTATTATGTTCTTTTTGACAAGCGCATGTATACAGATATATGGATGACGTAATTTCCGGTGTCAATAAAAAGCGACGTGGTGTCACCTTGGGACACTGGGGGGAACTGAATATTTTCGCGATTGCGTCTTGTATATAAAGCTTCATATGACATTTCATAGAAAAATGTATGGACAAATGGCGTCGCAAAATTGATGCTTATTAATAAATAAATTACGTTATTCTCGTACAAAAAAATGAAAATGTGGCCCCACGGATCTGTTGTACATATATTTGTGATTCGATGTTATATATAATTTTTACAAAATGGATTCTAAATTTGATGGTATCACTAAAGAGGCAAACCTCGATTTTTGTGATTTTGGTAATATTTGTAATGTTTTTGCTAGTTATTGGAGCAAATTAAAAAAAAAGAACCAACACGGATCTATTAATTGGTGTCTTGATTTTATGTTTATGTTCATATAATACTATTTCTTTCATGTTTTCATTCATAAACCACTAAAATAGCGAACCCTGTTTATGACGTTTAGCTTACATACCGCCCTTAACTTAATAAAAAGAAAGTTTTCTTTAATATATGGTTTTTAAACATTCTGAACATTATTAAAACAGTTGTATGGTGTTAAAATCAGTTCTATGCAGTGAAAAACAACTAAAATGGAAGAATTAAAGACGCAATTAGAAGATACGTATCATCTGATTAAAAAAGCAAGTGAGAATTTCAAGAAGTGTCCTAAAGCAAGAAAAACTATTGCTTATATAAAAGTGCGTGTACAGTGTATCGAAGATTATTGGAGTACATATAAAAACAATCATGTTGCACTTATTAAGATATTACCGCCGGAACAAAAAGTACATGTTACGAATTATTATGACTCGTGTGAAGAACTATACCTTTCTTTAAAAACGGATTTACTAGAAGTACTCGAGTCATTAACGTGTACTAACTTAGGAAATACCTCAAGTGCAAGTTCACATCATTATGAAGGTGTTCGTGGTGTCGATGTAAGGTTACCGAGAATTGATTTACCTAAGTTCACCGGTAGTTATGAAGAGTGGCAAACATTCGAAGATACATTTACATCATTGATTCACGATAACAAGGCGTTAAGCGACGTACAGCGACTGCACTATTTGAAGTCATGTTTGTCAGGCGAGGCAAGTGCGACACTTAAATATTATCAAATCACAGATGATAATTATCAACCTGCATGGGATACGCTCAAGGCACGCTATAGTCATAAGCGATTGATCGTAAATGCGATACTCAAGAGGTTATTTTCGCAGAAAAAGGTACTAACTCAATCTTCAACTCAATTACGAACGTTAATTGATACAACAAGAGAATGTTTGAACGGTTTAGATAAATTAAAAGTACCAACGCAGTCCTGGGATCCAGTTATGATATTTCTAGCAATGCAGAAATTAGATACCGACTCGCATAAAGAATGGGAAGATCATGTGAGTAAGGAACACAGTAGCGAGCTACCGGAACTACGTCATCTTTATACCTTTCTGGAAAATAGAATACACACTTTGGAGTTGACAACGACAGCCTTGAAACCAGCGAGATAACGAGTATTTCACACGACTGCACCATCATCATCGTCAATAGAGAAGATCTGCGTGTTATGTAAGGAAAATCATGCACTTTGTCACTGTAAAAAGTTTTGTAGTTTAAAAGTAGATGAAAGAAGCGAATATGTAAAAAATCAAGGATTATGTTTTAATTGCTTATTATCGGGGCACTCTGTACGCTTCTGTAAACAGCGTGTATCTTGTAAGGTTTGCGGGAGACGTCACCATTCTCTTTTACATCAACTTAGGAATGAGGAAACTTCAGGTAGTAGTAGTGAGGTTTTAAAATCAACTGCAGTTTCCAATCACACAAATGTAGAAGAGAAGGAAGTAGATAAGTTAGAGAATCAACAAATAGAAACAGCACCAGTATCGTCATACTTTACTATGAGTGACTCACCTGGGTTACTAGCTACAGCGTTAGTTCCAGTTAAAAATGAATCAGGTATGATAACGATATTGCGAGCATTAATAGATCAGGGTTCACAAGTGACGTTAATTAGTGAGAGAGCAGCTCAGTTACTTAAGGTTAGGAGAACACCAGTAAGAGGAAGTATTACAGGCACTGGTTCAACGAAGACAAAGGTAAGTCAAGCAACTTATATTGAGATTCTGTCAAGGTGGGATAAACAATTCAATCTCAAAATAAAAGCGTATATTATGTCAACGCAACTTACGTCATTGTTACCATCAAAGTCGGTTGCAAGTACTTGGTCACACATAAATGGACTCTTCCTGGCCGACCCAAATTACAGTCAGCCGGGAAGAATTGATTTATTATTAGGTTCTAAGGTTTATGCCAAGATATTAAAAGACGGATTAATTCAAGGTCCTCCAAACACCCCGTGTGCACAAAACACAAGTTTAGGATGGATTCTTTTCGGAGATTGTGATGAAAATGATCATGAAGAAATAATAACAATGCACCATTGTATAGATCTAGATAACATGTTAAAAAGTATGTGGGAAATTGAGCTATCTGAGAAACGAGTATGGACTGAAGAAGAGAAATTATGTGAAGAAATATATAAAAATACACATGCTAGAACCGACGATGGAAGATATGTAGTGAAGCTACCAATGAAAGTAAACCAACCATTATCATTGCATGGTGGTACAAGAAATATTGCATTAAAAAGATTAAATCAATTAGAAAGGCGTTTTCAGAAGGAAGAAGATTTAAAACCAAAATACACAGAAGTAATTAATGAATATTTACAGATGAATCATATGGAGAAAGTTCCAGAAGTTGAGAAGAATAATCCTGCGGTATATTTACCACATCATGCGGTCATAAGAAATGATAAAGAGACCACCAAACTAAGAGTCGTGTTTGACGCCTCGAGCAAGGGATCAAATAATATATCGTTGAATGAAGAGATGCTTGTAGGACCGCAGTTACAAGAAGATTTGAGAAATCTGATACTGAGATGGCGCACTAAACGAGTTTGCTTTGTAGCTGATGTACAGAAGATGTACCGTCAAGTTTTAGTCACCAAAGAAGATACAGACTATCAGCGAATTCTATGGCGTGATAGTACAGATGAAGAAGTACAAGATTATTGGCTTCTACGAGTAGCTTTCGGTACAGCTTCCGCTCCATTCCTTGCAGTACGAACCTTAATGCAGATAGCAGATGATGAAGGACAGGAACACCCTGTTGCAGCTCAAATCATAAAAGAAGATTGTTTTATGGATGATATAATGTCAGGATTAGATTCAGCAAGAGATGCTATTACTACAGCTAATGAAATAAAAACGATATTGCTTAAAGGTGGATTTGTTTTACAAAAATGGGCATCTAATAATACGGAATTTATGCAACATATGGAACCATCAGAAAAAAGTTCTAAGGTGAATATTGATATTAAACTAGATGGAACCATCAAGGCTTTAGGTTTAACTTGGAACATTGGAGAAGACTTATTTCAATACAACCTTAGTATTCCCCCTATCTCTGAAGGTATAACTAAGAGGAATATTCTAGCAGATGTTCAGCGATTATTTGACCCGTTGGGATGGCTAGCACCGGCTATATTACCTGCAAAGATGATGATACAAAAACTTTGGTTACAAGGAACAGGCTGGGATGAAGAGGTTGATGAAACAATTGAAGAAAAGTGGTTAAATATACGCGAAAGCTTCAACCATCTTGATAAAATTAAGATTAATAGGTGGCTGCATACTAAACAAACTAAAATGAACACTGTTACAGTACATGGTTTCTGTGATGCTTCAACCAAGGCTTACGGTGCCGTGGTATATATGAGGGTTCAAACAGATAAAGGAGATATTAAAACAAGTCTTCTAGCGGCAAGGACGAAGGTAGCACCTGTGAAACCTGTATCGCTTCCAAGACTGGAACTATGCGGTGCTGTACTTCTATCACAGTTGCTGAAAAGAGTAAGAGAAGCAATGAGATTATCAAATGAACAGATATTCGCATGGTCGGATTCAACTGTTGTACTGGCGTGGTTAGTAGGAAGTCCTGGAAGATGGAATGTCTTTGTTAGTAACAGAGTAGTTGAAATATTAGATAATATAGGAAACCAGAGATGGTACCATGTGAACACCGAAGACAATCCAGCGGATGTAGCAAGCAGAGGTCAGCTTTTACCTGAATTGGTTAAAAACAAGATATGGTGGCAAGGACCCGCGTGGCTGCAAACTCCTAATATACCTGCAAAAAGAATAAATAATAATTCGACGAACCTGGAACAAAGAAAATGTTTTAATACAAATATAAATGATGACAATGAAGACAAAAAGATTAATTTTGAAGATTTTGATACACTAATAGAATTACAAAGAGTAGTCGTTCACGCAGTAAGATTTTTGAAGTACACGAAGACACCTGAAACAGAAAATAAAGATAAATTTATTACAACAAATGAACTAGATGATGCTATGACAAGGATAATAAAGATAGTACAAGGTGAAGAATTTAATGATGAAATAATAATATTAAAGTCAAGTAAATTAATTAGAAATAAAAGTAACTTACGATCACTCAATCCAATACTTGATGAAAATTATATTCTCAGGGTGGGCGGCAGATTGCGACACTCAAACTTATCTGAAGACAGCAAGCATCCTATAATTATTGGTCATAAAAATAGATTAGTATTTCTTTTAATAGCAGATGCACACAAGAGAACGTTACATGGTGGAACCCAATTGACACTTACCTTTTTAAGATCACGATATTGGGTGTTGAGAGTAAAGAGTCTAGTTCGTTCCTACATACATAAATGTTTTATTTGTGCTAAACAAAGGGCTATTCAGAGAAATCAAATTATGGGAGACTTACCAAAATGTCGCGTCACGCAGGCTCGTCCGTTTCTTCATGCTGGTGTAGATTTTGCAGGCCCACTGCAAGTTTTAACTTCACGAAATAGGGGTGCCAAATGTACCAAAGCATATATTAGCATATTTGTATGCATGGCTACAAAGGCTTTGCACCTGGAGCTGGTTGGTGACCTCTCATCGTCGTCCTTTTTAAATGCTTTCCAGCGATTTGTGTCTAGAAGGGGACGATGCAGTCATATTTGGAGTGATAGAGGCACAAATTTCGTGGGCGCAAATAAGGAACTAGCAGAATTATGGCAAGCAGCAAATTTAGATCTTCCTGGTAATTTAATTGATGTTTTGGCAAGGGATGGTACACAATGGCATTTTATTCCACCTTACAGTCCGAACTTTGGCGGACTCTGGGAAGCCGGAGTAAAATCGGTAAAATTTCACTTAAAAAGAATTTTAAATACGAACCTAATATTTGAAGAACTTACCACCGTGCTTTGTCAAATCGAAGCTGTTTTAAACTCCAGGCCACTTTGTCCTATTGATAACTCTGATACAGAGAACTTAGAAATTTTAACGCCTGGTCACTTTCTTATAGGTGAACCCCCTACTAATGTTCCAATACCGGATTTGACTCAAATAAACATAAATAGACTTTCACGATGGCAGATGACTCAACGCATAGTTCAAAATTTTTGGCAACGTTGGCATACCGAATATTTGACTAGACTACAAGAAAGATCTAAATGGCAACGTCGCGCTAAAGAGTTTAAAATTGGGGACATAGTTCTTTTAAAAGATGAAAATCTTCCACCGGGGAAATGGGCTTTAGGTAGAATAGTAGAAAAACATCCGGGACATGATAGTATTTGCAGAGTGTACAGTATAAAGTGTCACGGTAAGGTAATTAAACGTTCTGTTTCAAAGCTATGTGAACTTCCTATCAATGATGATTAAGATTTCTTTATGTTTAAAAGTTAAAATCAAAAATTGTATTTTAAGTTGTATTCTTGCATGCTTTAAAATCAATAATGTTTGCTAAGATTATGCTTTACCAATATTTTAAGTAATTTTGTGTATAAGTATCTTACAACCTATTGTAACAGCAAGTATTACATCTTGTATTGTTTGTATGTTCAGGTAAATTCTAGTAAAAGTTAAACTTTGAGTAAGGTAAGATATATTTACAAATGTTAATCAAACTTTTAGTTAAACAGCATGTACTTGCATGATAATAAATATGTCTTGTTTGTATTGCCTACCATTTTGTCAATGCCATGATCATTGTGAAAACCAAATTAGGTATATATTTTTAGAAATATAAGTACTTAATGATTTTGTGAAAAAACGATTGTTTTTGGTGGGCGGCATGTTGGGGCCAAGCGCCTATATTTTGCATAAAGATTTTTTGTTAGTTAGTTGCTAATAAACACCCGTAAAGATCACACATCAAAGCAGTTTTATTCATCTCGCCAACCAAAATTGAACCTTAACTTATTAACAATAGGCCCGGATCTTATTGTTATGACGTTAGAAATTGACGGATATATTTAAAAGTTGGGTTTTGCTAGACTTTCTTTAAACCATCCAACGTAATAAGGGGTTGAGTTTTTACCAGTTTCTTAGTTTAAGCAGTTCTTATGTTTTACAATCAGAATAACTGACGGAAACACGAGTACTAAGAATTAAAGTAAATGCAAGATTCATAACATGTATGATTAAAAATTAATTTTAAGTTGGAATTTTTAATAATTAATTGTTTATACATAAATACAAAAAAAAACGAATCCTAAAATTTTGCTCGCTTGTTTTTAGTACAAATCATTATGAGTCACCCATAGAGACAAAATATTAATAGAGCGACTGTACTAGAGTATGTACCATGAACACAGGTATGTGCTACGCTGCGTTGAAACGAACTGCGCGTTCATAGTTTGAACGACTAAATGCATATACTGAATGCCAATTTCTCGTTTTTTATCGATACATTTACCGAGAACAAATGACAAGTAACTCATATCGTATTTTTTTCTGGCATTAAATCACTAGTTTATGATAAAAACTCAAAATCATTTATTCAAATAGACCTTCGCAGGCACTATGATATTTGCTAAGAAGAGCCGGCAATAAACTCAGCAATTATTTTTCAAAACAAGCTTATATTCGTTACATAATATTTACATTCTAATCGCACTGACAACAATTGCGTGTCTCGGCACATGAGCCTATAATATTTAGTAGTTAGTAGTTTTTACCAAGAATAATAATACACCATCAGTTGTTGTTAACGCTTTCACTCTATAATATTCTTAGTCTATGGTCTCACCTTTCTCACAATATTTAGATCAATACAGGATGAAATATGATGAAGCAAGTTTTTTAGTTCCGCCCCTAAGCTTTGCAAAGGTTTCCTGTGTCAGGTTGTATTGAACCTTGATTTATATTCAGTATAATTGGTTATTGAATTTATTACCGAGTACAAGGGAAAATCTATGAAAATTAATTAATATGCCTCATAAATTATGTATCTTGGTTTTGAATGACTAACAATCTCTTGTTTTCTCCTCTTAGGTGAATATTAAAATTTTATGTCGGACATCTTTATCAGTTAATGTTTATTGAAATTTTACTTTAAAAGAGTGGGAAGATAAAACAGTAAGAGTAAAACTTACCACACCTTTAATGCAAAGTGCGTATTTTGTAGTCCCAAGTTATATGACAAAATTAAATTTTATGAACATTTCCAGTAGCGATCATTTAAAATCGGTGGTTAATAATACAATTTTTATCGAAATAAGTCAATTTGTATTCTGCTATACATATTTTGGTTACATAATAATCTACTGAAGCGACACAGTAACTACAGTAAATCAAATCATAAAAATCGGCCAAGTGCGAGTCGGACTCTCACACGGAGGGTCCCGTACACTATTCACTAACTCAGCTATGCTATGAAAAAAAAACTCAAATAAGTCGTTCTTGTATCCCCTTTAATTTTTATTAATTTGTTTTTACAGCGGCAATAGAAATGCATATTCTCTGAAAATTTCAGAAACTTCAATTTACCTATTACCGTTCATGAGATACAGCCCACTGATAGACATACTGACGGACGGACTGCGGAGTCTTAGTAATAGGGTCCCGTTTGGCACCCTTCAGATACGGAACCCTAAAAAGCATTTATTCAATTTAGGCCCTGATAACGCATTTAGTCGTAAGCAAAATTGACTCTATACTACAGATAAAATGGTTAGGTCACCATTATCTGACAGGCTACGCTTTCTATAACCAACAAAAAGTCATTCATACGAAAACTAAGTCAATGCTATAGAACCCCTCCATAAAATAACCTAAATTGACAATACAATTGTATGGAGGCAAAAGTTATTGACAATATCTTCCGCACTTCTCAAACCAACCGGGTTATATTCATTCTCGGTCCGGATATAACATAAACGCACACTGTTATCGTGGCTCGTCCCCTATTGACCCGGTTATGATGCGTATAGGAAAACCGGGTATTTTGCTATCAATAAATTTGCTAAGGGCATATCGGGTTAGTATAATGGAGGGTTCCGCCGCGTTTAGTAGATACTTAAATGTTTCCTTCTACAAAAATATTCATTGGAGGATTTCAACTAATGTCAAAGTCAAAGCCATTTATTCAAAGGCCCTAGTATGGCACCCTTGAAGGTCAAAGATACTGAAGTCACCACCATTTCGGAAGACGGCCTTCAACTGAGATCAGGCAGGAAACTCAGAAAGGTAACATTTTTTAAATATTTTTTTGGATATCTGACCGTATTGACTGTATTCTATTGCTGTTTCATTTTACAAAGTTAAATACGCAAGCTTAAAAACATAAAAAAATACCAACAACTTACAAAATAAATAATTCAACAAGTTCATAATTGCACATATGCATTACAATATAAAAGAAAAATCTGCTGATCTAAGTAAATTTTGATAAAACAGGTATTTGACTTTTTGACAATAGTAGGTATGGAGCAGCAATTTTTATCTTGATTTCCATAAACCAATGAAGAGTAAATTAAACAATTTAGAGTGCCAAATGGTTCCAGTTAATTAAACAGTCCGTGTTTTTGTATAATTTACGGATCCCTAAGAACCGCACTGGCGTCGCGATCGCACTGCATTTCAATTAACTAGATTATTTGCACTCGTGCCTTGTACCGGTGTCTTGTTGTAGAAAGCGGTTGGTTGGTATACATTATAGTATATTATTATTTTAAATATATAATTATACTAGCTGCCTGGCGCAACTTTGTTCACGTGGTGCTACCCTACCCTACCCTACCCTATCTAAACCATCCAGGGACCCGGCAGATGTCGCTGCAGTCGATAATATAACCTAGATACCGACTGCAGCGCCATGTGCCAGACTGATTTGTGAATCTAGACCATTTAGGGCGCCACCCAAACGCATACAAAAAAAATCATTCAAATCGGTCTAACCGTTTACGAGGAATTCAGTGACATACACACGTGCAGTAGAATTTTATATATAAAGAAGATGTATTTATTTTCCACTACCGAAAGAGTCCCATGTGCCAGACTGATTTGTGAATCTAAACCATTTCGCGCCACCCAAACGCATACAAAAAAAATCATTCAAATCGGTCTAACCGTTTAGGAGGAATTCAGTGGCATACACACATGCAGTAGAATTTTATATATAAAGAAGATGTATTTATTTTCCACTACCGAAAGATTCCCATAGATCTTCCAGTGTTGAGTAGCAAAGCTGATCATGTCTACCTAGTAGTACCTCTCCCATTAATCATAGCCTCTTTGAAGGGTGTACTTTGCCATTTCAGCTATGGGCTAGTATGTACTTAATTTATAAAACATAATATTTTATCAAAGTTTTATAACTGAAGCAAAGTTGGAATATGAAAAGATCAACTTGTTGGACGTAGATAAATGGCTGCTTTAAATAACGATCATAGAAAGGAAAATTACTATGGAAAACTGTTTTACTTTATCAATATTAAATTTAGTGATTTTTATTTATTACTCTTCTACTCTCATTTTAAAAATGATAATATAAAAATAAACTAATAAAAAGCCATCTAAAATTCTTTATAAACATATCAATCACATTAGTCAAGTTGGTATTAACTCGTCCATTCGTAGCGATCGTAGAGGACCGTAGCCGATCGAGGGCGCCGTAGCATTGAAATTATGTTTTACAAAAGACCCTGTTTATGAATGTTCGTAATTTAATTTATTTTCTAGAAATGAATCACGCTACCAAATTAGATTGAAGCAAATAAACTTTTTTTACTTAAACTGGATACATTAAATTACATACGTTTTTCAATCTATGTTTCACATTACTTTCAGATTTGTTTAGAAATGTTGAAAATTAAATGATATTAAGACACTTTTTATTTATCCAAAAATAACCAGCTCCCGCTCCTCTTATGACAGAACACTAAATCTAAAATAGATTACTATAGAGCTGATTGGTTGATCTCAACTCTACCACGGTTAGATTGGTCGTGGGAACGATGGCAGAATTAGCTCCCGAGGGGGCGCCATGTTTACAAGTGTTGAGTGTCATTGGATACGGTCAGATAAATTGCGCGGATTATTCTATACGCTACGTTGGTTTAAAGTACTCCTTCTAGTTACTGCTTGCCTAGTACTTTGGAAGTTGGCTCGTAAAATATTGCAATCCGGATTATACCACTAACATTTCGGTTTGGTCTAAGTTTGGGTGTAAATGGTGCTGATTCTGTTGTTTACAACTAAACTAATTTAGTCTCACTAACAAAGAACATGAAAAAGGATGTAAGAAATTTAGTACTGTCAAATTAGTCCAATACTTGTTTTCAATAAAAAAATTGTCGCCATCTATCGCGGTTACGTCTACCCGCAAATTAAGACGGCAAAGACTAATTTGATAGCGTTCTATCCTTTTTCAATAATATTTGTAAGAAAGAGATGTGATGTGATTAAAATTAGTTTAGTGCGATTTACGACAGAATCGGCACCACTATCTATTTGAGTATAATTTTTTTACATGTAGTATTAATGTTTACATGTAAGATTTTGTATTAGATTAAAATGTTTTTGGAAGGATAATTAGAATTAAAATAGATAATAACTAAAACAATTACTCCCTCTCTATTAGGAATAGATTGCTTAGTTTGGAATTGGATGTGAAGAATGTCCACAATATTTTTATTTCATGAAATATCTTGAGGTGTAGGTATTTTTGTACTACCTATATAAAGAAAATATTTATATCAATAAGACAGGCGAAGAGAAATAATCTTATCTGGGAAACACATTTAATAGAATAGATGACTGACAAAATATATTTAGTCATTTATATTATCAAAAAAATATTAGACACGAACAAAAACAAGAAAAAAAATACGAACATATCGTGTGTTGAAGTTCCGCGTAACGTCATATTATGGTACAGTTTTACTCTAAAGTGACGTCACGAGCCCCCACCCACTCCCGAACTTTGACGCGCTTATCTTAATTTTTTTTTATGATTTGGTACAGCAAAAAAATACGTGTCCAATATTTTTCGATAATCTAACTGACGGATTAATTAGAATTATTATTTTTTACCCAGGCAGATCATCCCTATTCCAGGCTACTCAAAACTTTATTTTTTTAAACTTATTTTTGTACTAGCTGTCCCCCGCGGTTTCATCCGTGTTCCCGGGAGGCTATAGCCTATGTCATTCTCCATACCAAAGGCTGTCTGCATGTAGTTGAGGCATGAAGGCGAAGGTGGCGACAAACAAACAAACTCATTTTCGCATTTATAATATTAGTTAGGATGATCACTCTCTATCGTTTAAAAACAACAAGATTCTTGCGTCACTCAATTGATAGAGAACTGTTATGTTATGACTGAAACAATAACCGAAGTATTTAGTTCATGTCACGGCCGAATAGCGACAGGCGTATGCTTTAGTTCATGCACCCATACTATTGAAATATTTGTGTGAAACCATAGATAAACAACTATAGTATAGAACTACCACTACCACTACCACCCTCATGTTGAAAATCTGTCGCCAAGCACCTTTCGGTGTATTCCGATAGCTGCACTTGAGAGCCAGTTCCTTCTAGGCTTTGTGTGCTTACCACCTTCGGCCGCATCGTCACTTACCATGGTGAGATTGCGGTCAAACACAGGCCTATAATAAGTAAAAAAAAAAAAAAAAAAACTACCATTTTGAATATTTTCAAATGCGTTTCTAAATGGTTTCTAAGTACTCGTATCTTCCATCATCATCTGTGTATGGGTCTGTTTTTTAACATAGTCTTGCCACTTTGTAGCCATACGTAGCACATGCACGAGCCTACTCAAAATAAACAAAATTTTATAAAAACCATCATAGTCACTAATATCTAGGTCTGTGGAATGTCAGAATCACGTAAAACGGGATTATAATGTAATGTTTCAATAACAAGGACTTAATATCTCGCAGTTTTCAATGGAAAGGACCCAAAAACTATTTTACGCGCCCCTTCGCGACTGGTTGAGATAGCAACAATAAGAATAAAAACTAAACGACGGCCTAGCGATATTGTCCTCTTAAGAGCAAGTTTCCGCCCCCCCGGCTTTCCCGGATTCCAGAGAGAGATCTAATGTTTTCCGAGCACAAACATTGTCGGAAGTGAGCATCACAGCTTTGATCTTCACGATATAAACGTAGCATACATTTTCTTCCACAAACATCATTAAACTACTGTTTCTTTTTAGCGAAAAACTGAGCGTTAGGTACTGGCGTAAGGACCAGGCCAACCGCGCGTGTGCCTATCCTTAGTTTTTAAATCAATGGTTATACCTACTAATGTTTTTGACATTCAATTCAAGATAATGTATAAATTGACATTTGAAGATACACTCCTTTTAGGGGAAACTTCACGTTTCTTTGATTGATATGTGAATTCTGCTATTCTCTTGATTTGACAAAATCTATTTTATATGTTGAGAGTAAAAATTATAAAAAACCTACAAATATACAAAACTGATACGTGCTGCAGTCTTCATATTATGTTCCAATTGTTTGCTTTACTGTGTTATTCAAGAAACAGTTGAGTTTCACTTTGGCTTCACTGCATTCTATTTTCAAACTGATCATACGTTTGAAGTACTACTCAATTCTATACATCTTGTCCGTAAGAAAATAAGAAAGGTCTGGCGGCCTTGCGATCTTGGTCTATATGGTTCATATCAGATACTAAGAAGCTTAGCGTTGGATCCGTTTAAGCAGTATGTATACAAACGTGAGATTTCTATGCGTGAATCTGAATATACGGACGTGCCAAAGGTTTCATTTTGATTTGCGTCCAGTACCGCCATTCAACGAAGCGTTGCTTTTGAGCGGACGATATTTCAGATTTCTGTTATAAATTGTTACTATAGGTGAAGCATCGAGGAAATATCCCTATAGAGTAGTAATACTGAACAATATAATTCCACAACTAGTCAGTGATTTGTCACTGAATTTGAACAGTAAGGACCACTCGCTGCGTCGTTTGTTTTTGACTTGGCCAATCAGAGTGCATGCGTCCTTGTCTTAACCAATCAGCGCGCATTGTCGGCGGTGGGAAATTGGCGGAATTTATTTCAACCAAAATGAACGTCATTGCGCTTCTATAGGTTAATTGTTCCATGAGGTGAAATGAACGTGCTCTTGATTACTGGGCTAAAGCATTTGATAAGGCTGTCTTGATAACTGCATGGTTGGTTAAACATGTGACTAAAAGGTTAGGGTACAATTTTAGGGTCAAAAGCACTCATTTGGAAAACTAAGGTCCGTATTCAAGAACGTAATCATAAGATAAGTAAAATTTTGAGTTTAGATTGAACCAAGGAATTTGAATTCTGGACCTGTGTGCCCCCTGTAATTCTAACGTCATTAACAAGAAGAGCATTAAACCATCTAATGTAATAAGGCAAGGCCTCTTTTTTCTCTGTGCAGAAATCTTCCTCAGCCTGCATTAACTGATAGAAGACATCGCAGTCAGATTAATGGTATAGGACCGCATAATTTACAAGCAGGAGCCCAAGTCTACTATTCCATTCCAATATTGTGTTCCAATGAACTAACAATAGTGTTATCACAATTGACAGATTTGACAGCTTCGAACAACATTACGAATTTATTAGACATTGCACATTGGAATGAAATTTTTGTTAAAATAGCAGACTTGGCCCCCAGACAGAGAAACAAATAAAAAAGTAATTTAAAAAAATTAAATCGTCTTCAAATACAAAAAGTATGAAATAATTCTAATCTGACACTGATTAGTCAGCGAAAGAGCATGACGTATTCTATTGAAAATAATTCGCTGACTTCAAATCTTTTTTTTGAAGTTGTGGCGGCCGTAAGTTCCTTAGCTGGTAACACCGGAACTCTGGCCGGCACTAGCCGATTCGTTTGGCCGACAGGGGTTTGCGCCATAAACGAGACGGTTACTTTTTGACACTTCACAAAAGGTACTTGGACTTGGTATGCAAATATTATAACCGTTCTCCACTCTTTTGTACAAATTGTGTTTAATCCTATTACGTATCAGTAAGGTCTGCAATTACATGTATTAGTTTAATTATTATAGATTAAGAAGTTGGAACGATATTAAAGTGTGGTGTAGTATCAAGAAGACAAGTGTTCTTATTCAACACCCCTTTCACCCAGCGAACTTAACAGAAGTCGATTAAAAAAGAAACAGACACAGATATTCCGATATTTACATCTTTATGTATTCTTATTGCTTGAAAACAAAAAGGCAAAATTGCGTTAAAGAATACATGCATTCGCATAAATAAATTATCTTCATTCTGCTGTCAAGAATTAATCTTGAAACCAAATTAATAATAATTGTGATCCATTTCAATCTAGCTAGATCATAAACGGTAGAAACTATAAACCTATAAAATATACATTTATAAAGATTAGCATCCACTCCATTTAAACACTGTCTCAAATTTCCGTATCTCTTTAGCGTTTTAATCAGCTGCGATATGCTCTCGTTGCCGGCCTTGCTTCGTGCTGGATTAATGTGGAATTCCAACTGAATTAATTGCAAGCCAGTGCTTATTCACGGCGCCAACATTATTTTAATTGACAACGCTCTGTGATGACATTTAAAATTTAGTACGGACGTTATTTTGATCTTGTTTGTTTTTTGTTTACATGGAGTGGACGGTGGACCTAATTTTTTATGCGAGCACTGACGTTTAATTGCTTTTTTTTTGGTCGCTTAGTCGTTGTTTGAGTGTGCATTTTTTGAATTAATGAGAGATGTTTTTTTTTGGAGAATTTAGAAGGTTAGTTTCTGACTAATAATAAAATAAATATATTAATACTTATTGACGTACAAAATAACAAATATAACAATAGATTAGCTGTGATTCGGCTTTCGGAAACTATCGGTTAATGCATAATTAATAAAATACGGGCAACCATACATGTATGTGTAATAAATTATTTTGATAATTTTGGTACGCCGCAAATATTTTGATATAGTTGCTATTTTGCAAATGGTGAAATAATTATGTCAAATGCAATAATAAATCAGTGCCGCTACATCACACGCAAGAGGTTTTATTTATCACTCCCAGGAGCCAGCTCATCATCATCACGACTCTGAGGTCATCAACCCACACTGGTTCAATCAAAATATCAGATGAAATATAGGTTTTACAGCTCTACAAAGAAGTAAATTTTAAGGAGTAAAATCCTTAACAATATATTTTTTTTTATACCACTAATTGGCAAACAAGCATACGGCCTGTCTGATGATAAGCGGTTACCGTAGCCTATGGACGCTTGCAACACCAGGGGTATCACTTGCGCGTTGCCGACCCTGAAGAAATCTCTTCACACCCTTTTTGAAGAACCCCATGTTGTACTCCATTGGGAAAACCACGGCGGATATTATCAGTTTTTCTTCAATTGTATAGCGTTCATCCCACAGAATCTTATGAATTTTTGGGATTTTTAAAATCTCTCCTGAAACTATCCACTCTCATCCAGATTTTCATAGATGACTTTCACATTAGATAATAATATTCAAAGTCAAAGTTAAAGCCATTCATTTAACTAACGCTCTCGTGGGCAGCTATGAAGGTCAAAGCTGCTGAAGTTATCACCTTGGAAGTCGACCTTCAACTGAGAAGAAAAGGCAAAATACCCAGGTAACTTTTTTTAAATTTTTTTCGACATAGATCCAATTTCTTTCTTGAAAAACAGTTTTGAGTGGGCCTTGCACTAGATCTCACAACAAAATGCAGACGAAGTCGCGAGCAAAAAACGAAATCTTATAACATAAAATTAAATTAAAATTTTTACCTTTCATATTATTATCTTCTCCTTTGCCATACCTCACAAACACGAAGAAAAGCGCCATAAGTATCAGTTGAACTACCATCAAGGGGGCATACCTCATCGCGGAGTACTTTAGCACCATTTTGAATTGGTATCTGAAAATATAATCAATCAATCACTGAAACATCTACTCAGTAACTCAAATGGCGTTACGGCACTCACTAAGATGAGCTCGGAGTGCCCACTTCACGGCATCATTATTATTTGCTTTTCTTATTGAATGTTTATTTCAGATTTATTTCTGAGATGCAAAAAAATATAGAAGTCAATTGCGTAGGAATGTGACAGTTTTATGCAAAGAGGTTTCATGACTTCCCATAGCTTAATTTTTTTTTGTATTGCAGTTTTTCATTGTTTGATAAAAAAACTGTATCCAAATTGGTTTAGCTGTTTTAAAGATAAAAACACACACACAGTGCCACAAACCTCTCGTCCCAACGCATATATACCGCTGGTAGCGTACCGTTTCCATTGTGAGTACATTTTTTAAAATTAGCAAAAAGTTCCTCTGAATAATCGGCTAACTGAATAAAACGACCTTTTGGACTAAGAAAACTTTGCATAAAGACTCTTTCAAAAACTTTTCGGCTTTTTAAAACTTGTAATCTTTGTTTGTAGAACCAAAAGCTGTACTTTTTAAGGTACTGAATCTAAAGGGCAAAACGGAGCCTTAATGCTGTCTCTATTCTGTCTATTTGCTTATCTGGTCATATGTGACAGATAGCTCGTAAATAGAATGAGCTGCAGACCTGAAACTCGGATATGTTCGTAGGTAAATTCACTAAACTTAAAAATATTATATTATGTGTTTTATATGGATGTACTTGATTAGCCGATTGGCAAAGTTAAGTAAACACCGGTGGATGGAATCCGGATGGGTGACCGGGTGGAGGGCACGTGAAGCCAAAGTCCCGGCTATCACTTAATTGTGATAGTCAAGCTAGGAGGCCTCCTGGATGGCTTGAAAACTTCAACAATATGTTAACCACTACTTTACGTCCACCAATCCGTAGTTGGTATGCGCGAGGTAAAAATTGTTTTTTTTTTTTCACTGTCTCAATAGACAGTGAAAATAAAAAGAGATTGTGATTGAGAGATTGAGATTGTGGCCGAACATAGGCGAACAAAGGCCTGTGTTCGGCCACAATCTCACCATGGTAAGTGATGATGCGGCCGAAGGTGGTAAGCACACAAAGCCTAGAAGGAACTGGCTCTCAAGTGCAGTTGTCGGAACACACCGATAAGTGCTTGGCGACAGAATTTCAACATGAGGGTTGTAGCCAGCCAGATGGGTACTATAAAGTACCCAACCACCGTGCTATCCTCACGATGTTTTCCTTCACCGAAAACTCAAGCTAATTTTAGAATTCGAACCCGGGGCCTTCGACTCGGTAACCTACCACAGCTTTCATCGCCTTTTAAATTCCACCAACATTATGCAAGACTAGCTGTCCCGCGCGGTTTCACCCACATTGCAGAGGGATCGCATGTTTTCCCGGGGTAAAAAGTATCTTATGTGTTAATCCAGAATATATTCTATCTGTGTGCCAAATTTCATCCAAATCCGTTCAGCAGTTTTTGCGTGAAAGAGTAATAAACACACATCCATACTCACAAACATTCGCATTTATAATATTAGTAGGATAAGAGAAAGACAAAATTTATTAGAAGGGCAGCATTCAGTTAAACCTTAACTAAAGTGCATAAAAGCCACAAGTTGACTTTACAAAGTGAAGATTGGAGTGTTTCTACAGTCCTAGTCCCCAACAACATTGCTATAATATAATCCGCAGAATTTAATCAGAAGAAACATGGAGTGGCGTGAAATAGTTTCTAACTTCTCGCCATTAGCGAACTCGGCAAGTAGAGAGTATATTATGTTGCATTATGGTTATAATTAACCAGTAAGTTCGTTACGTGACCAGGATATAGAGTAAATTGGGGATAATGACGTGATTATGTGTTCCTACGGGAATTTTATGTTATGTGTATTAGATTTTTTCCGCACTCCAGAAGCGCACAGGAGAAAAATATGCTTAGCATCACATAAAAATATATTTCATATTCATTTATTTGCAACTAAATGTAGTAAAGATCTTATTCTATTACATAGTACTCATTGAACTTAGTTACCTTTTACAGACATAGCAAAAGTGTAGTTTACACAATAATAATAACAGTGGATAAATAATTATTCTTTACATTTAAATTTCTACGTTAATCTTCAAACACATTTCTTTTCTCATCATCATCATCATCGTCATTAGCCTATAATGTACCACTGCTGAGCACAGGCCTCCTTTCACAAATGAGGGTGAAAGGGAATGGGCAATACTCCACCACGCATGCCTACTGCGGATCGGTGGAGGTAGGCTAGTGGTCAACCTATTGTTGGAATTTCAAGCCGCCTTTGAGGCATCCAACTAGCTTAACGACTATCACAATTAAGTGATAACCGAAACCAACGTCTTTACGTGCCTTCCAAAGCACGGAAACGCTTGATTTGAAATACCACTTGGCGGTCACCCATCCAGGTCCCGACCACGACGGTGGTAGCTTAACTTTGCCGATCGATTAAGAACGGCTAATCATGCTACACCACGAGTGCTTTTTTTCTGATGAGATTTAACTCCAAAATGTTGCACAAAAATATGAAACAAAATTTTACGTTGTGTAATTATTTAACTATTTACTACGTCCAGATTTTTTCCCGCAATTCAGCACTTTAAAAAAAGGGTGTGACGCGGTTTCTTCAGGGTCGGCAATGCGCGAGTGATACCCCTGGTGTTGCAAGCGTCCATAGGCTACGGTAACTGCTTACCACCAGGCAGGCCGTATGCTTGTTTGCCACCTAAGTGGTATAAAAAAAAAAAAACTTTATGAGTTTTTGCAATTTTTGTTCTATTTATTTGATAACGTTTTAGTAAATACATCAGTAAATACTATATGTAAATGGTATACCTAAAATGGAGGTTTCATTTAATTTGGAGCCGAAAGAAACCATACACAAGTAGACTAAAATATTGAGTTTCAAATGATTATAGTTAATTTCATAAATAAACAGGTGGCTTCTTTTATTTCGGAGAATGAATTGAATGATTGAAAATTTTCCATTAGTTTTTTTATTGTATTTTCTTCATAATTCGTAAGTTGAAGTTCACCTACACCAATAGCTGTTATGATTTTAATGTTTGTTAATTAATTTTCAGTCTTTGGCTTTATTATGGGCATTTTGGTTGATTTGGTATTTTATGATTATACCTTAGGTACGCCTGAAACCATTATTCAATCTACGGAAGTGCTAGGTGGATGATACCTCCATTTAAAAGGGAAGATCTTTCGCCATCGTGCCTGGGGACCGCGGTCCAACTGTACATGTCGGACAGTTGTATATATGCAGATTCTCGAGAAAACTTCGTACGCGCGATGCAGGATAATGTGACGCCACGCCATCTATCTATCCGTGTGTGAACTATCTCAGTGTTACTCAAAGATGGCTGATAGATGTTGCAATATCTATCGATATTTGATATTAAATTTCATATAAATAACATCAAAATATCAATCCGCAATCGCAAAATCAAGGACTCAGGTATTTTAATTCTAGAAAATTATTAGTGTTCTATATAGCCGATTGAATAAATTGAAATAATTCTACCTTAGTAAGTGTATTTCGAACCGGTGATAGAGTCATCTCTAACGTACATAAGTGCTTAAACTGATTTAATTACTTTTTGATTTGATTCGTATAAATTATCAGGTGACTTCAAATTACGCGTCACGTATGAAAGGTATCTATGAGTTTCCATAGACAGCTCGTCGTATCGAATGTTAATTAATGCCAGAGTTCCTCAGGGTTCAGTTCTTTCCGCGTCATTATTCTTACAACATACAATGATCTGCTGAAAATCAATATCTTAAGATATGTGAGCACTGACGTAGAGAGTACTATTCCAGTGCAGAAAAAATAATTGTTAATTTTGTTATTAGGGCAAATACATTTGAGTAACCATTTGATGTAATTGCATCAATTAACACAATGACACGTGAGTTACAAACGCCCTAATTATCTTTAGCATTGTTACGTTATTTAACTGAAAAACTGGTACGAAATGAATATTTGATTTTACTTCAGGAGCAACAGAACATTCTGGTTGAAATCTCATAAGCCACGGCATAAACTTGGTTATAAATCGTTCACATGGCGGCCGACGCGGTACTTAGTGGGATGTCGTAATAAATATGGCAAACGCAGCCAGTTGTGTGAGGAGATATGTTTACTACTGTTATATAATCGTAAGGGTCTGTAGCTATGTATTAGAGGCCGGCTTTTAGGCCGTAGTTTGTTTTCCATTTTACTTTTCTCGGATAAAAGAATATTCGTAAAAAGAACTAAAGTAAACAATTTAAGCGTGGTGCGAGTAGAAAGATAGAAAGTGACTCATTTGCAAACTATAAGTCCAATATTCCTATATTGGACTTATAGTTTGCAAATGAGTCACTTTGTTACAACACTGAGTCTCATTAACTATCATTAGTGACGTCACGGACAACTGAGTAAATAGCATACACCTTCTTTGGCCTCGCCTTTTCCCGTTACGCGGGGTCGGCTTTCCCAATCATGCGACGCCATTTATTACGGTCTTGCGCGTCATCTTCCGTAAGTCCTATTTCCCTCAAGTCCTTTTGGACCCTTGTCATCCACGTAGTTTGAGGTCTTCCTCTTCCCCTCTTCTTTGTGGCTATGGAAAGGCACTTTTTCACGACATGGTCGTCTGTTCGTCTAAGAACATGACCGTACCATCTCAGTCTAGACTCTTTAACTTTATCCGCTATTTCTGCAACCCTGAAGCTCCCCCTAATATGTTCGTTGCGCACCTTATCTCTGAGTGTGACTCCTCCTGCCCATCGCAGCATACGCATTTCTGACTTGTGGAGTTTTTGTTCGTGGGTCTTTTTCATTGCCCAGACTTCGCTGCCGTACAGAAGCGCTGGTCTAACAGCTGTTTTGTAGACTTTGCCTTTCGTTTTTATGGGCATTTTTACATCGCACAAGACACCAGTCAACATACGCCACTTGTTCCAACCAGACGTTATTCTATTAGTTATGTCTGCTTCAATTGATCCATCTTCTGAAAGAACTGAGCCAAGATATTTAAAGGTTTTTACTCTTGGCAGGGTTGTATTGTCAAGTTTGATATCTGCGCTGGAGGTAGCATTAGGATTAAAGTTACAGAACATGAATTCAGTCTTGGTTCTACTAATACGCAAACCGTTTTCTTCCAATGCCGCTCTCCATTGCTCTAGGCTTTCTTGTGCCTCATGGCTGTTATTTGAAACGAGAACCACATCATCAGCGTAGAGAAGGTTCCACGGTGTTGGTTGTTGAATTTTTGCTGTAAGGTAATTCATGACGATGTTAAACAGTAAGGGACTAAGGGCACTACCCTGATGAACACCGACTCTGATGTCAAAACTTTTGGATGATCCAGCAGGGGTTCTTACGCATGTTTGAACGTTGTTGTACATATCTGTAATAAGTCTTACATAGTATTCTGGGACTCCATGTGCCCTTAGGGCCTGCCAGATTATTGTTCTTGGTACTCGATCAAACGCCTTTTCCAGGTCGATAAACACTAACCATAAATTCTGTTTGTTTTCTCGAGCCTTCTCCATGACTACCCTAATAGCGTGAATAGCATCCGTAGTTCCTTTTCCAGCTGTGAAGCCAAACTGGTTTTCTGTTATTACAATTTTATTTGTAAGGCGTTCACTCAGGACTCTTTCCCAGATTTTAAGGGTATGCGATGTGAGTTTTCCCCCGAAAATTTCCACAATCACGGACATCTCCTTTGTTTTTATAGAAAGGCACTAGTATACTTCTTCTCCAGGCGTCTGGCATTTTTTCGCTCGATAGGATATTATTAAATAGTTCTGCAAGCCAGACTTCTCCGTCAGCTTTTAGTGCCCTCCATATTTCGGCAGGTATTTCATCCGGACCGCATGCTTTGTGATTCTTCATTTTGGAGATTGCTTTGTTGACTTCCGCAGGTGTAATTTCACATACAGGTCCATGTATCTTTAGTTCCTCTGTCTCCGGTTGTCGCGGAAATTCTTCATTTGATAGCTGATTATAGTATTCATGCCATCTATCACATATGTCCTTATCAGCCGTGAGCAGTACACCATCCTTATTCTTAATATACTTTGTGGTTTTGAAGTCTTTTGTATCGCTGTATCTGTGTTTTGCAATTTTATATATTTCATTGTCCGTTACGAGTTCCAGACGTTTATACAGGTCCTGCTCCGCTTTATCTCTTTCCATTGCCACTGTTCTTCTGGCTGCTTTTTTGGCCTCCTTGTATTCTCTCCTGTCCTCATCTGAGCATGTTTCCTGCCAGATTTTGAAAAGACTTTTCTTTTTGGCCACCTTCTCTTCGGTGTGGTTGTTCCACCATTTAATATCTTTTTTGCTGTGCAGGGCTCCTTTGCTGACTCCTAGCTGATCTTTTGCAGTGTTAACACAGACATTTTCAAATTTTGACCAAGTGGCGTTTGGAGAGTCATCTCCACGGCTGTTGTCACGAAAGTGTCTCCTGATATCATCTATGAGATTGTTTCCTTTTTCCGTAGAGAGATTGTGCCATTTTATTCTAGTCATTTTAGCTTTCCTTTGTCTAATTGGTACTCTAAGTTTCATGGCCGCTAGCAACATTCTGTGCTGTGATGTTAGTGGCTCTCCAGGGATAACTTTACAATCCTTTATCTGCCGGAAGTTCAGCTTATCTATTAAGATATAATCTATTTGTGTTTTAGCACTTCCACTTTTGTATGTAATGAGATGCTCATCTTTCTTTTTGAAGTATGTGTTAACTATTGCTAGGTTTTGTGCGGCTGCGAATTCCAAGATTGTCACTCCTTCCTCATTTTGATTTCCAAAACCGAAGCCTCCATGATGCCCTTCAAAGCCATCTCTATCTAGGCCTACATGGCCATTCAAGTCACCGCATATAAGTTTTTGTTCTGGCGCTGGAATAGAACCCATATACGTATATAGTTCGTCCCAGAATTCTTGTTTTTCGTTTTCGTGGCATCCAGTTTGAGGGGCATAAACACAGACAACATTCAGGCACGGCTGTTTTTCTAGAGCAAGTTTTACTGAGATGATACGATCGTTTATCCTGTTTATTTCGACTACATTTTGGCTGAAGTATTGGTCCAATATTATTCCCACCCCATTTCTAGTATTTTCTGTTCCGTTATATATCAGTTTGAATCCCTTTCCTATTTGTCGGGATTTGGCGCCCTTCCATTTTGTTTCTTGCACACAACAGATGTTTATGCGACGTCGTTCAAGGATACTGCTTAGCTCAGCACTGCGTCCAGTCATAGTGCCAATGTTCCAGGTGGCGAAGCGCACTTCGGACATTGTCACAATGTTTTGTTGTTTCACTTTTCCGTCGCTTCGGGGGGACGCCCTAGTATTTCTCGCAGCTCCATGTTCTTCGTCGCTTGAGGGGGACGCCCTAGCCTTTTTCGTTTCTCTATATTTGACTTGCCTCATGATTGGTATGATAATTTGGCTTTATGTTTTACGGCCGGTTGCCACCTGACGCCAAGGTCGTAATCTTCCTGGAAGACTTGAGCGCCGCCGTTGGCCCGTATGGGTTCCTCCGCCGCCACTCTAATGGCCGCTCCGACCTGAACGCCCATCACAACCAAGGACCTGTTAGATCGAATATGTCGACGGAGCTCCAAGATTGGGTTTGGTAACAGAGTTTTCTCTCCGGCCTTTATGGTCCGCGGGAGGTATTTTATTTCCCTCCTGCCCTTCAGAAACCGCATTGGCTACTGACGGGTGTTCCCCTATCCGCCACCTTGGGGACGCGCTCTCTAGGGTCAAGGCTTCCCCGAGAGGAGTAAATAGCATACACCGTGACTTTTTATTCGTCTTAGAAACGCAGGCCACATAATGCACCAAATGAATAGGTACTAATTATTAAAAAAAAAAAAATCATTTGTTTTATTAAATAAAAAACAAATATTAATCATTATGACGCATGACGTGTTACGAGCGTAGTCTACTCGACTCGTGCGCTGGGTTAGTATTTTCTACCATTTTATACGTAAACTTTAATTTATTAACTCAATTTGTTATAATTCTAATTAATTTTAATATTGAGGATGAACTCCACATCGCCGGCGAGCAGTGCGATGGTAGAAAGGTGATGCTGGCAACAAGTTAAAAAGTTCTTGCGAACACTCCCCATTATACATACGGTAGAACACACAGAGCGAGCCTAAATCTCTCCGAAGGCTGAGAGGTTCTAAACCGTCAGTGAGTATGGGATCGTCAACGATACGAGTGGCCCGCCTTTGCACCGAGGCAAGTGGATCAAGCTGATAAGCGGGTGTGCCTGCCCAGAGGCAGTTACAGTTACATTAAGTGGACTGCGCTTCTAAGACGAATAAAAAGTCATGGTGTATAGGTATGTATGTACCAGCAGTTTCACATGATCACTTTTAGTCAGAGTTTGTGAGCTTCCTTTCATCATACCATCACATACCACGGTGAAATTATTACCAATTACAAGGCAAAGTCGTTCTTAATCGATCGGAAAAGTTGAGCTACCACCGTCGTGGTCGACCTAGATGGGCGACCGCCTAGTGAGATTTCAAATTGAACGTTTCGTTGATCCCGGTTAATCGTTAAGCCAGTTGGAAGCCTACTAGGCGGCTTGAAAACTCCAACAGTAGGTTGACCACTAGCCTACCTCCTCCGATCCGCAGTAGGTACGCGTGGTGGAGTATCTGCCCATTCCCTTTTACCCTCATTTGTGAAAGGTGGCCTGTGCTCAGCAGTGGAACATTATAGGCTGATGATGATGATGATTATGAGAAAAAAAATATGTTACAGTCTTATCTCAACTTATCAGTACAGTTTTTATCTCATTTTTATATAAATATTGTCTAAAGCACTTACCGAGGTAATTTTATATTTACACTGTAATTAAAATAAATTCACTAAAATGGAGAAAAAATCTCAGTAACTCCGGTTCTACAGTTTAGTACCTACTCAGCCCCAATTTTCGATAACATTACTCCAGCTATCTTCCCCCTAGAGAAATCTATGTTTTAACGAGTTTTAAATAAAGTAGCGATTAGAGTAATAATACTGTATTTTATAGTTGGAAATTCATATCCCAGGGAATATTCTAGCTCCTGAATTCATCTAAGCTCTTCAGGTCAAGGGGCATTTGAGAAGCTTTAATCCAAGCGGAAATCCTATAACGTAATATATTGTAACGGATAGAGAATATTTACAAAGGAAAGCTTTATTTGCATAATAAAATCATTATTCATGAACGTGAATAAAAAACGAGGATTATCTTATGCTATTATACGAGTAATATTTGTATATATTTGATAACTCGAAAACGAATCTTTATGACTAAGAATAAAAAATCTGTAAGTATTTGTAAAATCTTCAGTGATCATGATAATTTTCAAATTACATTATTATTAGTCGAAACAGCAAATTAAGATTCAGTGGAAGCCAAATAAATTCTGTTTAACGTTTACATAAACGTTATCGGGTAATCCAGCGGCCATGAAGGAAAGCAAGTAAATCTTAATGACTCTAGTTTAATTTTAACTATATTTAGATAAGGCGAAATGGCTGTTGTGTCACTATGTGATAACATCTTGATTACCCCCTCAAAGTGTTTAATTAACACTATGTTATCTACTGTAATGTGCTTTAGGTTTCATCTCATAGTTTTTTATCATTTGCATAAACACTTTTGGAACAAATTCTGTTGTAAACATAAACACCTCATAACGCCCCGGTTATACGTTATATTATTATGGTAAGCTAAATAAATCATCTCAGGCCTTTCATCACCAAGTCACTGTAATAATTGATGATGAAACTGAAGGTGGTTTGCTTATGGTCAAGGATCTATAAAAAGAAACAGTGTTCATAGCATACAAGATCCAATCACAAGATCCTTATTTGGTACTGGATTATAAAGAAAAATGTTCATTATCTGTACGCGCTTAAGGTCCGACTTTCAATCGCTACATTAACCTCGGATAAGCTATTTGTCAAATAAGTATGGTACAAAAACTATTCTAATCTGTACTAATATAATGAAGCGGAAGAGTTTTTTTTGTTTGTTTGTTTTTTTTGTTTGTTTAAAGGGACTAATCTCTGGAACTACCAGTCGGATTTGAAAAATTCTTCCACTAATAGGAAGCAACATTATCCGCAAGTATTATAGCTTACATTTTATCCCGGGGACGAGGGTGAAACTGCGGAGGACAGCTAGTTTCAAATAAACAGCCACATACCCTAAGCGTAATATGTTATTAATTGAATTTTCAACCGTTACCCGGTTGAAAATTCAAAACAAGCATGTTTCAAGTGACCTCACCGGGTCAAAGGACATGTGAAACACGAGGTTCTCAACTTTCCAAAGCAAGGATAACTCGTGAAAGTTCATCTCAAAGGAGATGTAGGTCATGGCTTTAGGATTGGCAGGGTGTTATGTTTTTAGCGTGATTTAGATTTTGTGGAATGAAAGAAGATGAAAAAAAAAAAACTTATAAAAACGCTCATTTCATTAAGATGATTTTGATAAGATGCGCAGTTTTACAAAATAAATAAAGAATGGATTGACAATAAATTATAATTTGAATTTTGTATTCTGGACTGGCGCCACTTTTTAGCTAAAAGTATTGTATCACTTGACGTGAGTTCCAGTAAGCCACT
Organism: Polyploca ridens; assembly: GCA_951394255.1. Lineage (NCBI taxonomy): Eukaryota > Metazoa > Arthropoda > Insecta > Lepidoptera > Drepanidae > Polyploca > Polyploca ridens. The sequence goes on from OX596257.1 coordinate 12,932,651, forward strand.
GTTGGAAGTGTATCGAAATTGGATCTTAATATTATACGGAATGTCAACAATGTATCGGTGGAAACACGTCTAGCCCGACATACACAGTTCGAAGTAAACATCGGGACTTGAAAATTAAATCAAACTAAAACTGTAAACATGCTACAATGTTACTTATAAAATAAACGTAAGAATATCTACGGTATTGTAACATCAACATAAACCATAATTTTACGCTCCATTATTAGTGAAAATGTAGGAATTCTATTATTTATTATTCACACATTTCAAAAAACTGTTCTCTTTTAATAGCACATAAACGAAAACTTATATAATAAATTCAAAAATTAATTATACAGCATCATAATTTATTTTAAAAACTTTTACAGTCGTGTAAAGTTCGAATAGATTACGTTAGTTGCAAATTTTATTCAACTTTCAGGCTATTTCAGCCGTAGAATGTCGATCGAATCATTATGCAATTGAGTGCGCGTTATCTTATGAAAATTTCACATTTAATGCTCCAACCGCTTTGAATATTTGTCGGCTAGAAATCTATTTGAAATGGATGGGATTTCAAAGCCCGTTTTTGTGATTTACCGTAGTTATTTTAATCACGTTGTAGCCATTTAATATTTCATTCATCTGTGGCTGAAATTCGCAGATGTGCCGTTGGGTAAGCATTTAGAGCAGTTATTGAAATTAAGTTCATTTTGTTTGTCGCTTTGGTTATCTGTAATATACAATCCCACCAAAAACATTTTCATGTAAAATGTTGCCGCCAAGACATGGCTCGTACTGTCAAAAAGTTATCAGATCTCATGTAGAGCCAAGCTTATAACTACATGCACTTACTCTATAAGCCCTAACTTCACAACCTCTACACACCGTAGTCAAAATTTGTGGCTTGGCCGTTTCGCTACCGTCACATGGGAGTAAGGTGAAAAATGTATTCACTGTTCATTGCTTTTTTGTTATTCAATAGTTCTTATAGTATTGAAACGGCCAAGCCACAAATGTTGACTACGGTGTGTAGAGGTTGTGAAGTTAGGGCTTATAGAGTAAGTGCATGTAGTTATAAGCTTGGCTCTACATGAGATCTGATAACTTTTTGACAGTACGAGCCATGTCTTGGCGGCAACATTTTACATGAAAATGTTTTTGGTGGGATTTCACTTCTTTTTTTTTTGTTTGAAATTTCCATGTTTTATAATTTTTTTGTTGTTTGTGTACTAATACAAGCTTACATACCAAATTTCAGCTTTCTAGGACTTCAGGAAGTACCCTATGAGTTTTGATGATCATCAGTGAGTCATTGACGAAATCGGGGTTTTTTAGATAACAATAACAATGACTTTGTATGAGGCTTGGACCACGGCCCGTACTAATCAGGACCCTAACATCTCTGATGCGAAACGCAAATTTAACGCTGTCTCGAGATCCAGTAAGCGAATGATTGCCAGGGCTAAGTTCGATTTCGTCGGCAGAATTGGTGAGAGGCTAACTAGCCTTCCCTCCGGGAGTCGCGCTTTTTGGTCTCTTGCCAAAGCTGCTGAAGGGAACTTTTGCCAGTCGTCCTTGCCACCACTCCGTAAGCCGGACGGAAACTTGGCCCATAGTGCTAAGGAGAAAGCTGATGTTTTAGGCTCTCTCTTTGCCTCGAACTCGACTTTGGATGATGGGGGCGCTACACCGCCTACCATCCCGCAGTGTGCCAGCTCCATGCCAGAGATAAGCATTACCCAACGGGAGGTCCGGCGGGAATTGCTTTCTCTGGACATCCATAAGTCGAGTGGGCCAGACGGCATACCGGCAGTGGTGCTGAAGCGGTGTGCTCCTGAATTGTGTCCAGTATTGACGCGTCTTTTCGCACTTTCCTACACCAAAAAGGAAGTCCCGTCTTCGTGGAAAACTGCCCACGTGCATCCAGTACCCAAAAAGGGTGACAGATCAGACCCGGCGAATTACAGGCCTATCGCCATCACCTCCCTTCTCTCCAAAGTCATGGAGCGTGTGATCAACACGCAGCTTTTGAGATACCTGGAGGATCACGAGTTGTTGAGCGACCGACAATATGGCTTCCGCCACAGTCGCTCAGCTGGTGACCTCCTTGTGTATCTCACGCACCGTTGGTCACTCGCCATCGAGAGTCAAGGTGAGGCATTGGCAGTAAGCCTAGATGTGGCGAAGGCGTTCGATCGGGTCTGGCACAGGGGTCTTCTCACGAAGTTACCAGCATACGGGCTTCCCGAGGGATTATGCAAATGGGTTGCCAGCTTTCTGTCCAGCAGATGCATAAGAGCCGTCGTCGACGGTAGCTGCTCCAATAGCATGGACATAAATGCCGGCGTCCCGCAAGGCTCTGTGCTGTCCCCAACACTATTTCTTCTGCATATCAATGATATGCTGTCTATTGACGGCATTCATTGCTATGCGGACGACAGTACAGGGGACGCTCAATACGCGGGCCGTGCAAATATCCCTCGTTCCGAGGTGGAGGAAAGCCGCGAACGGCTGGTGTCTGAAATCGAGAGTACACTAACTAGTGTCTCCGATTGGGGTCGACTAAACCTAGTCCATTTCAACCCCACCAAGACTCAAGCCTGCGCGTTCACCGCTAAGAAAACCCCATGGTCTGTGGCTCCACAATTCCAGAACACTTCCTTGAACATCAGTCAAAGCATCGGGATCCTTGGCGTCGACATTTCTAGCGACGTTTTGTTCCGAAGTCACTTGGAAGACAAGGTTAAGCTGGCATCCAAAAAGCTTGGAGTGCTCAACAGAGCGAGGCAGTACTTCACATCGGGGCAAAGGCTGCAACTTTATAAGTCGCAAGTCCGGCCTCATATGGAGTACTGTTGTCATCTGTGGGCGGGGGCACCTGGATACCAGCTTGGGCCTTTAGACTCGGTTCAGCGACGTGCCGCTAGAATTGTCGACGATCCCGAGCTCACAAACGGTTTAGAGCCCCTCAGTCTGAGGAGAGACTTTGCCTCTTTATGTGTGTTCTACCGCTTGTACAACGGGGAGTGTTCCAAGGAATTGTTCGACTTGATGCCCACGGCCACCTTCTACCATCGCAACTCTCGCCATCGACGGGGAATCCATCCTCACACATTGAAACCAGAATTGTTTCGAACTGTGCGGGCTCAAAGGAGTTTTCTTCCGCGGACGCTCAGATTGTGGAATGAGCTCCCCGCCGTGGTTTTCCCAAAGGAGTACAGCATGGGGTTCTTCAAGAAGGGTGTGAAGAGGTTTCTTCAGGGTCGGCAACGCGCGAGTGATACCCCTGGTGTTGCAAGCGTCCATAGGCTACGGTAACCGCTTACCATCAGGCGGGCCGTATGCTTGTTTGCCACCTTAGTGGTATAAAAAAAAAAAAAAAAAAAAAAAATCTAAAGTATAAGAGCTATGTTATTGAAACATAATATGCTTAATAAGTTCACTATTGACATCATGTTCCGAGAATTTTGTTTATCTGGTATAATCCAAACCCAAGTTATGAGGGTTCAAAAAAACGACGAATTGCTTCGAGAAAAGGAAGGTAGTGCCCTTTCGCTTCGCTTGGCTGTCTTGGCGGGGGGCACTCCCGTGCCCCCAGATATGTATACTAGTACATTTTTTTTATAGTCAATAGGCTGCAATTATGGATTCATTGAATATTGAAATTGGGTACTAAAAGAAAACACGCTCAAATATGGCTACCGGTACACAATAGTACACACTGGTAGAAACTCTCGCCATCGACGGGGAGTCGATCCTCACACATTGAAACCAGAATTGTTTCGTATTGTGTGGGCTTAAAGGTTCCTTCCGCGGATGCTCAGACTATGGAATGAGCTCCCAGCCGTGGTTTTCTTCTGAAAGTTGAAGGTGGTCGTGGTTTTCACATTGGAGTACAGCATGGGGTTCTTCAAAAAGGGTGTGAAGAGATTTCTGCAGGGTCGGCAACGCGCGAGTGATACCCCTGGTGTTGCAAGCGTCAATAGGCTACGGTTACCGCTTACCATCGGGAGGGCCTTATGCTTGTTTGCCACCTTAGTGGAATAAAAAAAAACGGGCGACAGATTTTCGACCTTGGTGGAAGTCAACCTGCCGCGTATTATAAAGAATGGAATGGAAATTCTTTTGATTCCACATGTACGTACATCTAAAGTATCCTCACTTTAAACAAAAAATAAAACCGACTTCAACGTAGGTTTGCACCAAAAAGTATATTTATGTATAACCATGTAGAAACTCTAATCTGGCTATATGGGTCACAGGGTCACAGGATTAGGTGATGTTTAAAGTCAGAAAAAGAGTACCGTAGCACGTGTACCATAGTGCACGTACCCTTTATTTTTTGAAGTCAGAAAACTGAGATTTCATGCAATAAAAAGCTAGGCTTCAGGCATTCATGAATATTTTAAAATACGAACGATTCAAAGAGATAATTGGTTAAACGGCACAAGTTGAATTGATAAACGTTTAACTATGAAGTATTTTTACTTTATGATTTCATTTTATTTTTTATGATTCATAGAGGATTTTCAGGCCAATGAAAATATTTATAAAACTTTTTATATTATCCAAACTTACATGTTTATTATTTGTTTGATAAGAACATTCACTGAAACTGAAAATATGTAACTTTTTTTTAATCACTGCAATATTTTTCACTGTATTTCAGATTACCCGATTTCGTTATGTATATCAACTGTAACTACCTACCTTACAACACTTCAAATATACGTCCGGTACCCACAAGTGATCATATCACTACTAATATAACCCACGCCACGATATCACTTGACGAGCCCCCGCCACACTGAATGACGTTGACTATTACGCTAAAATGATGTTACAGTCATTTATAAAAAACAGTCTTTTAAGATTAATCTGGAATGCAGTTAGGTAAACATGCTTACTGCCCCCCTGATGGTAAGCAGTTGCCACTTGGAAGCTTTCAACACACGAGGAATCACTCACGCGTTACCGATCTTTTCCACCTCCTCAATGAGCTCTGGCGATCTTACTCACGCGCAGGAACACAACACAGAATGATTTGGCTGCGGTATTCTGTAAGGTGGAGGTACTTTCTCAGTATACTCTGCTGCAATTATACAAGGAAGTGGAATTCGCTTACAAATGTGTTTTACCTCACTCCAATCTAGGGACTTTCAATCTCAGTGTGAATAGGTTTTTTCTGTGTATGCGTGTTCCATCCAAGACTTCATCGTCCTTTATGGATCGGTTTAGCAGTGGACATTCTTAGACTGATATTATGATGAAAGGGGAGCAATACTTTTAATCATCATCATCCATCAAGTGCGCCTCGCGATGAAATTTCTTACTCCTCATTCAGTCCAGTCAAATTGTGTCCAGTAATATACTTTATTTTGCAGAGACTTTGCCTCCTTATGTGTGTTCTACCGCTTGTACAACGGAGAGTGTTCCAAGGAATTGTTCCGACTTGATGCCCACGGCTACCTTCCACCATCGCAACTCTCGCCATCGACGGGAAGTCCATCCTCACACATTGAAACCAGAATTGTTTCGAACTGTGCGGGCTCATAGGAGTTTTCTTCCGCGGACGCTCAGACTGTGGAATGAGCTCCGCGCCGTGGTTTTTGTTCGAGTACAGCATGGGGTTCTTCAAAAAGGGTGTGAAGAGATTTCTTCAGGGTCGGCAACGCGCGAGTGTTACCCCTGGTGTTGCAAGCGTCCATAGGCTACGGTAACTGCTTACCTTCAGACAGGCCGAATGCTTGTTTGCTCCCTTAGTGGTATACAAAAAAAACTATGAACAATCACTGTTTTGAAAGAGAATAATTGGACTGTTTTACAAAAAATTTAAACCGAAAAGAAGTAATCAAATCCTGATCTGCTGACAATGGAACCGAACGGGAAGTGTACCCTTCCAAATAAAAAAAGAATTTTCCGAATCGGTTAATAAATGACGGAGTTATGAGGTAACAAACATAAAAAAACACCTAATTGAGAACCTCCTCCTTTTTTTGAAGTCTGTTAAAAAAGAAAAAACTGTTTGTAACATATTGTGACTTTATGTAGAATGCATACCAGATTATTTTAATATTACTCATGCCCATATTTATAAATAAGTATCAAACTGAACCACGTGTTTTGAACAGAAGGACTTGTGTTTCAACAAAGCCGTATATGTTTTAGAGTAAGATGCGGACCATTGAATTATTACACAGATGCGGACATAACTTGATTATTATCTCACTATAATAATAGTGAATTGAATGTTTGTGTAGATGTTTCTTAGTCAATTAAACCGTAATAGCTAAACGCATATGAATGAACTTTGGTACAAATAGATTATACTTAGGATTTTACAAACAATACTTTTATGTGGTTAAAACATGGTTAAAACGACATAAATAAACAAATAAATGGCGTAACGGTTGGCATGTTTGACAAATATAAGGGTATTTATCAAACATGCCAATTCGCCACATGTCGTTGGTTCGATTCTCACCCAAGACAATTGCATGCATCATCATGTTATTGGTGTTCGTATAATTATTTAAAAACTAGCTGTCCCCCGCGGTTTTACCCGCTTTCCCGAGATAAAAAGTAGCCTATGTCCTTCTCCATACCATAGGCTATCTGCATGCCAAATTTCATGATGATCCGTTGAGTAGTTGAGGCGTGAAGGCGTAAGAAATAAACAAACAAACTCACTTTCGCATTTATAATATTTGGATATCAACATTAGTTAGGATGAAATTACAACAGGTTATTATAATATTAGTTAGAATGAAATTACAACAGTTATCGGGTTTCCATAGTCTGCTTAGTCTGGGCATGCCCCTACAAAAATAAGATAAAATAAGGTAAGAAACATTTATTGGACACAACAAAATAGCACAATATACAACAATACAATCTTCTATATATATAAAATTCAAAGTCCTGACTGACTGATTGACTGATATATCAACGCACAGCCTGAACCGCTGGTCCTAGAGACATGAAATTTAGAGGGTGTATTCTTTGTGAAGAGTAGGTATCCACTAAGAAAGGGTTTTTCGAAATTCCACCCCTAAGGGGGTAAAATAGGGGATGAAAGTTTGTATGAAAGTCCATCAGTTTCGAAGTTAGGATCTTCAAATTTTGTGTTTAGGCTGAAGATTGAAAATTAATGTATACATGTCTCAGCGTTTTTATTAATTCCACCCTCGAAGCGAGATTAAGTTGTTTTGTTTTATTTTATTGTTCTAGAAATATATGTATTGTCATTTGATTCCTGTAGGCCACGCGGGCGAAGCCGCGAGCAGAAGCTAGTACATTTATAAGACAATAATTTTAATTTTAATTTATTTATTTAAATCAGATAATATTCATCCATAATATTGTTAGTACGTGCTTAAAACTATGTTAGTAGGGAGAATAAACTAAAAAAACTTTACATTATTACCTAAGATTAACAAGTGCGACCCTGGACCCCATGTGCAAGGTGTTCCAGTGTCGCACAACTGGACAGTCGCATCTGTATAGTACGTTGTTTAGGAGGCCGCTAGTACTGTCCCGCACTCGACGCATCAGGGAGGCCACTCTTTTTCTTAATATGGCTTGAAAACAATATATATTGGCCTCAGTAAACATCCCCGATGCGCTGCAGTAACGGGGCAAGCCCAGCAGCATCCTAAACCCGTTATTATATTGGATACGCAGGGCATTGAAAGATCTGCAAGAATAATTAACCCACAGGCTGCAGGTGTAAAATGATTGGCAGTATGTTTTGAAAAGGGTCCTCTTGACATATTTATTACACCGTGCAAACCTGCGAGCCAGCATATTGCATCTCACAGCCAATGCCCTGCGCTCCCTCTCCATATCGAGATCGTCTGAGAGATCCTCGGTGACCCAGTGTCCCAGGTATTTAAATTTGGTGACTCTACTTAGGGCGAGTCCCCCGAGTTTGACTTGAGGGACATATTTAGGCAATTTACTCCCGGCCTTGAATATAAGTAGTTCACTTTTTTTCGTATTATACCTGAGACCATGAGCCTCCGCGTACCTCTCACACATCTCGAGTAGGATCTCAAGAGCCCTGATCGATGGGCTCAGCAAAACCATATCATCAGCGTAGCTGACGTTGTTTACAGTTGTTCCATCGATAGAACAACCGACACCTGCTTCGCTGAGCTCACCGATCAACCGATTCACATAAAGGTTGAAGAGCCTCGGTGAGGTGAGACCACCTTGTCTGACACCACACTCCAACCTATACTCCGTCGAGTATGATCCCGCCCACTTCACACGGTTCGTTTGGTTTTGATACCAGTAGCTTAAGAGTGAAACAATCTCCTTAGGAGTACTCGTCTCACTCCGAAGCCTATCCCATAAGACATTGTACGAGACCAGATCAAATGCCTTCGACAAGTCCAAAAAACATGCATATACGGGTGTTTTTCTCGTAGTATAGTACTGAACAGTATGCTTGAGTCGTAATATGGCAGTTTCTGTTGAAAGGCCAGGTTTAAACCCGAACTGAGCTTCATGCAGATGAATGTGTTTATAATACACATTATTAAAAAATAAAAAAAAACAACAAAATTTTGCAACATTGTTGGTAAATATGTACTATGATGGGTTCAAAAGGCCCCAGCTCAGCGAGAGTGAGAAAGAGTGAAATAGAAAACTAAATAAAAGCATTATGCATGAATGCCCTGTTGAGTTTCTTGACGGACTCTTCTCATTTGAAAAGCATTCCGAAGCGTTGGTAGAGTCAACTGCAATATGCCTAACGTGTTTATAAGGGCCATATCAAGGACTAAACTAAATAAATTACACTGAATTTTGAGTTTCATACAAATATTTACGTAAAAATATAGCAAAAATTCTAACGTGCCAAGTTCCCATCCCACCGCGACATTACCCATCTTTTTCTATTTCTCACATCGGATAGAGACAGATGTGACAATCGTCACAGTGGGGTCGCCGTCACTTATCATTTATTAGCATTCGAACCTTGCACTTGGCTCTTACTGATTTATGTATGCCTGGTTACGTGGAAAATTGTTTGTTTACTCAAACGGCCAGGTTTCAATCGATTAGGTTTGTTTTGTTTTCTGAGCTGTGTACAATGGAAAGCTTTGTAGAGGCGAAGGCATAGCCGTTAAATGGTGCAAACCGTTTAACTGATTACTCTTTGTATAAACGGAGTGCTGCAGAAGATCAGTTCATATTAATCAAATATCATAAATCATAGGTTATGGATTGAATACGATAAACTGCGAGCTAAATAGGATTTGAACATTTGTAAGGCGATGACAGCTCAATGGTAGTGACGTCGGATACCGAGATGAACGTCCCGGGTTCGAATCCTACAACGAGCTTGAGCTTTCGATGAAAAAAAAAACATCATGAGGAAACCTTAGCATGGTGGTAGGGTACTTTGTAGTACTCATCTGGCTGGCTACCACACTCAAGTTGAAAAACGGTCGCCAAGCACCTACCAGTGTGTTCCGACAGCTGTACTTGAGAGCTAGTTCCTTCTAGACTTTGTATGCTTACCGCCTTCGGCCGTATCATCACTTACCATGGTGAGATTGTGGTCAGACACAGGCCTATACACAGTAAAAAAAACCAGTAGTGAGAAAACAGTAGTGAAAGAATTAATGTTGCCTAGACGAGACCATGGCTCGCACTGTCAAGAAGTTATCAGATCTCATGTAGAGCTAAGCTTATAATTCAACACGCCCTAACGTTTCGCTAACATGGGCGTAAGGTGAAATATGTATTCACGGTTCCTTACTTTTCTGATATACAATATAGTTCTTGTAGTAGCGAAACGGCCAAGCCACATAATGTCTAAGGTGTAGAGTTTGTGAAGATAGGGCTTGTATAGTTAGGGCGTGTCGAATCATCATCGATCGAGCCAAGCTTCACATAAGCTTGGCTCTACATGAGATCTGATAACTTTTTAACAGTGCGAGCCATGGTCTCATCTTGAACGATTTAACCTCATCTTGGCAATATTTTATATGATAATGTTTTTGGTGGGATACTGTATAAAACAATTACCGCGACAGTTGTGCAATGTGCAGGTGTAGTTGTATGAAGGCGAAAACATAAAAGAAATTCGGTACTGAGGTTCTACTACGAAAAACGATACACGTTAGTCCGATCATCGTTATCAAATATTAACCAATGGAATTGCAGCAAAACTGACGAGACGTAAATTTTATGCAATTCTATTGGCTAATTGATTGACAACGATAATCGGACTATCGTTTTTCGTAGTAGGGCCTCTGTTCTAGCAATAATGCCAATATTGCTACTCGCTTCGAATTCGAAAAGGTTAATCGGTGAAATTCGTTTCGCGTTACGTAACGAGATAAAGATCTCTACACTACAGTAATCTGAATCTGATCGCTGCTCTCCTGTTTTGTTTATTGCGTACACCATCAGTTCATAACATACCTACTCATGGTGTCCTAGGTAACCAAGGGAATTAAAGCCATGGTCAGCTATAACACAACGTTCTGAGCAGGCAATTTCACTAAATAATCGACTCATCTCGATTTTAAATGAATTATTTAATATTACAAAGTACCTTACAATTAAAAAGATATGTGCCTACTAAAATGCATTTTAAAATAACTTTTTTAATACAAAATTTCACTCCAAATTGCATTACAGTACGGCCTCCGAGAGAATGCGTTTTTGACATCTATACTATTATAATAAAGCGGAGTATTTTCTTTGTTTTTTTAAACGGGCTAATCTCTGGAACTACCAGACGGTTTCGAAAAATTCTTTCAATAATAGGAAGCTACATTATCCCCGAGTATTATAGGCTACTTTTTAGCACGGAAACGCGGGTGAAACCGCGCGAGACAGCTAGTCTGTTAATATTGGCCAAATCTCGGAAACGGCTAATCCGATTGCGATAGGACTTACACGAAGGTTCAGTATTTTCTTAGGCATAGTTTAGTGAACGTCTTATCATAAGCAAATTCAGATATATAATATTAATAATTGGCATATATATTATATATGCCAATTATTAAATATGTTTTTAAAATGTTTTAACTTAACAAATACGTCGCGATGAAAAATATTCTAAAGAGAGTTTTTCGGTATAGCATATTTTCTCATGAACTCATGAACATTCGAACTAGAGTTTTTCGTAATAGCATACATTCAAATAAACGTATTCGAGATACATTTCTGAAATACAATCTATAATACCCGGGCACAATGTATTAGTGAAAGATTTTTTTTGAATCCAACTCGTAGTTCCAGAGATTAGCGAGTTTAAACAAACAATCAGTCAAACAAAGAAAGTCTTCAGCTTTATAATATTTTTATAGTAGGAGATAATAATGTAAGATTATAAGCTTGAATTACATATGCGTGCACCGGAACTCGAATATGAGAACCTTATTGAATATTATTATTATTTCTTTCTCGATTCGTCGCGATGGAAATCATTAAAACAATAGTTTTTCGCAATGGCAAATAACTAGAGTTTCTCACAATAGCATACATTCGCACTAACTTATTTCGAACTGATCAACGATTCGAACTAGAGCTTATCGCAATAACATAAATTCGAATAAACGTATTTCAAGCTCATGAGAATTCGAGTCAATCGGTGTTTCGAATTTCGAAGTTTTGAAATACAGTCGCTGTTATAGACGTTTAATGTAACTGTGTTAATAAGGGCCATAATGCATTGGCAGACACGATTTTCACCTAAATCAGGTACACAAACATTTCCATCCAAAATTATCAAATTAAATTTAAGGTGACCGCATTACATAACATAATTGTGTTTACTACATAAACACATTTTATCGTGACATACAATTTTACAGTTTATGAAAACGTGCGGGGGTGTGATACAGATGATTTCTCGACCAATTATTTAATTGTAAGTACTAGATATACTAATATATATAAATTGGTGAGTAAATATAGTTGGAGGTGTGTTAATGTGAAAATATTTACAAATGGTGACACGATGTTTCAATTATGTTGTAAATCATCATCATATGCTCAGTGGTAGTGACGTCAGGTGCCGGGTCGATGGTCCCAGGTTCGAATCCTACAAATGAGCTTGAGCTTTCGGTGAAGGAAAATATCGTGAAGGAACCATAGCACGGTGGTAGGGTACTTAGTAGTAAGTTGAAAATCTGTCGCCAAGCACCTATCTGTGTACTTCGACAGCTGCACTTGAGAGCCAGTTCCTACAGCCGCATCACATTAAAAATTATCATACTAGCATTATGAATGCGAAAGTGAGTTAGTTTTTTATATCTTGATGCCATGATCATGACGAAATTTGTCACGTAGGTAAATCATAAAATGGAAAAAGTTATAGAATACTTTTTTATCCTAGAATGTCATTAGATTCCTCTGGAATGCGAGAAAAACCGCGGGATTAGTGCCACGGTAAAACTTATTTTTTACGAAGAAAATTATATCTTAATTCTAAAAGCAGAGTCTGATTGCTAAGTTTTCAAGACTCTGCACTGAAAAAAAATATCTACAAAACTAGTTATGTAAGTTGACGTTTTGTTGTCGGGAAACTAACTTTAGTTGTCGGGAAACTAACTTTAGTTACATTTAATCAAATAATTTAGTAACGAACAAAAACTAGTTTTGTTACTGGTAAGTTTAGTTCGCAAGTCACTTTGTTTAGGTTATTGCTCATAAAATTTTGTGTTACTGTTAAATAAAATTTTGTAGTCACTTGTAGTCCATTTTTTCAGTGTGTTGAAAAGTTTTTGATGAAAATTAGCAGAGAGATAGTGTGAAGCCCCGAAATAGACTAAACGTAACAAAACCGAGTTAAAGGTAAAATAGTAGATATATGGTCTTCCATTCTAAAACAAGCAATGCTTGCTTTATACAGGTATACTTTGGCTCTCGGTTAAAAAAATAACAATGACATCAATGGTTAATATAGGACGCGTGTCCCTTGCGAGAACTAACGGGTTGATGTCGTGCTGAACAATAAAATAGTGAATTCAATCTAGTATTATTCAAAAGTGGAATAACCAGGGCCGTCTTTAACTTATTGGGGGCCCTGGGCATATATGTAGTGGGGCCCCCTATGATTCCGTCAATAGGTATGATTCCTAGGTAAAAAAAATCTAATTAGTCCGTCAGTTAGATTATCAAAAAATATTGGACTCGTTTTTTTTTAAACCACTAAGGTGGCACACAAACATACGGCCCGCCTGATGGTAAGCGGTTACCGTAGCTTATGGACACTTGCAACACCAGGGGTATGACTCGCGCGTTACCGACCCTAAAACGTAATTATACCCTAAACGTATTTTTTGCTTCACCAAATCATTAAAAAATTAAAAAGATAAAGCTAGTGAAAGTTCGGCTCGTGACGTCACGTGTACTCTCCCTCTAACCTCAACACACGATACCTTCGTATTTTATATGTTAATTGACAAAAGAAAAAATATGTGTAATATTTTTTAAAAATTAAAAGACTGACTAAATAGTTTTTTTAGTCATCTAGCCCAATCTAGATTTATCTAACTGTTTTATTTCTTTACAATCAAACTCAATGAATACGTTATTACACAGAATTAAGGGGCCCCCATCGATTTCGTGGGACCTTGCCCAGAGTGCCCAGTGGGAAAGAGGAGCCTGGGAATAAAAGAGAGGTAGAGCGGTTGGCGTTTATTCGCTCAAAGAGCAGCTCGACTGGGGAAGAACCTTACAGAATAAAATTGTTACACATGGAAAATGCAATAAACATTTGAATTTGAATTTGAATACCGCAGCCAAATAACTTTATGTTGTGTAAAGTTGTATTCCTGCGCGTGAGTAAGGTCTGCAGAGCTCATTAGGGAGGTGGGAAATGTCGGTAACGCGTGAGCGATGCTTCATGTGTTGCAAGTCCATATGGCTACGGTAACCGCTTACCATCAGGGGAGCTGTATGCTTATTTACCGACTTAGTCATATAAAAAGAACATATTTTAAAATTCACAAGTTAATATGTAAGGTAATTCAAAAAAAGTTGAGTAGGAAATTTTCCCTTTATAACTAGAATCTTTTTTTAACAAATAAATTAAGTCACAAGCAATGACTATATAAATTTACTACTACTTAAAAAACACTACTGCTATTATTAAAGGACTATTTAAAAAAGCGTTCTATGAGGAAAACCGTAGAATATTAAATTGTAAAATAAATAACTGACTCGCGCACCGAGGGTTCAGTCCTTCTTAGGACCGTATCACTGTAGTTAAAAACCGGACCGCATAACTGCGTTAGTTTATTTTGGTTTTGAACCCCAAAACGTAGCCTCATATCAAAAGGTTATTAATGGCCTCACAACCCCACAATAGGAAATAACCTACTCCATAATGGGACCCTTTACGTCATAAAGTCGCCCAAAAACAGTCGCTTAATTCCAGAATAATCCGGTTCGAATTCCGGTTGTTACCACTTTTAAAAGCCTACGTGCTTACCTAAATGGACCTATGCCAAGTCTATTTTAGGCATCACTCATGTTTCACGTACTAAAGCTACCAACTAAAATTTAAGTCTAAATAGTTTGAAATACTAATGGATTCACATTAATATTGTTTGATAATTTATAAATACTAGATATAAAATGATATTTTATCCTAATATTAATATAATAATACTTCAATGTAATGTGTTGTCTTATAGGCTTTTTACAAGCTTTTATTTAACTTGAAATGTATGTATGTATGTTTGTTCCGGTGGAATCTTGCAAGTCGAATTTCACCCACTTCCAGTGGTTGGATTGACTTGATATTTGGTATAAATTAGTGTATTGGATGACAATGCAAGTACAGTCAATAAAAAGTGCAGTCACTCAAAAAAAGCTTGTATTAAAAATATTTTTTTTAACAAATAACTTATTATATATCGGCATCATATTGGTTATCCCCCTGGGCCCCAAATCTGCTATAACAATGAAGGCTTGAACTCGCCGCAAGAAGCGCTAGTGTAGAGTGAGGTCTCTAGAAACGTCATTATGTTTTCTTTTTCATCACGGATTTTGACTAATTATTCACTAATCGCACCAACCACTGTTTTGGGTGAGTTTTGTCTCTCGGAAACTTATGTCCTCTTTGTTTTTCGGGACCAAACGGGACTGAGCAACACTGAGGCATACTTAATATTTTATTTATTAGGTTATTTAAAGTCAAATTCAAAGACGTTTATTCAATTTAGGCCTTATTAGCGCAGGGTAATACAAAGTACTCAACAACCGTATAAATATTGCTGTGTACGTTTTTGCTTGTATTCTTATTTATATTATTACTAGCTGTCCCACGCGGTTTCACCCGCGTTCCCGGGATAAAAAGATGTCCTTCTCCATACCATGGGCTATCTGCATTTCATGATGATCTGTTGAGTAGTTGAGGCGTGAAGGCGTAACAAACATACTCACTTTCGCATTTATAATATTAATTAGGAAGTAAGGATTAGGATTAGGATGAATACGAAAGAGAGCCTGTACTGTTCTCTTGTCCAAAAAATCGTAGAAAGTCGTGAAATTTGACAGATGGGTAGCTTAAAACCCAGAGGTGTATACAGGCTACTTTTTATTTCGGCGAATGCGAGTGAAACCGCAGTTTTTTCATCTGCAGATGAAATATTCAAAATGGCTGCTCCAAGTTTCCAATAAGTTTTGTATTTTATTGGTACTAGCTTCAATACATTACATGTAATCTCTTGAGAATGACACGTTCCAGTTTTCTAGCAATGTCTCATAAGTTATGAGTGTGGCATTTAAAATATTGACATTTCTACGATAGATAGAATACATAAGAAACATTCTGAATATATAAGGTCCTAATAAATTAGAAAATAATCCGAGGGAAAAAAAATCTTCGTTGAATTGCATAGAGACTCTCCATACAAGTCAAAGATTTTTTTATTTTTTCCCTCGGATTATTTTACTAATATTATTTTTTGATTACTAATGACAGATACATTCATCCCTCAAGAGGAAGTTCACTAATTTATTAGGACCTTATATTTTTTTTTTACTTTTTATAGGCCTGTGTTTGACGTTAAGTGATGATGCGGCCGAAGGTGGTAAGCACACAAAGCCTAGAAGGAAATGGCTCTCAAGTGCAGCTATCGGAACACACCGAAAGGTGCTTGGCGACAGATTTTCAACTTGAGGGTGGTAGCCAGCCAGGCGGGTACTAGAAAGTACCCTACCACCGTGCTATGGTTTTCTCACGATGTTTTCCTTCATCGAAAGCTCAAGCTCATTATAGGATTCAAACCTGGGACTTTCATCTCGGTATCCGACGTCACTACCACTGAGCTATCATCGCCTTAAAATAGATACACAAATATAAAACTCATTATTAGTTATGGGTAAGACAGGAGTGGATGCTGGTATGACGGATAGAAGAGATGAATGGAAGAAGCGTACGTATTGCGCCAACCCCAAATTATTGGGAACAGGGCAGGCAGATGATGTGTGGGGTATATGTTACAGCCAGTCACGAAATAATTAATACCACTCTGTGCCCCGATTCACGTAAAAGCCTTCAACGGTGTCGTAGAGACATCGACTATTTATATTGTTTTGTAAAATATTTTGCATGAGAAACTTGCAGGTATATTATATCATATAATATAAAAAATGGCACAATCTTCAAAACAAGCTCTGTGATTCACACTAATTCATCAATTGATTATATGATTCGAGACCAAATTCGCAATAAAAGTCTCTAGTGACAAGAAAAAAGTTATCATATTTATTTTGAGTCACTGATTTAGCATAGTTAACTTATTTCGATTCATCATAAATACCTTATTTGCCAACGTAATCATCTTAGTTGGAAATACGACGGAATAAAAATAAATTACGTTCAGTACTGACTATACTGAGTTAGAATTTATGCGAAACGATTTAGTTTCATTGAACCTTTTCATAATAAAGAATGTTGGTAAGATTACGGTTACATTAGAACAAAGGTAGCCAAGGGTCAACGTCACGTTTTTGATTAAAACTTAAGCAGTTTCCAAATGCCGAAACCTACATTAGTCTGCGTAGTACCTTACTCTGAAATGCTTCAGTGAAGTTCAGCAAAATGTTAAGTATGAGGCATGCTAATTTCGACGTTATGCATAATATTCATAGTTTATAATTCCTTAAACTAACACGGCCTAGAAAGTTTGAGAGCTCTTTCATAGGCCGATTAACATGTCAGATTAATTAAGTTTTGTGCGCTAGTCGGTGCGTTGTTTAGAGATTAAAATCGCAATACATCTTTAGCTCGTATAACATTATAATAGTACCTAAATATCCTCAATTTTTTATTTAAATTATATATGTTTTTACGATATCGATTTATGGATAGGCCACTAATAGGGAAAAGATATTTGTTAACCGTAGTAGTGATATAATCAAAACAATTTTTATTTATTTATGCCCTGCGAATGTTTGTCGTTGTCAACGCGTCGCGTCGCGCTGATGGAGCGTGAACTACCGTACGGTCGTGAACAGCTGTCACGCAGTATCAATTAGCGTCATATTTTATTAGAATTGCTGCTAAAATTGGCGACACTAGGTTTTGTTTGTTACGTGTCTACTGTTGAT
The DNA here is from genome assembly GCA_951394255.1 of Polyploca ridens. Classification (NCBI taxonomy): domain Eukaryota; kingdom Metazoa; phylum Arthropoda; class Insecta; order Lepidoptera; family Drepanidae; genus Polyploca; species Polyploca ridens. Next base: position 12,950,222 of record OX596257.1, read on the forward strand.
ACGCTTTGGTGTATCGGTGTTTTGTGTACAGCAATTAGAATATCGGGAAGTATTTTAAAATATGATTTGCGGGTATGAGGCGATGATAGCTCAGTGGTAGTGACGTCGGATACCGAGATGAAGGTCCCGGGTTCGAATCCTACAATGAGCTTGAGCTTTCGGTGAAGGAAAACATCGTGAGGAAACCATAGCACGGTGGTAGGGTACTTTCTAGTACCCGCCTGGCTGGCTACCACCCTCAAGTTGAAAATCTGACGCCAAGCACCTTTCGGTGTGTTCCGATAGCTGCACTTGAGAGCCAGTTCCTTCTAGGCTTTGTGTGCTTACCACCTTCGGCCGCATCATCACTTACCATGGTGAGATGGCGGTCAAACACAGGCCTATAAAAAAATGTTTTATTTTTCGGTTCTATTCAAATTCTTATTGAACCTAAAATTCAGTCTTTCCTCTAATGCGATATAGCTGCTATAATTATGGTACAGGTCGCAACTAAATCTGACACGTTCAAAATTTACACATCGCGCTTGTGTAGTGTCTGTGAATAAGCGCGCTGGCGTGACGTTGCACTGCATGCGCATCATGAAAAGTCTGTCCGTCTCTCTCACGCGCGGTCAAGCTTATGAGTATGAAGGAGACAGGTCTTTTTTGCATTCGTTTATTAGAATTGACTGACTAATTAGAATCAATAATATTATAAAACATACTGTATTATAAAATTGCATATGTGTGGGTACTGTGAACGTGCCAGCTTTCGTAAACCGACTTGTAGTCTCGTCCATTGGCATCTTATTGGCATGCATTATAAATATTAATACTGTTTCCATATTAACTTATAATATTTTTCTTTACCCAGATATATATTTTTCTAATAAGGTTTTTTTTACTATAATATGGTATGTGCCATTTGACCACAATCTAATCATTGATGTGGCTGATGGTATTTAGCACACAATACCTCTCAGAACTGGCTCTCAAGTGCAGCTGCCAGAAAAGAACTGTAGTGCAATTCTGTTCTTTTTTGACAGCTGACGACGACGACGTCCGTCGTCGCGGTCTATTCTCTATACATTCGTAGTGCGGTGCTACATTTTTCAATTGGTCAATTAATTAATGTTTAATTTTAGGAAGCTCCTATTAAGGTCGTATTATGTATCCATTATAAAAAAAACCTGTCACTTTGTGGATCACTTTCATTTATGATAGTTTCTGTGTAATGTTATGATATTTGAATTAAGTATGTTTTATTAGAAATTATTTATTATAAATCCAAGACTGTTCTTTGTCGAAATCAGTCAAAAACAAAGGCCCAGTTCAGCAGAGGACATCTCGTGACAGAATATGATGATGATACTAATTTTATAGTGGTTACAGAGTTGGTATACATATTTCAGATATCTGCAGCTCGGATAAGTCATATTATGGGCATCCTTAAATCAGCCAATGATGAAGATATCTTGGAAAAACGTCGTCAAGCTCAACAGTTGAGACTTTTGGCGAGTAATTCTTTAACTATTCTTGTTGAAATAAACATTGATTAAATTGTGCACAGCACTACAAAGTCAATGCATTTTTATTTACTGGAAATGCTAAAATTCTTCCAAATTCTATATAGAAGTCTTTGATATCTGGCTTATTTTTATTATTCCTTATAAAAAAATACCTCGTCAATTTAGTAGTATGTACTTACATACGAGTATGTTATTAAACATTATTCGTGAAAAAATGTTAATTGTTTCAATATTTTCAAAATATGGGCGCTATATCTAGCTTTCTTTTTGTGAAGTTTAAGTCGTAATATTAAGATAAAGTTAAACCAATGAATAGCCTTCATATTAAACCTTTAAAATTGGTATATTCAGTACATTAAAGTTTTACTAAAATATGAAATAAAATTAGCCTTTATCTAGTTTCCATATCATAAGTTTGCTTAGCTTGGGATTACGACTCAAATCATTAAAATAAATGAAATCCACTCGCAGAGCGCAGTTGATGTTTACAATACACCTTCCAGCCCATTTTAATTCTTTTGACCTATTCAAGTATTCAATTGTTTCGACATGCAATAGTCCGGGAGGTACTGATGCATTTTAGGTAGTATTAATATGCCGATCGATGGCCATCTTTTTCAATAGATCTTGAATGACTAATATGTGAACCACGCATCAGCGATGCACCCGCGGTGGGTTTAGGATTGGAAGGTTACGGCAGGGGTAAACTTTTTTTTTTACAAATTCATGCGAGCAGCTGACGCGTGTTCCCCCCTCCACCATGCAGCAGACGATTTTTTTCAGCTCAGTATTATGTCAAATACTTATGAAACAAGTTTGAGCCGGCGTACTATGTCTTTTTTTTTACTGGGAGTGGCTGATGACGGATGTAGAAGACTTGAGCACTTACTTGAGCAGACGGTCGGTTCACTTATTAGTCATATAAGATCAACTATACATTTCAACGTCAGCCGGCTTACTATGATTTTTGTGTTTGCAACGCTACCTCCCGGACTAACCGTCACAACGGAGTCGTCGTCGGTTGCTGTCAAAAACGTTTCAGAATACCAAAGCTGAAGTGCTTGACAACATATTGTCAATTTGAAGGAGCTACTTCAAAGTACCTACTATACCAAGAAAAATAAGAAAAAATGTACGGGAATAATTTGACGTAGAATTTACAATGTCATGCCGGCATGCATGCGAGAAACGACAATATCAAAGTACCTAGTCTCAAAAGGATATTTCTTTGAGAAATTGTTCACGTGAATGACTTCCTGTGGCACCTGTATGCGTGTTTTATGTGCATATTATGCATATTGTTACTGGCATGCATGAACGTTTACATCGTACCATATAAGAATTCTCCTTAAAAACAGCTGTTGTTAAACTGAGTGCAGACTGACGACTAAATCATGATATTTCTTGGTAACCCTAATTTTTTTTTAAATTTATTTCTTTTTTTTTTTAAGTATACAGGTTGTTGTTTTGGTCAGCGACAAGCGACTCAGGGTCGATAATACAAATGATACTGGTGCTAAAAAATATATAAAAAAAATACTTTATTTTTTTTTAATAATAAAAATAAAAAAATAAAAAATTTGAAAATCATGTAATAAGCTAAAGTGAAGACATAATACTCAACGGGAGTACGAGGGAGTAAAGGGGTGGGGCGATGGCGGCTTGTCTCTTGTAGCTCTAGTCTGTGCACGTGCCTAGTAACCATACTTTTTTTTTTTTTTTTTTTAATCTGTTTTTATGGGCTTTGTCGCTTATGCGATTATGTCGCCCTGGTAATTACAATTCATAATCGTCACAATCAACCACACTAATTTCTAATGATTAATTTATACAATGCCTTGGCGGGATCAGAAAATGGGTCAGCCAGAGCGCTGTTACATGCTCCTATATTTTGAAATCGAACTGTTCGGAGAGATTCATTCCGGACACACTCCATCGTATACATCGTCAATGACTCCGCACTCTGAGCAATTAGGGGAATCATTTTTACGCATCAAGTATGCAAACTTATTTGAAGGAATGTGTCCAGAGCGAAGTCTCATAGCAGTCACAGCATCGTTTCTACTCAATACTCCATTGTCAATCCAGGAATAGCTCAATGGCTGTGACTGGATCGTTTTATACCATATTCCTTTTGATTTTGATCTTTCATCAAAGTATTCTTTAAACCTAGCAAAACAATCCTTTTTTACTTCTTTAAAATACTCGGTAAAGAATGGCAAAACCGTGACAGGAACACCATCACTTACGGCCTCTTTGGCTAAAACGTCTACCCTTTCATTTCCGCTTATTCCAATATGGGATGGGATCCACTGCAATATTACTGTCCTACCATTGAATTTCATTTTAGTTATTTGCTTTAAAATCGAATATGCCATCGGGGTACCTCGATAAATAGAGGAACACCGAGCCAGGTGCTGGAGTGAGCTTTTTGAGTCTGTCAGTATTAATAACTTATTAAAATCTATTGAATCTAAATATGACAAAGTTTAGTAACCATACTTTGCGGTAATTTTATTTCAAATTGAATAAGGTATTTTTCAACATATTTACAGTATTTAATGGAATTAAGTCCATTTTTGGGGAATATATATTTTGTACTACCGCTCCTGGGTCGCTTGTCGCCGACCAAAACAACACCCTGTATATATGTAGTCACCTTAGGAATTTTATTATTCAACATGAAGCTCGCCGTTTTGTTCGCACCTTGTCATCAAAATTGATCGAGACCTCCGGAGACCAGCGGGCGGGGAGCTTCTTCCGCCAACGCGTCAGCTTGGCTATCCAAAGAGGAAACGCTGCCAGCCTTCTGGGTGCCGTTAATCGGAAGCAGCGGCAGGCTTGAGGTAATTTTCTATACAGGGTGTTGTTTTGGTCGGCGACATGCGACCCAGGAGCGTTAGTACAAAATATATATTCCCCAAAAATGGACTTAATTCCATTAAATACTGTAAATATGTTGAGAAATACCTTATTCAATTTGAAATAAAATTACCGCAAAGTATGGTTACTAGGCACGTGCACAGACTAGAGCTAGGCGCAAGCCGCCATCGCCCCACCCCTTTACTCCCTCGTACTCCCGTTGAGTATAATGTCTACACTTTAGCTTATTACATGATTTTCAAAATATTTTTTTTTTTATTATTAAAAATATTTAAGTATTTTTTTTATATTTTTTTTAGCACCAGTATCATTTGTATTATCGACCCTGAGTCGCTCGTCGCTGACCAAAACAACGACCTGTATTTAGATTGTATTTTGTACATATTTGTTGTAAATAAAGATGTCTCCTTTTAGGAAAAAATAACAATTTCGAAATATAAAAATATTTTAAAATTTCTATAACTATTCTATATTATACTATATCTATATTACTATTTATATATTATTATTATTATATAGACTAAATAAATATTCAATAGAATAAGCATTCAAACAAAACCTTTTACAAAACTTGAGACTAAAGCTTGATTCCATTATTACATAATTTACCGTTATATTGTATGGCAGCCAGAACAATCACCGTTAAATTACGTGGCAGCCACAATTGGTTATTATGTTCTAATCACCGTTATTTTGTGTGGCAGCCACAATTGGTAAATTTTCACGTCTTGGTGGCTACTAGTGAGTATCGAGCCTAACGTTACTCTAGCACCGCAGTCCATTGAAGCGCCATGTCCCTGTCTTAAAATAAAATAGAATATTCTCCCGCTGGCCACATCTTATCCGCTTCGCTCTCATACAATATTTATGCGTGAGGAACACAGAATGTCGATTACTGTGAGATTTGCGAAGATATCATTCCATACGGGAAGGGGTAAGATGAAAATATCTTAATACTTTCCAAGTGCGTAAATGGTTTACAAATCTGTTTAAAATCCCTAGAACTATGGCTTTTTCAGCTTTTAACCAGCTAATGTAGTAGGAAGCCGAAAGGATATCGAAGGGGCAGCTAACACCCCTGCCCCTATGGTATCCCCATACCTAGAACACATGCTATTTTTCTGTAGAATATTATATCATTAATGTAGTCTTCGATATTATCTATTTACAATATCTATGGAACTTGGTTTAAATTATGAAAAATAATCATGAGGAAAAAGATTCCCAATTAAATATGGTGTGTTTTCAGCTATATCCATTTCTTCTATATCCTCGTATTCAGCACCCATCTAAAGAGTGAGGGAGACAGTGATATCATCATACAACACTTAAGTTTTAAAGGCCTCTTTGTAATCTTTATTGAGTGGCTGTAAATTGACTTTACAGAGGCCTCAGAACTTTGTAAGTGGAATACGTAAAAAAAATCTTTTCGTAACATTAATAATAACATTAAAATGAAGGCGGAAGACCGTAACCGCTCGTAATTAAATTAAAAATGCTGTTTTGGAATCTTTTTGTGTACTTTGGTCATTATTTTCTTCATATAATTTACACATTTTTTATAAGGTCAGCGGGGCTTTTACGTAACTTTTTGGTTATTAGATTCAATCAGTATCAAAATAAAATTAAAATGTGATTTATTCAGTTTAGGCCCTGGTAAGACACTTATTAACGTTAATTAAATTTACCACCGATTCGATCATCAATCATGTCAATTTAAATATAGCAGTTTTCTGACTACGTTTTTGCATAATGGTAGGATTATATAAACCGTTTAACCTAACAGCATTATGTAAACCGATTTTCCCAATGGAAGTTATACACTAAAAACTATAGATATTTTCCAAACATTTTAAAGCCTTTATGGTGTAATAGAGTAACAATAATCCATACAAAGATTTTTTAGTTTTATATCTGTAGGTTGACAAGCTTGCCGGTAAGAGAGTACCATCGCCTATGGAAATTAAGGCTACGTTCGCACGGGAGTTTAAAAAAGCGTTGATCTCGACGCTTTTTAGTAGAACTTATGCATCTTCCGACGTAAAAAAGCGTCAACGTGCAAACAAGTATAGGAGAAGTCATACGTTCTATTCATAACGTTAAAAATAACGCGCGTAAAAAGCGTTCGTGCGAACGTAGGCTTACAATACCAGTAGGGTTGTCAATTTAATGCCAATCCTAAAAAGGCTTGAAGGCTCCTAAGTTCAACTGCCGGGACACACCGCTAGAGAAATCCCCAATTTGCGGTAAAATACAACAAAATTGCTCACATATCATGTAGTCTGGTCATACCTTTATAGGTCCATCTGTGCCTCTACTGAGAATGTGACGTCAGAGATAAGCTACCCAAATGTAACCAGCCTAGTAGTACAAGCTCCAACCAACCCAATTTATTTAATGTTACCTCACTATAAAGTCATGTAAATTCTAGTGTATCTAGAACATAAATAATAGTTATATCTAGGAATCATAACAAATTACTATTATAAATGACTTTGTATGAACTTCAATATCATGTTTACCTCGCAAGTTAATAATGCTGGCAAATTACATACATTTCTGCTGTAAATGAAGTTGTTTAGGTGTTACGACTTTTTAATTATTGAACCAGCATGGAAATTGATTACGTAGGTACAGTAGTACCCAACTGATAAGGCGCTTCGTGAATCTTCGTTCGCACAGAAAAGAAAGTATGGCCCCGAAGAACAAAAGAATGCATAAAACTTAGAATCAACCTTAGATTACTACTATAAGGTTCATAATACACTGCATCTGTTAGTTCCGTCTCACTCGCAAGTCACGCCCCTCCGCACGGCGCGGGCTTACATGGCGGCAGCCATATCAGTTAGGTACTACTGTACGTGTGAATGAAGTGATTCAGGAGGAAGGTTCAGGTGTATGATTCATTAAAGTTTTATGTAAATTGGCTGAAATATAATGATTGTTGAAGATGTCGGAAAAAATCATGCCGCGCGGATGAAACTACGCGGCTCCCCGTGCGAAGCAGGGGCGGTAGCTATTAAAAAACATACTTACAGTATTACCCAACTAATATGGCTTACCGATGTACCTACGCAGAAGATACATTTTCAAAGCGCAGGAAACGCTATTGATCGGCAGCTACCGCCATGTTAGCGCGCGCCGTGCGGAGGGGCGTGACTTGCGAGTGAGACGGAACTAACAGCTGCAGTATATTATGAATCTTATAGTAGTAATCTAAGGTTGATTGTAAGTTTTAAGCATTCTTTCGTTAATCTTCGGGGCCATACTTTCTTTTCTGTGCGAACGAAGATTCACGACGCGCCATATCAGTTGGGTACTACTGTATCCCTTTGTAAATAATGACTCGATAGAAATTTGAGAATAAAATAGAGCCTCCTGAATCTTACAATTGTACAAAAATCGTATCGCAAACTGTAAAAGCAATAACAATCTAACACACAACAAGGGCACGTTAATTATGTTTTGTACTGAATCTCTCTCAAACACGTTTGGCATTTACATGAAATGAGAAAACTTTAACACGTCTCAAACAATCAACATTTTAACTTATATAATTTAACAATTCATAACATTAAACTTTTACTAATTTTAAGTATTATTGTAAATCCCATGGACACACCAAACCAACGCATGCATTTGAAATAGGTATGATTAAAACCTGGTAATTTTTTTCAGCGATACGCTCTTGGCTTTACATGATTAGCCGTTCTTAATCGATCGCCAAAGTTAAGCTACCACCATCGTGGTCGGTACCTGGATGGGTGACCGTCTAGTGGTATTTCAAATCGAGCGCTTCCGTGCTTCGGAAGGCACGTAAAGCCGTTTGGTCCCGGTTATCACTTAATTGTGATAGTCGTTAAGCTAGTTGGAGGCCTACTAGGCGACTTGAAAACTCCAACAGTAAGCCTACCTCCACCGATCCGCAGTGGGCACGCGTGGTGGAGAATCTGCCCATTCCCGTTCACCCTAATTTGTGAAAGGAGGCCTGTGCTCAGCACTGGGACATTATAGGCTAACGATGATGATGATGACTATTTTTTCATTGGTTTAAAATATAGTAGTAATACCTAAAATATAAATGAGTGCTCTAAGAAAAATAGCTTTGGTGCTCTAAAAACTTTATAACAAAATAAATGAAACCCCCTTCAAAGTACACAAAAAATTATGAAATAATTCTTATCTGACACTGTTTTTAAGGTTAAAAATGGTAATTTATTTTGCAATAAGCCTATCAGTAAGTTCTATGTATATAAATTACCTTTCTGACACTGTCTTGATACTTTTGAAAGGCTTTTACTTAGTTTGTCAACAGTACCTACGTAAAACAAAGTATTTGAAAATCTGATAAATTATATAAACCTAGTAGAATTAAATTAAAATTGCCTTTGTCCTAGTATTTGTTTCATAACTTGTCAGAATTAATATAGTTGTAGACGATTGAAGTCTCTACCTTACTTTGGGAAAGTTATTTTAAACCAAGAAACCGGTTTATTTCATAACAGAGTACTGTAGTACCCAACTAATATGGCTTACCGATGTACCTGCGCAGAAGATACATTTTCAAAGCGCGGGAAACGCTATTGGTCGGCAGCTGCCGCCATGTTAGCGCGCGCCGTGCGGAGTGGCGTGACTTGTGAGTGAGACGGAACTAACAGCTGCAGTGTATTATGAACCTTGTAGTAGCGATCTAAGGTTGATTGTAAGCTTTAAGTATTATTTCGTTAATCTTCGAGGCCATACTTTCTTTTCTGTGCGAACGAAGATTCATGACGCGCCATATCAGTTGGGTACTACTGTACACTTTGAAAGCTTTGAACACAACGTTATATGAACCCATCGAGGAAATATCCCTATAGAGTTGTAATACAGAACAATATAATTCCACAACTAGCCAGTGATTTGTCACTGAATTTGAACAGTAAGGACAACTCGCTGCGTCGTGTGTTTTTGACTTGGCCAATCAGAGTGCATGCGTCCTTGTCTTAACCAATCAGCGCGCATTGTCGGCGGTGGGAAATTGGCGGAATTTATTTCAACCAAAATGAACGTCATTGCGCTTCTATAGGTTAATTGTTCCATGTATGAGCCAGAGGTATTAAATAGAATCGCTAAAATTTCTGAATCTTAGACCAAACGTAGCATGATATTTTTTAAATATCTCCATAATCAAACCTTCTCATTATACTGTCAAAAGACACGAGCGAAAATATAATCACGGTCCAAAGCTTACAAGTGCCGACTAAAGAGAAAAAATGATTAAAATTTCATTATCCAAAATGTAAGAGAGAGATTCTTTGAATAATTGAGGGGAAGCGCGCAGATGGTTTGGCTTGCCCCGGCAAAAATATTCCAGATATCACTTTACGTATTATGCTGGTAGGCACTCCGCAAATTTATGCTTACTATATTACACAGAGTTATGTCATGGTTGGTTTTATGACAAAATATTCGACAAAGTACATATACATAATGCTTTCTTTGAGGGCCAATTGGAGTACACCAAAGATCTTTTCTTTTTAGTCGTTGTACGATCTCGGCGTCTAAAAAAAACCAGTCCAGGATTTTGCTGAAATCTATTTCTCAAATTCACAGCAGATAATCAAACTGAACTGAATGACTATCTTACCAGAAATATTCGAAATAACTTTTCTGTGAAGTGACCTTTTTAGCCCCCTGATCATCACAAATTATAAATAAAAACTCAAAATGCCCTCCCATTTAAACGTAATGTCTAACCATCCCTCAGATACCCACTTTCTAGCAAACGCACCCACGCGGCCGCTTGGCTACCAGTAGGCGCTTCTCATTTGGGAACACGAATCGATTGTCGGTTTCCTGACAGATGTGACCTATACATTTTGGGGCATGAGTTATTCAACTTAAGTACATCTTGGTATATTTAAGAGGCGAAATGGAAAGGCCAATTTGTTGATTTTTATTTGCAGATTTGTTCAAGAAATTCGTATAAAAGTTTTGATGATTTGTATTAATGTTTGTGTTTTGCTTACAATTCATGATGAGATACTAATCGAGGCCATGATGGTTATAAAATAGTCGTTTAATATATCGTTAATCTGCTAATGTATGAGCCTAAAGGTAGACTGATTCTTGGAGATGGAACATAAACTCCTTACGATTGTCAATTTAAATAGTGATATTTAGTAACTATATATTGAGCTATTATTACTACGTATAGAGAAGACGCCACACATCATAACTATGTTCCGTTCAAGTGAGGCCACACTTTTTGTAAAACGATGAACGAAACGCGTAATCGCCGTGAAAATCACGGTGTTTGTGAGAAAAATACTAATAAAAGCGTTTTGATAGCACTACGTGTTTCTACTGTCTACTTAGACGAATTTATTGTTTTAGCGCTAAAGAGAACTTTAGTTGACTCGAAAAAATGGGACATAACCTTTGCTTATGATAGCTTCTGTATACGTAGTAATAATAGGTGAATGTAACTATACCACTAATTTAAATCAATCTCATTTCAATAAAAAAACCACCAAATACAATAAACTACAGCCATCAATCGAGTACATAGGTTACCCACAAATACCTCCAAGGTCCCGAAGGTCGAGAGAATACATCTAATTCCCTCTTTGTGCCCCCAGTCACGTAGATCCCGTTAATTCTGTGGGTCTCAAGGCACTGATAAGAATGAAATTGTTAAAATTCGCTTTTTTCTTCCTTCCTTTTCAGAGGTGGCCGTGAGTTTAAAAACGTGTATCAAATACGTAATTAATAAAGCTCAAGATGGAAGATTAACTAAGAGGCAGCTTTAGGATGTTAGGTAATATTTTCTAAGGTTAGGTATAATGTAGGTACTGTTTTGAAAATGTTAAAATTTTATGTAAGGAACTGCCCAAATTAAAGATCCGCTGCTCAGTAAATCCGGCTCCAAAAAAAAAAAGAAATTCTTAAACTCTCTGTATATATATTTGATTCTAAGATTGGAAGTGTAAAACTATTATTATATATAGTAAATCAACTATACAGGTCGTCCGCCAAGTATAAGTACTAATTTCCAGTTGAGGAAATTTATTAGTACTTAGCTCTAAACGTATATTTAATTTTATAAAAATAAAAAGTGTTAAATTCTGCACACCAAACATTACGCTTCGCTATGCCGTTTAGGAGTCAAGAGGTAACAAACAAGCAATTTCACTTTAGCATTTGTAATTTCAGTATGGTTAAAAGTTATAAATAATCACAATCACCAATAAACAGAATATAAAAAAAAAAACTGAAAAATAACCGGCCAAGTGCGAGGCGGACTCGCAACCGTAAAGACGTTTCTTGTATGGGTCCTCAAAAATTACAGTTAATTAGCTTTATATTTAAAATCGGTCTTTATTTACAACAAATATGTACAAAATACAATCTATATATAGAAAATTTCCTTAAGCCTGCCGCTGCTTCCGATTAACGGCAGGGTTCCCGACGCGTTGGCGGAAAAAGCTCCCCAAAAAGCGCCCGCTGGTCTCCGGAGGTCTCGATCAATTTTGATGACAAGGTGCGAGCAAAACGGCGAGCTTCGGACCACCACGGCCCCATGGTCTCGACCGCAAAAGGCACAAAAATATAATTGGGTATTTTTTGAATTTTGAATTTTCCGCTCTGGCCGCAGCTGCCCCTGCAGCTTTACAAGTCGCCGGTAAGTGAGATGGCGCGAGTGTATCGACACATGTGGCATCCCACACCAGCAACTTGCCGACACTCCAAGGGATCAAAGATATACCATCCGGTCTCCTGCCATCGCCCCGCGCAATACCGACTGGTTCCAGTACGAAAGGCACGTTAGCGACAACCAGAGCCCTGCGGATAATGTCATTAATAGCTGAGTGTCGTGATATTCGACCAGCAATTAGAGAGCACGAAAGCCCATGGTGGCCGATCTTGTTGACGAGATCTCCGCAGCGGCAGCGATGTGGTTGATTGGTCCTGCAACCAAGACGAAGACAAATACACAATTTATATTTCATACTAGCAGACCCCCGCGGTTTCACCCGCGTACGGTTTCACCCGCGTACGGTTTCATCATATCATTTTTCAAAAATAAAAGTAGCTAAGTTACTCCTTATAACATCAGCTATGAACCGGAAGAGACAGACAAAAATGTTAAACTCAATCCGATTTTATTCAAAAAAAGTTGAACTCACATAAAAGCTTGGTGCAATGCAAAACTCTTAAAAACTGGAATAGAAAAACATTTAAATCAAAAGCACTATGGAGTATTGCTATCGACTTCGATGCAAATCACCCCGAAAAAACAAACACGGATATTTTTACTATTAAGGCGGCCCTCTGTGGCCGGCGCAACTTCAACGCAAGCATAGTCTAAAAGCTTGTTGTTTCATCCAACGTAATGTTTGACTGCGAAAAAAGAGAGACAGCATCAGAGCCGTCGGTTATCAGTCGGTAAATTCCGCTGATCACTCGCGGCCTCTTCGCTAGGTCGTTAAATTAATATAATTATTAATGATTTCGCATATCATAAAACTTGACCAGGCGTGTACTTCTTGTGAAAAAATCTTACAAGTTTGTGAAAAAAAAGTTAGTTATTTTGAATCTCCAATACATTTGCAAGCCTGGTATCTAAATGATTTCTTTACTTTTAAAATTTATAGGTGCATTAGATATGGCCAAAGTTCACGTAAAATTTGAGCAAAAACGCTGTTTTTCGGATGCTTTTACTGAATTTGTTTCACACATTTTATTAATTTCGCCTAGATACACGGCTAGATATAGTGCACAAGATACTAATTTGTTCAAAACATCTAACGAAAAACGTTTAACAACGCCATAATGAGTACAGAGGTTTTTTATGAAAACTATGGCGACTTGAGTGCTCTTAAAACTAAAAACCAATATTATACACTAACAAATAAAACTAAAAGAATCTTATATATTATTATAACAACAAATGAAAAAGAAATTAAATTAACTACAATCAAACTATTCTAATTAAATAGTGAAAATGAACTTTCAAACAAATTATACAGCAATCGCAAATATTCGCTAAGTAAGAGATTTCCAAGGAAAATCAAAAGGCATAAGGTAAGTTTTTCATTCAAATATGCAAGAACAAAAAAGAATTTTAGTTTCGAATTGTACTCCGATATATTCTTTTATATTTGACATTCCAATTTTAAAAAGTATTGCATTGCACCAAGTTTTTTGAATAAAATCGGCTCTGATAAGGCAGATAGAGCGCGCGAAACACGGGAGTGAGGCCAAAAAAACCACAAAGTTTAGAAAGTGTTTTTCGTTAAATAAAGTTTTTTAAACAAAGCAAATACAAATTCAAAAGCGAATACCAGGCCCCTATTTCACCAAGCTGATAGGTGACAGGTGATATGTGACAATTTACAGGTGACAGGTTCTAGGCGACAATTCTACAAATTCGCATTAGATTACAAAGGAAATGCGAAAAGTTGTAAAAAAAAATCGTTTCATAAACATTTATTGTTTGATATAATGTTTAGATTTATCTACAATTTTAGTTTTACAATGACAGGCATGACAGGCAACTTTTTATGTTATGAAACAATGTTATTTTTTACAACTTTACATATTTGTAGATTTGTCGAAAATAATTGACATGGGGCAAGATCTGTGTCGGCTTCCTCTACTACAATAATTGTCGTGTTTTTGTTGTGATCATTTCAAATTGGCTCTTTGCGAAAGCAGTAAATAGATAGGTAGTGGTGGCGATAATAGTTTCAATTTGTTCTCAAACTGTAAAGAACGAACATTTAAAGAAAATCAGATTACCTTGCGAATCTTTTTTATTAAATTATCTTTTTGTTTATCCATGATAAATATGATAATTATTATATTTAATTTGAAACGCTTGTAGTAAATGCCATGTAATTATTTAGAGAAAAGCCCGTTAAAAATAAAATAAAAACAACAAAACAACTATGTAGCAGCAAAAAATATGTAAGTATGTGTGAAATTGGTGATCTTATGGCCGATTTCTATTAGTTATGGACCCTTATCGGTTAAAATTAAGACTCTTATATCTTTACTAATAATGAAGCAAAAATCTCAAAGCTTTGCATAGCAGACCCTCCCATATGGAAGTAGCTATCACAGGTAAAATTAGCTTACGAAATGATCTATATGCCCAGTTTGGCAATAAAAAACCTACCATTGGTAAGCAAAACGATTCGTTTTTGTTCATAGAAACCGGGCATTAGTTGGCCCTACGAACGGCGAGACGTGAGAATTGTAATTTTTCAATACATAACGCCTGTCATCAGCCGACATACCGTCGGATTTTGTTGACATATGGTAGAGGTTTATGAAACAATAATTATCGTGACATATCGGCAATTGCCATATTTTCATGACAATTGTCGCACCTGTCCGTCTGGTGAAATAGGGGCCAGGTATGTTTTTTACAATTTGTATTTGCTTTTTTGGCCTCACTCCCATGTTCCGGGCGCCCCATCTGCCTTATTCTGTAATCTGTGAAATTCGGATTGAGTTTTCAAACGTGTGTCAAAATAAAATGTAATTTAAATCAAAAGTACTAAGGAGTATTGATATCAACTTCGATGCAAATCACCCCTAAAATAACTTTCTACCCCTTTTTGACCCCGTTAGGCGATGAGTTACAATAAAATACGAAACACGTCTTCCATCAATTCTGTTAAGGAATGTTTATGCAAAAATTGAAGTAGATCGGACCAAGGAATCACGTTGTCCCATACAAACTTTGCCCCCGTTTTTCACCCCCTTAGGGGTAGAATTTCAAAAAATCCTTTCTTATCGGATGCCTACGTCATACAAAGAACATACCCTCCAAGTTTCAGGTCTCTTCGATCAGCGGTTTAGGCTGTGCGTTGATTGTCAGTCAGTCATTCAGGACAAAGCATTTTATATGTATAGATTATACTTATTTTTATTATTTTTGTTATAGCGGCAATAGAAACCACATTTTCATAGAATACGTATTCTATGAAAATGTCAATTGTCTACCTGTTACGGTTCATGACATATACCCCACAGATGAACGGGCAGACGGACGGACGGACGGACGGACGGATGGACAGTGGAGGTTTAGTAATAGGGTCCCGTTGGCACTCTTTGGGTACGGAGAGCATTATAAAAACCACGTCTAACCACCGCACTCAACAACGCCCAATATAATAATTATTAAAGTAATCATCATTATCATTAGCCTTATAATGTCCCACTGCTGAGTACAGGCCTCCTTTCTAGGGTAAAAGGAAAAGGGCAAATACTCCACCACGCGTGCCCACTGCGGATCGGTGAAGGTAGGCTAGTGGTCAACCTACTGTTGGAGTTTTCAAGCCGCCTAGTAAGCTGACGACCGGGACCAGCGGCTTTACACACGAAACGAAACACGGAAACGCTCAATTTGAAATACCACTAGGTGGTCACCCATCCAGGTAACGCCAGGACAGTGTTAGAGCTGGCCCGCAACCTGCGCACCAGTGACGTGCACCTCTTTACCATACTCGCGTGGAAACAATCGGCTATCCCTAGCAAAATATTTTCACTAAACAAACGGATCTTTATGATACACTAAACTGGAGAGTATTTGAGCCATTTACAGCTAGCAGACGACAAAATACTACGCCACCTATCTTAAATTTATCCTATTACCCTAGGTTGCCTGGAAGAAATCGCTTCAGCGATAAGGCAGCCTGAATTGTTTACACTTTATTTTTATTTTATTTTGTTATTTTTATATTGTTTTATTTTTTTGTGTAAATAATAAATAATTTTGTATTGTATTGTATCATAAGCGAAAGACATCATTGACCCACTGATATATTCTCTAGACTACGTAAGTAGCAAGTGTCGCTTACAAAATGACGCTGATGAAAACATACCTTTTTTATCTGTAACATTGGTATGTCTTAAAAAGTTTGTTTATTAGTTTGTCTTTCTTTCACGCAGCCGCAGATAAAAGCTAGTTAGTATCACACATTATATGGCCAGCAAAAAGCCAAAATATGATCAAAATTATTAAAAAACAATCGAATTTGATAATAATATCCCGAACTGCAACTTACTATGAAATACTAACATTTCCATAATATTCCAGGCTGAAAAATCCTTTAAGCTTATTCACAATATAGCTCAGCCTCGCTCGAATTCACAAATAATAATCCTCGTCAATTTCACGCTAAATCCTCATTCAATTCAGAATTACTCGGAATAGAATCTGAATCGTAGTATTCAGTACATTTTGGACCTCGTAATCAGGTTGCCCTTAAATTCGATTTACCCAATTTGTGCGGATAAGATTGCGCTGATTTCACACCATTCGGATTTCAGCATTGAGATGGATGACTGGTGTCTCGCTTATAAATCTAAAACGATTTCAATACTATTACTTTTTCATTATCATCATATAGATTCAGTCTACTTTGTAGTTTTGCCGCCGCGCCGGGGCACACAATTGTTGTCAGTGTGATTAGAATGTAAATATTATGTAATGAATCTAAGTTTGTTTTGAAAAGAGTAATTTCTGAGTTTATTGCCGGCTCTTCTCAGCAAATAGCAGATAACCTTCCGAACCGGTATTAGAGTCAGACTTTTCATAAGAGCTTTTTCGTTGGAATGACCATATAATTGATCCTTGGTTCCTAAGGAATAACTTGAGGCATTTAAAATATTTTTAGAACCCCGGGATAAAAAATCGAAATTCTGGTAACGTAATCTTAACGTTGGAAGTGGTTTAAAACCCTCGTAAGTTTTTTGTACAAGTCAATGTATTAATGGATCTCGCCATAATTCTTTGGGTTTCAGTGCGGCCGCCGAGAGAATGCGTTCCAAATCACGGAAATAGATAATTTAATTAAACACCACAGCCCGCAGATGTTACAATACAGGCAAGCCCTAATGACGTCTATAGTGCTGTCAGGTCTTTCCAGAGTGGATCTGCCGCTGGCCTAGATGGGCTGTCACCCCAGCACTTGAAAGACTTGTTATCCACTGGCAATTCAGGTGAGTCGCTACTGGGAGATCTGACAGCACTTATCAATCTTATGTTGGCGGGTAATGTTTGCCCAGATATCACTGATATTTTATATGGTGCCAATCTATGTGCTTTTATTAAGAAGGACGGAGGGATAAGACCGATCGCAGTTGGCACCACTTATCGCCGTATTACTGCTAAAATATGCTGTAAAAAACAAGCAGAGTCATTAAAAGGCTATTTCCAACCAACCCAGCTAGGCTTTGGCTCACGTGGTGGCTGCGAAGCAGCGGTCCATTCCCTCCGTACCTTTCTTGAGCATAATGGTGGGGACGTGCTGCTGAAAGTGGATATTAAAAATGCTTTTAATTCTGTAGACAGAGGCGCTCTCTTGTCATAGATAAAAGACAAAATTCCTGACGCTTTCGGTTTTCTTTGGCAATGTTATAGTAATCCTTCAAAATTAGTTTATAAAAATAATCTTCTTCTGTCATCGGTAGGGTGTCAACAAGGCGACCCTCTAGGGCCGGCTATTTTTAGTTTAGCAATACATCCCATCATCACCCAATTGGAATCTAAATTTAATGTATGGTATCTTGATGACGGAACTTTAGGAGGCAACGTGGATACAGTTCTGAAAGACTTTAGATCTCTTTTAAATAATCTCAATTCCATTGGACTTTCCTTAAATACATCTAAATGCGAGGTTTTTATTTCAGATACCTGCCCACTTAAAACCTATGCCATAGAGGAATTTAAAAAAATTGCACCAAACATCAAAATTCTAAATAAGAGTTCACTTCGCCTTCTAGGTTCCCCAATTTTTATGGATTCTTTTCAATCTTTTATTGATGAGAAAATTCAAAATTTTAATAACGTTTCGGAACGCCTTTTAAAAATCAATACACATTCGGCTTACACGGTTATCAAATACTGCCTTTTCGTCCCTAAATTTACATATTTCCTAAGATGTTGTCCTTTCTGGAACCACCAATCCATTTTACAGAGCCTAGACATCATCATTAGAGAAACCCTCTCATCAATTTTAAATATAAATTTTGACGACCGCACTTGGACTCAGGCATCACTTCCAATACGATCAGGAGGCCTGGGTATCCGCAAAATTTCAAGTATTTCACTCCCGGCTTTCTTGTCATCAGTCAATAGTACACAAATACTCGTCAATGATATACTCAAAAATTCGATTCCATCCTGTGACATAGCCTATATGACTGATGCCAAGATAGCATGGACTTTAGCCTGCCCTAATTCCAGTTTACCCACATTCCCATCCTCACAGAGGCAATGGGATGGGCCACTCTGCGAGCTAGTACGGAATCAACTTATAGAAACGTCAACTAGCCACGCTGATCTCGCCCGTCTCATTGCCGTGTCAGAATGGGAATCGGGTCTTTGGCTGCGAGCTCTTCCGTCAGCAAACATAGGAACCTTGCTCGATCCATCTACTTTCCGGCTTGCGTCTTGTCTGCGTCTGGGTGCACCTATCTATGTGTCTCATCGCTGCCAGTGTGGTACTTTCGTCGATCAGCTTGGCCACCACGGGCTATCGTGCATAAAAAGTGCAGGCAGAATTCCGCGCCATTCGGACCTCAACGACATCATCCGCAGGGCTCTTGCCAGCGCCCACGTATCAGCTATTCGTGAACCGAGCGGCTTGATGCGGGACGATGGCAAGAGGCCTGATGGAATGACTCTGATGCCCTGGAAGATGGGGCGGCCTTTAGTATGGGACGCAAGTTGCGTCGATACCCTTGCGCCGTCCCACCTTCCAGAGACTATCAAAAGGGCGGGTGGTGCGGCTGTCTGTGCCGAAAGCCTCAAGCGGCGCAAATATAGTAAGCTAGATGTTGCCTACATATTTGAGCCGTTTGGGGTAGAGACTTTGGGCCCGTGGGGGCCAGGAGCCCATCGTATTTATCGCGAAATTTCAAAGCGTCTGATCGACGCTTCACGTGACCAGAGGGCTGGCGAATACCTAGGACAGAGGATTAGCATTGCCATACAGCGTGGCAATGCCGCCAGCGTTCTGGGCACTTTACCCACTGGCAGCGACCTGGAACAGCTTTCCTTTTTATAAACGGCTTTTTTATTATTTTATTTCTTTATATTTGTGTTTTCTTTTAATTTTTTCCTATGTAAATATTCTTTATATTTCTATATCATTTGTAAATATTGCCATCTAGTTTATAAATTAATCTTATTGTATATTATTTTTAAATGTTAATAAATTATAATACATTTACTTATAATGGGACTTTCACTATGCTATGCCTAGGAAAACACTGAACTTTTCTGTGAAAATGCCATCAGAACAGGATTAGCCGTTTTCAAGAATAGCCCAATATCTAGGTGTCAGAAAAACATTCTCTCGGCATTACTATTATACATAACTGTTTTATTAATCAAATAGTATTCTCTAGTTGTATCAGTATGCCTGAGGTACCTAAAGTTTTCCTGGATTATAAGTATCCCAAAGGATTCCTGCGTGCCTTTCATCACGATTGCTTAAGGGTGCGTATAAAGCAAAATAACAATCTTAGAATTGAAATTTACCCAAGTAAATAGTATTTAAATGAAACAATATTTTTATATGGGTATTTTCATTATATACGTGAGGGTTCTATCTGAGCAAAAACATAATGGAATGAAATTTCCTCGATAGAAAAAAATCACAAAGCTACCTTTAATAATAATGAATTTTCGGTTTTATTCGTTCATGGTATATCTAATTAAGACAAAAATTCGATAAATAATATCACTAACATATGACCGAGGGCTGCTACTAACGATTTTTTAAAATATTCTATACTTTACGAGTTATTTAGATAAGAAGCGCAAAGTTCATTTTTGTTCCGCGAAACACGCTATCTCCGTCTCATCTCCACGCGAAGATAAGACATAAGTTTGTTTCATTTGACATTGCCATATTTTTCTGGCTTGGTACGCACTCTTAAACCGGTGAGGCATCATAACGTAACAAATAAATTAACTTTCACATTAATTTTATTAGTAGCATAGTATAGCTAGTTTTTTAGGGTTCCGTACCCGAAGGGTGTCAAACGGGACGGGTAGAGAGCTGAAATTTTCAGAAAATATGTATTTATATTGCCGCTATAAATAATAATATTTAGGGACTTCATATTCATAGAAAAGTTGAGTTACTTAATAGTGTACGGAACCCTCCGTGTGTGAGTCCGACTCACACTTGGCCGGTGTCTTGGTCAGCGTACCTTATCGATATAGACGCTTGCAACACAAAGCATCACGCGTTACTGACCCTTCTGAATGACCTCTAGCAATGTTACTCACGTGCAGGAACACATAAGTTACTTGACAGCGGTATTTTGAAAGATGAAAGTTCTTTCCCAGTCGAGCTCTCTGCTCTTTAGTACGAATATGATACAGTTAATTAACAAATATCTATATCCATAGTTATAGTTTACACAGAGCAGTGTGAGAGCGCAAATTCAGCATCTTAATTGATCGAACAATTAACTGTAGGAGGTATTAATTTTGTAGCGAAACTGTTTCTAATTGATATAAATGGAGGTAGTTTGTTAATACATAAGTGTTGCTATGACAGCATTCAAATGGTGTATATTTACGAGTAAATAGTAAAGGCGGTGAACGTACTAAAGGTTTATTTTTGAAAAATAAGAAAAATTACTCAATTTTATTTATTTAACGTTCAAAATATACATTACTTAAATCAATTACTGCACCTTTTTATATTAAATCTTACTAAGGTATCAACTAAGTATTCGGCCCTGGTGGTAAGCGGTGATCCTTTTTTTTAGCTTTTTTTAGCGGCCAGGTTATGCCGAACTTGTATCGGCTTTTCCCACGGTAGTCGCCATATTCTGCACTGTAGAGGGGGGCGGGCTCTTTAGTTGAACGCGTACTTGCTCACCCCTCCACGCGCGGCGCTACGATAGCTCGTCCCGGGGGAAGTCTAACACCTCCCCCAGCACCCTCGCTGTGCTATCGCACGATGAGTCGTGACCACATCGACCAATCTTCCTCCTTGGGGTCGCTTCTGGACGCACAGAGCCCCAGCCCTGATTGCCCATGACCCCAAAGGCCCCGTTTACGCGACGGTGTTCCCCTGCCAGACGCCTTTTACGACAGGCAGCTACAAAATCAAAACTCAAAATCATTTATTCAAATAGACCTTCGCAGGCACTTATGAAAAGTCTGACTCTAATATAGGGCAGGAGGGCCGCCACGACGCACGTCTGTGCCTCGGCGGCGTCAGTCTATAGAAGCTTGCAACATCAGACGTATCACTCGTGTTGCTGAACTTGCACAAAACTCTTCACAATCTTCCTGAAGAACTTCATACTCTTGTTAGAAAACTACCAACTCCATGCTGTACCTATAGAGAGGAGGAGAATGGAAAATCACATCCTGATAGTCCACTGTAGGACGTTCCTATAAAAACTCCACCACCACCATTTTGGTTAAAATGTATGAGAATCCCGTCGATAGCGAGAGGTGCGACGGTAGTACTTTATACCAAAGTTTAATTCTACAATGAACGGGGGAGGTTTTTTCACTCTTTATGATTTCGCAACTACTGTACAATAGGCATATAGGTACAGTATTACTGGTATTACCCAACTGATAAGGCGCGTCGTGAATCTTCATTCGCACAGAAAAGAAAGTGGCCCCGAAGGTTAACGAAAGAATGCTTAAAACTTACAATCAACCTTAGATCACTACTATAAGCTTCATAATACACTGCAGCTGTTAGTTCCGTCTCACTCGCAAGTCACGCCCCTCCGCACGGCGCGCGCTAACATGGCGGCAGCTGCCGACCAATATTATTTCCCGCGCTTTGAAAATGGTGCCGATTCTGTTGTAAATCGCACTAAACTAATTTTAGTTACATCTCATCTCTTTCTTACGAACATGTTTGAAAAAGGACAGAACATATTTCAAGTTGAAATATCGTTTTGACGATATGACTTGTGTATGATTTAAATTAGGAGCATTGCCATTCCACAATAGAATATATAAAGTGTACCCGTGTGGAAATGCCTTAAGATATTAATAGATAGATATCAAATACCGTGTTAGAGCCGGTACGTGCACTGAAACGTATAGATAGACATTATATTTTGGGCAGATATTAGATTTGGCTCAAAGCTTTGTTTGTATTGACGACGGTTTGGTTCCAATGTTAAATATTGCCGATATTGGCATTCCGGATAAAGTTAGTCTTTGACGAGAGTTTGATCTACTATTGGTTTAAAAATCAGTTGGAATCGAGGCTTTGTGTGGTTACCATATTCGAGATTTTCGATTTCAAATATTATGTCGTCTGTGCGCGAATAGACCCGATACATTAATATTACAATGAATTTAGTTCGCGAAAGCTTAAAAAGTACTGTCATAATAACGTTCGGTACTAAATGAGAAGTAGCTTTATTTACAGAGCCCTGTAAAACTAGTGAAATTTATACCATGGCCACTATGTTTGTAGTACAAATAACAACAGTAGTAGTAGTAGCCGTGGTTTTCCCAAAGGAGTACAGCATGGGGTTCTTCAAGAAGGGTGTGAAGAGGTTTCTTCAGGGTTGGCAACGCGCGAGTGATACCCCTGGTGTTGCAAGCGTCCATAGGCTACGGTAACCGCTTACCATCAGGCGGGCCGTATGCTTGTTTGCCACCTTAGTGGTATAAAAAAAAAAAAGTACCATAATATTTATTTGAAATGACGACGTAAAGACATGTCTCCCAGCTGAGGTCAAGTAAGTGAGTGTGCTGAAGTGTAATTAAATACTTAATTAAGATTTCCATTTGTTTATTTCTTGGAAATAAAATGATAATACCGCCATTCAATCATGCACTTCCTTAAACTTGTCCGGTAATAAAATATTATCAAAAAGTGAAGTCACTTCCATCACCAAAATGAGAATAAATATAGGCTGTAAACTCGAATTTACAAAAAGAAAATACTGCTGAAAATTTTTCATCTTGACTTACTATCCAACTTTGAACTGTGTCACCACCGTGTATGAAACCATCATTCTGTGCTTAACCCTTGTTTGCGCTTGCGGGTCGTTTTTGCAGTTTTAATAAAACGTTCCCGTGTAGAGACGGGGGATGACAGAGGTGGCTCCCGGGGATTTTGGGATGGACATAACGGCAATTTAATTTACTCCCTACATGATTGATATTTATAGCCATCAATTGACTTTTTATACGTGAAATATCAATGTTGCACGGATAGGAAACTTTTATTTCTACCGTCAGCTGTGTTTGGAATTGAACGTGATCAATCATTATAACGTTATTTTGTTATTAATAACGGTGAATTTGGTAACAATTTTTGAAAATATGCACAAATAGTATTTAATATTAAGTATTAAAACAGTTTTCAAATCCTATCGTTATTTAGTCCAAAAGCCTTAAAGTTATGGCATGATCGAGACAACTTTCTTGACGTTTTGCCAAAACTTCACGAGTCAAGTGCGTTTGTACATATTGTGCCATGAGTACGCTTTATTAGGTCAATAATCGGATCCCACTATTTATAGCTTTACTTTGAATGTGTGTTGTGTTAGTGTTAGTTTTTTCGGTAATGTAATTACTAGCTGTTTCCTGCTTTTATAATCACGTTCCTGGGATATAAAGAATGCCGACTGATGGGGTCCAAACTAATCTTTTTGCCAATTGTTTACAAAATAAATTCAATCTATTTGTGGTAGTAAAGCTGAGGAAATATTGGTGCCGATTCTGTTATAAATCGTACTAAATTAATTTTAGGATATCTGTGAATTTGAGTCACATCACATCTCTTTCTTTCGAACATTATTGAAAAAGGATAGAAAATATTTAAAGCTGTCAAATTAGTCTTTGCTGTCTTCATTTGCGGGTATTTAGACGTAACCGCGATAGATGGCGACTAAAATATTGAAAACAAGCATTGGACTAATGTAACAGGACTAAATTTCTTACATCCTTTTCTTATGTTCTTTGTTAGAAAGAGACATAGTGAGACTAAAATTAGTTTAATTGTAAACAACAGAATCAGCACCATTGGAGAATTTATTGATAGAAACAGGGGTAGAAGTTATCGTTATAAAATATGCAGGAAGCCATATTACACTATATTGATAAGGATCCAGCGCTTAGTGGAAGAAGATACCCGTCGTTTACAATCTTATAGTATGTTAGTTTATAGGTTATAAATAAATAAGAAGGCGAGTATTTTAGCTGATAGACTATATGTATGGCGCGAAGTATGTTTTTTTTTTTTAATTAAATGGGTTGCGTTTGGCCACTGACCCGCATAAGGGACGAAGACGAAGCCTAAGATGGAACACGCTTACCCACAAGGAACCTATTCACTCTGGCCTTGAAAGTCCCAAGGTTATATGAGTCAGGAAACACAGACGCCGGAGGCAAGTTCCACTCCCTTGCTGTCCGCATTATAAATGAGGATGCAAAACGCTGTGTCCGTATATTCGGTATGTCAACAACGTACGGGTGAAAATTTTCCCGGCGTCTTGGGGTTCGGTGTAAAAATGGGGATGGTGGAATAAGGTTGAAAAATTCCTGCGCACACTCTCCAAAATATATCCTGTAGAAAACCGATAAGCAAGCAACCTTTCTTCGATGGTCGAGGCTCGTGAGTTACGCCTTAATTAAAGACTCATCTCCGATGAGTCTCCTGGCAAGACGGTCTATTGAGTTGATACATATTACTTTTCATTCCAGGAATATGGTGTGAAAGCTAAGCATTTATGCATTTATTTATCTATATGGAGGTGCAAGGAGGATGACAATGGGAAGATCTTCCGCCAGGCTGAGTCATCGTGCCTGAGGACCGCGGTCCAACTGTACATGTTGGACAGTACATTGATGGTACTTTACATACAGCGGAATTAGCTTTGTTAGCGTGATCCAGGATGTTGGATGTTGTGGCACCATCTATCTTTCTGCGTGGGAACTATCTTAGTGTTAATATAGATGGCTGATAGACGTCGCTACACTTGTATAGTAAGATCATAGAATAATAACTATTATTACAAAAAGAAGGGACACTTATCATCGAATTTATTGTCGCCCATCATCATCGCTTGCAACATCATTCCTGATAGTATTGCCCCATCCATCGAATCGCCAATAGCCTTCGCACTGCATGTGTGTGATTCAAGATTTAAAGCGTAGGTAATCAAATGAGTTCGGTTGTTTAAAGTGCCTAGATGGTTTGTTTAGGCCAAAATACCTATAATAATATTTATAGTAGAAACCTACTCATATTGAGTTTCAATGACGAGCCTCTACTTCCCGATTCCTCTCCTTTTCCCACATCATATGTGAAAGCGAGAAAAGAGCTTCGGGAATCTTCGAGATACTTCGGCGATGCATCGCCAAACGCGTGTGTGCAAGTAAAACGAAACGCGCGCGCCCCGCAACCCTGCAACATTCAGTACGAAAAACGCTACAGACCGAGAAACATTGAACTTTGTGATTTGTGAACTGATATGAAAAAATAGTGCTTATCACTGTGCTGGATTACCATAGGAGTTCCTGGTAAGTCCTTACCTTTATCCTAGGAGGCTCCTCGTTTTCCATATTAATATTTTTACGCAAAAACCCAACATTTTTCTGGTACGCCTTCGAGCGGATTCATTTTGAGTCAGCCATTACAGCAATTTAATTTCATATCAAATCACGTATAATTTCCCGCTTTCTATAGGTTTTATACCTCATAATACGCAAGTCTTATACCTCATAAATAGGTTTTAGACTATATAAATACGATATTTCGTACTCCCGCCATTTTTACCACGCCAATCGTGATAAAAAGTAGTTAGGTATTCAATACCGCCGCCGCTCCTCCATATTTTTAGGACTTAGATTTTATAGGTACCGATTCGTATCTTATTATACGAAATCATATGGTGTACTAATAACCGCAATACGTACTTACTATTTGTACTATTACTACGCATATAATTGCATTCTATGAGCCTTGTCTGTCGACTTGAAATAAACTTTCATGCCTATAGGTAGGTGCCTAAACTGTTGGATATACCTACTTACCTACAACATTTTACTTTAATTAGGTAATTTTGCAATTTATTATTACGCAATCTTTCACAATGGAAGCTATTGAAACTAAAATTAAAATATTGGAAGCTAAAAATGAAGCTATTTTTGAACAATTATCGTTCTTATATGATTCTTCTAAGAATATTTCCACGTCCGCGAGTGCAGACCTTCGTTCCTCAGAGACATTCATGGCGGACACTGAAATTATTAGTACAATTCGTCATGAATTTAGTGCCAATTTAGATACAATTAACGCGTTAAATATGCAACTTGATCCAGAATATAAGATTGATTATAAAAAAATGATTTCCTTTGATACAGTGTACACCCGAATAGAAAGGGTTCGTTCTCTTATCGTCAATAAGACAAATACTACGTCGAATGTGTCTGCGCAGAATAGCTACTATTCCGTCCCAATGGCATATCACTAAATGATATTTTACATACGGGACCCAATTTACAATTTGACTTGTTTATTGTATTACTGAACTTCCGCTTATTTCCCATTGCTATTACAGCAGATATAAAACAAATGTACCTACAAATTGCTGTTATTGATGAGCATAGAAAATATCAAAAAATATTATTCCGCTTTGATCCCAATGATCCGATCCGCGTATTTCAATTTAACCGAGTTGCATTCGGTCTTAAGTCCAGTCCGTTTTTAGCCATGCGCACTGTGCGCCAGTTATGCTCGGATGAGAAAAACCTATTCCCTCGCGCTGCTGAAGTAGCTTCGCGTGAAATATTACGTATAATAGTATACATACTTAGATTTTCTCGCATAATTTCTCATGATCAAGGTCACAGCCGCATCACAGCTTCTGAGCTAAATAAAGCTGAAGTATATTTAATACGCTCTGTACAACAAGTTCATTTTCAAAATTTATTTAATAATATTCAAAAAGTTAAATTATCTTCCCCGCTTAAAAAACTTGACCTCTTTATAGATCAAGATAAAATTATTAGAATTGGAGGTAGACTTTCAAATGCAAATCTTCCGTATGAAGCTCAGCATCCCGCTCTTTTACCTAAACATGACCACGTTACTCATCTTATTATAGACTATTTTCACCGTGATCATTGCCATACTGGTGCCAATCTTCTGAGCTCACTGTTGCGCCAGAAATATTGGATACTGTCCGCTAGAAGTGTCATTAGACACAGAGTACATTCATGTAACTTTTGTTTTAAAAATTCCCCTTCATTTCTCAGCCCAAAAATGGCTGATTTACCCTCTTGCCGCGTTCAGGAGACCAAAGCGTTTGTGCATACGGGCGTTGACTATGCTGGACCCATCAAAGTAACATTATGTAGACGCAGAGGTCAAAAGAGCCAAAAGGCATATATTTGTTTGTTTATATGCTTAGTAACCAAAGCTGTACACATCGAATTGGCAACTGATGTGTCATCAGATACTTTTATTTCCGCTTTTAAGCGATTCATTTCCCGTCGAGGACCTGTTTCTTTTCTTTACTCCGATAACGGAACTAACTTTGTCGGAGCTAAAGCTCAATTACAAGAACTACTTACCGATCAGTACCGCATTGAATGGAAAATGATTCCACCCCGCGCCCCACATTTCGGAGGATTGTGGGAATCTAATATAAAATCGATTAAAACTCATTTATACCGTGTTATCGGTTCGCAGCTCCTCACATATGAAGAGCTCCTCACTGTTCTTACCCAAATTGAAACAGTCTTAAATTCTAGACCGCTTTGCATTTTATCTGAGGATCCCTACCCGGAGCCTCTTACTCCCGCTCACTTTATAATGGCTTCACCATTGACTTCATTGCCGCTTCAGAATGTGTCCGAGGAAACCATATCTTTACGTTGTCGGAAACAATTATTAGATCAGATGGTGTGTAGCTATTGGAAAAGATGGCGTATAGAATATTTACATAATCTTCAAGTTAGACAGAAATGGCTCATTGATAAAGATAACATTAAGATTGGTACTGTGGTTACCACATGATACACCAAGATGATATTCCCCCTTTACGTTGGCCGTTGGGCATAATATCACAAGTTTATCCTGGCAAGGATGGAAATATCCGCGTCGCTTTAGTAAAAACTTCAAATGGATCATTCAAAAGACCCATTGTCAAGTTATGTCCATTACCATCACAATAAAAATTAATCATACCGCATCTTATATTCAGTACTTTAGTAATTATTATAATCTGTAATTAGTTCTTATAATTAATTATTTTTTTCTTTCTTTGAGAACACTACGTATTCTCAAGGCGGCGGAGGATGTTTAGGCCAAAATACCTATAATAATATTTATAGTAGAAACCTACTCATATTGAGTTTCAATGACGAGCCTCTTATTCCCGATTCCTCTCCTTTTCCCACATCATATGTGAAAGCGAGAACAGAGCTTCGGGAATCTTCGAGATACTTCGGCGACGCATCGCCAAACGCGTGTGTGCAAGTAAAACGAAACGCGCGCGCCCCGCAACCCCGCAACATTCAGTACGAAAAACGCTACAGACCGAGAAACATTGAACTTTGTGATTTGTGAACTTGTTGACGAACCCTACCAGGAGTAGAGGTCTGGACGGGTACGAGCAGCTTGAAATGAAACTCGATTTGTGCGGTGAAATAATCTTGAAACTTGTACTGCAGTATTGCCTCTTTCTGACTTGTTCATGTAAGGAGAGTGCGTAGAGAAATGAGTGCCGTATGGGCCTGACTGCGCTGTTTATATTGTAATTTTAATCTTTGCGCATGCCTATGTCAGATTTGTAAATGATTACAGTGCAATATTATTATTATTAGCAATATACAATCGGTTGCTATGGCAACGGATCAATGTTGAAAAGTGGCAATACCGTGCGAGAGCCCTATCAAAATTCTTTATTTAAAAATGCTTATATCTAATACAAAAACAATGTAAAACTATCAATAATTATAAAATAATAAACAATAAATCATCCTAGTACATAAACAATAGCCTAAAACCTTAAAGTAAACAATATAAAATTCCTTATTCTAAACTTAGCTTATGTAAAGTAGGTATATAATATAATTATAAGATCTTTATTTACATTGGAGTGGGCAGGCATACATAGCATAATGTGTTATGTGCGGGTCGAAGGACGATAGAGGCATGTTAAAGGGTGTAGTCGTGAACAGTCTCCCCCTCGTGCGAAGATGAGTTTCTGAGCACCATATACAGAGTTTCACGACGTCATGCTATCTTCACTATGCGGGATGTGGGTCGTCGTAGCTCTCCAGCTGTGGTTCTAACGTCTACTACTCGAACTTTGCCATCGGGGCCTGGGTAAGTATGGGTAATCTGCCCTCTCGGCCATACTCCTCGAGGTAATGATGAATCGATGATGAACACGATGTCTCCGACTTCTGGGTTGGTGAATCCCTTGGAGTTGGCACTATACCTAGGTGTTATAGTAGGTAGGTATTCGGTGAGCCATCGATTCCAAAACAAATCAGTCAATCTTTGTACAGTTTTCCAGTTGGCTGTACCTATTAGATTTTTGTCGTCGAATGTACCCATTATCACGTTGCCACTCGATCTTCCGATTAAGAAGTGATTTGGAGTCAAACTTTCTTTGTCTTGAGGGTCTAATGAGACGTCGGTAAGTGGACGTGAGTTTATTAAGTGTTCAGCTTCCAACAATATTGTATGCAGGACTTCTTCACGTGGCTGACGAGATTTTAAGGTGGCAGATAGCGCGACCTTGACAGAGCGTACTAAGCGCTCCCAGGCTCCACCCATGTTAGGTGCCCCAGCAGGTATGAACTTCCATTTGATGCCTTTCTGTTGAGCCTTATCGGTCAGTTTTTTCAGTTCCATTTGCATGTCCTTGTTAGCGCCTACAAAGTTGGTTCCGTTATCACTGTACATTATAGATGGCGCTCCTCGCCGTGCTATCATTCGGCGGAGTGATAAGATCATACTGTCGGCAGACAGAGACGGCACTATCTCTAAGTGCACTGCGCGTGTAGTTAGGCATGTATAGAGTGCGACCCATCTTTTTTCTTGTTTGCGGCCTACTGATATGATAAGAGGGCCAAAATAGTCAACTCCGGTGCATGTAAAGGGCGGTTGATGTTGTTGTAAGCGTTCTGGTGGTAAGTCGCCCATAGGGGCCGGTATAGGTAGGTACTTGTGCGTTCTGCACCAATCGCATTCTCGCGTTATAGACTTCAGCGTGTTTCGTAGCGAAGTAATGTAGTACTTTTGGCGTATTTCATTCATAACTGTATTATGATTGGCGTGATTGTAGTCGCAGTGATATTGTTGTATAAGCAACTTTGTAATCGGGTGCTTGCCGTCTAGTACTATGGGTTCCTTGTATGTGTCACTCACACAGTCAGCTGATGATATACGAGTTTCAATTCTTATTATGTCGTTTCTGAGCGTCAATGTTAGCCTTTTTAGGCGCGAATCTTTTTCGTTAGGTACTTGGTTATTTCGTAGCGATTTTAATTCGCTCGCCCAACTTTCTTGTTGTATGGCTTTGACGAGCAGTGTCTCGGCATACTGTAGGTACTCTACGGGTAAAGGTACGGTACGGGTGGTAATCGTCGGCGCACGTTCGATAGGAGTTTGTTTACGTTTGCGTTTTCTCCATGACTTGTTTTTGACGGTTTTCTTGATAGAGGCGACGGGTTCTGGTTTATTCTTGACTTTGGCCTTGAACATGTCGACGCTATATAGGAAACGTGGTGTGGCTCGTAGTAGTCGTTTCCATGATGAAAATCGTAATAAGTCGGGAATAGGTATTTTGATACGTCGTATGGTGGCTATGGTTTTCGACTTTTTCTTGCCCGTGTTAGGTATTGAGTAGTCGCTCGTATCTTCAGGCCACTGATAAGAATCGTATTGCAGGTGTTTGTGCACATTATGAAATCTTTGTATGGCATATACAGCTTGCGGGTGTTCTTTGCTGAAATCCTCAGTAATTCTGTCTTTTGCATAGGTAGCTGAGCGTGGAGACGATGTGGTGCCGAAAAGAGACTTCATACTGTATTCATGAGGTTCGGCATCTGTCTCTTTCTCTCGCCATAGAAGACGCAGGCTATCTCTGTCTTCTTTGCGCATGCGTATTTGCAAGAATATTTTCTTGTTGTCTTTTTCAATGGCGATCGGTCTGCTTTGGAAACGTATCACTACGCCAAATAAGGATTGCAGTAAGTCTAGGCCAGACGATAATGCGTGGTAGAGGCTTTTTCCGTTTGTATGTGCCGCTGCGTCAAACAATAAACGTAGCTCGCCTTTTTGTGGGTGTACCACTGTAAAATGGTGCAAGTACCATGTCCGAGGTGATGTAGGTTGACACGTCGCCGGTTCTGCGTATCCGCTCGCTAATAGGTTATAAATTTGTATGGTATAGTTTTTCTCAAATTCGTCATTTTTCTCGATGTTCTTGTCAATACCTATTAATCGTTGCATAGCGTTGGCGCGGTTATTTGGCATCATTTTATTATCAGAATGGGACAATAACCCACATGTGAATCTTCCATCGGATAGACGTTTCGATGTCTTATCAAGTATTGCGAGCACTCGTGGTTCCGGGTCGCTTGCTGGCTTCATGGGTGTTATACCCAAAGAGTCAAGGTCGAAGTGCGACTTGGTAGAGCTTTCGATGTCTACGTTTTCCTTATGAATGTGACCCACGAATGAAATTGGTTTCGGTGTATCGGATCTGCATTGTTCCGCAGGAACGATTCTTACGTATGCTTTTGTTGAGTTTAGGTGGTTTACAGACGCGATTTTCGGTTCTTCTTTTTTGGGTAATGTTTCATGAAGTAATGCATGATGTTGCCTCGTGCAATTATTTTCTCCACACGGGTTGGCTTTGCATGTTGAGTGTCTGTGGTTCGATTTCAGGCACTTGAAACACACCTTTAGTTTCTTAACAATTTCCCATCGATTTTTCACGGTTTCCTTGAGAAATTGAGGACATTTCACTAGTCCATGTTCTTTTTTACAGACGAGACATGTGATTGGTTGTTGTTTTCCTCCGGTAGTTGCGAG
The DNA here is from genome assembly GCA_951394255.1 of Polyploca ridens. Classification (NCBI taxonomy): domain Eukaryota; kingdom Metazoa; phylum Arthropoda; class Insecta; order Lepidoptera; family Drepanidae; genus Polyploca; species Polyploca ridens. Next base: position 12,982,683 of record OX596257.1, read on the forward strand.
GACAATATCTTCTCTCTCTTTCACCGGTGTCTCGTTCAACGTAATAGCTCTCTCTCTCTCGAACTCAGAGTCGCTATCGTAGTTGTTTTCAGTTTCAGTGTCGCTCTCGCTGTCAGACTGTGCAAAGTTGGTGATATTGACCTTCTGACTGCGTAGTGGTCGACTGCGGAATGGTTCTCTCTTTTTCTTGACGAACTCCGTAGTTGACACGTCGTACGCTTCGAATTGATCCGCAATGTTGTTGAGGAATTCTGATAGTGAAATCAGTATGGGTTCGTCTTCTTTGCTTGATCTGTACTCGTACCATCTGAATTTCACGTTCATGTTCATTTTGTCAATTATTTTTTCTGACAAATCGCTTGAGTATAAATAATCCTTGCGATTCATTTGCTTGATGACGTTGACACTATTTGCCACTGCGCTGGCAAATATGCCTATGCCCTTTATGTCGTTGGACATGGGCGGCAGCTTGTTGATAGCTGCTATCTCACTCTTTATGAGATGTGTGGGCCGACCAAATCTTCTTTCCAATGCTTCCAATATTTCCTTAGGATGCGTGTTGGTATACAGAAGCGACTTGACGGACTCTCTTGCTTGATCTTTGATAGCCCTTCGCAGTCTGGCTACATTCTCGATGTCAGAGAAATATTTTTCGGTATCTCTATAGATAGCCTTGAAAGCTATCCACTCTCTCGGGTTGCCGTCGAAATGATGCAACTCGTTTATGTACTTCGGTGCAGGAGCAGGCTTGCTTTCCTTCACGCTCTTGATTGCGCTCACGATCGCGGATGCAAGGGTTGACACGTCCCCTTTTGCCGGCATCCCATTTTTCTTGAGGTTTCCCTCGCGCTGTCGTTGAATGGATTTCTGTCGTGACTTCTCCACCCAATCCGATACGTAATCGCTGTTGTCCACGTCACTCGCATCCGATGAGTCTTCCTCGTCCTGAAGTTCGATCAATTCCAGCTTGGTCTTCGCCATTGCAACAGCCGCATCTGCCTTCTCTTTCTGGCTTCGCTCGAGTTCCAATCGTGCTTCTAATGCGGCTCTCCTTTGCGCTGAACTTGATGAAATCACCGAATTTGATGCTCTTCGTGGCCCGGTCCGATTTACCACCGTACCTTCCCTTGACACGCGTACCTCCTTGGTTTTGGACGTTCTGTCCTTCCGTGACTGCTCGGATCTCTCTGTACTTTCGGTACCCGTATCCGTGCTGTCTGTGTTCTCGGTGCTTCCACTCTGCACCGTGCTAGGAGTCTCCTTCTGAGAACTCCTCATGCTGCTCTCCGGAGCTGACTCCTCTTCCTCCCTGGACTGCGTCTTGTTTCTTCTTGCTTGACTCCTGGTGCTCATCTTCGCCTGGGGGAGATCTTCCATGCCGTCTTCCCTGTTTTCCTACCTCCCTAACGTCCCTACAACCCTATCAGCCTGTTTGAGTGGTTCTTCGGAACACGCTCTCCCAGGAATGGAAACGTGCAGGATTGGAAAGGTGGGAACCGCCCGGCAGAGGGATATGAGTGAAAGTAGCGTGCTCAGGTATGGGGGGATCGTCCACACCCTCAGCCGTGCCCTCAAGAGGCCGTCTACTTCACCCACACCGTACTGGCGCGATCAGACTGTACAGTGCGCCTTGACAAAGGCACCACTGGTAGTGTCGTCCGGTCCACTACTCCCGCCAACAGGCGTTAACTCACTCTACCGTTTGTCACCGTTAGGTGGTAGACGTGAGCCGCGGCGCACCGCGTAAGAAACAAAGACGTTTGACTGTGTCCGCCACTCTTCCTCGGTGAACCCGAAGTCTCGACCGGCTGTGTTGTTCACTCGCTGCAGTGGTCACGACGATACCCGCCGTGTTGTTCACACGCTGCAGTGGTCTCGATGTACACGCCGTGTCGTCCACACGCTGCAGTAGTCTCGATGATACCCGCCGTGTAGTCTCGCCGCTGGGCACCGATTTGCGTTCGTGGCTGTGGCTTGCCCCTCGAACCCAACGTTCGCGGCCGTTGCCTGCCCCTCGAACCGCGCCAATCCCAATGCCCTTGAGAACCCACAGCTTGCACAATCTGCCCCGATCTTCCAATGTTCGTTGCTAACAAGCCCGACGAACCGAAGCGGAAGAATACCGAAGCTTCTTGCACTGATTCTTGATTTTTCTTTTTTCTATCCGACGTCGATGGACCAAACGCTGTTGACGAACCCTACCAGGAGTAGAGGTCTGGACGGGTACGAGCAGCTTGAAATGAAACTCGATTTGTGCGGTGAAATAATCTTGAAACTTGTACTGCAGTATTGCCTCTTTCTGACTTGTTCATGTAAGGAGAGTGCGTAGAGAAATGAGTGCCGTATGGGCCTGACTGCGCTGTTTATATTGTAATTTTAATCTTTGCGCATGCCTATGTCAGATTTGTAAATGATTACAGTGCAATATTATTATTATTAGCAATATACAATCGGTTGCTATGGCAACGGATCAATGTTGAAAAGTGGCAATACCGTGCGAGAGCCCTATCAAAATTCTTTATTTAAAAATGCTTATATCTAATACAAAAACAATGTAAAACTATCAATAATTATAAAATAATAAACAATAAATCATCCTAGTACATAAACAATAGCCTAAAACCTTAAAGTAAACAATATAAAATTCCTTATTCTAAACTTAGCTTATGTAAAGTAGGTATATAATATAATTATAAGATCTTTATTTACATTGGAGTGGGCAGGCATACATAGCATAATGTGTTATGTGCGGGTCGAAGGACGATAGAGGCATGTTAAAGGGTGTAGTCGTGAACAGTCTCCCCCTCGTGCGAAGATGAGTTTCTGAGCACCATATACAGAGTTTCACGACGTCATGCTATCTTCACTATGCGGGATGTGGGTCGTCGTAGCTCTCCAGCTGTGGTTCTAACGTCTACTACTCGAACTTTGCCATCGGGGCCTGGGTAAGTATGGGTAATCTGCCCTCTCGGCCATACTCCTCGAGGTAATGATGAATCGATGATGAACACGATGTCTCCGACTTCTGGGTTGGTGAATCCCTTGGAGTTGGCACTATACCTAGGTGTTATAGTAGGTAGGTATTCGGTGAGCCATCGATTCCAAAACAAATCAGTCAATCTTTGTACAGTTTTCCAGTTGGCTGTACCTATTAGATTTTTGTCGTCGAATGTACCCATTATCACGTTGCCACTCGATCTTCCGATTAAGAAGTGATTTGGAGTCAAACTTTCTTTGTCTTGAGGGTCTAATGAGACGTCGGTAAGTGGACGTGAGTTTATTAAGATATGTGACAATTTACAGGTGACAGGTTCTAGGCGACAATTCTACAAATTCGCATTAGATTACAAAGGAAATGCGAAAAGTTGTAAAAAAAAATCGTTTCATAAACATTTATTGTTTGATATAATGTTTAGATTTATCTACAATTTTAGTTTTACAATGACAGGCATGACAGGCAACTTTTTATGTTATGAAACAATGTTATTTTTTACAACTTTACATATTTGTAGATTTGTCGAAAATAATTGACATGGGGCAAGATCTGTGTCGGCTTCCTCTACTACAATAATTGTCGTGTTTTTGTTGTGATCATTTCAAATTGGCTCTTTGCGAAAGCAGTAAATAGATAGGTAGTGGTGGCGATAATAGTTTCAATTTGTTCTCAAACTGTAAAGAACGAACATTTAAAGAAAATCAGATTACCTTGCGAATCTTTTTTATTAAATTATCTTTTTGTTTATCCATGATAAATATGATAATTATTATATTTAATTTGAAACGCTTGTAGTAAATGCCATGTAATTATTTAGAGAAAAGCCCGTTAAAAATAAAATAAAAACAACAAAACAACTATGTAGCAGCAAAAAATATGTAAGTATGTGTGAAATTGGTGATCTTATGGCCGATTTCTATTAGTTATGGACCCTTATCGGTTAAAATTAAGACTCTTATATCTTTACTAATAATGAAGCAAAAATCTCAAAGCTTTGCATAGCAGACCCTCCCATATGGAAGTAGCTATCACAGGTAAAATTAGCTTACGAAATGATCTATATGCCCAGTTTGGCAATAAAAAACCTACCATTGGTAAGCAAAACGATTCGTTTTTGTTCATAGAAACCGGGCATTAGTTGGCCCTACGAACGGCGAGACGTGAGAATTGTAATTTTTCAATACATAACGCCTGTCATCAGCCGACATACCGTCGGATTTTGTTGACATATGGTAGAGGTTTATGAAACAATAATTATCGTGACATATCGGCAATTGCCATATTTTCATGACAATTGTCGCACCTGTCCGTCTGGTGAAATAGGGGCCAGGTATGTTTTTTACAATTTGTATTTGCTTTTTTGGCCTCACTCCCATGTTCCGGGCGCCCCATCTGCCTTATTCTGTAATCTGTGAAATTCGGATTGAGTTTTCAAACGTGTGTCAAAATAAAATGTAATTTAAATCAAAAGTACTAAGGAGTATTGATATCAACTTCGATGCAAATCACCCCTAAAATAACTTTCTACCCCTTTTTGACCCCGTTAGGCGATGAGTTACAATAAAATACGAAACACGTCTTCCATCAATTCTGTTAAGGAATGTTTATGCAAAAATTGAAGTAGATCGGACCAAGGAATCACGTTGTCCCATACAAACTTTGCCCCCGTTTTTCACCCCCTTAGGGGTAGAATTTCAAAAAATCCTTTCTTATCGGATGCCTACGTCATACAAAGAACATACCCTCCAAGTTTCAGGTCTCTTCGATCAGCGGTTTAGGCTGTGCGTTGATTGTCAGTCAGTCATTCAGGACAAAGCATTTTATATGTATAGATTATACTTATTTTTATTATTTTTGTTATAGCGGCAATAGAAACCACATTTTCATAGAATACGTATTCTATGAAAATGTCAATTGTCTACCTGTTACGGTTCATGACATATACCCCACAGATGAACGGGCAGACGGACGGACGGACGGACGGACGGATGGACAGTGGAGGTTTAGTAATAGGGTCCCGTTGGCACTCTTTGGGTACGGAGAGCATTATAAAAACCACGTCTAACCACCGCACTCAACAACGCCCAATATAATAATTATTAAAGTAATCATCATTATCATTAGCCTTATAATGTCCCACTGCTGAGTACAGGCCTCCTTTCTAGGGTAAAAGGAAAAGGGCAAATACTCCACCACGCGTGCCCACTGCGGATCGGTGAAGGTAGGCTAGTGGTCAACCTACTGTTGGAGTTTTCAAGCCGCCTAGTAAGCTGACGACCGGGACCAGCGGCTTTACACACGAAACGAAACACGGAAACGCTCAATTTGAAATACCACTAGGTGGTCACCCATCCAGGTAACGCCAGGACAGTGTTAGAGCTGGCCCGCAACCTGCGCACCAGTGACGTGCACCTCTTTACCATACTCGCGTGGAAACAATCGGCTATCCCTAGCAAAATATTTTCACTAAACAAACGGATCTTTATGATACACTAAACTGGAGAGTATTTGAGCCATTTACAGCTAGCAGACGACAAAATACTACGCCACCTATCTTAAATTTATCCTATTACCCTAGGTTGCCTGGAAGAAATCGCTTCAGCGATAAGGCAGCCTGAATTGTTTACACTTTATTTTTATTTTATTTTGTTATTTTTATATTGTTTTATTTTTTTGTGTAAATAATAAATAATTTTGTATTGTATTGTATCATAAGCGAAAGACATCATTGACCCACTGATATATTCTCTAGACTACGTAAGTAGCAAGTGTCGCTTACAAAATGACGCTGATGAAAACATACCTTTTTTATCTGTAACATTGGTATGTCTTAAAAAGTTTGTTTATTAGTTTGTCTTTCTTTCACGCAGCCGCAGATAAAAGCTAGTTAGTATCACACATTATATGGCCAGCAAAAAGCCAAAATATGATCAAAATTATTAAAAAACAATCGAATTTGATAATAATATCCCGAACTGCAACTTACTATGAAATACTAACATTTCCATAATATTCCAGGCTGAAAAATCCTTTAAGCTTATTCACAATATAGCTCAGCCTCGCTCGAATTCACAAATAATAATCCTCGTCAATTTCACGCTAAATCCTCATTCAATTCAGAATTACTCGGAATAGAATCTGAATCGTAGTATTCAGTACATTTTGGACCTCGTAATCAGGTTGCCCTTAAATTCGATTTACCCAATTTGTGCGGATAAGATTGCGCTGATTTCACACCATTCGGATTTCAGCATTGAGATGGATGACTGGTGTCTCGCTTATAAATCTAAAACGATTTCAATACTATTACTTTTTCATTATCATCATATAGATTCAGTCTACTTTGTAGTTTTGCCGCCGCGCCGGGGCACACAATTGTTGTCAGTGTGATTAGAATGTAAATATTATGTAATGAATCTAAGTTTGTTTTGAAAAGAGTAATTTCTGAGTTTATTGCCGGCTCTTCTCAGCAAATAGCAGATAACCTTCCGAACCGGTATTAGAGTCAGACTTTTCATAAGAGCTTTTTCGTTGGAATGACCATATAATTGATCCTTGGTTCCTAAGGAATAACTTGAGGCATTTAAAATATTTTTAGAACCCCGGGATAAAAAATCGAAATTCTGGTAACGTAATCTTAACGTTGGAAGTGGTTTAAAACCCTCGTAAGTTTTTTGTACAAGTCAATGTATTAATGGATCTCGCCATAATTCTTTGGGTTTCAGTGCGGCCGCCGAGAGAATGCGTTCCAAATCACGGAAATAGATAATTTAATTAAACACCACAGCCCGCAGATGTTACAATACAGGCAAGCCCTAATGACGTCTATAGTGCTGTCAGGTCTTTCCAGAGTGGATCTGCCGCTGGCCTAGATGGGCTGTCACCCCAGCACTTGAAAGACTTGTTATCCACTGGCAATTCAGGTGAGTCGCTACTGGGAGATCTGACAGCACTTATCAATCTTATGTTGGCGGGTAATGTTTGCCCAGATATCACTGATATTTTATATGGTGCCAATCTATGTGCTTTTATTAAGAAGGACGGAGGGATAAGACCGATCGCAGTTGGCACCACTTATCGCCGTATTACTGCTAAAATATGCTGTAAAAAACAAGCAGAGTCATTAAAAGGCTATTTCCAACCAACCCAGCTAGGCTTTGGCTCACGTGGTGGCTGCGAAGCAGCGGTCCATTCCCTCCGTACCTTTCTTGAGCATAATGGTGGGGACGTGCTGCTGAAAGTGGATATTAAAAATGCTTTTAATTCTGTAGACAGAGGCGCTCTCTTGTCATAGATAAAAGACAAAATTCCTGACGCTTTCGGTTTTCTTTGGCAATGTTATAGTAATCCTTCAAAATTAGTTTATAAAAATAATCTTCTTCTGTCATCGGTAGGGTGTCAACAAGGCGACCCTCTAGGGCCGGCTATTTTTAGTTTAGCAATACATCCCATCATCACCCAATTGGAATCTAAATTTAATGTATGGTATCTTGATGACGGAACTTTAGGAGGCAACGTGGATACAGTTCTGAAAGACTTTAGATCTCTTTTAAATAATCTCAATTCCATTGGACTTTCCTTAAATACATCTAAATGCGAGGTTTTTATTTCAGATACCTGCCCACTTAAAACCTATGCCATAGAGGAATTTAAAAAAATTGCACCAAACATCAAAATTCTAAATAAGAGTTCACTTCGCCTTCTAGGTTCCCCAATTTTTATGGATTCTTTTCAATCTTTTATTGATGAGAAAATTCAAAATTTTAATAACGTTTCGGAACGCCTTTTAAAAATCAATACACATTCGGCTTACACGGTTATCAAATACTGCCTTTTCGTCCCTAAATTTACATATTTCCTAAGATGTTGTCCTTTCTGGAACCACCAATCCATTTTACAGAGCCTAGACATCATCATTAGAGAAACCCTCTCATCAATTTTAAATATAAATTTTGACGACCGCACTTGGACTCAGGCATCACTTCCAATACGATCAGGAGGCCTGGGTATCCGCAAAATTTCAAGTATTTCACTCCCGGCTTTCTTGTCATCAGTCAATAGTACACAAATACTCGTCAATGATATACTCAAAAATTCGATTCCATCCTGTGACATAGCCTATATGACTGATGCCAAGATAGCATGGACTTTAGCCTGCCCTAATTCCAGTTTACCCACATTCCCATCCTCACAGAGGCAATGGGATGGGCCACTCTGCGAGCTAGTACGGAATCAACTTATAGAAACGTCAACTAGCCACGCTGATCTCGCCCGTCTCATTGCCGTGTCAGAATGGGAATCGGGTCTTTGGCTGCGAGCTCTTCCGTCAGCAAACATAGGAACCTTGCTCGATCCATCTACTTTCCGGCTTGCGTCTTGTCTGCGTCTGGGTGCACCTATCTATGTGTCTCATCGCTGCCAGTGTGGTACTTTCGTCGATCAGCTTGGCCACCACGGGCTATCGTGCATAAAAAGTGCAGGCAGAATTCCGCGCCATTCGGACCTCAACGACATCATCCGCAGGGCTCTTGCCAGCGCCCACGTATCAGCTATTCGTGAACCGAGCGGCTTGATGCGGGACGATGGCAAGAGGCCTGATGGAATGACTCTGATGCCCTGGAAGATGGGGCGGCCTTTAGTATGGGACGCAAGTTGCGTCGATACCCTTGCGCCGTCCCACCTTCCAGAGACTATCAAAAGGGCGGGTGGTGCGGCTGTCTGTGCCGAAAGCCTCAAGCGGCGCAAATATAGTAAGCTAGATGTTGCCTACATATTTGAGCCGTTTGGGGTAGAGACTTTGGGCCCGTGGGGGCCAGGAGCCCATCGTATTTATCGCGAAATTTCAAAGCGTCTGATCGACGCTTCACGTGACCAGAGGGCTGGCGAATACCTAGGACAGAGGATTAGCATTGCCATACAGCGTGGCAATGCCGCCAGCGTTCTGGGCACTTTACCCACTGGCAGCGACCTGGAACAGCTTTCCTTTTTATAAACGGCTTTTTTATTATTTTATTTCTTTATATTTGTGTTTTCTTTTAATTTTTTCCTATGTAAATATTCTTTATATTTCTATATCATTTGTAAATATTGCCATCTAGTTTATAAATTAATCTTATTGTATATTATTTTTAAATGTTAATAAATTATAATACATTTACTTATAATGGGACTTTCACTATGCTATGCCTAGGAAAACACTGAACTTTTCTGTGAAAATGCCATCAGAACAGGATTAGCCGTTTTCAAGAATAGCCCAATATCTAGGTGTCAGAAAAACATTCTCTCGGCATTACTATTATACATAACTGTTTTATTAATCAAATAGTATTCTCTAGTTGTATCAGTATGCCTGAGGTACCTAAAGTTTTCCTGGATTATAAGTATCCCAAAGGATTCCTGCGTGCCTTTCATCACGATTGCTTAAGGGTGCGTATAAAGCAAAATAACAATCTTAGAATTGAAATTTACCCAAGTAAATAGTATTTAAATGAAACAATATTTTTATATGGGTATTTTCATTATATACGTGAGGGTTCTATCTGAGCAAAAACATAATGGAATGAAATTTCCTCGATAGAAAAAAATCACAAAGCTACCTTTAATAATAATGAATTTTCGGTTTTATTCGTTCATGGTATATCTAATTAAGACAAAAATTCGATAAATAATATCACTAACATATGACCGAGGGCTGCTACTAACGATTTTTTAAAATATTCTATACTTTACGAGTTATTTAGATAAGAAGCGCAAAGTTCATTTTTGTTCCGCGAAACACGCTATCTCCGTCTCATCTCCACGCGAAGATAAGACATAAGTTTGTTTCATTTGACATTGCCATATTTTTCTGGCTTGGTACGCACTCTTAAACCGGTGAGGCATCATAACGTAACAAATAAATTAACTTTCACATTAATTTTATTAGTAGCATAGTATAGCTAGTTTTTTAGGGTTCCGTACCCGAAGGGTGTCAAACGGGACGGGTAGAGAGCTGAAATTTTCAGAAAATATGTATTTATATTGCCGCTATAAATAATAATATTTAGGGACTTCATATTCATAGAAAAGTTGAGTTACTTAATAGTGTACGGAACCCTCCGTGTGTGAGTCCGACTCACACTTGGCCGGTGTCTTGGTCAGCGTACCTTATCGATATAGACGCTTGCAACACAAAGCATCACGCGTTACTGACCCTTCTGAATGACCTCTAGCAATGTTACTCACGTGCAGGAACACATAAGTTACTTGACAGCGGTATTTTGAAAGATGAAAGTTCTTTCCCAGTCGAGCTCTCTGCTCTTTAGTACGAATATGATACAGTTAATTAACAAATATCTATATCCATAGTTATAGTTTACACAGAGCAGTGTGAGAGCGCAAATTCAGCATCTTAATTGATCGAACAATTAACTGTAGGAGGTATTAATTTTGTAGCGAAACTGTTTCTAATTGATATAAATGGAGGTAGTTTGTTAATACATAAGTGTTGCTATGACAGCATTCAAATGGTGTATATTTACGAGTAAATAGTAAAGGCGGTGAACGTACTAAAGGTTTATTTTTGAAAAATAAGAAAAATTACTCAATTTTATTTATTTAACGTTCAAAATATACATTACTTAAATCAATTACTGCACCTTTTTATATTAAATCTTACTAAGGTATCAACTAAGTATTCGGCCCTGGTGGTAAGCGGTGATCCTTTTTTTTAGCTTTTTTTAGCGGCCAGGTTATGCCGAACTTGTATCGGCTTTTCCCACGGTAGTCGCCATATTCTGCACTGTAGAGGGGGGCGGGCTCTTTAGTTGAACGCGTACTTGCTCACCCCTCCACGCGCGGCGCTACGATAGCTCGTCCCGGGGGAAGTCTAACACCTCCCCCAGCACCCTCGCTGTGCTATCGCACGATGAGTCGTGACCACATCGACCAATCTTCCTCCTTGGGGTCGCTTCTGGACGCACAGAGCCCCAGCCCTGATTGCCCATGACCCCAAAGGCCCCGTTTACGCGACGGTGTTCCCCTGCCAGACGCCTTTTACGACAGGCAGCTACAAAATCAAAACTCAAAATCATTTATTCAAATAGACCTTCGCAGGCACTTATGAAAAGTCTGACTCTAATATAGGGCAGGAGGGCCGCCACGACGCACGTCTGTGCCTCGGCGGCGTCAGTCTATAGAAGCTTGCAACATCAGACGTATCACTCGTGTTGCTGAACTTGCACAAAACTCTTCACAATCTTCCTGAAGAACTTCATACTCTTGTTAGAAAACTACCAACTCCATGCTGTACCTATAGAGAGGAGGAGAATGGAAAATCACATCCTGATAGTCCACTGTAGGACGTTCCTATAAAAACTCCACCACCACCATTTTGGTTAAAATGTATGAGAATCCCGTCGATAGCGAGAGGTGCGACGGTAGTACTTTATACCAAAGTTTAATTCTACAATGAACGGGGGAGGTTTTTTCACTCTTTATGATTTCGCAACTACTGTACAATAGGCATATAGGTACAGTATTACTGGTATTACCCAACTGATAAGGCGCGTCGTGAATCTTCATTCGCACAGAAAAGAAAGTGGCCCCGAAGGTTAACGAAAGAATGCTTAAAACTTACAATCAACCTTAGATCACTACTATAAGCTTCATAATACACTGCAGCTGTTAGTTCCGTCTCACTCGCAAGTCACGCCCCTCCGCACGGCGCGCGCTAACATGGCGGCAGCTGCCGACCAATATTATTTCCCGCGCTTTGAAAATGGTGCCGATTCTGTTGTAAATCGCACTAAACTAATTTTAGTTACATCTCATCTCTTTCTTACGAACATGTTTGAAAAAGGACAGAACATATTTCAAGTTGAAATATCGTTTTGACGATATGACTTGTGTATGATTTAAATTAGGAGCATTGCCATTCCACAATAGAATATATAAAGTGTACCCGTGTGGAAATGCCTTAAGATATTAATAGATAGATATCAAATACCGTGTTAGAGCCGGTACGTGCACTGAAACGTATAGATAGACATTATATTTTGGGCAGATATTAGATTTGGCTCAAAGCTTTGTTTGTATTGACGACGGTTTGGTTCCAATGTTAAATATTGCCGATATTGGCATTCCGGATAAAGTTAGTCTTTGACGAGAGTTTGATCTACTATTGGTTTAAAAATCAGTTGGAATCGAGGCTTTGTGTGGTTACCATATTCGAGATTTTCGATTTCAAATATTATGTCGTCTGTGCGCGAATAGACCCGATACATTAATATTACAATGAATTTAGTTCGCGAAAGCTTAAAAAGTACTGTCATAATAACGTTCGGTACTAAATGAGAAGTAGCTTTATTTACAGAGCCCTGTAAAACTAGTGAAATTTATACCATGGCCACTATGTTTGTAGTACAAATAACAACAGTAGTAGTAGTAGCCGTGGTTTTCCCAAAGGAGTACAGCATGGGGTTCTTCAAGAAGGGTGTGAAGAGGTTTCTTCAGGGTTGGCAACGCGCGAGTGATACCCCTGGTGTTGCAAGCGTCCATAGGCTACGGTAACCGCTTACCATCAGGCGGGCCGTATGCTTGTTTGCCACCTTAGTGGTATAAAAAAAAAAAAGTACCATAATATTTATTTGAAATGACGACGTAAAGACATGTCTCCCAGCTGAGGTCAAGTAAGTGAGTGTGCTGAAGTGTAATTAAATACTTAATTAAGATTTCCATTTGTTTATTTCTTGGAAATAAAATGATAATACCGCCATTCAATCATGCACTTCCTTAAACTTGTCCGGTAATAAAATATTATCAAAAAGTGAAGTCACTTCCATCACCAAAATGAGAATAAATATAGGCTGTAAACTCGAATTTACAAAAAGAAAATACTGCTGAAAATTTTTCATCTTGACTTACTATCCAACTTTGAACTGTGTCACCACCGTGTATGAAACCATCATTCTGTGCTTAACCCTTGTTTGCGCTTGCGGGTCGTTTTTGCAGTTTTAATAAAACGTTCCCGTGTAGAGACGGGGGATGACAGAGGTGGCTCCCGGGGATTTTGGGATGGACATAACGGCAATTTAATTTACTCCCTACATGATTGATATTTATAGCCATCAATTGACTTTTTATACGTGAAATATCAATGTTGCACGGATAGGAAACTTTTATTTCTACCGTCAGCTGTGTTTGGAATTGAACGTGATCAATCATTATAACGTTATTTTGTTATTAATAACGGTGAATTTGGTAACAATTTTTGAAAATATGCACAAATAGTATTTAATATTAAGTATTAAAACAGTTTTCAAATCCTATCGTTATTTAGTCCAAAAGCCTTAAAGTTATGGCATGATCGAGACAACTTTCTTGACGTTTTGCCAAAACTTCACGAGTCAAGTGCGTTTGTACATATTGTGCCATGAGTACGCTTTATTAGGTCAATAATCGGATCCCACTATTTATAGCTTTACTTTGAATGTGTGTTGTGTTAGTGTTAGTTTTTTCGGTAATGTAATTACTAGCTGTTTCCTGCTTTTATAATCACGTTCCTGGGATATAAAGAATGCCGACTGATGGGGTCCAAACTAATCTTTTTGCCAATTGTTTACAAAATAAATTCAATCTATTTGTGGTAGTAAAGCTGAGGAAATATTGGTGCCGATTCTGTTATAAATCGTACTAAATTAATTTTAGGATATCTGTGAATTTGAGTCACATCACATCTCTTTCTTTCGAACATTATTGAAAAAGGATAGAAAATATTTAAAGCTGTCAAATTAGTCTTTGCTGTCTTCATTTGCGGGTATTTAGACGTAACCGCGATAGATGGCGACTAAAATATTGAAAACAAGCATTGGACTAATGTAACAGGACTAAATTTCTTACATCCTTTTCTTATGTTCTTTGTTAGAAAGAGACATAGTGAGACTAAAATTAGTTTAATTGTAAACAACAGAATCAGCACCATTGGAGAATTTATTGATAGAAACAGGGGTAGAAGTTATCGTTATAAAATATGCAGGAAGCCATATTACACTATATTGATAAGGATCCAGCGCTTAGTGGAAGAAGATACCCGTCGTTTACAATCTTATAGTATGTTAGTTTATAGGTTATAAATAAATAAGAAGGCGAGTATTTTAGCTGATAGACTATATGTATGGCGCGAAGTATGTTTTTTTTTTTTAATTAAATGGGTTGCGTTTGGCCACTGACCCGCATAAGGGACGAAGACGAAGCCTAAGATGGAACACGCTTACCCACAAGGAACCTATTCACTCTGGCCTTGAAAGTCCCAAGGTTATATGAGTCAGGAAACACAGACGCCGGAGGCAAGTTCCACTCCCTTGCTGTCCGCATTATAAATGAGGATGCAAAACGCTGTGTCCGTATATTCGGTATGTCAACAACGTACGGGTGAAAATTTTCCCGGCGTCTTGGGGTTCGGTGTAAAAATGGGGATGGTGGAATAAGGTTGAAAAATTCCTGCGCACACTCTCCAAAATATATCCTGTAGAAAACCGATAAGCAAGCAACCTTTCTTCGATGGTCGAGGCTCGTGAGTTACGCCTTAATTAAAGACTCATCTCCGATGAGTCTCCTGGCAAGACGGTCTATTGAGTTGATACATATTACTTTTCATTCCAGGAATATGGTGTGAAAGCTAAGCATTTATGCATTTATTTATCTATATGGAGGTGCAAGGAGGATGACAATGGGAAGATCTTCCGCCAGGCTGAGTCATCGTGCCTGAGGACCGCGGTCCAACTGTACATGTTGGACAGTACATTGATGGTACTTTACATACAGCGGAATTAGCTTTGTTAGCGTGATCCAGGATGTTGGATGTTGTGGCACCATCTATCTTTCTGCGTGGGAACTATCTTAGTGTTAATATAGATGGCTGATAGACGTCGCTACACTTGTATAGTAAGATCATAGAATAATAACTATTATTACAAAAAGAAGGGACACTTATCATCGAATTTATTGTCGCCCATCATCATCGCTTGCAACATCATTCCTGATAGTATTGCCCCATCCATCGAATCGCCAATAGCCTTCGCACTGCATGTGTGTGATTCAAGATTTAAAGCGTAGGTAATCAAATGAGTTCGGTTGTTTAAAGTGCCTAGATGGTTTGTTTAGGCCAAAATACCTATAATAATATTTATAGTAGAAACCTACTCATATTGAGTTTCAATGACGAGCCTCTACTTCCCGATTCCTCTCCTTTTCCCACATCATATGTGAAAGCGAGAAAAGAGCTTCGGGAATCTTCGAGATACTTCGGCGATGCATCGCCAAACGCGTGTGTGCAAGTAAAACGAAACGCGCGCGCCCCGCAACCCTGCAACATTCAGTACGAAAAACGCTACAGACCGAGAAACATTGAACTTTGTGATTTGTGAACTGATATGAAAAAATAGTGCTTATCACTGTGCTGGATTACCATAGGAGTTCCTGGTAAGTCCTTACCTTTATCCTAGGAGGCTCCTCGTTTTCCATATTAATATTTTTACGCAAAAACCCAACATTTTTCTGGTACGCCTTCGAGCGGATTCATTTTGAGTCAGCCATTACAGCAATTTAATTTCATATCAAATCACGTATAATTTCCCGCTTTCTATAGGTTTTATACCTCATAATACGCAAGTCTTATACCTCATAAATAGGTTTTAGACTATATAAATACGATATTTCGTACTCCCGCCATTTTTACCACGCCAATCGTGATAAAAAGTAGTTAGGTATTCAATACCGCCGCCGCTCCTCCATATTTTTAGGACTTAGATTTTATAGGTACCGATTCGTATCTTATTATACGAAATCATATGGTGTACTAATAACCGCAATACGTACTTACTATTTGTACTATTACTACGCATATAATTGCATTCTATGAGCCTTGTCTGTCGACTTGAAATAAACTTTCATGCCTATAGGTAGGTGCCTAAACTGTTGGATATACCTACTTACCTACAACATTTTACTTTAATTAGGTAATTTTGCAATTTATTATTACGCAATCTTTCACAATGGAAGCTATTGAAACTAAAATTAAAATATTGGAAGCTAAAAATGAAGCTATTTTTGAACAATTATCGTTCTTATATGATTCTTCTAAGAATATTTCCACGTCCGCGAGTGCAGACCTTCGTTCCTCAGAGACATTCATGGCGGACACTGAAATTATTAGTACAATTCGTCATGAATTTAGTGCCAATTTAGATACAATTAACGCGTTAAATATGCAACTTGATCCAGAATATAAGATTGATTATAAAAAAATGATTTCCTTTGATACAGTGTACACCCGAATAGAAAGGGTTCGTTCTCTTATCGTCAATAAGACAAATACTACGTCGAATGTGTCTGCGCAGAATAGCTACTATTCCGTCCCAATGGCATATCACTAAATGATATTTTACATACGGGACCCAATTTACAATTTGACTTGTTTATTGTATTACTGAACTTCCGCTTATTTCCCATTGCTATTACAGCAGATATAAAACAAATGTACCTACAAATTGCTGTTATTGATGAGCATAGAAAATATCAAAAAATATTATTCCGCTTTGATCCCAATGATCCGATCCGCGTATTTCAATTTAACCGAGTTGCATTCGGTCTTAAGTCCAGTCCGTTTTTAGCCATGCGCACTGTGCGCCAGTTATGCTCGGATGAGAAAAACCTATTCCCTCGCGCTGCTGAAGTAGCTTCGCGTGAAATATTACGTATAATAGTATACATACTTAGATTTTCTCGCATAATTTCTCATGATCAAGGTCACAGCCGCATCACAGCTTCTGAGCTAAATAAAGCTGAAGTATATTTAATACGCTCTGTACAACAAGTTCATTTTCAAAATTTATTTAATAATATTCAAAAAGTTAAATTATCTTCCCCGCTTAAAAAACTTGACCTCTTTATAGATCAAGATAAAATTATTAGAATTGGAGGTAGACTTTCAAATGCAAATCTTCCGTATGAAGCTCAGCATCCCGCTCTTTTACCTAAACATGACCACGTTACTCATCTTATTATAGACTATTTTCACCGTGATCATTGCCATACTGGTGCCAATCTTCTGAGCTCACTGTTGCGCCAGAAATATTGGATACTGTCCGCTAGAAGTGTCATTAGACACAGAGTACATTCATGTAACTTTTGTTTTAAAAATTCCCCTTCATTTCTCAGCCCAAAAATGGCTGATTTACCCTCTTGCCGCGTTCAGGAGACCAAAGCGTTTGTGCATACGGGCGTTGACTATGCTGGACCCATCAAAGTAACATTATGTAGACGCAGAGGTCAAAAGAGCCAAAAGGCATATATTTGTTTGTTTATATGCTTAGTAACCAAAGCTGTACACATCGAATTGGCAACTGATGTGTCATCAGATACTTTTATTTCCGCTTTTAAGCGATTCATTTCCCGTCGAGGACCTGTTTCTTTTCTTTACTCCGATAACGGAACTAACTTTGTCGGAGCTAAAGCTCAATTACAAGAACTACTTACCGATCAGTACCGCATTGAATGGAAAATGATTCCACCCCGCGCCCCACATTTCGGAGGATTGTGGGAATCTAATATAAAATCGATTAAAACTCATTTATACCGTGTTATCGGTTCGCAGCTCCTCACATATGAAGAGCTCCTCACTGTTCTTACCCAAATTGAAACAGTCTTAAATTCTAGACCGCTTTGCATTTTATCTGAGGATCCCTACCCGGAGCCTCTTACTCCCGCTCACTTTATAATGGCTTCACCATTGACTTCATTGCCGCTTCAGAATGTGTCCGAGGAAACCATATCTTTACGTTGTCGGAAACAATTATTAGATCAGATGGTGTGTAGCTATTGGAAAAGATGGCGTATAGAATATTTACATAATCTTCAAGTTAGACAGAAATGGCTCATTGATAAAGATAACATTAAGATTGGTACTGTGGTTACCACATGATACACCAAGATGATATTCCCCCTTTACGTTGGCCGTTGGGCATAATATCACAAGTTTATCCTGGCAAGGATGGAAATATCCGCGTCGCTTTAGTAAAAACTTCAAATGGATCATTCAAAAGACCCATTGTCAAGTTATGTCCATTACCATCACAATAAAAATTAATCATACCGCATCTTATATTCAGTACTTTAGTAATTATTATAATCTGTAATTAGTTCTTATAATTAATTTTTTTTTTCTTTCTTTGAGAACACTACGTATTCTCAAGGCGGCGGAGGATGTTTAGGCCAAAATACCTATAATAATATTTATAGTAGAAACCTACTCATATTGAGTTTCAATGACGAGCCTCTTATTCCCGATTCCTCTCCTTTTCCCACATCATATGTGAAAGCGAGAACAGAGCTTCGGGAATCTTCGAGATACTTCGGCGACGCATCGCCAAACGCGTGTGTGCAAGTAAAACGAAACGCGCGCGCCCCGCAACCCCGCAACATTCAGTACGAAAAACGCTACAGACCGAGAAACATTGAACTTTGTGATTTGTGAACTGATATGAAAAAATAGTGCTTATCACTGTGCTGGATTACCATAGGAGTTCCTGGTAAGTCCTTACCTTTATCCTAGGAGGCTCCTCGTTTTCCATATTAATATTTTTACGCAAAAACCCTTCATGGTTAGATCCCATCCCGTTTAAAGTATAGAGTAAACGTGCGTCACCTATTTTAGTAACATTTACCGCGCTGTCTCTATTGTTAGACAAATAACTAAATTCTCCAAGTTGAAACATCTAAACAGTTGAGCACGGAACGGAACTGATTAGTCTCTGAGGGATCATTGAAATTAAGCGATTGTTTCAAAGCTTTGGTAATGTTGGAGCATATCCAACAAGATTTAGATATCTTTACTATCTATTTATACTAATACTAGCTTTATAGCCCGCGACTTCGTCCGCGTAGATTATTTCTTTTATCTAGATATGAATCATTGTAACAATATAGAGCTCTGTTCATGGCTATTGTCCGCCACTACGTGTGATATTGACAAAAGTTCAGGTAGATTAAGAGCTCATATGCGAGGATGCCACATAAAACTGAAACAGTCCTGCCGCAAATCAACTCTAGCAAATTTCAGAGATTTCCCTGTACTACAAACCTTAATTAGGAACTGTTATCTTTTAAATTCAAACGGAAGGTAATTTGGGATCAATGGTATACGCGGCAAGAAGACTGTTTCTCCTCTGGCAGAACCAGTAAATATTTTGACCTCAATAACATTGCGGCGGAGAGCTGTTACTTGTTGTCTAGTTCCACAGCACAATTTTGGAGGCCTTATCTCTCTTTCCCTCATGTCTGAGGATCGTGGTCAACATCGGGTTTGCTTCTAGAGCGAATGATCTGCCTCCACTGGTTTCTGTCTTCTGGTTTCTGTAAAACTTGGAGGACGATGAGTCTTTTACTTGATCGGACCATCTTGTTGGTGAACGACCACGTAGTCGTTTTCCTTCCGTGTTCCCAACTATGATCAGATTTCCAAAATTTCATCGCCTTTGCGCACCATGTGGCCGAAATACGAAAAAATACGTTGGTGGCATATGGTGGACAATCGTGTTTTAATTTGGAGCTGCGATAGGATTGATGCATTGTTGCCGTTAGCGGTCCAAGGTATTTCCAACATCCGTCTCCAGCACCACATCTCGAATGCATCAATCCTTTTTCTTTCTCGGGCCAGTATAGTCCACGCTTCCACTCCATACATGAAAATGAGGAATACCAATGCTCGTATTAACCGGATCTTTGTTTTAATACCGATTCCTCTCTTTTTCCTGATGTTGTTTAGGCGAGTCATTTCAATACGCCAATACCATAAGCCGAAATAATAAATTTTGAAATTTTCACTCCGAAAATAAAGAACTTCATATACTAAATTGAATCCCCCTTTTCACTCCTTAAGGGTTAAAATTCCAACAACAACGATATTCGTTGCGTTAGTTTATAACCATAAGCTTAAATAATAAATTTAGTGTACTTCCATACACAAATTCATCCCCCTTTTTACCCTTTCGGGATCGGAATTATCAAAAACGTTGAGGCACATATAAATTAATTTTAACTTCGAAACTGATGGACTTTCATATAAACATTATATTAAGTGACGTTTACTTTGAAACTGAATGACTTACATACATCCCATACCTTTTCACTCTGTTGGGGGTGGAATTGTCAAAAAAGCTGAGATAACTACACATTAATTTTCAATCGTCAGCCTAAACACAAAATTTGAAGATCCTAACTTCAAAACTGACGGACTTGCATACAAACTTTCATCCCTTATTTTACCCTGTTAGCGGTGGAGTTTCCAAAAATCCTTCCTTAGTGGATGCCTACACCGTATAATAATACATTTAGTGAAGTTTACTTTGAAATTGAAGGACTTGCATGCACAACTTCATCCCCCTTTTCCTCCCTTCGGTGGTGGAATGATTACAAACGCTGAGATAACTATATATTAATTTTCAATCGTCAGCCTAAACACAAAATTTGAAGATCCTAACTTCAAAACTGACGGTCTTGGATACAAACTTTCATCCCTTATTTTATCCCCTTAGGGGTGGAATATCCAAAAATCCTTCCTTAGTGGATGTCTACACCGTATAATAATACATTTAGTGAAGTTTACTTTGAAATTGAAGGACTTGCATACACAATTTCATCCCCCTTTTCCTCCCTTCGGTGGTGGAATTATTACAAACGCTGAGATAACTATATATTAATTTTCAATCGTCAGCCTAAACACAGAATTTGAAGATCCTAACTTCAAAACTGACGGACGTGCATACAAACTTTCATCCCTTAGTTTACCCTGTTAGGGGTGGAATTTCCAAAAATCCTTCCTTAGTGGATGCCTACACCGTATAATAGTACATTCAGTGAAGTTTACTTTGAAATTGAAGGACTTGTATACACAACTTCATCCCCCTTTTCCTCCCTTCGGTGGTGGGATTATTACAAACGCTGAGATAACTATACATTAATTTTTAATCGTCAGCCTAAACACAAAATTTGAAGATCCTAACTTAAAAACTGACGGACTTGCATACAAACTGTCATCCCCTATTTTACCCTCTTAGGGGTGGAATTTCCAAAAATCCTTCCTTAGTGGATGCCTCCACTATACAAGGTATCTTTGTGCAAAATTTCAAATCTCTAGATCCAGCGGTTTGGGCTGTGCGTTGATATATCAACAATCAGTTTATCATTTTATACATTAAGATTTTTATTAAGATTACCCTCTTAGGGGTGGAATTACCAAAAATCCTTCCGTAGTGGATGCCTACACCGTATAATAATACATTTACTGAAGTTTACTTTGAAATTGAAGGACTTGCATACACAACTTCATCCCCCTTTTCCTCCCTTCGATGGTGGAATTATCACAAATGCTGAGATAACTATACATTAATTTTCAATCGTCAGCCTAAACACAAAATTTGAAGATCCTAACTTCAAAACTGACGGACTTGCATACAAACTTTCATCCCTTTTTTTATCCCCTTAGGGGTGGAATTTCCAAAAATCCTTCCTTAGTGGATGTCTACACCGTATAATAATACATTTAGTGAAGTTTACTTTGAAATTGAAGGACTTGCAATACACAACTTCATCCCCCTTTTCCTCCTTTCGGTGGTGGAATTACCACAAACGCTGAGATAACTACACATTAATTTTCAATCGTCAGCCTAAACACAAAATTTGAAGATCCTAACTTCAAAACTGACGAACTTGCATACAAACTTTCATCCCTTTTTTTATCCCCTTAGGGGTGGAATTTCCAAAATTCCTTCCTTAGTGGATGCCTACACTATATAATAATACATTTAGTGAAGTTTACTTTGAAATTGAAGGACTTGCATACCCAACTTCATCCCCCTTTTCCTCCCTTCGGTGGTGGAGTTATCACAAACGCTGAGATAACTACACATTAATTTTCAATCGTCAGCCTAAACACAAAATTTGAAGATCCTAACTTTAAAACTGACGGACTTGCATACAAACTGTCATCCCCTATTTTACCCTCTTAGGGGTAGAATTTCCAAAAATCCTTCCTTAGTGGATGCCTCCACTGTATAAGGTATCTTTGTGCAAAATTTCAAATCTCTAGGTCCAGCGGTTTGGGCTGTGGGCTGATATATCAACAATCAGTTTATCATTTTATATATTAAGATAATAGAGCTGAAGAGTTTTTGTTTGTTTAAAATAGTTTAAATGGACTAATCTCTTGGAACTACCAGTCGGATACGAAAAAATCTTTCACCAGTAAGATTTTTTAGTCCGGGAACGTGAGTAAAACTGCGAGGCACACCTGGTTTTACCCGAGTTACGGAGGAATTTTATTGTTATTTTGCAGTTGCAGGACCGTTTTCATAGAAAAACTTATGCTGAATCCAACTTAGGTTATGAAATATGACATCTGGAAATATTCTACATCCAATTAATATAATGAATGTGAAATTGAGTTTATTTGCTTGTTATTTCTAGAAGCTTCAACGGCATGCCCAATCGTGATGAAATTTACCACGCAAGTAGATCATAATCTGGAAAAACATATAAGCTACTTTTTCTCCCGGGAAAACAGTTGATATTTGACCGAGAATGAAACCTAGTTAATAAATAAATATCCTGGGAAATTCTTCACGCAAGGCCATCTGATCCCGAACTAAGCAGAGCTTATACTATAGAAAATAGATAACTATACTACATATCATTGTCGAATCAATATTATGACACGCGCGTAGAGAGACTCGGCGTGCGGGAATCATCGTATCGGGTTTCGACATAGAGGTAATCAAAGTTGCGTGAATCGATGCGGAGCAATCCTTGACTTAGGGGGATCATTCTTATATAGATACTAGCTTCTGCTCGCGGCTTCGCTCGTGTGGCCTACAGGAACCAAATGACAAAACAACTTCATCCCGCTTCGAGGGTGGTATTATGAAAAAACGCTGAGACACATATACATTAATTTTCAATCTTCAGCCTAAACACAAAATTTGAAGATCCTAACTTTGAAACTGACGGACTTTCATATAAACTTTCATCCCTTATTTTACCCCCTTAGGGGTGGAATTTCTAAAAACCTTTTCTTAGTGGATGCCTACTCTTCACAAAGATATCCCTTTAAATTTCATGTCTCTAGGACCAGTGGTTTAGGCTGCGCGTTGATATATCAGTCAATCAGTCAGTCAGTCAGGACTTTGAATTTTATATATATAGTTCTGCACACAGAACAAACAGACAAGGTTATGCGCACAAATGTTTGTTCTCGTGACGGAGCAATCAGGGTATACCTATAAACTCCATGGCAGCTGACGCATCATTTATCTGTTCTATATATAAAAGGAGAAACTGACTAATTGAGAAATACAAGCACAGTACAAACTGCAGGGTCTAGAAATTGTAGCACAAAGATTCTTTAAGGAAAGGAATCTTCTAAGAATGGTATAGCATAGCGTTTATTCGCTCAAAGAGCAGATCCATTGGGGAAGTGCCTTCACCTTACCTTACAGAAAACGGCAGTCAAATAACTTTATGTTATGTTCTTGCGTGTGAGTAAGGTCGCCAGAGCTCATTGGAGAGGAGGGAAGGGTCGGTAACGCGTGAGTTATCATAATTCTGGCCATAAGGGGGTAAAAGATTCTCATATCTTCTCAATTTTTTTTTTGATATTTGAGTTTGGATGATTGTGGCTCTATCACGGCTCAACGGATTTGAATGAAATTGGGCACACAGGTAGAATATATTCTGGATTAATACAAATACTACTTTTTAGCCTGGCAAAACCATGAATCCCACATGTACGCGGGTAAAATCAGGGGGTGGGAACTAGTATAATATTCAGCTAGTTAATCGTTTTCAATTCTATGCGTTCTCAACTCCGAGTAACCAAGCTAGTAATCCGCTGGCACTACGATATGTCAGACCATACTCGTATTGCCGTGCCGGTTGACCACCGCTGTTTATTATCATTTGTATACCTTTTTCAGGCAAAGGAATGGCAATGGATGAATATGGGACGACGGCAATGAATGGCTTGCTGTTTCATGGTGAGGTTTATTGCTTTAGGAATAAGTTTGGGTGTAAGTATTAATTAAAAATTATAGCACAACGTGATGCTGTACTCCCCGCATCACTACCCCTCGCCCATCAGCGGTCCCATGCCTACGGGCTGCGCCCGCGTGTAGTACACCGTCGCCTGTGCCGTCGCCTTTGACCCAGTGTATTGTTCCATATCGGGGTGTACGTACGCGGTTATATGTTAGATTAGACATAGAACTATTGGTACAAAACAGTAAACAGTTTTGATAGTTTTCGCGTGTTTCCTTTAATTCGCCCCAGACAATCACTCACAATTAATAACGTAAATAGGTATGCCGATAAAATCTGCATTTTGTTAATTTAAATGTATAATCATGATTTCACTCACAATCAGCCTTAGAAATCGAACTTTGGCTTTTTTTTTATACAGCTAAGTCGGTAAACAAGCATGCGGCCCGCCTGATGGTAAGCGGTTACCGTAGCCATATGGACACTTGCAACACAAGAAGCATCGCTCACGCGTTACCGACCTTTCCCCCCTCCCCAATGAGCTCTGGCGACCTTACTCACTCGCAGGAACACCACTTTACACAACATAAAGTGGTGAAGGTACTTCCCCAGTCGAGCTGCTCTTTGAGCGAATAATCGCTAAGCTCTACCTCTCTCAACAATACTCTTCTTCAGTGGATCCCTATATTATTTTATGGATAACCATCTTCCGTCCTGCGGTTTCACCTGCATTTCCGAGCGATATATTGTTTTCCCGGTTTAAAAAGTATCATATTAATTAATCCAGAATATATTATATCTGTGTGTCTTTCATCCAAATCCATTCAGTAGTTTTTGCGTGAAAGATGAAGCAAAGACCTCAAAGCTTTGCACAGCAGACCCTCTCATATGGAAGGAGCTATCACAGGTAAAATTAGCTTACGAAATAGTCTATATGCCCAGTTTGACAATAAAAACCTACCATTGATAAGCAAAACGATTCGTTTTTGTTTATAGAAACCGGGCATAAAACACTGAATAAATGACAAAGCAGCCATCCTCATATTGAAAACCACTCCCCAAGTGTTCCGGCAGTTGTACTTGAGAGCCAGATACCTTATAAGCTTGGTAAAGGTCAGCAAAACATTGGCATTCCTCCAAGAATTGCTAATGTACATAAGCGACGGTGGCCACATTACATCAAGTGGTTCGTTTGACTCATAGTTAGCCATCTAACATTCAAAAAAATATTGAGCTCCACTCAATATGAGATAAGGATAAGTACTTTATGAGAGGAAGAGCGTAGCGTAGCTCAACTGGGGAATTACATTCACCTTACAGAATACCGCAGCCAAATAACTTTATGTTGTGTTCCTGCGCGTGAGAAAGGTCGCCAGAGCTCATTAGGGTTGGTAACGCGTGAGTGATGCCCCGTTTGTTGCAAGCATCCATTGGGCTAACCGTTTCAGATGGAAAGTACGCTGTACGCTTGTTTACCGACTTCGTAATATATAAAAAAAAAAAACTACTGGCGTGCTTGAATCATTTTGCATAGGTACCAAATTGTAGTGTTTATTTGCAAGTAAATATGGGTTCTTCATATTTTTCAGATCCTCCTCCTCACGTCGTGTGTGTGTCTGAGGGTCGTGAATCCCCCGTGAACTAATTTTATCTCGTATTACGTTTTAATTTTCAGATATTTCCAGTCATTAGATATTATGATAGTTTACGACCAATCGAAATAGTTTTACAAAATTCACATAGATACGGATTCACAGGATAGCAGAAAGTGCTTTTGATCTCTTTTATAGAAGAGAACTAAAGGAGTGATGAATATTTGAAAAAAACTGTTTTTTAATCTGTGAAAAGGAAGACTAAACACACTAAATCACTAAAGTAACAAAAAAGTTGTTAAATGCAATTGTTTTTCAATAAAATAATAAGAAGCGCCTAATTTTTATTTATCAGCAACTATAGTTAATACGTCAGAAAAAAAAAAATCTAGTTGTTTTTAGTTTCTTTTACCCACGGCTTCAAACTTCAAAGCTACATCAAAGTTTTTCCATACCTTAATAAGTGCAAACGTTCATACAAAAGTTGCCCGAACTTTTTCAGTCTCCAAGTTAATTTTTATGCTAACTGTGCTCGTTAGGCTTCGCGGTTTAAAGATTATGGAGTATCAATTTTAATTAAGATACAAATATTTATTCCCAACATAATAATTAATTTATGTGAGTGATAAATTAGTGTTGATTTATTAAGGCTGTTATACTCCATTTAAGTCATGGAGACTATTTTAATTGCCCAAATAATGACTTTTACAGTCAATTACAAGCTTTCATTGACATAAAAATGTATTAAGAGCAAAATTATTGCTTGATATTTATTATAATTTGTATGTTATTAATAAATAAACAATCTGGAACAACGTGGATTGTATATGACTACGGTAACCGCTTACCATCAGGCGGTCCATACGCTTGTTTAGCGACTTCGTCCTATAAAGAAAACATACTGGTTGTAATTTAAAAAAATCTGCATATTTTCCCTCCATCAATAATGTGAACATATTGAGAGGACAATTTATAAAAATGTATTTATTGTATAAAACACCAATTAATTTGAAACAAATGTTGTATAACCCTATCTTCAGGGAGTGGAGCTGACAGAAACACGAGAAGGTAATTGATTGAGCCTTATAATTTTCTCTTTCGCTAAAAATAGAAAATGAAATGTAAGAAAATACTTGCAACATTTTTTTTAACATAAACCTACATATTTTTATTTAGGCTTTATTTTTCTCCAAATCTTATTTTAATTTTCACGCATGCTTTGTTCATGCTTTCTCATGCTCAGTGACAATATTAAATGTATTTAATAAAAAACTAATAAACTGATAATTTTAGCAATTAGGAGTACTGACCGGCGTTATGTACAATTCGCAGGGAGTATGATTTTTACGCCGTGTGCTAAAATCTGTTTTCCCCATACTACTGACTGCACGAACGCTCGCAGTCATTACGCCCCGTAACGCCGGTCAGTTCCCATCTTTAAAGAGTCTCGTTTGAAATTACAATTTGATTGACTTACAACTACGGAATAAAATAATATTCCATAAACAAAACTTTTTTGTCACAAGCAATAATACGAAATTAGAGATTGAATAAAGTGATTTTGTCATTACCAGTCTCACCTTATTATAAGAGATTTTAATAAGTGTTCCACTCCCGACGGAGATTAGTTTCTGTTCAACGAACGCTGCCTTGCTTTTCCATTAACTCAATAAAAAATGTAAAAAAGAAAATTGCCTATTATATCGTCCCGGCCTCTTTGAATATAATACGGCATTTCAAGTAAAATGGCATTATTTTCAAAACAGAGAATGTTTTGTAAGAGGCTCTCACGTTTAAGCCGAGACTATCTTACGGTCTTGTCATGTTTTTCCTTATGAAAATAATTTATTATAGAATAATATTGGAATTCCTATTTGATCTCAGTTTCCAAGGATATCCCGTCGTCAACTATCCATCTTCATTGTTAGCATTCTATCTATTTAAAAACTCCAATGCACGCAGCTTTTTTTTCTTGCAGGAATATATTGGGACATAATATGTATAACGACTGTCCTAAATCGCCGCAGAAGCAACGCAAATAGCATAGATACCTACCTCCCTATAACTAGATTGTCTAAACTTCAAAGCTAATTTAAAAAGGTAGGTTATCTACTTGTAATCCCTCTTGAAACTTTTGGGTACAATTCAAAAGAAGACACTAAGGCTAAGTTATTTTTAAAAGCTTATATATTATTGAGCATAAAATAAAATGAAAAATTGTTTAAGCCTTTGACATGTGGATCATCAATTTATAAAGGTTAAAAAAAGAAAAACGTTATTTTAGTTTTTCACTTATATCGTGTATTTATGAGTTTTGATATTGCTACTACAACTGACAATGAATACTATACTGCGATATTTCAGGAGTTGTAAGATTCTGAAAGCTATGGTGTTGAGTAAGGACACCTAATCTATTTCAAATTAACCAATTTTTTTAAAAACACTATCAAAACAATCACTTTCTCTATTTTGGGGTGTGTTGATCAGTTTTCTTAACAAATTCAAAAAATATTGGTATGAGAATCCTATCCCAATATAGGTAACTACTGCTAATATATAATTATCTTACTAATATTATAAATGCGAAAGTTTGTGAGGTATGGATGTATGTTTGTTACACTTTCACGCAAAAACTACTGAACGGATTTGGATGAAATTTGGCACACAGATAGAATATGTTCTGGATTAATGTATCTATGTAAGATAATTCTTATTAATAAATGATGATATGATATGATATGATATGATATGATATGATATGATATGATATGATATGATATGATATGATATGATATGATATGATATGATATGATATGATATGATATGATATGATATGATATGATTAACACATAGGATACTTTTTTCCCGGGAAACATATGACCCTCGAGAATGCGGGTGAAACCGCGCGGGATAGCTAGTTTAACATATTAACTGAACATTTGCGTTGTTATTTTTGTAAATGTTTAACGAAAATAAAAAACATCGACCCAAAGTGCCTCCTGCATTTTGTGTTTGCATAGCAAAGGAGGGTGGTAATTTTTATTCAAACGAAATCAAGTTGAGAAAATGAACGCAGAAAAGAAATACACGAAATAAATTTGAGAAAATTAAGAAAGTAGGCAGGAAAAAGGCTACGGGTAGCGCACCCAACCCAAATACTTTATCTACAAAGCGATCAATCATATTAAGTTGGAAACCAAAACTTTTCAGTACCCTAATTTAAACATAGGCTGTTAGCAACTTTGTAAAATATGTTTCCACTAGGTATGTAGTATCATCTAGGGTCACTTGCGTTCTGGATATAAATTAATATTGTTTTAACAATAAATTAAAATAAAAACAATTTGCAAATTACTAAGCCCACATTTCAGCACGTGGATGATGATGTTTAATGTAGCAACGTGGTGAGTATCGTTAAAATAATTATCGTTTTATTAGAAACGTTTTCAAACGAGACAATAACGACTCAATTTTGCAGTCACGACTTTACTTAAGAGTATGTCACAAAAAATATAAAAATATTTTGTGAATAAAAATATCTTTTCAGTACCCATTTAGCTTTAACAAGTTTTTGTAGACTGCTTTTAATACAAAATAACAAAGGAGATTTTTTGACTGAAAGCCGCCCTACACACTAGGATAATTAAGTTTCGTACAAATCTTGTGTGTCCTTCTGAGCAAAATCTTTTCGAACTTATACAAAAATACGCAACGTTAACTAAGAATTTGTAAACATAGTAACATTTCAGGTGGTATAGTAAAGGGAAACATACACGGGTGCTTCCTGAAGTATGAGTACTCCAGGCACGCCTAGAATGGCTTGAGGGTTGTACAAACAAAACGTCCGTCTAAAACAATTTGCCTGCTGCCTCGGCAGCGAGGAAGTTCAGTCGACAATTTATGCATTTTTATTGCAGAAATTTTATTATAACCCTTTTTATATAATACTGGTTGTAGTTGCAACTATATTGTGTTTTTTAAAACGCTTTTATAAGTTTCAGCTATATCTACCAATATAACAGAATCGTCAAATATAATTTTCATCGACTTCAAAAGATTGGCCATTTTAGTAGGTATTTAGAGAGTATTTTTCACCTTTATGAATTTTGAAAGATGAAATCAACATTTCAAAATGAATTCTAAATTATATTTCATGCAAAGACAACAACAGGGGATTGAGGTTTTCACAGTCAGGGTCATCGTAATTTAATCATTCGTCATCATCCAATGACGGCCCCTGGTCTTCCTCGTGTCGCGTCATTAGATGCAATTCATTAATCGTGTTTGGTCATTACGATGACCGCCCAAAGATACGCGGTAGCCCCACAGACAAGAGTTCAAGAATCGTTATTTTTTACTTTTTAGTGCAACATTGGAGAAGGTTTTTTTTCTTTATATATGTACGACTAAGTTGGTAGACAAGCATACGGCTTACCTGATGGTAAGCGGTTACCGTAGCCAGCTACCGCTTGCAATACACGAAGCATTGCTCACGCGTTACCGACCCTTCCTCCCTCCCCAATGAGCTCTGTCGACCTTACTCACGCGCAGGAACACAACTTTACACAACATAAAGTTATTTGGCTGCGGTATTCTGCCAGTCGAGCTGCTCTTTGAGCGAATAAACGCTACGCTCTACCTCTCTGAAAATCTTATCAAAAATAAAAAAATATCTAAAGTATTATTTTACGTATCTATGTCGATTAAATATTTACATTATTATATTATACAATGAAAGATGTATTTGCGAATATGATTCAATCTTTTTCATGTATATTATTATTTTGGTTCAACAAAAGATAAAGGTTTCTTGGAACTTGTTTGTTTACAAATATAGTTATGCTTGTTTCTCTGAAATTAATGCATGTAACATTCACTTATATTGTATCAGTTTTACAAAGGCCAAGTAAACAAAACATATGTTGCAGACCAGTAGAACTACATTATTTATAAACTTCGTTGCAGAAAACAAAAACAAAGTTATCGAGGACGTTGCGAAAACATTTAGTTTAGTTTCATCCGTCGTGGAACAATGTTACTTTGAGATGTAGCCTGACAGGCCACTGAATCGAATAATGTAGCAAATAATGTATTGATAAATACAATTTCTGATTTTTTATATGATGAAAATATTTTTATTCCACACATTTTTTTGCTGAAAGTTTCATCAAATTTTAGGTAGGCTATAGGAATGATTTTTTTATAATAATTTTTAATAGTTTCACGCAACTATGTGGCTAGATCATATTTTTTATAAATAATGATTGTCCTATTATTGCTTACTATTTAGTCGCTGAAGCGTAGGAAATGGACAATGAAACTTTTCGAAACCTCTTAATATTATAAATATGAAAAATTGTTACTCAATCATAACGTACATGGCTTTACGTTCTATGGCTGAATTAATTCATGTCGGATTATTAGGTACGATTCATACTTCTTAAATTCTATCCTGGAATGCGGGTAATAACACGAGTTGGTTTGTACCTAATAAAGTAAAGCTCCGTAGATTCGTTTCCAAAAATCAAACTAAAGCTCTTTTTTTACAACTACATATAAATTTCAAGGAACTATTCTGCCAATTTTCATGAAAATGATTTGAAACAATTTAGAAGTTATATCAGAGCTAATTTTATTTTAAAAATTAACTGTCAAACATGGTTTTCGCGCTGAAATGCTAGAATATTCTGAAAATATTGTTTCCCTTCTGAGAATATTGTTGAAAACAGGATAGCTAGTATTCCCTCCGCTCATTTAGGATTTCTCAATTATCCAAATTATAAACGATAATAGGGATTCTTGCTGCGTACACCGTACCCCTGGAATTAATGATCCCATAGGATATGCTTCACTACCTAAAGATTAACGCCCCGTGTTTAGAACACGGAAATTATGGAATGATTAATAGTTTCATGAAGAAATTTATAATCAATGGGGTTCTAATTGCGTTGGAGTAAAAAGTAAGGCTTATTTGTCTAACTAACTAAAATATATCTTTATTTACAACAAATATGTACAAAATACAATCTATAAATAGAAAATTTACTGAAGCCTGCCGCTGCTTCCGATTAACGGCAGGGTTCCCAGAAGGCTGGCAGCGTTTCCTCTTTGGATAGCCAAGCTGACGCGTTGGCGGAAAAAGTTCCCCGCCCGCTGGTCTCCGGAGGTCTCGATCAATTTTGATGACAATTTTTTTTTTATTTATTGAATGATTTGAGATGCTTAAATTGTGTTCGGCCAAGTATGAAAAAAAAACCTAGACGCGCATGTTTTCCATCTCCACAACTAATTGGGTTAATTTTAATCCCAAAAACGCGGGTGTAACCTCGGGGGACAGCTACTGCTCATATATTCTTTATTTAGGGTAGGATTTTGTAGTCAGTTTCTAAGAAAAATATAGGGGCTAAGATTAATATGAACATCGCAAAAAATCTGTCAGCGACAGAATATTGTCCAACATACTAGAGCGAACTTCGTATAAAATTAGGACAAGGTTCATAGTTCGCAAAAACCCAGTGCAGGGTATTATATAACTTTTAAAATTCTCGAGAATGCTGTATTTTGTTGGGCACCGAAACAATCCGTATCGCCGTTACTACAGTGTTGGTGTATTTTCTGAAAAAAAAAAACCTTGGTGCCGATACTGTTGTAAATCGCACTAAACTAATTTTAGTCACATCTCATCTCTTTCTTACGAACATTATTGAAAAAGGATAGAATATATTTAAAGCTGTCTAGTCTTATTTTGCGTGTATTTAGGCGTAACCGCGATAGATGGCGACTAAATTTATATTAAAAACCAGCATTGGACTAATTTGACAGGACTAAATTTACTTGTTCTTTGATAGAAAAAGACATAGTGAGATTAAAATTAGTTTAGTTGTAAACAACAGAATCAGCACCATTGTCAGGTCAAATCAGAAAAGAGCCATTGGGTGTTAATACACCCACAAGCCTCGACGACGTAGTTCAAGAGGATACGATAATATACTTACTTAATTTGTACACTAGTACATTTATCACGTAACTTTGTTGCTAAGCTCTTGATCAGATGGAAAATTACAATGTCAAAAATGCTTCCATCCACTAGCAATGTAGCACTGTTTGCATTGTGCAAGGAAACAGAAAACTGCTCTACTGAAACGGTTTCTAATGAAAACTGATTGAAACTGATTGCAACAAAGGTACGTAATAATCCTGAAAACAACCTAAAAATACAAACAAGGAAAATAAGGTGCTATTAATAAATATAAGGTAAGCACTTCTGTTTGTTTTCGATTGTTTTCACAGCGGTGTTATCGCTTAAGCGATTCCTTCCAAACCTTTGGGTAACAGGATATAAAACAATATGGCAGATGTGACACATAAGAATACACTTAAATAAATAAATACTTACTAAATTCTTCTACATAAATAATAACTATAATAACAACTATATTATATTCCTTAAGACTCCCGTCTTAAGGAATCGCCGGGCTGCGATTATTCCATACAAACGTATTCCTCTGTTTTCTTCCTGAATATTGCCTCTAGAGTCATCATTTTTTTTTTCATATAATTATGTTCTGCTTTGGACACGTCCCTGTTACTTCCTTTTTTTCAGCAACTAATTATTAAAGAAATTATGGCCCTCCAAAAATTACAATAAATGCCTTCTTTTTCCGCCGTGATTAAAAGGACTATCAGACAAATCCGAAAAGATTTTAACATAAAAGAAAGTAATAGGGACCTAGATAACTCCTTACTTAAAATTTTAATGTAAAAAATTGAATCGGCTCAGTTTTCGAGGAGGAAAATGGGGAAAACGAAACGTCGATTTCGTCATTTTTTTTGTGAATAAATCGGTCTGAGCTGCAGATGTCCCTACCGCACATAGCACATAGCATAGCGGCATAGCGCGACGGCTATAGTTTCTTCAAATACCTATTTTTCAAATTCCTCGCAGATGGGAACCCCTCTTAATAAAGAAAAAGTACAAAGAAGAGAGGTAGAGCATAGCGATTATTCGCTCAGACAGAGAGCAGCTTAACTGGGAAAGTACCTCTAACTTACAGAATACCGCAGCCAAATAACTTTTTTGTGTTCCTGCGCGTGAGTAAGGTCGCCAGAACCCAATGGGGAGGGGTAAGGGTCGGTAACGCGTGAGTGATGCCTCGTGTGTTGCAAGCATTCATATGGCTACGGTAACTGCTTACCATCAGGCCGTATGCTTGTTTACCGACTTCGTCGTATAAAAAACCGGCCAAGTGCGAGTCAGATACACACGGAGGGTTCCGTACAACATTAACTAACTCAACTTAGCTATGAAACAGAAGCTGGTGGGTAGGAAGCACAGATATACATCTAAATAGATAACGCGAGTGTATGTACTTCGCGTGTCAAAATTTGTGCAAAAATGGGGCACAATGTTCTTCTTTTGAAACTATTTCGCGCGGGCAGTGAACTCGCATAAGGCTGCATGTCCACCAGAGATGTTTAGCGAGGGATATGTTTAGCTGGCCAATAGGAAAGCTTCATTTTCACTTTAAAAATCTAATGCCAGCCTAACTAAATCAATCTTGTGACATTATGGTAGGTACAAAAAAAGTTACACGCTTGGTTTTCATACCTTTCATGGAGGGACTTGCGTTATCTATTAAGATTTATGTTTGTGGTAGAAAGGTTGATGCAAGGTACATACGGGTATGGTGAGTATGGTTTCCTGACGATGTTTTTCTTGACTGAGAGCTCAGGATTTTGACTGATTTTGTCGAGTTGAGTGGACAAATTGGCTGAGGGAGATATGCAATAAGAACATTCTGTACTATGGGACCAACAAAAGTACTCGATTAAAATAATCATAAATATCCTGGAATATAATGAATAAATGATAATAAATGTATGGAACAGCTCAAATATTTTTGGCAATGTCAGAGTTTGGTCCTTCGTAAATATTTATGAAAAGAAAGGCCTAAAATCGGTGTCACTGAAACAAAATAAGAAATACTTTTCACCTCATTAATAAACAAGATTACATTAAATTAATATATATGCTAGTCGTAAGTACAACATTAGAGAAATAATAAAACTAACAAGGAAACCTTCCATCTTTTAAAGTCGTTAAAATATTCACTTACTCTTTGCAACTACACTGCTAAAATACATACAGTTAGAATAAACAGAACATGTTGTTGAATGTTTGCATGCCATTATCCCCCTTATTGACATTGGGGGGAATAGTTTATAAACAAAATTTCGCATGTACATATTTAGGCGACGCGCTTGGGCGTTAAATTGAAATACTGTGGTACTATGTTATTTCGTTATTTCCGACGGAAAAAAGTTTCATATTATTGGAGCACATGTTTTTCCGTATGCGTTTGTATCTATTCCAATAACCGCCTATTCTACGCTCAAAATTAGTTGAGCGGTAGAGGTATAGCGTTATTTCGCTCAAAGAGCAGCTCGACGGGGAAAGCTCCACCTTACAGAATACCGCAGCCAAATAACTTTATGTTGTGTAAAGTTGTGTTTCTGCGCGTGAGTAAGATCACCAGAGCTCATAGGGGTGGGGGGAAAGGTCGGTAACGCGTGAGCGATGCTTCGTGTGTTGCAAGCGTCCACATGGCTGCGGTAACCGCTTACCATCAGGCGGGCCGTACTCTTGTTTAACGACTAAGTCGCATAAAAAAACTTACTATTGTTCAAATTCAATAATAAAATAGCAGCATTCCACAATAAACCTAGGTTACAATTTTTAGATATAAGACAGTTTTTTTTTTCTCTCATTTTATTTGTTTGATTTAACTATATATAGGAAGGAGCTGACTCTTAGTATACAGGCTTTGCCTACCTTAAGTGTCAGAGACTTCAATTTAATTGAGTGTATCTAATGTGGTCTAATAAAGAATATTATTATTATTTCGTTTATTTATTTTTCTTGACATATTAAATACATTTTTAAATATTTTTATAAAAGTCATTAAATACAAAAAACATTTAAAAATATAAAAAATAGTGTTCCGCCGGTGTCGGGAGCAGGGTCCAAGCTACCGGTGGTTAGGGCTGCAGAGACAGGAACCTTATTATTATTACAATGAGATCTGATTCATCATCGTACAAAAAATAGGTAGGTTCTTGGAAACTTGAACAAAAAAGGATTACAGAAATCCTAATGGCACTTCACAGAGGGACGGCTTAAGACGTTCCGTTGGGAGGAAATGGGCGGGAAGCTTCCGGGAACTTGGCTCTAAACACTACTATTAACTCTGTGACTCTTAGCGTCCTGTATATAAAGTTCAATTTAAAACTAGCTAGACTCTCGGTTTGACCGGATAAGAAGTAAGAAATGTGTAACTCAAAATTGTTCTCAACTTACTTTTAATGATGAAAAAGATTGCTATTTAAAACAAAACAGTACAATATTCTTATAATTTTTTATACAAATTATCAGTAGACCTCTTAACTGATATTGCTACTAAATTTATTTTTATATACTTATATACTTTTTATTTTTCTCTGTATTTTTAACCGACTTCGAAAAGGAGGAGGTTCTCAATTCGGTTGTATTTTTTTTAATGTTTGTTACTTCATAACTCTGTCATTTATTAACCGATTTGGATTTTTTTATTTCAAAGGGTACACTTTCCGTTTGGTCCCATTGTCATCAGATCAGGATTTGATTACTTCTTAATATACTTTGAAGTTGGTTTAAGATTTTTGCAAAACTTTTCAAGTATCAGTTATAAAAATAATTCGACAATCAATCTCTAAAAAAACAACATATCTGATAAACAAAATTGTGCAAATCCGATATCAAAATATTTTTCAAGCATGTGAATTTAATCTTCATTTAATTAACATAAAACAATGCTCAACCTAAATTTAACAACAGAATTGCTTCGTAAACTAAACAGGTCGGATTCTGAGTGTAAAGTTAAACAATTCCAATAATCCTTAGTAAGCTAATCCTAGCCTTCAACCTTCGGTGCGGCCTTTAATTTCCGTCCCCCGAAATACACTATCCACTTTAACTTGACCCCTAATCTTATGTGACGGAGCTGCGATGTAGTGCTTATTTCAAATATGGTAATAAGCACGACATTTCAAGTTACACTGGTAAGCAATGAAGTGGCATGACAATAATTCCCACCTGTTTCTATATTTCCATAGAATTAACTGACTTTGTACTAGGTTTTGAGTTTCATACTTACAACAAATACTGCAATGATAGATCAGTGGTTCTAATTCAAATTCTAAATCATTTATTCAAATAGACTTTCCCAGGCAATTACGAAAAGCCCGACTCTAATACCGGTTCGGAAGTTTGCATTTGCTGAGAAGAGCCGGAAATAAATTCAGCATTTACTCTTTTCTTAGCTTAGATTCATAGGTACATAATACGAGCCTATGCGGAGCGCAGTCGAACGCTCGTTCGAGGCTCCCAAGTCCGTCTACGCTACGCGCATTCGTGCTCCGCTTGTGTTTGGCTCGTGCTCGGTTTGCCTAGCGTAGACCCACCTATACGTTGCATCTTACTACAACGACTACTTGTTTAATTATAGGGCAAATTCTTGCTGTCTGGAGACATCATCTGTCATTATTAGTTTCGAAATAGGTTTTCCTGAGAGCATTCTTATACAATAATATCAAGCCTACTTGCCATTAGAAGATTCACTTAAAAGCATTGAGATGTTAGCTGCAGAATATGATATGCTTTAGACTATTTTTGCTTTTAGTATGGTACCAATCATATCACATACACACCCTCACTAACATACATAATGTATTTTCATATATTGGTCAGTCCCTTTACATAGTCACTGATGTGTTACGAACCTTGAATAATGAAGGGTTTGACCTTTATAGACTTAGAATATCTTTGATGTACTTACATACTATATTATGTATGATGTTACCAGGTGCTTGATATAAGCTACTATACCTTAATTTTACCCAGGTTCTATGGAAACTAATCTTTTATCATTAGCATTTTGTTATTAGTCGAAGAGTTCTCGACACTTTTTCATTAATTAATTTGCATTCTGACACAAAACCAGAAAATGGAAAGCTAGAATACCATGTGGAATAAGCTCCCAAATATCCTATAACATGAGGTTATTCCAAAAGGGCGTGAAAAGATCTCTTTAAGGTCAATAACACAACGACAATGACCTTGGCAACAAAGAAACCCGCGCCCCTTATAATATAGGGGAACGAAACGAGACGAAAGCAATGACAATACTCGTGGCCCGTGAATTGTGAAAATCGCATAACCGATGTCAGTTCAAAGTCAAAGTCAAAGCCATTTATTCAATATAGGCCCTAGTAGGGCACTTATGAAGGTCAAAGCTGCTGAAGTTACCACTAGTTCGTAAGTCGGCCTTTAACTGAGAAGAACAGGCAAGAAACTCAGCAAGGTTACATTTTTTAAATATTTTTTTTGTTCTATCTTACTGGTTCTGGTGGTTGTTGATGGTTTTCTAGATCTGCAAAGCTGACCATCTTCGTGTTAGAATCGGCTGACTACTTGAATCTTTTGAAGTGCTTAGTGTACTGTAAGTGTAAGTGCTTAGTGTAGTGTAAGGGATGGTCACAAAACACGCAACCTTTGTCAATCTAGCCAGACATTTTTCCAAGCTTAAAAAAAGGTACAGTACTTCAAAATAACAGGTATTTGTAGTGTCAGCAGCACAAAGGACATCTGTTTTCGTAACGAAAAAAATAACATAGGTGAAAACGAAACTACAAAGCAAACCTACCGATGAGGGTCAACCAGTAGTGCAATTCTGTTCTTTTTTGACAGCTGACGACGACGACGTCCGTCGTCGCGGTCTATTCTCTATACATTCGTAGTGCGGTGCTACATTTTTCAATTGGTCAATTAATTAATGTTTAATTTTAGGAAGCTCCTATTAAGGTCGTATTATGTATCCATTATAAAAAAAAAACCTGTCACTTTGTGGATCACTTTCATTTATGATAGTTTCTGTGTAATGTTATGATATTTGAAGTAAGTATGTTTTATTACAAATTATTTATTATAAATCCAAGACTGTTCTTTGTCGAAATCAGTCAAAAACAAAGGCCCAGTTCAGCA
This sequence comes from Polyploca ridens, assembly GCA_951394255.1. Classification (NCBI taxonomy): domain Eukaryota; kingdom Metazoa; phylum Arthropoda; class Insecta; order Lepidoptera; family Drepanidae; genus Polyploca; species Polyploca ridens. Next base: position 13,021,414 of record OX596257.1, read on the forward strand.
GAGGACATCTCGTGACAGAATATGATGATGATACTAATTTTATAGTGGTTACAGAGTTGGTATACATATTTCAGATATCTGCAGCTCGGATAAGTCATATTATGGGCATCCTTAAATCAGCCAATGATGAAGATATCTTGGAAAAACGTCGTCAAGCTCAACAGTTGAGACTTTTGGCGAGTAATTCTTTAACTATTCTTGTTGAAATAAACATTGATTAAATTGTGCACAGCACTACAAAGTCAATGCATTTTTATTTACTGGAAATGCTAAAATTCTTCCAAATTCTATATAGAAGTCTTTGATATCTGGCTTATTTTTTATTATTCCTTATAAAAAAATACCTCGTCAATTTAGTAGTATGCACTTACATACGAGTATGTTATTAAACATTATTCGTGAAAAATGTTAATTGTTTCAATATTTTCAAAATATGGGCGCTATATCTAGCTTTCTTTTTGTGAAGTTTAAGTCGTAATATTAAGATAAAGTTAAACCAATGAATAGCCTTCATATTAAACCTTTAAAATTGGTATATTCAGTACATTAAAGTTTTACTAAAATATGAAATAAAATTAGCCTTTATCTAGTTTCCATATCATAAGTTTGCTTAGCTTGGGATTACGACTCAGATCATTAAAATAAATGAAATCCACTCGCAGAGCGCAGTTGATGTTTACAATACACCTTCCAGCCCATTTTAATTCTTTTGACCTATTCAAGTATTCAATTGTTTCGACATGCAATAGTCCGGGAGGTACTGATGCATTTTAGGTAGTATTAATACGCCGATCGATGGCCATCTTTTTCAATAGATCTTGAATGACTAATATGTGAACCACGCATCAGCGATGCACCCGCGGTGGGTTTAGGATTGGAAGGTTACGGCAGGGGTAAACTTTTTTTTTTACAAATTCATGCGAGCAGCTGACGCGTGTTCCCCCCTCCACCATGCAGCAGACGATTTTTTTCAGCTCAGTATTATGTCAAATACTTATGAAACAAGTTTGAGCCGGCGTACTATGTCTTTTTTTTTACTGGGAGTGGCTGATGACGGATGTAGAAGACTTGAGCACTTACTTGAACAGACGGTCGGTTCACTTATTAGTCATATAAGATCAACTATACATTTCAACGTCAGCCGGCTTACTATGACTTTTGTGTTTGCAACGCTACCTCCCGGACTAACCGTCACAACGGAGTCGTCGTCGGTTGCTGTCAAAAACGTTTCAGAATACCAAAGCAGTTCTTTTGTTATTTGTTATGATATGACGTATCCAACAACATCGGAATATGGAAGGATTTTGTTGAATACTTTTTTGAGGATTGTACCTAAACATATTATTTTAATTTCTTAAGTTAACTTAACATAAAAATTGGTAGAATATGAAAAGTGATTTTAAATCCAGTTTTTTATATATTACTAAGTCGTATTAGTTAATAAACAAGCATACGGCACGCCTGGTGGTAAGCGGTTACCGTAGCCGTATGGACGCTTGTAACACACGAGGCATCACTCGCGTTACTGACCCTCCCCCTAGCCCGATGAGCAATTGTGGCAACTATAGCACAGAAGTTCTGGTACTCACTTGGCTGATTACCAACCTCATGTTGAATATTTGTCACCAAGCAGCTGGAGTATTGAGTTTTTTCAGGTTTTGTGTGCTTACTACCTTTGGCCAAATCATCACTCAATATATTGTGATCATGGTCAAGACTGTTTACCTACCAACATAAAAAATGGGCTTTTAAGGAGGTCAAAAATAATATTCAATCTTTGGTAAAATACAAAATGAAAACTATATTTTTTTTTTTACTTGAAATAAGATTTAAAAAAAATATATTGTACGAAAAATAAAACCATTAAAGAATCCTTACTCAATGACTCGCGAAAATAGTATCACGAATCAAGCAAGTAAGGCTGAATTTCTATTGAAAAGTGAAAAAAACGGAAGATTAGTAAAGTATACTTATATAAAATAAATGCGCTTTGTTCTAAAAACTACCTAGGTCTCTAACAAATAAGGTTTAAAATTATGTTCCATCATAAGATGTTATAAGGGTATAAGCTTGTATAGGATATCAAGTAAAGGTGATAAGCTGTGAAAACAAAATATTTTATCTGCGGACATTTTGTCGACACTTTTTTGGTTAAAAAGGGTATATCGAATCTATTGGTTATTTTTAGGTTAGTTTCATGTAAATAAACATTTTTCAGGGAATCTTAAGGTGTCGCTTATAATGAGGGATAGGTAGTAATTTTCTTAATTTAATTTAGTAGTAGAAGCGCTCGTGGTGTAGCATGATTAGCCGTTCTTAATCGATCGGCAAAGTTAAGCTACGCCTGTCGTGGTCGGTACCTGGATGGGTGACCGCCTACTGGTATTTCAAATCGAGCGTTTCCGTGCTTCGGAAGGCACGTAAAGCCGTTGGTCCCGGTTATCACTTATTTGTGATAGTCGTTAAGCTAGTTGGATGCTTCCATGGCGGCTTGAAAAATTCCAACAGTAGGTTGACCACTAGCCTACCTCCACCGATCCGCAGTGGCACGCGTGGTGGAGTATTGCCCATTCCCTTTCACCTTCATTTGTGAAAGGAGGCCTGTGCTCAGCAGTGGGACATTATAGGCTGATGATGATGATGAGGTAGTAATTTTCAGCTCACCAAATGTCGCTAGTTGGAACTGAGATGAGTCTATCTGTCACTGTCACACCATTTAATGAATACTTTTGAAGTATGTTACGATTTACATAATACTATATACCAGGTACCCATAGAATAATAAAACAGTACAGTATTACCCAACTGATAAGGCGCGTCGTGAATCTTCGTTCGCACAGAAAATAAAGTATGGTCCCGAAGATTAACGAAAGAATGCTTAAAACTTACAATCAACCTTAGATCACTACTATAAGGTTCATAATACACTGTAGCTGTTAGTTCCTTCTCAATCGCAAGTCACGCCCCTCCGCACGGCGCGCGCTAACATGTCGGCAGCTGCCGACCAATAGCGTTTTCCCGCGCTTTGAAAATGTACAAAAAGTATCTTCTGCGCAGGTACATCGGTAAGCCATATCAGTTGGGTACTACTGTATCTAGGTTTCGTTTTATTCGGTATCGTTCGTCATAAGGTGGTTACTGGTTACCTAATTTATTGGAATCAACTTATTACCTTAACTTCTTTTATATATTTAGATAAGTAATAAAATATGCTGCAAGTTTAATATTATTACATGACTATTATAGGCTACAGTAACTACTTACCACAGACATAAATCTAAATAGAAAACGCAAGTCCCCCCATCCGTATGAAAACCAAGCGTGTTACTCATTTTGTACCTACCATAATATCACCAGATTTAGTTAGGCTGGTATTAGATTTTCAAAGTGAAAATGAAGCTAAACATATCCCTCGCTACACATCTCTGATGGACATGCACCCTTATGCGAGTTCCCTGTCCGCGCGAAACAGTTTCAAAAGAAGAACATTGTGCCCCATTTTTGCACAGATTTTGACACGCGAAGTACATACACTCGCGTCATCTATAACATTTAGATGTTTATCTGTGCTGCTACCATCTGGGTTGCTTGCGGCCTTAATGGGAAGGCATATTAGCCAGATATTTGAAGGTTTTTGTTGATGATGATGAAACGTATTACGTGTGGTAAGACCCAACACGTTGGCATACATACGTACGCATGGTTTCAGCCTGATTAGTTATGTTTATAACATCGCCAATGATGACAATGAAGTAAATAACATTTTAATTCACTCCCCCGCTACATCAAAGTCATAAATTATAATTTCCATATGAAATAAGTCATACTCTCATGAAATAGGGAGATATCTTTACTCTTTGTACTTTATTATATAAATTGAACGCTGGAACAGACTGTAACAATTTTATGAAACATAAGTGTGTTACTTGGGCAATATATTAGACGCACAGCATTGTGACAGTGTATATAAAGTTTATACTTATTACCACGGTTTTAAGACTTTAAAGCCAGTTTTAGATGATGTAGGTAACAATGTTACGACAGTTAATGTTCAAATGTAACATTTTATGAAATGTTTGTAGTTTTAGATGGAACTGAGAATTATAATTAGTTTTCATTGTTAATGAATTTGACTGCTAATATTATTAATGCCAAACATTGTGTGTATGTCTATCACACTGTAATAACTCAACGGATTTAATTTATACTTATCCTGTGTCCCCTAGATGGGGCAGAGGAAGTCCACAGAAATACTCCATCCCGATCGGTCTTGAGCTTCGCGCTTGATCTCACTCCAAGACTCTCCGATCTTCTTCGCTTCGTCAAGCACATTGCGTTTTTGGGACGGCTGCTCTTTCGCTTCCCTTGGGGATTCCAGTCCATTGTCTGATTGGGTATTTGTTTTGTTTGTAAGGGAGAGTGTGGCCAATCTAGTTTCATTTCTGTTAGTCAATCGGCGTTTCGTGGCAGCGTTTTCGGATATATTTTTTTTGGGCCAGTAGATACCGCGAATTTAGCAAAGGCATCAGTTGACAATAACCAGGAGTTGGAGTGAGATGTACAGACAAACGTACAGACCTCACGTTGGGCCCGAATATCCTGAGCTTAACTCAAGTCAGCTTCTGAGACTGCCACACGGGGCGCAGTTGCGTGAAAGTTGCTCGGGCTATGGTAATCCGAGAAGAGATGTCATATTTAGTTCATCCTGATTCTGACAATACACTACCTTCCATGTTATACTACCAACTAAGGATAATAGATCATACACTGAAATAAAAACCGGCAAAACCGTAAGGAGGAATTTAGTTTGGTCGTAAAATGAATTTGGTTTTACCAAAAAATCCTACATATATTGCTTATACTTTTCCGAGAAAGAAAGTTATTATGAAACTTAAAATAAGGACAGGATTCTATTAGTTGGCCTCAGACTGCTAGTTTCCATTTTCTAGCCGAAAATCTGTCGCCTAATACCTTTTAACCTAGCTGTAAAAACACCAAATAAAACTGAATAAAAATCATAGTGTACTATTTTCCTTCCACTAAGCTCTGACGACCTCTAATGATAAAAACCAGAGCAGAGCCTAGACAGACCTTTTTAAGTACTAAAATACTACATAATATTTAAGTATCACGTATATTTTGTTAGTAGTTAGATTCCCAGATTTTTAACATCTTAACTATTCTAACTTAATCCTAACTTTTATAAATGTGAAAGTGAGTTTGTTTGTTACGCCTTCACGCCTCAACTACTCAACTGATCATCATGAAATTTGGCATGCAGATAGCCTATGGTATGGAGAAGGACATAGGCTACTTTTTATTCCGGGAACGCGAGTGAAAACGCGGGGGACAGCTAGTAGTTACCGTTACAGTTATTCCTTTTAAATAAAATATCCTGTTTGTGTTTCATTCATAAATTATATTTATTTAAATAATTTCCTCAAAATGTTTGTCTACAAAATATAACATACCTACCATTATTAAAAAAAACAACAGCACGAGTTATTTTTTTAATCACATGTCATTCCATGCCTGAAATGTGTTCGTCACATCGCCTTTATTTAAAAAAACAAAAGACTAATAAAAACACGATAGGTTTTTATTTTGGTAAAACTGTTGGTTAGATCTTGGTCCTCATTTTCAGTCTTTGTTTTAGTACTTAAATACATGGTTGGAATCATAATAGGCCAATCCATATTGCACCTTATTTCAGGTTTCTAGGGATAATAGAGAATTATGGTGGATTTAAGTCTTGAAAAGGTTCAACAGTATTTACTTTATCAAAATGATTTTATAGTACAAAGAAAAAGAGTCATGGGATCAAAAGCAACCCTTCCCCGGAAACAACTTGGGATGAGTTACTTTCAGAGAAGTGAAATACCTTAATAACCACATGGAGATATACGAAAACAGGGATCAGTTTAGAAAGGGTTTCCTGAAATTAAATATGGTACAGATTCTGCTATGGATTTACCTTCGTAAGAACGCAGCCATGCTGATCTCCCTTCGTCAGATGTACGCTTTCATTTATTTCCTTGTAAATAAATAAATACAAACATAGGCATGCTTATCTTGAATTTACGACAGACTTCGTCCCCATGTTACGTAAATAATTACAAATTCGCACACGTCAACAGAATTAGGTAGGTTTTCATTAAGGATTCATGTCACAGCTTGCTAATCATGCAAAACTTGGAGGGTCTGAATTCTAGAGCCTTAATTAGGAAGATTTCTGACAAGCGTGATTATGTTGGCCATTTACATCGTCGTAAAAAAAATATTTTATTCAAATACCTATGTTCATCAGATGATACATTCTAAGAGGTAATAAATCAATGAGTTTATTGACAATATTCTATACTTGATTTTTCTCAATAAAATATACATGGTGCATCTATGTCGCAAGTAAAAAAAATAAAAACAATATTATCCAACAAATGTGCAGTTCATTTTCTTTCCATTTTTGCAATGAGCAATTTAACCGAGTATTTACGAAATGCTACCGACGAAATTAAGTGGCTAGAGATGGAGCGTAACAAGGAAAATGCTCTCAAGTTCAACTTTAGAAGTTCTGCTGGTACACATAGAGAAAGATTTTGGATTTGAGGATCTAGGAAAATGGTGCTATGAGTTCCTCTCGATGTTTTATTTCAGTACATGTTCCTAGATTTCTAGCATAATGTATTTAACATGGCATCGGATGTCTTACTACCAATGAAAAAATTAACAAAAAAATTATAGCATTTTTTCTATATACCCACAATTTTACAGAGATAAAAAATAGAGCCACAACCAGCCACAACAAACACCGCAAACCATTTTTCCAAATTTTTACACTTTAGCATCCTATACTTCCTACAAATATTATAAAATTCAAGTGTCGTTACGTTCAAATGGAGTTGTATGAAACTTGGCACCTAAATCATAGTCTGTTTGAAAATATCATACTTTTATTCTTTTAGCTTTCCATTCCGCTTCACTTGCATAGTCTATAATATCGTACAATATTATAGATGTTAACTTTGTGAAGGTACACATGGCTACAGATCAAGCTATACATTTCTAGTATAAGCTTTGTACGGACATCCTATACAATGCGAGATCAGCTTATACTGGAAATCTGTAGCCGTGTGTACACCAAGCAAGCAGTTTGGCAACCGATTTTCAACGAGTGCTACCATGTAGGGTACACAAGTACAGTAGTACCCAACACTCAACTGATATGGCGCGTCGTGAATCTTCGTTCGCACAGAAAAGAAAGTATGGCCCCGAAGATTAACGAAAGAATGTTTAAAACTTACAATCAACCTTATTTCACTACTATAAGGTTCATAATATAGTGCAGCTGTTAGTTCCGTCTCACTCGCAAGTCACGCCCCTCCGCACGGCGCGCGCTAACATGGCGGCAGCTGCCGACCAATAGCGTTTCCCGCGTTTTGTAAATGTATCTTCTGCGCAGGTACATCGGTAAGCCATATTAGTTGGGTACTATTGTAAGCCACTGTACTTCAGTTTCCTCATGATGTTCTACTTGATCTAAATTTTCCACTATCTGGCCCTTACGCAGAAACCACTGCTGTAATCGACAAGAAACTTTTATTAAAAATAACACATAATAATCACTTTATTCTCGCGCTTAAACTTAACAAACTATTAACCAACGACTAAAGTATTTCTCCGCCTTAATTATACATGGCAGTAATATAGTAAGAGATGAAAATTCACCTTAATTTCGCTGCAAGCGAGAAAATAACCCCAACTAATTAAAACGGTGTTAAAGTTTCACCCTGGAGTGTCGTAAAAACTTTGCACCACCACCAACCAAACATTTTATGCCGCAAACATTTTCTGGATAATGACAGCGCTAAACTTTCTGTTGATAACCTACAAATGAAGCTTGTATGGCCATCATTCCGGGATGAATTTGGATAAATAAAATTAAAGTATTTCTAGACTTTTGAAACGGTTGTGGTGTAGCATGAGTAGCCGTTACTGGTGGCGTTTGTTTCATACAAACGTAAGCCTCAGTTTCCTCTCTGGATAATGACACTAGAGTAATGATTATTTTACCATGCAATCTGTAGGTACCACTGTATGTCGCTCAGTTGTGTTTTTCTCCATAAATTAATTATTATAAGAATTAGGAGCCTTCTAAAATCACAAAAACATACCATTTTTAATGCCCTTATCAGACGTCCAGCGATCAAATTTGACGAATATAATAAAAGAAACGAAAACCGATAGACATAGCCAATCAAATCAAATCATGAATGACGACCTAGCGAAGCGGCCGCGAGTGATCAACAGAATTTACCGACTGATAACCGACGGCTCTGATGCTATCTCTCTTTTTTCGCAGTCAAACATTACGTTGGATGAAACAACAAGCTTTTAGACTATGCTCGCGTTGAAGTTGCGCCGGCCACAGAGGGCCGCCTTAATGGATCGGCAAAGTTAAGCTACCACCATCGTGGTCGGTAACTGGATGGGTGGCCGCCTAGTGGTATTTCAAATCGAGCGTTTCCGTGCTTCGGAAGGCACGTAAAACCGTTGGTCCCGGTTATCACTTAATTGTGATAGTCGTTAAGTTGGATGCCTCCTAGACGGCTTGAAAAATTCCAACAGTAGGTTGACAACTAGCCTACCTCCACCGATCCGCAATGGGCAGCGTGGTGAAGTATTGCCCATTCCCTTTCACCCATTTGTGAAAGGAGGCCTGTGCTCAGCAGTGGGCCTTTATAGGTTGATGATGATGATGATTTCTAGACTTCGTTTACTTACAACATACAAGCTTATATCATTACTTAACACAGTTTGTGATTTTAAGCATAAACCTCCAGACTTTGTCTATCAGCTTAGGCTAAATCCAGACAATATCCACACAGAACAAAAGCTTATCTCTATCACTTTATACGGTTCCAAAATCGCCTAGAAATTCGGTTAGCCTTATGAGTTTCCATGTAAACAATGTTACTAGTTAATTTATTATCACACATGCGTTTACAATGTATAAACTAGCCTATTTGACTTTTAACATAACATTTTCTTACTCCTAATATTGTTTAATTAGTTAACTAAAGCTGGCACACATAGGCAATTTCACGATAGGATGTTCTATTACATTATTGCTTCTAATCAGTCAATCAAATCTAATGGACAAACGCAAAAAATACCACTCTATATTTATGAGTAGTACAAAAGCAAAACAATAACTGTCTGCTTCATACTCATAAGCTTGACCGCGCGCGAGAGAGACGGACAGATTTTTCATGATGCGCATGCAGTGCGACGTCACGGCTCGCGCTTATTCACAGACACTACACAAGCGAAACGTGTAAATGCGTTGAACGTGCCAGCTTTAGTTAGTCGACCTGTAGTGACGTAGAATGTTGTGGCAATGATCGTGGGTTCGAATCCTTTTACCAGTTTGAGCTTTTGATGATAGAAAATAGTGAAGAGAGCATAAAGCGGTGAAAGAGTACTTTATACCCGCTTGGTTGGCTACCACCCTCCAGTTGAAAATCTGTTACCAAGCATATACTCGTGTCTTCTGAAGGCTGCAGTTAAGAACCAGTTCCCTTTAAGGCTTTATGTGCCTTCCACCTTCAGCCACGTCATCACTTACCATGTTCGCCAAGACTAGCCTACTTAGTACTTAGCTAAGGGACTAATTGGGAGTAGGTAAGTATTATACTTAGCTAGTCCCATAACTTGGTGCGGTCAACGTCAAAAGTACGTTGGCATTTTAATACCCTTTCATAATACCTAATCTATTGATACTCTCTTGAGTTTGTATGAAAACTGTGAATTGCTTAATATGATACGGTACTAGTGATAAGCTATTTTTGACGCTGACTCAAAGAAGCCTTTCGTATAAATTAAACTCAATATAAACATTTAAAAACGGGAACCTAACCTTTGGTAGTTAAATAATCTTCATCTTTAAGTAATAAAGTTATTTTGTTTTAGCGGCACAAATCATTGCTCGCAGATTCATTATTCTCCAAGGTTTAAAATGAGCGTTGATAAATAAAGTGACAAAGTTTCCAACATCAACTTTTAATGAAATTATTTAAAATTAACAAATACTTTACAAAGGATTATATACATTTTACAAGATAACACTTGCTTTAAAATATAACACAGCAAAACATATTTTAAATTGGGAAATTATTTTGTGCTAAATTTATCATATTTTGTCTAGAGCGACTTTCGTTATGGAGTTAAAAAATGCCTGGAGTCTTTTCAGTAAACCGGTGGAAGAGTTAACTGTATCTTTCATAAGTGCCTTATCATGACTTAAACTGAATAAATGATTATTTCATTTTGATTTTGGATACTGTCGTATTAAAATATCTAGAAAAGTAAACCACGATCATAGTAATTTTAAGTATGATTTATTATACCTCATGATAGAATAAAAATGGTCACAGTTACAAAGTCAAACTGAGATGTAAAAGTTTTGAAGTCTTGAAGTCTAGTTCAGAAGACAAAGTCAAACTACTTAACCAGTGACATTATTATCTTATTAAAATTAATGAAAATCCATTTGAAACATTAACATTATTTAATAGCAAAGTTTATTTGAGTTCGTGACGTGATACATTAAAAATAATAAGGTATTATAAAATATATAGGTATCAAAAAATTATGAAGGAATTGTTTTAGACTAACCTTCTTATTAATAATTGCTTTCTAACTAAATCAGTGTAAAATAGTGTGCCCCGTCTCACTCTTTCGATCACCAAATGTCACCTGCCAGATAAAGACTTAGCTAATCAACGTTTGATAACTTTATTATGAATAGCATTCAGGCAATTAATGTAGAGAATAGCTAACTGTTTATGAAATTAATTATTAACGATGGCCATAGCTCGTAGAGTTAGTAAGCTGATGTGGCAATGGGCAGGCCACATCGATCGAAGAGCCGATAATCGATGGGGAAGAAAGGTTCTCAAGTGGCGACTACGTACAGGGGCCCAATTCTCACTTCCCTCGAACTAGCCTTCGAATCGAATTTACGGTTCGAGTCCTATTCGACTGAAAAATTTCGAGGGGCGGAGTCAATTCGAACGGTCCCGACCAATCAACGCTCTAGCTGACTGGTTTCCCTTCTAAATATGCCGGCCTTGAAATTGCCAGAATAACGTAACGTTCATAAAAGTTAGAATTCGTGCTTTTTTCGATCGAGCGATCAGTTTCGATTGGGTGAGAATTGGGCCCCTGGTGCGCGCCGAGCGGGACGACCTCCCACCAAGTGGACCGACGACCTGATCAGAGTCGCTGGGCGCCGCTGGATGCAAGCGGCCCAGAAGCATTCGAAGTGGAAATGGGGGAGCATGTTCAGCAGCATGATGATGATGATGATGATTATTAAATATTCGTGCGCTGCATTTTGCAGTAGGTACTAGAATTCATATTTTGTGCTATTTGGCAACAGTCAAACTAGGCTTATATGAAAATCACAATGACTGATGAAACAAAAGAAATAACAATAAGCACATCAACGACTGTTTCTTTCTTTCTTGGTTCTGATTTACAAAGTTGTTAAGATTTCAAGCAAATATGATATCCGTGCAAAAATATCAAAAGGTTTCATAACCTTATTTTTATATCTCAGAAAGTCGCAAAGAGACGTGAGCTGGTTGCGTTCTGCATTTGAAATTAGTCTGCTAGAAAATACATTTTGATCGAAAATCGTTAAAAGTCTTTAACTGCATTGCCTAGGTACATATTAAAGTGCTGAACTAGTAGCCTCATCAGCTTGGCGATCATCCAAAAATGTTTCCGCTATAAAGTTTATTTATTTAAAATTGCTTTTTAAACATTCAACATATTACACGGTCCACTGATTTTTATTATTTGTACTCAATCCATGTTTTTTTTAATATGCTGGACTCTCGTAGATAATTGTGAACAAGACGCGTCAAGTAAGCCAGGATAATATATCTGTATTTTCACGACAAATAATGAGAGTATAATCTTTTTTGGTAGCACATCAGATGTCAAAGTTTAAAAAACTCACAAAGATTATTAAAAGGTCGTTTATTATAATTATGATAAAATTAGCTCTAACAAACATAATTAGAAAATACAAATCATCAATAAAATATTTTCAATTAGGTAATGTTAGTTTCAAATTCCATTAAATGAATGTTAGCACAACCTTGGAGTTGCTAGGTCCAAATTCCAAATTATAAATTACAAATTGATTTTGCGGTTAATTCGGATCATTTGCAAGCGATTTGTCGATATCAATTTATCTGTTTCCCATTTTATGTTAAACATTATATGAGATTGGGAACACTGCAGGCAGATAATGAATTAATGATTCTGGTAAAATTGACACTGATGAACAAATGGACTGTGACCAAAAAATAAACATGCATCAAAAATATATTCATAAATTAATATTTGAAAAGACTCCTAAAATATACATGAAACTGAATGTATAGACAGATCTATCTGAACAGATCATAAAATTACACGAAATATATGAAGAAAAGGAAGATTCACAGAGAGATTAACTTTATTACAGTAACCTGCTTGATTTCTGGTGTAGATAATACTGTGCTGTCAAAGTTATACAATAAAATGTGATCACTACTTCCAATAGCTGAGGTCAATGACCACATAACTTTCCACCCTTACACCTACTGATTAATATTTACATATTATTTCGAATCAAAAGATTTCAGAACTATTTACATAAATTTTGATTCAATAAATTTGCAACAATAAAATAAGACAAATTACTATCTCTTATTGGAAAAAGTGAGTTAAGTTTTCTTTTAGAAAAGTACCCTATACTAAAATGTCTGCCCCGAGGCATTAATATTATCAATAAACTTATTTATTATATCACATTTTTTACATCCATTAATATTTACATTAAAATCTTTGTAATCCAAAGCGGTTTAATTACGTAATATCATCGTATGTGGTTAAATATGTATATATTTAAATAGTCATATTTACAATACTTGATCATATGAAGATTATGAAAAATATAATAAGAGCCTTAGCAAATGAACAATTTAATATTCCCTTTTGAGAGAACAAAGTAAATACTGTATAAATTTAATTTCTTCTGCTATTTACAAATGAATGGTCCGTATTATTAATATAACCAATGGGAGCAGGAAAATTGTTTTCTCTGCGTCTATTCTTGTCGATTCAGAAGATTGAATTAGGTTTCTATAATCTTTCGCTTCATTTTGTGACGGGTATGTGTATGTTCTATCGGTAACGCTTTTGACATCTTGCGGACACGGCAACGCTTCAATTGGGATTTGTAATAGAGTTTTCTCATTCTCTCCGTGAGATTTAGGTTCATCAACGTAAGTATCATCTATTTCCTCTTGAAATATATCATCAGTATTATCCGTATAATCTTTCGTTTGACTTTTGTCATCGATATTATATAAATCGTTTGAACTGATTACGGTTCGTTCAAAGTAAGTAAAGTGAGAATTTACAGATGGATCAGCGAATTTGCAAATGAAATTTTCTAAAGACGTCCTCACTTTGATGCTCTTCGCCTCGTGCCGAAGCTTATGCATCCAAGCCAGGTGACAATCGCATGCGAAGTCGTTCCCTGTAACAATTGAAGTCTTAATTAATTCTCTAATTGAACTAATGGCCACTTTCAATTCGCTGTCTGCTAAAACTAATTGATTTTGATAATTAGAAGAGATATTATCTTTAAATTAGGCGATATAATTAATTCTGTCCTCTAATTACTTGTGCTATTACGAAATGTTCATCAAATTATTGCTTCTGTGTACCTACGCATTTACAAGCAAGCTTTAAAGCTTTTAATTAACATCGCTTTCATATTTAAAAATAAGCAAAATTAACAAATTAGGTACTTTCTTTAAAAAAAACATGGCCGTACATCTTATAAGCTCGAGTACAGTAAATATTAACATTCATTTTCAAATAACATGTTATTTTTTTACTATTATGTATCTTTTACTTCCTTATGCCAAAATTTAATAAAAGTGATTTATTTATTACTTATTTGCAAAAAAGTAAAGATTGACACTTACCATCCAAATAGATGTAACTATTTTGATTCTTCAGATTATCGTAAATAGGGCGTAAGTTATCAATCGTGAATCTCTTGAGCTTATTATATCTTAAATCTAAGGCTGATAGGCCTCTAACGCCCTCAAACAGCCCATTGGCTAAAGTTACAAGCTTATTGTGACTTAAACTCAATTTCTTCAACTGAGATAATCCATCAAATGTTCTCTGAGCTAAAATATAGATTTCATTGTAATCCAATAACAATGACTGTAAATTCCACAGTTCAGTGAATGTGAATGAATTGAGTACAGCTAATTTGTTTTTTCTTAAGTCTAGACGTTTCAGGTTAGCTAGACCATCAAAACACTCTTTATTAAGTTCGCTTATATTATTCCTATCTAATTCTAACTCAGCTAAGTTGACTAGATGTCTGAATGCTCCATTTTGAATAACACTTATATTATTACTCGTGAGATATAGTTTTTGTAGAGCAGGCAACTCATAAAACGTCTCAGTGACAAGTTCTGTTATTTTGTTCTCATCTAATGTCAGTATTGTTAGATTTGGCAAGTTGTAGAATGAATGTTTACTAAGAGATATTATCTGATTCTTCGTGAGTGTGATTTCTTGGACTGATGTAATGTTTACAAATGTGAAGCTTTCTATCTTGGGTATCGAGCTGTATTTCACGCTGAAATGTTTCAGTTTTCTCAGATATCGTAAAACTTTTGTCGGTACGAAATCTAAACCGCCATCTGCTCTTACATTGAATGCCAACATTTCTATATTCGATTGCGAAGTGAAACTCGGCCATAATGGATCTGATTTTTCTATACCACCATTGAAAACCCAACATTCTGTTTTAACTGCCTCATTGATTTCTTGGCTGTATTCACAGTAGCAGTGTACTTTTGAATCTCTATCACTGATGTCACATATATTGGTGGCCGCTGGTATATACTTTTCTTTCTGCTTTCTCCTATTAGCATCAAGGGCTTCTATTGCAAAAAGCAACAGTAGCAAGGTAGCGGGTACCTTCTGAGCCCGCATACCTTCTACCTGCAACAAAAATAAAAACCAAATGTTAGACATATTTGAACTTACCCTCTGAACGTTGAACGGTGGATGAACAATGTTATAATTTTGTTTTTCTTCTTCGAATATTTGCGGTATATTACAGATTCGAAGTGATATTGTGAGGAAACAAATTTTAAGGGAAATTAAAAAGGGGCGGCGTGTGTTGTTGCGAATTTTCAATTACGAATATCCAAATCCGGGACGTTAACGCAATATTAATGAAAGATATAATAAACGATTCGTAAAGTATTTTAATTAAAAGCGTTTCATATAAATGACTGGAGATTAGCTTTTGTTTGCGACTTTGTGATAATTACAGGTTTATTTATGAGTATAAAGTGCTATATAATAATATTCGTGTCCTTGTGAATAATGGAAAATTCCGGGGCCGTTCATTTGGCTTCAGGTTAGTGAAAAGAATAGAACATAAACTAGTTTTATTTGTCGAGATGAATTGACCTGAAAAATAAGGTTTCCTTTCAGTTGACTTGTGTCTATTGTTGTATCATTATTTCTTGCAATACAATACTTTTATGAAACAGCAATTACTGCAATGTTATTTGTTAGGTTTAAATCCGTATCAATATTATTGTGAATGAGTGTAAACACGCGCTAGATAAAATAGTTTACCGATAAACTGACTGACATTGGGCGATAAAATAGTTTACCGATAAACTGACTGACATTGGGCGATAAAATAGTTTACCGATAAACTGACTGACATTGGGCGATAAAATAGTTTACCGATAAACTGACTGACATTGGGCGATAAAATAGTTTACCGATAAACTGACTGACATTGGGCGATAAAATAGTTTACCGATAAACTGACTGACATTGGTGCCGATTCTGTTGAAATTGCACTTAACAAATTTTAGTCACATCACATCTCTTTCTTCCAAACATTATTGAAGAAGGATAGAGCATATTTAAAGCCGTCAAATTAGTCTTTGCCGTCTTCATTTGCGGGTATTTAGACGTAACTGCGATAGATGGCGACTAAATTTATATAGAAAACAAGCATTGGACTAATTTGACAGGATTAAATTTCTTACATCCTTTTCTTATGATCTTTGTTAGAAAGAGACATAGTGAGATTAAATTAGTTTAGTTGTAAACAACAGAATCAGCACCATCAGATAAGATTTGATTACACCGTAATGTGTACAGACATACCATAATTTTTTTAAGAGGCTCTAATAAAGTCTTCTCATTGTTTTCAAGTCAAGATCAACTATGTTCTGATGTAAATATTTTAACCAACAATTTGATTTTACAAAGGGATCTAACGGATACTAATCTAGCCTTGTTGTATGATAATTTCAACGGAACGCGACCAAGTTGACTTATCACTAAAATCCGTCAATCAACTCAAAATAGTTTACACACAAAACTATTACACAAAATTGTCTAAATTTACACATCACAGCAAACTATTTAACTTCGAGATGGGTTGTTAATTAACTCAGCAACAGCCTCTGTACAAACATGAAGGGGAAACGAGGTTCAACAAAGGAGTTTTACATCTCCTAGAATAAATTATTCAACATGTATTGTAAGGAAATTTGCTTGGAATATATGGTAAATTGTGCGTAGATAAAGGCATGTTATTTTTAATAAATAATACGTAGTTTGTTAGTTTAAATTAGCTTTTTCTAGCGTTGGTTTCAAGAATAATAGCTACAGGATGATGCTTTCTCTAAACAACTGCCTTTTTAGAACCGGACATTTTATGTAGAGTCAACTGTATTAGTCTAACGGTCTTACTCATAAAAATCTCTTAAATAACGGATTAAATAGTATATAGCTAAATACTATTTAAAATGTTATTCAGTGTTTAACTTTTCTTTACTCATAAACGCATTTTAATCATGATTTAGTAATTGAAGGATTTAAAGAGCAAAAATAATATAATATATGGCGACACCAGCGTCAAGACCATAAATTTGACAGTTATGGAGGTTTTAAAAAAAAGAAACAGCAACAATTTGAAAAGTTTTATTATGTGTTTTATGATAATATTATATTGTATATGATCTGAACCTCGGAAAAAGCTCCAGTGGGTTTCGGGGGCGATTACTCGATCTAGCTAGGTTTCATTGTTAGAAAACGTAGTTTTATCTGTGTTTTCAGGCAATGAAAAACTGCCAAAGGTAAATTTCGCCACCATTTACAAGGTTATCATAGCCAGGTGGGAAATCGGGCGGTCCCGAAACCAGAAGACCCTGTTCGAGTCCAGATGATAATATTTTTCACTTTTTTTTTTTCAAGTTCTTTCGTGAGAAAAACTAATATGATTTACCAAATAAAAAAAACGAGCAAAGCTCGGTCATCGAGGTACAAGTTTAAGTAATTTATATAATTTATGGTGTTTCTGTATAATCTAACATCATATACCCAGCTTATTTTCGGAAATCAATGAAAAATATTTTACAACAATCAAGCAGCAGCTGTTTATTTGGCGGCCATTTTGCTATTTAGCCCGTTAAACAACGGTCGTAGGTGGTTTAATTTGACAGCTCTTTAAATAACGGTTTAAGTAGTGAATAAGGATAAATAGCGTTTATGAGTGAAGATTTTTTTAAATAACTGTTTTAAGTATGACTTAACTTTAAATAGCGTTTATGAGTAAGGCCGTAAATGTCCAAATTAAACAATCAATATAAACAACTTATCTACAGCTGTGACTTAATATTAAAAAAATAAGTAACATAG
The DNA here is from genome assembly GCA_951394255.1 of Polyploca ridens. Lineage (NCBI taxonomy): Eukaryota > Metazoa > Arthropoda > Insecta > Lepidoptera > Drepanidae > Polyploca > Polyploca ridens. Next base: position 13,039,237 of record OX596257.1, read on the forward strand.
ATGTAAAAAGTGTCTAATGAATATATAAATATCAATCAAAAAAACATTATACATATTTCTCTTCGCTCAACAAAAAATTATAATATGTTTCCTCACGGTAAAAGTGCTAATGAATGAATAAATAACAATCAAAAAATCTTTATACTTTTTTTATTCATCCATTTTTACAACAGTCTACATATTATAACACGTTTCCTCATAATGGTAGTATAATAACACGGTAACTGTGAATTAATATTAAAAAAATAAGAAACAACTTCATAGGTAAAAGTGCTAATGAATGAATAAATATCAATAAAAAAATCTTTATACTTTTTTTATTCATCCATTTTTACAACAGTCTACATATTATAACACGTTTCCTCATAATGGTAGTATAATAACACGGTAACTGTGAATTAATATTAAAAAATAAGAAACAATTTCATAGGTGTAAAAGTGCTAATGAATGAATCAAAAAATCTTTATACTTTTATTCATCCATTTATACAACAGTCTACATGTACATGTTTCCTCATAATGGTAGTATAATAACACGGTAAAATTAAAATGTCGTTGTATGCACGTTCTAATTGCAAGCTGTGGTTAGATTCACTGTAGCGTTTGTCCTCCTATGATTAAACGCTTAGGTCGATCTTGGGTCAGTTGCGGTCAGCGCTACCGATACTACACCATCCTGTATACAAATGTACATGAAGAGTACTAGTAATGCAGTTTAGGATCATGAATTCTTGCTTAGAATTATATAGATACGCAGTATATATTGATGATTTCAGTAACATTGCTATAGCTAATTAGGGAGGGGAAGGTTGGGTAATGCATTAGTGATGCCCTGAGTGTTGCAAAAGTCTATGGGCCACGGTAACTGCTTACCACCAGGCGGTGTGCTTGTTGTCTTTGTTGTACTAACAAAATATATACACATTGAAACCAGAATTGTTTCGAACTGTGCGGGCTAAAAGGAGTTTTCTTCCGCGGACGCTCAGACTGTGGAATAAGCTCCCCGCCGTGGTTTTCCCAATGGAGTACAGTATGGGGTTCTTCAAAAAGGGTGTGAAGAGATTTCTTCACGGTCGGCAACGCGCGAGTGATACCCCTGGTGTTACAAGTATCCATAAGCTACGGTAACCACTTACTATCAGACGGACCGTATGTTTTTTTGCCACCTTAGTGGTATGAAGAAAAATGTGATTGAAAATTTTGTTTCTGAATTTTTAAATAATGTGATGTTATAAAATATACTTTTCATAAAGAAAACTAATTCAATATATACATTTTACAGGTAACTTAAATTTACAATATGTGTATGTAAAGGTTAAATCGTTCAAGATGTAAGGATAACAGATTTTAGTTCCAAGACACAGACATACAGCGATGCGAAGCGCCCCGACCGCCGCGCTGCGTCTATATTTTGAGAATGGAGCGCGTGTAACCGGCCTATTCCTTTTGAGACACTGCGAGTAACCTACCTTTCCCAGAATCATTAGACTATTCAAAGAGACAAGCATGAATAGTGATTTATTTATGAAAGATTTGCGTAGGATCGTAGATGTTGAGACAAGATGACAAGGTCAAGCGGCTGCCCAGAAAATGTAATCAATAACACAATATTGTAGGCGACCCAGGTTTTAGGTATTTGCCTATTCATTCTGGCTTGAAGATCTCGAGCTAAATTACAAAAAGAAGCTTTAAATTAAATTAACTAAAGTACTATAATTGTACAATAGAACCAGAACGATAATTTTTTTGAGCTTCATGTTTATTTTCTATTGACTTTTGTATAGGCATAGTCTGATATATTCCGTTGAAACAACTTTCTAGCATAGGAGTTTTCTCTAGGTTTAATTTTGAACTCTATTGTAATAATACAGGATAGTTTTTTAATCACTACCTTTATAATAGTTAGGGAGTTAGGATTATGCGAATAATTTTTATGTACAAGATTTAATAATACTGTGTAATCTCTATTATATAAAAATTAATCCCGATATCCCTTGGTCACGCCATAACATGAGAACGACTTTACTGATTTTATCCATCGATGCTTTTAAAGTTTTCTGACACTCTGGAAAAGGTACTTACGAAAAAAAAATTAAGAATGTTAAATATAAAATTTAAGAAAACTTGACGGTATGGTAAGTTAGGATATCCCTCGGGTACGCGGGTGAAACCACGGGGCGCAACTAGTATTACTTTACAATTTATTATGCATTTCCAACCATTATGACACGTAATTAACAAAAATCACAAAAAAATAAAATATCAGATTACCATTTTTTTTAATTCAGTGATAACTCAAATAAGTTAGACTTTGTATTATTCTCCAACAGTACCTACTGTTTAAGATTTAATGATATAATCAAAATTTGTCACTTTGTATCGTATCAAAAGATATCTCTTTAATGGCCTGTTTATAACGATGTCTCATTAATGTGGCTATCAAAGTCAAAGTAGGCCTAGCGGTAATTAAGCACTTTGCAGATAAAGTGGCTTTCAACAATTTAAAGTTTATTATAAAGTTGTTAAGACTAATTTGCATACATTTATAACTTTATGGGAGCCAGTAAGCTACAACAGTGATTTTAGTTATATTTGTTAATATATTTAAGATGATAGCTAAGTGCTAGTGACGTTAAATGCGGTGACGGTCACGGGTTCGAATCCTACAATGAGCTAACGGGTTTGTTCGCGCACAGATTTATTATCAAAATATAACATATTAATATTACATTGAATTTAGTCCGTGAAAGCTTAAAAAGAATAACATATTTAATACTTTTTATTCCGGAAAATCAAACAAACCTCCGGGAACCCGCGGGGGATGGCTAATTAATAATAATTAGATGTGGTAATGTGTAGGTATTCAAAGTGCCTGTGAATATGCATGAGGACGACCTTGTACCTACTTTTAGTGACATCTAAACAGGGGCCCAATTCTCGCGACCTTCAAATCGAACTTATGGTTCGAGTCCTATTCGACTGTAAAATTTCGAGGGTCCCGATCCCGAGGTTTCGAGGGGACCAATCAAAGCTCGAGTATACTTGTTTTCTGTCTAAAAATTTCGCCCTCAAAATTGCCAGAATAACGTTACGTGATTTATACTCGAATAAAGTTCGAATTCGTACTTTTTTCGATCGAGCGATCAATTTCTACCTTCTAGACCATGGGCGTCGCCAGAGGGGGGGACGAGGGGCAGCAAGAAAGTCTTCAGTCCACTCATTTGACTTGCTTGATCTTTGTACCGTTCGTTCTTACCCCTTTCGCACCTGAATAATACGATAGTGAGTTCATTTTTTCTAAAATTCTACAACGTAGTCTACACACCTGTATGTCACGAACGTGCTATGCACTTTCTAGAAGTTGTGTGAATGGTATACTTTTAGAATATTGTTTCCCATGATACTACACACATAATAAGATTTTATAGAAAAAAAAGATGTGGACGGAAAAAATCTCAGATGCGAAAGGGTACAATCGCTGCCGCTGTAGGGAGAGCAAGTAAGACTCGCAAGTAAAACTTCAAACAAGTGTGAAGCTTCATGTGCTCTTGAAAGTATCTAAAATTTCACTTTTCCCATACTCCATATATTAAATTGGCCCCTAGGCCATCGGATGGCGATGCCCTTGTATAAATGCCATTGGCACTAAAAAGTTCGATGCAGACGATAAAGTCTTCCTTCTCAACCATCAAAGATACACTATACATTTCCTATTATCCTGAAACCAACTCCAGCGTAACAAAGCTAATCAGTCTAGCAAATTCATCATAACAAGAAATTCCCTACAAGTTACTAGCAAGTCAGAAATGTCCTCAGTTATGAGTTTCGGTTGAATAATTTATGATTTGGTATGCCGCACCATTTGTGCTTGTGATGATGGAAGACCCTTCACAAGTGTCTTTGTTAATAGTTGTAAAAACTTGTGACGTCATAGTCAAGATTGTCTCGGGAATTAATTGTTGGGAGGGTAGTTTCTGTTATAACCGCTTGCGGTCAACTCGTTGCGTAAGTTTAGTTTCTTATTGTTTTTTTGTGAGGAGTGGTGTAAAATTAAAAAGAAAATAGATATTTTTTTTAATTTACAAGATTAATTCATAAATTTACAACGTTTAAAGCAACAAGGACTATTTTTTCTTTGTAGTTTTTTTAACTGTAACTGGTCTATTTATTTGATTCCTGCACGTTGCTAATTGAAATGGGAAGTAATGTGTTGAAAAATAATTTTATGCTGGTTACGAAACTTGATGTCATTATAGTATGGATATACAAACCTAAAAAGAAATAGAATCCGTCTTGATTCTATTTCTTTTAAGGATTTATCAATATAAAATGTAAAGATATATTATACTGCCGAACACAATAGGGATGTTGTCTGGGTAAAAATATAATAATTCTAATTAGTCCGTCAGTTAGATTATCAAAAAATATTGGACACGTATTTTTTGCTTTACCAAATCATTAACAATAGACGAAGATAAAGCGCGACTAAGTCTGGGAGTGGGGGCTCGTGACGTCACTTGTTACTAAAAAGTGTACCACACCGTGACGTCACGCGGAGCTTCAACACACGATATCTTCGTATTTTCTTGTTTAATTGACAAAAGAATACGTGTCTAATATTTTTTGATAATATAAATGACGGACTAATTCGTTTTTTTTCAGGAAAGTAGCCTATTGTGTTCCAATAAACTATCAGTGTAGTAAAAATTGATAGATTTGACTGTTTTGACAGTCTACTAATTCAATAATGTCTAAAATCATTACGCACAATAGCTCAGTGGCAATGGAGTTGAAATGGGATCGTGTTAGAAAATCATTTTTTGATATAAAATAGCAGACTTGGCCCCTTGTATATTCAATTTGACTTTGATTATAGATGTTTTAATCTTTAAAGTCTGAAAAATTGATCATTTCACTGCCGGCTCATAGCTACAACCTATGTTGATGACATTTGATCGAGCTCTACCGATACGTCATTCCTGTCTGTGATGGATATAGGTTACTCTGTATTCCGGGGGGCCGCGAAAATAACAGAAAACAGCTTCCAATCATTATGCTATTTTTAACAATCTTCTTTATAGAAGATCGGTAATTTGTGGGAACTTCTCATGGAGTTACTTCCCCAGTCCGGGTGCTCAGAATTTTGTACGGGAGAACCAGCTAAATAACCCTATCATAAGTATAAATTATTACTCGAATACACAGATTTATTCACATAATGAATCTTATTTTACGTTACGTAACGGAAACATTGACGTAACGGAAACATTAAGAAGATATAAAGTGCAAAAATCCACCTTCGAATATGTCACAAATACGGAAAATAACAGGAAACCATGATTTCCTGGAGAACTGTTGGTTTTTGAACGTAACTAGCATTATAAACTTGTAAACATTATTTCCTTTTCCGCATCCCTTCCTTTCTACATGCACCGAAATATATATGTGTGCGTCACTCATACACGCGCAACTGCATCGTACAACGACAAAAATCTCCATTACTTTAATGTCTTCAACCGCAACACACTAACTTTCGTCGCGCGTGATTAATCGAAACTTTAAGGGTCCATCCGCCTCCAAAATATTCCAAATATACTGTGAAACGTGTAATTAACATGATCCAAATATAGTGCTGTGTACATTTATGAGTTTCCAACAATTTAAGAAGAAAAATTCACTCGCGCTGGCCGCGCGAGTCGCCCACGATTTGTCCACGATATGGTGGCATTTTGAAGAACGTCGCTGAAAGAGATTTATCAAGTAAGTGCATGTGTCCATCATTCTGCAGCCTGTGGAACCTTTCTTGATACTCCAAAAGCCCCAGCACGGCTGCATTTCCTAGCCCCCCAATATTCTTTACAAGTACCTAAATCTTTAATTCCAATTTAATACCTATTTATGATACAGTCCATTAAACCGCTAACTAAAGTGAAGAAGAAGTCAATTGCTTCTCCATTTTTTTCTGGTCACTTCGATCCGGATTATAACCATTTTTCTGGTCAGTATTTTTTCTGAAATTTTCGCTTCAATAAACTTAAAGGACACCTTATAATCTCGTTCCCTACCTATAGTATTTATTTGTATTACATATATACTTACGTATATTCATTACATTTATATTTATTACTCGCACAATATAGATAATATATTTATGCCATATTAATTAAGATAGTTTGTCAAATTTTTATTATTTCTACACCCCGCTTTGGCAAGCTATTCTTATTTTTTTTCCCCGCATTAATACTGGTATTGAATAATTATTAATACTGTGAGTGAATATAAAATTATCGCTAAATAATATATTTTATTAATATTTCGCAATATTGTAGGTAGATTCATATAACTCTTGTGCCGGTGCGTGGTGCGTATATTTGAACGACTCGCTCGATCTCGGCTGCTAGTGTAGTGCATACCTACGTATATCTATACAGGTAGGCATAGTGCGCTTCCCGATTGACGTTTCTAAGTAGGTCAGTGTCAAACGTCAGCCCGGTTCGTAAACGTTTGTTTACAAGTTTCATATATAATTCGCGCGATCGAAATTAGTTAAAATCTTTTGTTTTTATTGTGTATTTTTACATAATCTGTTGTTTTTTATCGCTATAACCGCTACTTTCTTTAAATTGAGAATAAATAGTCACTAAAATGTCTAAAAAGAGCAAAATAGGCGAGTGTGAGGAAAGTTCAAGTTCTACAAAGTGTTTAGAATTATCAATTTTAAAGTCGAAACTTGAAGTGTATTTTCAACGCATGCAAAGTGTTTATGACTCAGCCAAGGCTGCATCAGCTGATTCCCAACAGTTACCGTTGTTTCTACAACAAGCTGTAAGTATTCATGAAATTCGCACTAAGTTTGAGGAATCATTAGATGAATTTAATTTGTATTCTTTAAAGTCAGATCCAACTTATAAAGTGAACTACAGCAAGTGGTTAGCATTTGAGGATTTATATTGTTATGTTAAGGAATTGCACTCTGCAAACACAGATCAGGTTCACCCCGCTGAGTCAAAAATTAATTTGAAACCTAGAAGAAAACTTCCTCCCATCGACTTGCTTTCTTTTGATGGTGATTTAAAAAAATGGCCTCTATTTTATGCCCAATTTGATAGTCTTGTTAACAATAACAGTTCTCTAACTGATAGCGAGAAAGTGTTCTATTTGGTCGGCAAGTTGACTGGTAGTGCAACATCAGTTTGTGCAGGTTTGCCTGCCACCGCAGATAATTATACTCTTATATGGAATGCTCTCATACAAAAATATGATGATCCCCGTTCGCTAGCATGTTCTTATTTAAATCAATTATTAGATTTTAAGCGGTTGACTACAAATAGTGCTGCCGGTCTTGAGTTGTTTATTAATAACTTTAATTCAGCTATTCAAGCTCTTAAACAATTAAAATTAAATAACTTATTAGATTTTGTGTTTTTACATATTGCTCTTCAGAAGCTTGATACAGATACAATAAAATTATTTGAAACTACTTTTCGCAAGGAAAAATTTCCCACATATGAACAACTTTTTAGTTTTATTTGTGAACAAAGTAAAGTTTTATCCCGCACTTCTAATAAAAGTTTTGATGTATTACAGAGTAGATTACAAAGTAAAGGTTTATCCACATCTAGGAAAACAGTACCTACTCCTAAACCTACTCAGTCTTTTATGAACACAAATTCTAATGTTAACAAAAATATTTGTTTGCTATGCAAAAGTGACAAACATGAACACATGTACTCTTGTGCTATGTTTATGAAGTTGACTCCGCAAGAAAAATATAATTTTATTAAAAATAACTTTTATTGTCACAATTGCTTAAGTTTTAAACACAAGACTATGGCATGTACTTCAAAGCATAATTGCACTCATTGTTCAGCTCGGCACCATTCTCTTCTTCATTTTAACCCGCCAACTCAACCGCAGTGCAACTTAGCTGTTTCTTCGCCCGTACCCACGGGTAATTCCGTACCCACGGGTAATTCCGTACCCATGGGTAATTCCGTACCCACGGGTAATTCCGTACCCGCTTCGGTACCCGCTACCGTTCACACCCTGTCTTCTGAGACAGCCGCAAGCTCGGAATTTTCTGCAATTCGGAGTAAAGTCGACCCGTCGACACCGCACACTTCTGTTCTTAACAGTAAGTCTTCTTTTTGTTCTATTTCGCGTGATCACGCTGATCACACTCGCACCGCTACTACTACCTTGTTAGGTACCGCTAAAATTAAAGTATTTGACAACTTTAACCGCACTCACTTCTTGAGATGTCTGATCGACCCGGGCTCTCAAAGTGATTTTATTTCTCAAGATTGTTGTAATAGGTTATCGCTACCTATTTCAACTCAAAACCGCTTTTCTGAAGTTAAAGGTATTGGAGGAGTTTCACATAAAATCAAGGGGTTTACAGACCTAGATTTTACTTCGCGCTTTGATAACGGCCATGTTTATTCTATTCAACCAATGATTGTCGAACGCATCACGTCACACCTACCCGACGCGCACGTGGATATTGGTGCAATGGAAAGCGTTTTTCGCGACTTACCGTTAGCGGATGACGACTTTTCTAAGCCCGGTCCTATCGATTTACTTTTAGGTGTTAGGGTTTACTGTGACATTTTATCTTTCGACAAAGTCAGAGGTTCTAAAAACTCTCTAATTGCCTTGGAAACTACTTTAGGTTACGTCCTCATGGGCGACGCACCCGTTCTATCAGCGCCCACTTCTACCCGCGTATTTTGTGCTTTTACTCGTGATTCTTTAGATCAATCTTTAGAGAAGTTTTGGTCTGTGGAAGAATTGCCTGATAAGAAGTTTTTAAGTCCAGACGAGCAGGAGTGCGAAGACACATATGTCGCTACGACTACTCGCAAAGACGATGGGAGTTTCTCGGTACATCTTCCTTTCAAGGATAGTCCCGAGAAACTAGGCAATTCTTACATCACGGCCAAACGACGCTTTTTATTACTCGAAAAGAAGTTCGCAAAGTCCCCGGAATTACGTGTAAGATATAGTAACGTTATTCTCGACTACATCGATAAGGGAATTTTATCGCGAGTACCGCCAGACGAGTGTATCTTACCTTGCTTTTACCTGCCGCACCACCCTGTGGTACGTGACGACAAATCTACAACGCGCCTCCGCATCGTGCTGGATGGTAGCGCCGCTACTAATACTAATTTGTCTCTCAATGACATTCTTCACACAGGTTGCAATTTGCAAGCTGATATATTTCACATTCTTTTGAATGTCCGCATTTTTCGTATTGCATTTCTTGCTGACGTAAAACAAATGTATTTGTGTATTTACGTTCACAAACCGCACCGCAAATTTCAACGTATTTTATACCGCTTCTGCGATGATGAACCGATTGAGACTTACGAGTTCAATCGCGTTACGTTCGGACTCTGTTCATCACCATTCTTAGCTTTGCGCACTCTGCGTGAACTAGCTTCTCGCGAGAGAGACAACTATCCTCTCGCCGCCACAGTCTTGGAGAGAGATGTTTATATGGATGACCTGGCTTCCTCTGCTTCGTCATGTACAGAAGCAGCAGTGATAGCTCAACAGCTCATTCAGTTATTTAAAAAAGGAGGATTCGACTTAATCAAGTGGACGAGTAATTCGCCTGAGTTACTCGAAAGTATCCCCGTCTCTCACCGTCAATCCGAGTCAATCTCTTTCGATGACGAAAGTGTTTTAAAGATTCTCGGTCTTCGTTGGCTTCTGTGACTGATAATTTTAATTTTTTAACTTCGCAACCGCCGTCTCTTTGTACTAAACGCGCTATTTTATCTGCAACCGCACGGTTGTATGATGTTCTTGGTCTCGTCGGACCCGCCATTCTTTTTGCAAAGTTATTGATCAAGGAGCTGTGGCTTCTCAAGCTCGCGTGGGACGATGTTCCTCCAGCTCACATCGTTGAACTGTGGCAGCGCTATACTTCTGAGTTGCCATTACTTTCTCAACTCAAATTTCCTCGTCACATAGGCATTGAAACCGATTCTAGCGTCTCACTGCTTGCATTTGCTGACGCAAGTGAGAAAGCATACGGCTGTGTCATTTATTCACACGTTGAGAATGACAATGAGAACCCTATAGTTTCCTTGCTTTGTTCCAAGTCTCGGGTTTCATCCCCGACTAAAATTGTTACTTTAGCTCGTCTAGAGCTCAACGCTCTCGTTCTTGTAGCGAGATTGCTTCGCACCGTTTATGATACGTTGTCTCAACGTCACCGCATTGACAATATTTATGTTTTTTCAGACTCTGTAGTCGCTCTTTGTTGGGTTTCTTCATCACCTCATAGGTTTTGCACCTATGTCGCTAACAGAATTTCGCAATTCCAGTCACTTTTATCTCCTGACACTTGTTACCACATCGCAGGCGTACAGAACCCTGCTGATTGTATTTCCCGCGGGCTTCTCCCTTCGCAGTTAGTGAGACATGAGCTCTGGTTCTCAGGACCTTCGTGGGCTTCATTACCAGCCAGCGAATGGCCTATACAAAATTTTTTGAGTTGTGACCCATCAGTGCCTTCTGCACTTACGCCAGCTCATTTTTTACTTACCGCACCCTTAGAATTCTTACCTGCAGCTGACTTAAGTGGAGAAAGAGCGAGTCTATTGACGCGATTTTCCCTTATGGATTCATTAGTACAAACTTTTTGGAAACGTTTTAAAACTGAGTATCTCCATAACTTACAAGTTCGTGAAAAATGGAATACTCCGTCTAACCCACTCACAGTAGGTTCTTTAGTACTGGTAAATATGGAAAACTCTCCTCCTTTACAGTGGCCATTAGGAATAATTACTCGTATTTTCCCTGGCCATGATGGCGTTATTCGTGTTGTCGAAGTTAAGACTTCGAACGGCGTATACAAACGGCCAGTAGTTAAGCTGTCACCGTTACCCGTGCAGTAGAGTCTTTCATATTCAGCTTTATCTATAGTTATAGGCTTTTATATGTGTATTTCTATAGTATTATTTTTCATTTTTTTTTTTTTTAAAGGCGTTCCTTTAAGGCGGGGGGCATGTTGGTTTTTGAACGTAACTAGCATTATAAACTTGTAAACATTATTTCCTTTTCCGCATCCCTTCCTTTCTACATGCACCGAAATATATATGTGTGCGTCACTCATACACGCGCAACTGCATCGTACAACGACAAAAATCTCCATTACTTTAATGTCTTCAACCGCAACACACTAACTTTCGTCGCGCGTGATTAATCGAAACTTTAAGGGTCCATCCGCCTCCAAAATATTCCAAATATACTGTGAAACGTGTAATTAACATGATCCAAATATAGTGCTGTGTACATTTGTGAGTTTCCAACAATTTAAGAAGAAAAATTCACTCGCGCTGGCCGCGCGAGTCGCCCACGATTTGTCCACGATATGGTGGCATTTTGAAGAACGTCGCTGAAAGAGATTTATCAAGTAAGTGCATGTGTCCATCATTCTGCAGCCTGTGGAACCTTTCTTGATACTCCAAAAGCCCCAGCACGGCTGCATTTCCTAGCCCCCCAATATTCTTTACAAGTACCTAAATCTTTAATTCCAATTTAATACCTATTTATGATACAGTCCATTAAACCGCTAACTAAAGTGAAGAAGAAGTCAATTGCTTCTCCAAGAACTAAAGATGTTTATCCACACATATTTTTGTTCCATAAATAAAATATAAACTGGTTTTAACCAAAGCGATGCTGAAAATATGTTCTAAATATCAACAGAAATTCTAGTATAATACACATCCAATTTACAAATATTAAATTAACGCTTCAGGCGGTACCTATGATACCTACTCGTCCTTGAAAAATACAAACATCGTTTGTCGAAAACACGTTAAAATCCAATTAACCAATTTACCTTAATAAACTCAAATGGCGAATAAAAACATATTAAAAAAGGTTCTTAATCAGAAACAATAAAAATTCACTATAATAAATACATAGTGAAAAGCGTACTATATGATACTTTATCTAATCTTAAGCCGTTACTTGAGTTCCTGCGTCAATTCGTCACCGCATAAAGTGAACAATACCCGAGAAACTGGCTTCAAACTGTAATGCCTCCCAAGAGGCGAATGTTCCAACTTAAATGTAACTTTTTGTTGCCGAGAATGGACTGAAAACATAGAAATTGAAAAAAATACGATAGAACTACCTTGTCCTCATAAAGTTTAATATATTATAAGAATAATTGATTTACAAATTCTACTATTGGTAAGGGTATATACGCACGATGCGGCTAGCCGGAATGCGGTCAGCCGTCCGGTAGACCACTATCAAAAATATTTACGAAAAAATCGTTTTTATACGCATTGTGATCCGGCTTATGGCCTAGCGCTGGCCAACCGGACGGCTATCCGCAATGCGGCTAGCCGCAAAGTGCTCACGTAGCTTAATAGCCAAATGAAGAAAGGCTCGAATTTGTGAATCGTACGACCATAAGATCAATTTGCTGGTTTGTAGTGCTAGTTAGTTTAGATAAACATATCTTGGCTATAAATTTGGGAGTTTTCTTTGAAATAATTGAACTGTTTTACAAAAAACTTAAACCGACTTCAAAGTACACTAAGAAGTAATCAAATCTTGATTTGACTATGGGCCCAAACGGGAAGTGTACCCTTTCAAATAAAAAAAGAATTTTCTAAATCGGTTAATAAATGACGGAGTTATGAGGTAACAAACATAAAAAAAAAAAACATTCGAATTGAGAACCTCCTCCTTTTTTTTAAGTCGGTTAAAAATACGCTACAAAATCATGAAAAAAATAACTATCCAAAACGGTAGGCTTTCGTGTCACTTGGTTCAGTTAAGTCACTTGTATACTTATTCATTTACATTTCTATGGACCTGGGAACGTTTATTAATGTCTTGAGAGTGTTTCTTTGCTTCGCATTGTTTATCTTGCACAATTTACGCTACAATTTACAAAAATATTGCGTCGTCCAGTAGACAAATAAATTTTGAATTTGAGTAAGTTAAATTCTTCTCTTTCTTGTATTTTTTTATAATAATAAGTACGCTCAAGTTTCTACAAAAAAATTAAATACTACTTTCGCCGCGGCGTAATATGTTTTCTAAATATTCTAGGGCTTAATTTAATTTATATTTAATTAGCACCTAAAACCAATTATAATTAAATTAAAATATACCAAAGGCTATTTTAAATACATATAAAAATTTAAACTCACACGTGGTCACCTCAATGAGGAGGAGAGTTTGTTTAAATGGTGACCACACTTTCACACAAACGCCCGTAGCCTGTTTAAATATGAAACACTTTCTACCAACGTGTTAGCTCAAAGTATTCTTTTTATTTTCGACTGAAAAGTATTTAAACAGTTTTATAACACTTTTATTTTGTTCGATTCATAAAACTGAAAGTAGTAATGTTAAAAGTAGAGGATATACTACAAGTTTCTTTTTTTATACCACTAAGTTGGCAAATAAGCAAACGGCCCGCCTGATAGTAAGCAGTTACCGTAGCCTATGGACGCTTGCAACACCAGGGGTAGTAATACTCGCGCGTTGCCAACCGTTAAGTCGAATTATACAGATGGTCGAATAATTAGTTGACAACCAAACGGAGTTTTACCGTCTATGTTTTATTAGCTTCCCCATTCAATGGAAACGCTCGCTGCCAGTTTGATGAGAACCTTGCTGATAATCGGGAGCTATTTTATAAATTTGTTGTCTGAATATACATCTATTCCAGCCTAGTCCGGCCACTTGTTCCGGCTACTTCTGAGCCGGATGCGGGTGGCGAGAAATCGGAAGGAGTGGCGTGCTCTGGGAGAGGCCTATGTCCAGTAATGAACTTAAAGGCTGATGCGATCTACTGAGGAGATAGTTGCAAACGTATTTGCATTATTAAAAGAACTGACAAGTGCAGGTTGTACTCGCACATGGAGGAATCCGTACAGTAATAAAAACATGGTTTCGTGTTGTGGTTTTGAAACTTAGCTCTACTTTGAAACGCTACGAAGCGCAACAAAATATTTATTTAATCACATAAACTTATTCACTATTTTACAATATCAACACTATTGTGTGATTTACTTAGGTAATCACGTTTTAGAAATAAAGCCTCTTCTGATATTTTTTTTTAATTATTTGATATTTCATTTCATAACAATGATTCATTAGATACATCCCTGCGATAGACAGCTTCGGCTTAGCAATAGGCTCAGTTTAGGGTACGGAACCTTAAAAAATTATGAGAAGAACAAATCTAATAAAAAACAAAAGGAAACATAGTTTCCACAATAATTTCCCATTTGCACACTTGAGTCCAAAGAACCAGGATATATTATTGTATGCGTCGAAGGTTTTAGGATATTGTGTATTATTTAGTATTGAATATTTTGTACCATTAAATAATAAATATTTAACAAACCCTGCCCTTAATTCTACCAAACATTTGTACATTTATATTATTTATTTACAGAAAAGCAAACACATGTTCAGCTGACTCAACAATAAACTCTTAGCTTAGGGGGTTTACAGTGCTCATAAAAGGGAAGGTTTCAGATAGTGTTGTACAAGTAACGTTCAAATGTATCGATGTCGGTAATTAGCTCGCGTCCGCGTATACAAATATATTTTAAACATCGTAAGATTTTACGATTTTATCGTACGTTGCAATCGTTTTCCGATGCACTTCGCTACTGAAGCGTCGCTGAAATTGTACATAATGGCGTATTGAAACAAAATATTTGCTTTAGTACTAACTTCTATTGCATGTTACGAAGGATACAAGCTAGGTTATTTTTGCAGCTTCTACTGGATAACAAGCATTTTCATTAATCTTAGCTTATGTATTTTAGTTAAATGAAGTTTGGTCTTTTACGTTATCATACAATTTTATTGTATAAGATGTTTTTGTAATCATATTTTTTTTTCTTATATTGTGTTTGATGTTTGTAGGTTGAACTATTAAGTACAAACGCAGACCGCATTTTTTTTTTAATTTTTACGGAGTTCCCGTACCGAGTCCATCCGGATTTCACCACAGTCGACTTAGTGATCATGTGGCTGGAGTTGGTAAGCACACAAAACGTTCTCCAATCTAAAACTTAGTAGTTCAGTTTTCACAACATTAGCCATATTTCAGTCTATGCACATTAGCATAATGCTCACGGACCGAAAGCAGCTTTGTTAGACCACAGATCGCCTGACTGAGAAGCGTCATGTCGTCAGCAGATCTTAAATTATTTACCCTACCACAGACATCACAACTGACTGTGTGTCCTTAGTAAATTGATAATTATTCTCTGCAACCTAAAGTTCGTTTTATTTCTACCATTCCATTTGAAAAACTATGTTAGTTGGGAAAATAAACTAAAAACATTATTATTTAAGATTAAGAAGTGTGACCCTGCACCCCATGTGCAAGGTGTTCCAGTGTCGCACAACTGGACAGTCACATCTGCATAATATGTAGTTTAGGAGGCCGCTAGAAGTTACTGTCCCGCACTCGACGCATCAGGGCGTCTCTGTTTCTAAGTATTGAAAACAATATATATTGGCCTCAGTAAACATCCCCGATACGCTACAACGAGGCAACCCCAGCAGCATCCAGCATTATATAGGACTTAGAAAATATTAAATTACGCTCTGCAAAAGAATTTCCTAATTTCAACAACACATATTGTAGTAGTATTTGTATTATAAGTGGCGCTACCCCGATGATAACATGTTATAAATTACTACATTTCACAAGCTACAGATTAAGTACTTCTGTTTCACAAAGAAACCCTTTGTAGGACATCTCTTTTGTTCTCAGTAGAAAAATCGTCAAATTCGTCAAGCGTGATGTGGTTTGTACGAACGTGACTCGAATGTGGTGTCGCTTTTGCCGATTGTGCGAGGTCAATCAGCTGTGCGCGTGGTGTCGGCAAAAAAATGATACCTCATAAACGTAGGCAAGAGAAATGAGTCGGTGAAATTTTAAATTTCAGGACATCATTTCATACGTACCCATCATTTGTGTTTTTTGTATAACATGAATGAATTTGTATTCGGTATTTTTTTACTTAGTGGTATTAAGTGATCACTTACGATGATATTATGGTGAAACGTACAAAAAATTTACTGAATATCCGATAGTGTGTGAGTGACCATTGGCTAACTTCGGTGTGTTCCCACAGCTGCACTTGAGAGGCAGTTCTTTCTAGGCTTTGTGTGCTTACCACCTATGGCCACATCATCACTTACCATGATGAGATTGTGGTCAAATACAGGCCTATATACAGTAAAAAAAAACTTTTTTTGAAAACCGAATATTTTTATTATTTCCAGACATACCAATGCCTGAAAGGTTGTCTGGGGGAGATTGCTTCTTTGCCTATCTATGCCTCGTATTTTTATATTTCTCAAAAAACGCAAAGTACTGAAGCCATAAAATTATTATAACTCACAAAAATGAAAATGCTAGTAAAAGAAAACTATTCAAAACTAAAACAACAGCTACTGCGCTCTTTTATATAACAAGAAATTATCTCGTCCAAGAAACGACAAAACTAAAACCAACATAAAAAAATTAAAACATCCAACAAAACAAACGTAATAACCCTTTCAGAATAAAGACTCGCCGAAAAAGGGTTTTTGTTTTCATAAGCCATCTCAACTGTAAAGGCGGGGGTATTTTTCATTTAGCCCATACCATCAAGAACAGAAATGCGTCGGAACATTAGTGGGTCAGGAGTGGAACGGCCGTTATGGGCCACTGTCGACCCGCGGAGCGCCCTACTGGTACACGATTTCGCTTTTTTACATTTTAAATGTTTCTGCCCATTGGCTTTGACGATACAAACAGCGAATTACGAATAAATAAGGGCGTTGTTAAGTTGAATGGTTTTGCGACCTATTTTGTTGTAATTGGCTAGCTCTTACAAAATTTACAAAAATAGAAAGTTGTTTTTGTATTCGTTTTGTTTGTTTTATTTTGTGTTTATCGGTATACTTTATGTTTGTCTTAAGTCTATGGTTACTTTAAAAAAACCTTTTTATATATTTTTTTAAGATTGTGTTTAGGAATATACGTGAGAAGCGTTGTCAGGTTTTTAATAAACCTATTTGTGTAATTTAAGATATTGAAGATAAATATTTATTCATATTTATCTTCCATTATGGGTATGGGAGTAAATACAAAAGGCCATCTAAAGATATTAAGAGTTCATTTTTTTTCTCCTAAAGTGTTTTCTAAGAATAAAAGGACGAAAAGATAAATTACGAGGTGTAAAACAGGTTGAAGCAAAAATGAACGCGTAGGATAACGAGCGTCTCAAAATTACTTACACATGAGTGGATTATACGACAAAGAAATATTAGACTAATATAAAATAAAAATGTATCAACGTAGGGTACATTTCGTATACTTTTTGTGAATATCTAGATGGTGAAAAAAGCTCCTAGGCTAAAAAAAGGATGTAAGAAAACATTTATTTCATGCATAGAAAGTATCTGGTTTTTTTTTATGCCTGTGTTTGACCACAATCTCACCATGGTAAGTGATGATGTGGCCGATGGTGGTAAGCACTCAAAGCCTAGAAGGAACTGGCTCTCAAGTGCAGCTGTCGGAACACACCGGTAGGTGCTTGGCAACAGATTTTCAGCTTGAGGGTGGTAGCCAGCCAGATGGGTACTACAAAGTACTCTACCACCGTGCTATGGTTTCCTCACGATGTTTTCCTTCACCGAAAGCTCAAGCTCTTTGTAGGATTCGAAACCGAGACCTTCATCTCGGTATCCGACGTCACTACCACTGAGCTATCATCGCCTTATAATATTTAATTCAATATAAAGTTTAAGGTCAACACACATCTAAATTTCAGGTCTGTTCCTTATTGCGTTTACGCTCCTTATACTGGGTGGAGATTTCGAGATGGCATATTTTCGAAACCTATGTTGGGTTAGTCATGCTAAACAACTTTTACTATGGGACCAATATAGCGAATTCTCATTTTTTTTAACTTTCCTTAGTAAATTTCAACCTTGCTAAAAAAGTAAAAAAAAATTTTTGAGGATTCAGTGTTGGTCCCATATTAAAAGTTTATCAGCAAGACTAACCAACATAGGTTTCGAAAATATTCCATCTCGAAGTCTCCACCCAGTATATGGAAGGATAAAAATATTCAACATTTACAAGGCTAACAAACACCGTGAACGTGTGACAGCAGCCATTAAATCACATATGTATAATCTATAAATAACTAAAGCTGAAAGCTGAATAGTTTTCTGTCTTGAAAGATAAATCAATTCACGCCGGTAAACATGTTTACAAAGGATTTTCCTTATAATATTAATGCATGCTGAGAATGTGAAGGAAAAGCTTGTATCAAGAGTGACTTAATGACACCACGAAGAGATTTTACTGAATTTTACTTATCGGTACAGTATAACCCAACTGATATGGTGCGTCGTGAATCTTCGTTCGCACAGAAAAGAAAGTATGGCCCCGAAGATTAAGAGTGCGTACCAAGCCAGAAAAATATCGCAATGTCAGATGAAACAAACTTATGTCTAATCTTCGCGTGGAGATGAGATGGAGATAGCGTGTTTCGCGGCACAAAAATGAACGAAGCGCCTCTTATCTAAATAACTCGTAAAGTATAGAATATTTTAAAAAATCGTTAGTAGCAGCCCTAGGTCATATGTTAGTTATATTATTTATCGAATTTTTGTCTTAATTAGATACACCATGAACGAATAAAACCGAAAATTCATTATTATTAGAGGTAGCTTTGTGATTTTTTTCTATCGAGGAAATTTCATTCCATTATGTTTTTGCTCAGGCAGAACCCTCGCGTATATAATGAAAATGCCCCATATAAAAATATTTTTTCATTTAAATACTAAGTACTTGGGTAAATTTCAATTCTAGTTAAAACTCACAATCAACCTTAGATCACTACTATAAGGTTCATAATACACTGCAGCTGTTAGTTCCGTCTCACTCGCAAGTCACGCCCCTCCGCACGGCGCTCGCTAACATGTCGGCAGCTGCCGACCAATGGCGTTTCCCGCGCTTTGAAATTGTATCTTCTGCGCAGGTACATCGGTAAGCCATATTAATTGGGTACTACTGTAACTAGTTTTCCCCTCATAAGTGGTGAAGACTACATCAGGGAGATTCTATAAAAAGTTTTAGCTCAAAATTAATTACTCAAAAATTCAAACCTTTTTGCTTGCAAGTTTATCGAATTAAAATCACTAATTAATTAGATTTTTTATTAAATATTTTTAGAATTAATAAAATTAAAATCGATTTTATCTCGATTAGTCGTCAAGAGTAACAATAAACTAACATTCACATATTATTATATTATTTTTTTATATTAGTAGTTTTTGACAGTTTTAACTAGTATTTGGAAGAAAAGCCAAACATAGTCATATTCAAAAAATAATTAAAAAATTTAACCTTGCTGAGGTTCTTACCAAATTCTTCTCAGTTGAAAGTCGAGTTCCGAATCGGTGCAATGGTAACTTCAGTAAATGCGAACTTCATAAGTGCCCTTCTCGGGCATAAAATTAATAAATGCCTTTGACTTTGGCTTTGACTTTGAGTAGGACCTTCCTAAACCGTTGGCTCTCGCAAGCAGGGACGCGCATCGTATAAAACAATTGATTTCATTGTATTTTTTTTTAAAAAAATTACTGCTATCATTGGCCAATGCTACAGACACGAAGAAAAAAAAGAGGTTTAGTTTTTATTTTTAATTAAATGGTCACTCCTTTTATAGTCGCAACCTAGCACAATGATGCATAGCTAACCGTCTCTGATAAATAGATAGATAGATAGATAACTCTTTATTGTACACCAAAAACAATAAAAAGAGAACAAAAGTATATATATATATATATATATAAGTATATATGAATGACTATAATAGATACTTTACAAATAAATACAAACCAAATATTATACTACGATATATATAAATATAATAGGCAATAAAAACATTCATAGCAGCAAGAAGTTACCCAGAAAGATACATGATCTTTAAATACTGAAAGTGATGGCGCTCTCTTTATTGAAACCGGCAAAGCATTCCAGAGGCGAACCGCTTGGACGGTAAATGATTTATCATAAATGGACCTGTCATGTAACGGTGTTTTCAAAATAAGATTTTCTGATGACCTGAGTGACTGAAGGAAATCAAAACGTTCCTTAACATAGCGCGGAGGGAATAAACAGTATTATATAAAGAAGATAAAGTATTTGAGTATTCCGGCGAAGGCGTATAGGAAGCCACTTGAGTTTAGCACGATATAGGGAGACAGATTAATTTTAAGACCATATGCATTACTCCATTCGGCTATACGAGAAAGGTTAGAATTAGTTGTTTGAATGGCACTAGCAAGATTGTGAAGAAGAGCTTGGCAATAAATTTGGAGATCGTCAGCATACAAGTGATAGGGAGAAGTGATGTGAGCTGATACAGAATTAATGAAAATGGCAAATAGAAGAGAAGATAAAACGCCACCCTGAAGTACCCCAGAAAACGTGTCATACCACGAATAAAAAGATTCCTCGAGACGTACCCGCTGCCGACGACTATGTAAGTAACTACGAAACCAATTAATAACTGTTGGAGATATGTTAATAGAGCGTAATATTGCGAGAAGAATATCAAAGTTGACGGTGTTGAAAGCATTGCTGAAATCCAGTAGAGTCAGCACAGTGAAATGACCGTTTTCCATACCCAGACGTATGTCATCTGTAATTTTAAGGAGTGCGGTCACCATACTGTTGCCAGGACGAAAACCGAATTGGAGAAGATTGAGCAAATTATGTTTGGTAAGGTAATTACTATGTTGAGTGTGAACTAAACGCTCAAGGACTTTGGATAGGAATGGGAGTATAGAAATAGGACAGTATTCGGAAAAGGATTTTGGGTTAGGCTTTTTAGGTAACGGTATAATTTGTGCTTCTTTCCACAGAGTAGGAAATATATTATTAGTAATGCAGGAGTTCAAGATGCCACACAGTATAGGTAGGATAAAATCTAGGATAGGGACAAGCATATTTCGACTAATACCGTCAATTCCCACCGCATTGGATGAAATCGATAATACGCTCTTCTTAACATCACAAGCAGAAAATTGATTTAGCATAAAAGGATTATTATCAGGAGTTCGTATGGTAGAAATAAATTGTACTGTCGCGGTTTTAATCGAATCATTGATGTTAGACGAAGAGGAAAAATGAATATTTAGTGAATAGTTAATAGTAGAATAAATGTTCTACTCTAAGATAAAATAGAATAAAGATAAGTATTACATGACATGAAAATATGTTCGAGCATGTGCAAACATGTTTCCGTTTAGATCGACCTTTACATGAAATCAGAGGGCGACTGTGAAGGCTGGCGTCCATTAAGCACCGAATCAAACCAAGTGTAAATCGCTATATTTCGCCTCCTAAATACTTACTGTGAAATTTTTGAGAGAGGTAGAATACGTGTTTTTTCACTCAAAGATTAGCTTGACTGCAGAAGCTTACAAAATGCCGCAGGCAAATAACTTTATGCTGTATTCCTGCGCATTAGTAAGGTCGCCAGAGCTTATCGGGGGGCGTAAGAGTCGGTGACACAGTGATGCCCCGGGTATTGTAAAAAAAAAAACTGTCATCATATGAGCCAAATCGCCCTCGTACATCTCTACGAAAAATTTCCACCATCGCAACTCACGCCATTGACGGGGAGTCCATCTTTACACATTGAAACCAGAATTGTTTCGAACTATGCGGGCTCAAGAGTTGAAATTCAGATTGTGGAATGAGCTCCCCGCCGTGGTTTTGAAGGATGTGAAGAGATTTATTCAGGGTCGACAACGCGCGAGTGATACCCCTGGTGTAGCGTCCATAGGCTACGGTAATTGCTTACCATCAGGCGGGCCGTATGCTTGTTTGCCACCTTAGTGGTATAAAAAAAAGTCTTAAACGTGGGCTAAGCGCAGATTGGTAGGTTTCAGATACTTTTTGATGTGACTTCGCTACCAAAAAGCTTTCTTCACCAAAAAACCACTGGCAAATAATTTTTTACAAAATAAACAGCCAGTAATTTATAACAGTACCCCTATTAAACATGTGCCAGATAATTAGATAATAATATATACAATATTCTGAATTGAGTCATAATATACATCGAATACCAAACAGATTTTACCATAATTATGTCGGAATGCAATCAATCAAATGTGAATGAAATTAATAACTCAATATTGGCAATAGTGCTAGTACGGCTCATGAATAGGAAATGTATGTTATGCGCTAATACATTAAACATTAATAGCCAATAAAACGTTTGGCCAAAGTCAATATTCGGGACGGAGAGACTAAGGGTCACCGCTCACTGTAACACCACGGCTATGCCTCGGCATTTACCTTGCCATGCAAGTGAGGCATTTAAATCGTATGCATTAAAGTAAACTTTAAAATGACTAGATAAAACAGTTGACGCCTCGCGGGAAGCGCGCTTGCCGCTACAAGCCACTAGTCCTGCTGATCTCACGTTGCCAGCGATCGGTCCGCTCTCTTACTGCGTGACGCCAGCAAGCGGTATCTTGCCAAAGCCGCGCCACCAATTTCATCGGCACTGCGCTGCCTGCGAGGTGGCAGCCCGCAGGCAGCTAGTGGTTGGATTGAGTTGAGGCGGTGCCGGGTCGTTGCTGCGATAAAGCGGTGCTGATATAGTGAGCGATAACGCTTAGAGATATGCTGGATTTTAGTAAAATATAAGTCTCTCTAGTGTTGTTTTTTTCATGTCCAAGGATTGTGGACAGATTCGGGTCTAAAATAAATATATCAAAATTCAAAATCATTTATTCAAATACATTCGTAGGCACTTATGAAAAGTCTGAACCTAAGGCGATTATCACACTGCCCCGCGCCTACCTACCTATCTTCCTATCTACTTGCGGGAGTGCAGATCTGCATCATCTCGTGCGGGTTTTTTACGCACTCACGCGCGTATTTGCGTTCTTTGGATTGACGGCGGCTCTGACTCATTCCATACAAAATCACGCACGGCACTATGAGACTCGGTGTGCCATACCTTGCGTCTCGCTGCGCACCTCTGTGTTGGACCGTGCGTGTTTCCTATACAAACGGAGATACTTACAAGCAACATTAAAAGACGCATTCACGCACTACGCTGCGTGGTGCGGGGCAGTGTGATAACCGCCTACTCTAATACCGGTTCGGAATGTTGTATTTGCTGAGAAGAGCCGGCAATAAACTCAGCAATTACTTTTTTCAATACAAACTTTACATAATATTTACAATCTAATCGCAGTGACAACCATTAAGTTACATAACTCACAAATTTATTAAAAAAATTGAGAAACTTCTATTCGCTCAATGAGAAACTCTACTTGGAAAGTACCTACACCTTATAGAATACCGCAGCCAAATAATTTTGTTGTGTTCCTGCGCGTGAGTGAAGTCGCCAGAGATCATCAGAGAGGGAGGAAGGATCGGTAACGCGTTAATGATGACCCATAACTGCTTACCATCAAGCGGGTCGTACGCTTATTTACCAACTTCGTCGTATAAAAAAATGAAATATAGTAAAACAAGCTTCTGCCCAGCGGTTTTAAGCATGTAACGGAGGGATGTAATGTTTTAGGGATCAAAAATGTACAGACGAGATAAAATACGTAAATAACCTGATCTTTACTGAGTTACATTACGATAAAGGGCGATTATATCTCTGATCTTACCTCCCACATGCAATTATGCGTAGTATATCGTAGGTCACAGGTAGAGACATATTAGGTCGGATGTCGTTGGGTGATTCGTGGTGCAGGAAAAAGGTCGGTAAAGCATATAATTCATAATATTATAACATAATTTGGTCCGCACTTTTTGTGAAGAAGTTCATTGTTTTTTGGATGAATGATTGATCATTTTGTTATTAATACGATTGATTCGGACTCTTCTGAAAATTTATCTTCGCCTAATAAAAAAGAAAACGATAAGAATATGTAGAATAGGAAAAGTTTAAAATAAGTATTTAATTCCTTTAACTAAAAATTTTGTGAGCCCCTATAAGTTTGTTTACATTCTTTATCTCGTTTCGCTGGCCTTCCTTTAGGTATGTGGCAAATTTCATTCAAAGTTTATTCATTATCAAGTCACAAAAATCGAAATATCCAAACTTTCGCTTTTTGTAATATTAGTGAGATGAGATAAATCTCATCCAGATATTTGACTTATACTAATATTTATTGTACTCCGAAAACGCTCATGGCTGCCTCATCGTGTTATCGTCAAAATTGTTGAAGATATTTCTATAAATACGATAACATAACATGGTATTTCAAAAATTGTGAGCATCCTAGCAGAGGTTCACTCATCGATCAATCAGAAAAAAAACCGACAGAGAAATATACGTTTTTCTATCAAACTAGAAATGATATCGTGTAAATCTATACATTTTAATAATTTTAAAAAGATGAAGTAACAAGTAAACTTGTTTGTAAATTTAATATTTACCAAAAACTGATAGAGAGTGATGTAAGAAGAGTTACAGAAGGCGTATTTTCTATCAGTTTATTTCTGTCTGTCTGTTTGAACACGTTTATCTCCAAAATGATTTAACATGTCTGTTAATGATTTAACAATAATTTATCATGGGACTTTTACAAGTAAATTAAGCTAGGCTTGGTGTTACATATTTACAGGCATTTTTAATCAAAATTAGGTGGAACAAAACACGTAGAAAAATTATGAAGCCCACGTAAGCCGTGGGCAAAAAGCTCGTGAAAACCTCAATCAATCAAAATTTACGCATCGCAAACTGCGAGCGTCACGGGTGGCGAGTCATTCTCCTCAGCGAACTCTAACTGGTTAGCTGGATATTGAAACTATGTACCTAGGAGAGTTAGAGCATAATGTTTCTTTTTTCGCTCGAAGACCAGCTCGACTGCAGAAATACCTACACCTTCCGTAATACCTACTGCAGCCAAATCACTTAATGTTGTGTTCCTCATCAGTAAGAGAAGGGTATCACATGCGTAGGGCTACGATTATCACTTATAACGAGATAGGCCATATGCTTGATTGCCGATTTTACGATGTAATAAGTTTTGTATCTAAATTATTATTTTTCTGGATGACGAAATCTAACGTGTAACGGAAAGGAGTGAAGGCTATATCAGGTAGAGACTCTATAAAAAGCATCAGCTCAATATAAATTCCTAAAAAATGTATACCAAGTTAAGAATTAAAATCATAACCGTGTCACCGTTCGATGAGGGTCATTATTTTTTCAGGTCAGTTGCTAATAATATTATAAAATTTTCTCTTTCGCTATCTGTGCGCCTAGTACCAAAGGGTGCCAAACGGGACCCTTTTACTAAGACTCCGCTGTCCGTCCGTCCGTCCGTCCGCCCGTCCGTCTGTCTGTATGAACGGTAATAGGTAAACAGCTGAAATTTTCAGAGAATATGTATTTTTAAAATGTAAAGGGGACACCCATACAAGAAACGACTTTTTTGGTTTTTTTTTTCACAGTAAAGTTGAGTTAGATAATAGTGTACGGAACCCTCCGTGAGCGAGTCCGGCTCGCACTTGCCCGGTTTTTATTGATATACCTCCGTTGCATGTTGTTTATTCATGCAAATTTTTTAAACATTATTTATTAATCAGATAAATAAGTTCACGGAAATCAATATAACACAAGTAGGGAATAATAATTCAGTAGAAACTCCCTTTCGTCTTACTCCACATTTTCAAACAGCATAATCCAAACCCCTGGAGCTTAGAGTTGCTGGCATTGTTCCGACTTGAGCATTGCAAAGTTAAACAATGAGTGAACAAAGTGTAGCAATACGGAGATTAAGTTTAGGAAAAGCCTGTAGTACCTACCTAAGAAGCTGAGAATTATTTTGAAAGTCTGAGCACATTATGTGAAATTTTTTGGCAAATCAATTAAAGAAAAAAAAAAATTTAAGAATCAGCCTATTTTATTGTTTTTAAGGTGCCAACGGGACCCTATTACTAAGCCTCCGCTGTCCGTCTGTGCGTCCGTCCGTCTGTCTGTCAGTGGGTTATATCTCATGAACCGTAATAGGTAGACAGTTGAAACTTCACAGAAGGTGTATTTCTATTTCTTCCCCAGTCGAGCTGGTCTTTGAGCAAATAAACGCTATGCTCTACCTCTCTTAAATGTATAGTATGTCCTTGACTTGCCAATCAGGGTGCATGTGTCTTTGAATAAGCCAATCAGAGCGAATTGTTGGCGATGGGGAATTGGCGGAATGAATTACAATATAATTGGACTGTTTTACAAAAAACTTAAACCGACTTCAAAGTACACTAATACGTAATCAAATCCTGATTTGATGACAATGGGACCAAACGGGAACCTCTCAAATAAAAAAAGAACTTTCCAAATCGGTTAATAAATGACGGAGTTATGAGGTAACAAACATTAAAAAAAAATACATTCGAATTGAGAACCTCCTCCTTTTTTTGAAGTCGATTAAAAATGAACGTCATCGCGCTTATTTGGGTAAATTTTTCGATAGTACTAGGTGAAGGACATTTAACTCGAGGATAGACAGCTAGTTTATGCTTAGAACTTACGACTCCATACATACAAAATTCAATCAAGCTATACTACTTTAAGTCCCTTAAAAGGTACCAAAGCTTTTATATAAAACCAAATGCTTAGGCAGTTTTCACGAACCCCGGAAATGTGTCCTGTTTGTGTGTAAAAAAAGCTGTTTGGGAAATGGGGGAAACATTTTAAATTATGCATCTGGATTTCCGTGACGCGAAATACCTTATTATTCGTCGTTTGAGCGCCCTTTCTGCCTTATCGGCCTTTGTCACCGGGCATTTTTCAATGCCCCAAAATGGGTGTTTATTGTAAATATTATGAGATTTTTTGATAGATTTATTGGTGTTAGGGATTTCTGGTGATGTTGTATGATAAATAAACAATTTGGTTTTTTTATACTACGAAGTTGGTAAATAAGCACGGTTTGCCTGATGGTAAGCGGTTGCCGTGGACATATGGATGCTTGCAACACACACGCGTTACCGACCCTTTGCCCCTCCCCAATGAACTTTGGCAACCTTACTCTCGCGCAAGAACATGACATTAAGTTATTTGGCTGCGGTATTCGGTAAGGTGGAGGTACTTCCCCAGTTAAGCTGCTCTTTGGGCGAATAAACGCTATGCTCTACCTCTCTGGTTTAGAATATTCTTTTTAAAATATAAACTGCCTTAAGATACGATTTATTTTTATATTTAAAACATACGTGTTTTATATTAGCAGGGCTATAACATATCAATCATAATAAAACAATCGTACAGTAGTACCCAACTAATATGGCTTAAAGATGTACCTGCGCAGAAGATACATTTTTAAAGCGCGGGAAACGCTATGAGTCGGCAGCTGCCACCATGTTAGCGTGCGCCGTGCGGGGGGGCGTGATTTGCGAGTGAGACGGAACTAACAGCTGCAGTGTATTATAAACCTTATTGTAGTGATCTAAGGTTGATTATAAGTTTTAAGCATTCTTTCGTTAATCTTCGGGCCATACTTTCTTTTCTGTGCGAACGAAGATTCACGACGCGCCATATAAGTTGGGTAATACTGTATGAGCGGTGTTCCTTGCGGGCGGGTCGGCTGATAAAACTTGTCTACATGATTACTTATCCAGCCACTAATTTCAGTAATTAATCAACCATTATAATTAATTGCGAGATACATTACAAACCTTTGATGAAACATTCGACCAATTTGACCAACCAAAAGGCCCGTGTGAAACCCGTAATTACCACGTAGAGAGGGGAACCATGTTTCTGTTTAATGTGAATCCTTCGAAGAATGTTACACACTTGAGGTTTGAATAAATACAGAATCCCTGTCAGTCCTTAATCCATCAGACATACAGGTTAAAATTGAATGGACAAGTAAACGCTTCAATGAATTAAAAGCCTGCCAAAGCTTCTGTTGAACGCTCCTATAGAATTCCATTTGTTTGTAGATTTAGGTAGGCTTGGAAAAGCATTTGTACTGTTTCGCTCACCTGTAATTTTGTACTGGGAAAACCTTTGTACTATATACAGAGACAAGAGACATGTTATAATTTTACTGTCTGTGATTATATTGAACTACTTTACACCTTGCGTTCGGGAGGAATATAATTACAATCAATATTTATTAGTTATAAAATTTTGAGTAAACATCCTCAATTGCCTCCGGGACATGCAACTGTTGTTAGTGCAGAATATATTATTATGTTATATAAAGAATCTAAGCTTGTCTTAAAAAAGTAATTGCTGAGTTTATTGCCGGCTCTTCTCAGCAAATGCAACCTTCCGAACCGGTATTAGAGTTAGACTTTTCATAAGTGCCTGCGAAGGTCTATTTGAATAAATGATTTAGAATTTGAATTTTTCAAATAATAAAGTTATTGAGTGCTGCTTTATTTTTATTAATTCATCAATATATTTTGTTAGATCTAAGTACCTATTGTTATGTATTTGCAAAAATAGTATTTTGGGATAACGACATGAGGTTAATATTGTAATGTGTTTGGCTTGTAGACTTTATTGCAATACAAAAATACTCATAGTATTATTATATAATTGAGAATGTGTGTTATTTTTTATTCGTATATGGCAAACATACCGACTATAAATTTAAACTAAGTACTTTCACTGACCGTATCAAAAGCTATTATATTTCTACGACAATTTACAAAAACTTCAAAAAAGCAGAAAAAATCTGCGATAACAAGGAGAAGTTATCCAAAGAAGCACTTAACATAACTAAAGTAATTCGTCTTTCCTAACATAAAACTTATCTCAATGTAATTTTACTAAAATAACAAAAACGAAACTACCGTCAAAGAACAAAAGAGCATAATGAAGGAAAAAAATCTCCCGTCTTATGTACAGACAAAAAGGTTTCAGAAAACATCCATGTACGGCCTTGGCAATACTGTTATATAGTGTGTCTGGTCCTTAATGTTGATATTTACCGCCACCTACTGAAATTTAGGGTCTGCCTTGAGTGTTATGACGTCATAACATATCTTTTACTACTTGTGTTATTGCTACAAAAAAATATTGAAGGTAAAATAAGACTTGATGTGATCTTTTGAAATAGAAGCAAGAATGGAATTAACTAGATTCCAAACTTGAAATAATGAAGATGGCTTGGAATGGCTTCTTTTATTATAAGATGAGATGAGTTTAGAGATGGAATATTTAATATGCAGAATTTTATTTGTGAAAATTTTACGTAATTTTAACAACAGCAGGGATTTTTTTGCGTTATTCATAATTATACTGATTTGATGGGCTATTTGGCGTGGTTGGTAAGATGACCTGTCTTGACACAGGTCGTGAGTTCAACACCAAGAACATTGCAGACATTTTTGAGCCTGGGTGGAATTATCTTTATGAGTATATATTTAAAAAAATAGTACAATGTGTATGTTGCGTATCAGTTATATGGGTTCCTGACTACAAGTTCTGCTTAGTTTGGGTTTTTTGGATCAGATTGCAGTGTGTGAAGAAAGTCAGGTCAATATCAGGCTAAAACAGTAATTTAACTTTGAAAAATCACTCTTGAAAAAAAAAAAACAATTTACAATTAATATTTGTGTGCATCTCAGCAGTTATTTTTTTTATGAGGCGAAGTCTGTTAACAAACGTATGGCCCGCCTGATGGTAAGCGGTTCCCGTAGCCAAATGGACGCTTGCAATACATGGGGGATCACTCACGCATTACCGACCTTTCCCCCTCCCTAATGAGCTCTGGGGGGGACGTAAGTCACGCGCAGGAACATAACATAAAGTTATTTGGCTGCCGTATTCTGTAAGGTGGAGGTACCTACTTCCATAGTCGAGCTGCTCTTTGAGCGAATAAACGCTACGCTCTATTTCTCTTAATATAAAAATAGGGCATAAATTTTCCTCAGACAAGAAAATTCCTAAAAATCACGTTCCGAATAAAGACCGACCTAAAAGAAAAGGTGTCAATAATACAATAGTCAAGTTTAATTTAGGTCAGCCTATAAACAAGGCGACGCCACTAACCTCAATGTAACAATTATAACAATACAACTAGATAACAAAACTAAACTGTTATCTAAGAAAATAGATCTCAAAGGGCCCTTTGTTACCCATTTTCATAAGTAAGGGGTAACACGGTGCAACTTAGGGATATGTACGGTCGGCCTAACCTAAATTAATGTCCCAAGATATTATGTTAAACAAGAAACTCCTTAAGGGAACGTGAGATTGCTGATGGTGGAGACATGTTGATGGTTGAACTAGCTTTTACCGTAGTTTTACTTATGTTTCTTAGAAAAAATCGGAAAACGCATATTAGAGTCTGAGTTTATTGCCGGCTCTTCTCAGCAAATGCAACCTTCCCAACCGGTATTAGAGTGTTAGAGTCGACTTCTCATAAATACCTGCGAAGGTCTATTTGAATAAATGATTTTCAATTTAGGTTTTCCCCTATTAGTTATGGTTTTTTTATCGTTTTTTCTTATATAAAAAATTGTGTAAAATGAAATTTAAAAAAATGTTAACACATCTGCATATATTTGAATCAATAATACTCATCCAATTCTTTATTCACACTGAAAAAAATTATCTACAAAACTAGTTATGTAAGTTGACGTTTTGTTGTCGGGAAACTAACTTTAGTTGTCGGGAAACTAACTTTTTTTTTTTTTTTATACCACTAAGGTGGCAAACAAGCATACGGCCCGCCTGATGGTAAGCAGTTACCGTAGCCTATGGACGCTTGCAACACCAGGGGCATCACTTGCGCGTTGCCGACCCTGAAGAAATCTCTTCACGCCCTTTTTGAAGAACCCCATGCTGTACTCCATTGGGAAAACCACGGCGGGGAGCTCATTCCACAATCTGACCGTCCGCGGAAGAAAGCTCCTTTGAGCCCGCACAGTTCGAAACAATTCTGGTTTCAATATGTGAGGATGGACTCCCCGTCGATGGCGAGAGTTGCGATGGTAGAAGGTAGCAGTGGGCAACAAGTCGAATAATTCTTTAGAACACTCTCCGTTGTACAAGCGGTAGAACACACATAAGGAGGCAAAGTCTCTCCTCAGACTAAGGGGCTCTAAACCGCTTGTGAGCTCGGGATCGTCAACAATTCTGATGGCACGTCGCTGAACCGAGTCTAAAGGCCCAAGCTGGTATCCAGGTGCTCCCGCCCATAGGTGACAGCAGTACTCCATATGAGGCCGGACTTGTGACTTATAAAGTTGTAGCCTTTGCCCCGATGTGAAGTACTGCCTCGCTCTGTTGAGCACTCCGAGCTTTTTGGATGCCAGCTTAACCTTGTCTTCCAAGTGACTTCGGAATAAAACGTCACTAGAAATGTCGACGCCAAGGATCCCGATGCTTTGACTGATGTTCAAGGAGGTGTTCTGGAATTGTGGAGCCACAGACCATGGGGTTTTCTTAGCGGTGAACGCGCAGGCTTGAGTCTTGGTGGGGTTGAAATGGACTAGGTTTAGTCGACCCCAATCGGAGACACTAGTTAATGTACTCTCGATTTCAGACATCAGCCGTTCGCGGCTTTCCTCCACCTCGGAACGAGGGATATTTGCACGGCCCGTGTAATAAGCGTCCCCTGTGCTGTCGTCCGCATAGCAATGAATGCCGTCAATAGACAGCATATCATTGATATGCAGTAGGAACAGTGTTGGGGACAACACAGAGCCTTGCGGGACGCCAGCATTTATGTCCATGCTATCGGAGCAGCTACCATCGACGACTCTTATGCATCTGCTGGACAGAAAGCTGGCGATCCACTTGCATAATCCCTCGGGAAGCCCATATGCTGGTAACTTCGTGAGAAGACCCCTGTGCCAGACCCGATCGAACGCCTTCGCCACATCTAGGCTCACTGCCAAAGCCTCACCTTGGCTCTCGATGGCGAGTGACCAACGGTGCGTGAGATACACAAGGAGGTCACCAGCTGAGCGACTGTGGCGGAAGCCATATTGTCGGTCGCTCAACAACTCGTGATCCACCTGTTAACTTTAGTTACATTTAATCAAAAAATTTAGTAACGAACAAAAACTAGTTTTGTTACTGGTAAGTTTAGTTCGCAAGTTACTCTGTTTAGGTTATTGGTCGTCAAATTATGTGTTACTGTTAAATAAAATTTTGTAGTCACTTGTAGTTTATTTTTTTCAGTGCATTCTTTGAATATACAAAGCACTTTACAACTGTCAAAAAAAGAACATCACATTTACCTTATCCCTAATTAATTTAACATTGTAAGTAACAATGAATATCCCCCATACAATTAGAACCCGACCCGAGCATAGTGGTTGTAAGGAAACCTCTGATTAAAACTTGAAGCTATGCGTCAATGTGTCGTTCACAGAATTTATCTTTTGATTTATGCAAAAGATTTCACCTGACTTGATTAAAAGCCTTGCCTTCCTGAGTTTAATCATACTGTGGTATTTTGACTAGCGTCAGCGTAATTTCATTTCTTGGTGAATTTGAGCAGTCATAATATTGTTGGATTTTAATGCAATCTTATCCCTAATTAATTTAACATTGTAAGTAACAATGAATATCCCCCATACAATTAGAACCCGACCCGAGCATAGTGGTTGTAAGGAAACCTCTGATTAAAACTTGAAGCTATGCGTCAATGTGTCGTTCACAGAATTTATCTTTTGATTTATGCAAAAGATTTCACCTGACTTGATTAAAAGCCTTGCCTTCCTGAGTTTAATCATACATGTGGTATTTTGACTAGCGTCAGCGTAATTTCATTTCTTGGTGAATTTGAGCAGTCATAATATTGTTGGATTTTAACCGTTTTAACCGTATGTGCCGTTTTGACGGCACATACATACCTATACAAATGTGTCAAAAAGAGACAAACATAGTGCAATAATAAGAGACACACTCTTGTCAAAATGGGTCTATTAGAACTCGACAACTATCATCGAACTCGAAGTACAAGTAGTAACCAACTGATATGGCTTACCGATGTACCTGCGCAGAAGATAAATTTTCAAAGCGCGTGAAACCGCTATTGGTCGGCAGCTGCCGCCATGTTAACGCGCGCCCAACGCGCGCCATGCGGAGGGGCGTGACTAGCGAGTGAGACGGAACTAACAGCAGCAGTGTATTATGAACCTTTTAGTAGTGATCTAAGGTTGATTGTAAGTTTTAAGCATTCTTTCGGGGCCATACTTTCTTTTCTGTGTGAACGAAGATTCACGACGCGCCATATCAGTTGGGTACTACTGTAGCAAGTTTGAAAAGTTGGTTTAGTAAATAAAATAAACTATATTTTATTGTGTATTTTATTTTTGTAATAAACGTTAGTGTTTATTTAGTCTATCTCTACAGCCTTCAGCATTAGACTAAGTAAAATACCTAAGAAAATACGTGCTAAATCTTAAAGCCAGAGCGTAGCCTGAATAAGAACAATGTTCCCAAACTAAATGGCCTCCCGTTGAGTTACTCGCTGTTTCAGTATATTTCGTGTCAAAATACAATGATAAATTGTTTTTGTGTAAATAAATTGTTAACTTTAATCCGGGTAAGATTATATATAGGTCAGTTTATTTATTTCCCTTTGTTGATACTGTCAGGGAAATCGATACGGTATCAAAGGCAAGTAGGAACAAGGTTTTGTATTGTATCTTGGAATTTTGTTTAACCTATATTTGCCTCTCTTACCTATGATACCTAGGAAGTTTTTGTAACTTAGATAATAAGATTAAGTAGTATATATTAAAAAACAGTGCCGGTGTAGAAACGTCAAACTATTTTAATGCTTGGCCTACACACATATCACTTGAAGTGAGTTACAAACTTATCATAATCGGGATCTGGGGGCACGGAAGTGCCTCGCGCCAAGACAGCCAAGCATGATGTCAATAGTAAACTTATTAAACATATTAAGTTTCAATAACATAGCTCTTATACTTTAGATTTTATTGATATCTAAAAAACCCCGATTTCGTCACTGACTCACTGATGATCATCAAAACTCATAGGGTACTTCCTGAAGTCCTAGAAAGCTGAAATTTGGTATGTAAGCTTGTATTAGTACACAAACAACATAAAAATTAGAAAACTTGGAAATTTCAAACAAAAAAAAAGCAACTTACAAAAAGAAATGAAATCCCGCCAAAAACATTTTAATGTAAAATGTCGCCAAGACATATGGCTCGTACTGTCAAAAAGTTATCAGATCTCATGTAGAGCCAAGCTTATAACTCTACATGCACTTACTCTACAAGCCCTAACTTTACAAACTCTACACACCGTAGTAAAAGTATGTGGCTTGGCCGTTTCAATACTACAAGAACTATTGAATAACAAAAAAGTAATGAACAGTGAATATATTTTTCACCTTACTCCCATGTGACGGTAGCGAAACGGCCAAACCACATATTTTGATTAAGCTGTAGAGTTTGTGAAGTTAGGGCTTGTAGAGTAAGTGCATGTAGTTATAAGCTTGGCTCTACATGAGATCTGATAACTTTTTGACAGTACGAGCCATATGTATTGGCGGCAACGTTTTACATTAAAATGTTTTTGGCGGTATTATACCTATCATAAAACTGTGCGGTAATGTAAAGTAAAAAGCACTAGTGCGTAATAAGGTGCATTAAGATACTAAAAACGGTGCAATAAATGTAATTTTACGAGCGAGTGTGTTGAAAAAATCATAACCAACGTGTCACTGCTCAATGACATCTTTTCACGTCACTTGCTAATATTATTATATTTTCTCTTTCGCGATCTGTGCGTCTAGTACACACGGCTACAGATCAAGCTATACATTTCCAGTATAAGCTGATCTCGTATTGTATAGGATTTCCGTACAATGAGAGGTCAGCTTATAAATGAAAGAGAAATGTATAGTGTGATCTGTAGCCGTGTGTATCAAAGAAGTCGTGTAATTGACTTTTATGAATCCATTTCGTTACACGTTGTTAACGTGATTTCATTATCCCCATTTCTACACCGACATAGTTTTTTTTATTTTTTATACATTTTATGTAGAAAACCAACACACGGTTATAGATGATCTGCCTAATGGTAAGCGGTTATCGTAGCCTTAAGTTAGATGCTTGTTGTGTTGATGCTGTTTGTGTGTTTGTGTGCTGTTTGTTCTTGTTAGTGGCAAACACGCCACTAACAAGAACATTGCATACACTAAATCTGGTTGCCGAGAAAATTGACCTGTTCTCATGTTCAGTCAATGAATTTAGAAATTCAGTGTTGAGCATAACATGTATATAATATTTTAATTCGTATTTTTGTTTATTTTAACTTACACTATTGTATTAGGTAAACCTGTAATGATAGCTGTAATTTGTTTCGCACGTTGGCGACTCTCTCATAAGACCCGTCTTGATTCAAAATAATGTGAATAGTAAATAACCTTGACATCCAAAAATAGAACACAAAATATATAAATCTTGGATCTTATAAATCTTTCACAATATAAAAAGATCACCAGGATAACACAATACGAGTAT
Organism: Polyploca ridens; assembly: GCA_951394255.1. Classification (NCBI taxonomy): domain Eukaryota; kingdom Metazoa; phylum Arthropoda; class Insecta; order Lepidoptera; family Drepanidae; genus Polyploca; species Polyploca ridens. The sequence goes on from OX596257.1 coordinate 13,074,770, forward strand.
AATATGACTGTAAATTTGATCTGAAAATATCTCCATATCAATTTTGGAACAGGATATTTGAAATTGATCAAATTGTTTACTTAATTACTGAATATACGTTCACTTACCCGTGAAAATCCATTTAAACCACATGAATTCTGATTAAAACCTGCGACACATTAAACTGTAATTTGACAATAGTAATAATCTTAGAGTAAACTTAAAATGGGAAGATATGGTACTCATCGTGTGTACGACAGCATAACTACGTCTAGCCTATGCACTTTAACTCAGTCTACACTGTTACATGAACAAGGCATTTAGATAATTATAATTTATTTAAGAGTTTTAGTAAAATATAGTTAGTGTAGTTATAGTTAATAATAATATCGCTAGTGATTATGAAACTATAGCTCAACAACCTAACAGTTCGTCAGCAAGACTTAGTTTTATAGTCCCACGCACTATTCACAGAGTACCATATATTCATCGTACTATTGTTCTCTCTACACTTACAACGTAGATAATTTTGTTAGAGACTTTTTTTATCATTATCAGTCTATAATATCCCGCTGCTGAGCACAGGCCTCTTTTCACAAATGAGGGTGAAAGGAAATGGGCAAATACTTCACAAAGCGTGCCCACTGCGGATCGGTGGAGGTAGGCTAGTGGTCAACCGACTGTTGGAGTTTTCAAGCCGCTTAAGAGGCCTCCAACTAGCTAAACGACTATTAGAAATGACTGATATCCTGGACCAACGGCATTATGTGCTTTCCGAAGCTAGCTTAAGCGGCCTCATCATTTTTAAGCTAATTAAAAACTTTATGTCTCTACAAACAAGCATATTTCTCACCATGGAAAGTGACTGTGGCCGAAGCCTAGAAAAAAGACTATACTGAGCATACCTGGCTACAACTTCTTACTTACGTCACATGATTGACATACTTCCAACATGTCAAAGCTCTACTATATATGTCAGTATAACTACGGGACTACACGTTACGTGTACATAATTTTGGGTAGCGAGAACTAATGTAAGTTAGGTCGACCCGGGACAGGGTTACGAGCTAGGTCGAGCGGCGACCCACACGTTCCCACTATAATCTTTACTTACCGACGCCTGTTCAGTTACATTCTCGTGTATTATATTTATTTATATTATGTTGTTCGACATTTTTGACAGTAATATATAGATTGCTGCTATTTCGCTCGGGTATATTAGTATTTATATTAGATATCCATAAATTAGTGATAGGTAGAATGTCTTATATCCTAGTGAGCATTGATATTATTGATATTATGAACACATGGGCGTAGCGAGATACGGACAGGGAGGGGCATGGCTTGCGACGCTTCTTATAAAACCTAAGAAACTAACAGGCTTGAAGGCTGGCTTGTGAAATCCAACAATACGGGATGTGATCTCTAATATAAGGATAATAATCTAGGATTTTCTTTGTCTGCACCCCCCCCCCTTCTCATACACAATCCTGGCTACACCCTTGGCTATAGTTACCATGAATCTGTAGCTTGCTTGATGAATAAGTTAGTAAGGAATACAGCTCAAATACTGTACACATTAACAATAACAGTTTTATTTTATTTACGACGATGTCGGTAAACATGCGTAGAATCTTCTGATGGTAAGCGGTTACTGTAGCCATATGGACACTTGCAATCTACGGGTACGACCCTTCCTCCGTCCCCGATGAACTATGGCGACCTTAGTAACGCGCAGGAACAACATAAAGTTATTTGGCTGCGGTATTCTGTAAGATGGAGGTACTTCCCTAGTCGAGCTGCTCTTTGAGCGAATAAATGCTATGCTATTCCGTTCTTTAAATGTATTTAGTAGATGCTTAAGGCATGTTTTCTGACTTTGGTATTTGGTCAATTTGTATATTCATACTGCTTCATATTATTAGTAATCCTAATTCAAATACACAATGAATTTCATTTTGGTTTCTATCCAATCAAATACACAAATGGAATAGATATCTATATTAGCATACAAATTCATAGGATACCGCTAAATTTAACAACAGTGCTTGAAAATGCAGCGCTATTTAGCATTTTGTAGTATAATAATATCTAGATTGTTATCGAAATGCAAAGGAATCGGAAATACTATCCGATATTTCGAATAGCGAAATCGTATCGATTGCCATATTGTTCAATACCTATTGATACTACAAATTGAGTTGTTATGGGTTTGGTCCTTAACAGACCTTTAGGGAGCTTAATAAAAAGTAATAGGGTTCATTGTTAGAGCTGTTGTTAATGGTAGCAGTGACCATTTTAAACCTTAAATGATTTTACTTTATTAAAGAGTAACATTTATAATTGATAAAATAATTGTACAAATTACTTGATAAATATGTCGTTACTTCTATAAAAGAATGATGATAAATGAAAGTTTTGAATATACAGGTCGTTGTTTTGGTCAGCGACGAGCGATTCAGGGTCGATAATACAATAGATACTGGTGCTAAAAAAAATATAAAAAAATACTTTATTTTTTATTAATAATAAAAATATACATTTTTTTTTTGAAAATCATGTAATAAGCTAAAGTGTATACATAATACTCAACGAGAGTGCGAGGGAGCAAAGGGGTGGGGCGATGGCGGCTTGCGCCTAGCTCTAGTCAGTGCACGTGCCTAGTAACCATACTTTGCGGTAATTTTATTTCAAATTGAATAAGGTATTTCTCAACAAATTTACAGTATTTAATGGAATTAAGTCCATTTTTGGGGAATATACAGGTCGTTGTTTTGGTCAGCGACGAGCGACTCAGGGTCGATAATACAAATGATACTGGTGCTAAAAAAAATATAAAAAAAATACTTTATTTTTTTTAAATAATAAAAATTGAAAAATTTAAATTTTGAAAATCATGTAATAAGCTAAAGTGTAGACATAATACTCAACGGGAGTACGAGGGAGTAAAAGGGTGGGGCGATGGCGGCTTGCGCCTAGCTCTAGACTGTACACATGCCTAGTAACCATACTTTGCGGTAATTTTATTTCAAATTGAACAAGGTATTTCTCAATATATTTACAGTATTTAATGGAATTAAGTCCATTTTTGGGGAATATATATTTTGTCCTACCGCTCCTGGGTCGCTTGTCGCCGACCAAAACAACACCCTGTATATTTTGTACTACCGCTCCTGGGTCGCTTGTCGCCGACCAAAACAACACCCTGTATTATACTGTAATTAGTTTTTTTTCCTTTTTTCCGAATCAACAATTCTGTTGAAATTTAGTAAGTAGATGTATTCTGTGAACCGCATTAAAATTTTCACACAAAGATAGAAAAAAAAACAATAAATTTTGCCCCATAATTTGAACTGAAACTCAAAATTTTTTTTTCATCAATCCCTTACCCGTGGGTTTTCTATGGATAGGTCTTCAAAAATGATATTGAGGTTTCTAATATATTTTTTTTTCTAAACTGAATAGTTTGCGCGAGAGACACTTCCAAAGTGGTAAAATGTGTGCCCTCCCCCCTGTAACTTCTAAAATATGATAATGATAAAACTAAAAAAAATATATGATGCAAACTTCCTCCGAAAATTGGTTTGAACGAGATCTAGTAAGTAGTTTTTTTTAATCCTAACTATCCTAACTAATATTATAAATGCGAAAGTAACTCTGTCTGTCTGTCTGTTACGCTTTCCCGCTTAAACCGCTGAACCGATCGCGATGAAATTTGGCATGCATATAGCCTATGGTATGGAGAAGGACATAGGCTACTTTTTATCCCGGGAACGCGGGTGAAACCGCGCGGGTCAGCTAGTATGTCATAAATCGTAAACCGCAATTTACCTTCATTCAATATTTTTGGCGTTTTTTTTTCATAGCAAAGTTGAGTTAGTTAATATTACACGGAATCCTCCGTGTGCGAGTCCAACTCGCACTTGGCCGGTTTTTTATATTATTTATACGACGAAGTCGGTAAGTAAGCGTACCGCCCGCCTGATGGTTATTTGGCTAAGTAATTAACACAACATAAAGTTATTTGGCTGTGGTATTCTGTAAGGTGAATACCGTGGCTGCGGTATACTTCCCCAGACGAGGTGCTGTTTGAGCGAACAAACGCTATGCTCTACCTCTCTTAAAATTATCATATCAAAATGTTCCACTAATAACGCCACAAAAAATATTAAACCACTATAAAGTACCTCGAAAACCTCGCATCAAATTCTTGAAAGTAAATTCATTGTTTAAAACAATGGGCGCTGCTATCTGGTGGATATTTCGAAGGATACTTCATTATCTTGCAACGTGACAAACAAAGGGGTCTTTTAACGTCAGATAAGAGAAATAATGAGCCGATAGTGCGATGCCATTTCAGTATTAAAAGCTTGAATGAAAGCGTATGTGGTTTTAAAAATACTGTATAATTTGTGAATTATTTCATGAAAGTTTTTATTTTTGATGAATATTTGATATCCTTCGTTAATAAACGAATATAATAAAATATATTTATATTATGAACGTATTTCATATTTAAAGTATTTCGGAATAAATACTGAATATTCCTAGAATAAATATTATAGTTTACACGTCCATGCAAAATTAAAAAAAATTGTATTAAAAATCACTGCATAATATATAAAATGAAGTCGCTTTCTGCTCTCTGTCTGTCTGTCTGTTTATCCGCTAACTCCTTCTAAACTATATACGCAACGGATATTGATGCGGTTTTCACTATGAGTTAGATAATTTTCCCAGCAAGGTTTATATATACAAAAAGGTTTACATATAAAAAACGTCAGTGATGTTTCGTAAACACATACTTTACGAGATATATCAAAATGATGTACTAAGGAATTGTGTATTTTAAAAATATCTACAAAAAAGTCCAGGATGGTATATGTCTAGATCCTATGGATAACCTACAGTAACCATTTTTATGCGATTGAGATTTTTTTTGAGGGTTACACTTTCAATGTTATTTTGACCATAAAATGTTAATCCTTAACTAATTAAATAAGTTAGTTACGACGGGCATTTACCATTTAAAACCATTTAAAGATATCACAGATTTAAAATTAGCAAGAAATAGTAGTTGCGATAGTGACCGGGCGGGCAGAAGCGGGCGCGGACGCGCAAATCGCTCGACACCACATTACGACCAAAGACGTGTATACTGGAAAATTACGACATTCCACCCGTACGAAGCCGGGGCGGGTCGCTAGTATTTGATATTATTTGGTTTAATGGCGTTTCCTTCAAAATAACCATTAAAATTAAATCCTCTAGCAAAGGCTAGTCTCGCATTATGTTCACGGTTCCTACACAAGCATTATTAAATTGTATTCAAGGGTACGGCAGGACGGGTTCAAATGTTACGTAAACTTTACTGTAACAGATTTATGAGCTCTTAACACATGAAATGTTTATGTATGTGATAAACAGTGAGCTGGGCGGGATCGTGGCAAGGAATGTATGGGCACTGCTGGCACGGTGACGTTGGACATCATTATGTTCTTCCATTAAGATAAGTGACTTACTGAGCAGAGATTTAGTTTAGATAATACTACATAAGAAGTTTATTCGCCCAAAGGGCAGCTCGACTGGGGAAGTACTCCACCGTACACAATACTGTAGCCAAAATATCTTAATGTTGTGTTACTGTGCGTGAGTAAGGTCGCCAGAGCTCATTGGGAGGGGCGAAGGGTCGGTACCTAACGCGTGAGTGTTGTCCCGGGTGTTGCAACCTACGGTTATGCGGCGACAACCGCTTACCAGCAGGTGGGCCGTACGCTTATTTACCGACGTTATACATATCAGTTTACAGATTATGCGACATATCTAGCCCAATATGTAACCATTAGAATAACACTTTATTACAATAAAAAGAAAAGGTTTCAACGGAGAAATTCATGTACAATGTAATTTATACTTTCCAGATTTTCAGGAAAAATACTCGTGGTCTTCATTTCTTATCGAAAAATTTACCCAAAGAAGCGCAATGACGTTCATTTTGGTTGAAATATATTCCGCAAACCCATCGTCGACAATGCACTCTGAATGGTTAAGACAAGGACGCATGCACTCTGATTGGCCAAGTCAAAAACACACGACGCAGCGAGTGGTCCTTACTGTTCAAATTCAGTGACAAATCACTGACTAGTTTCAGAGTTTGATTGTTCATTATTACTACTCTAAAGGGATTCTTCCTAGATGTCAATTCTCTTGTTATATTTTTAAGCACCCTATTGTACACTTACACACCACCATTGTACACTTTTTAAACCCAACGAAATATTGGTAGACCTTACGAAACTTGAATGAATCGGCAGTGGAATCGCAATATTATAAAATTCAATCCCGTGGTTCCTTCGTACTCGAAGAATAAGAATAATTTTTAAGGCGATGATAGCTCAGTGGTAGTTACGTCGGATACCGAGATGAAGGTCCCGGGTTCGAATCCTGCAATGAGCTTGAGCTTTCAGTGAAGGAAAACATCGTGAGGAAACCATAGCACGGTGGTAGGGTACTTTGAAGTACCCGCCTGGCTGGCTACCACCCTCAAGTTGAAAATCTGTCGCCAAGCACCTTTCGGTGTGTTCCGATAGCTGCACTTGAGAGCCAGTTTCTTCTAGGCTTTGTGTGCTTACCACCTTCGGCCGCATCATCACTTACCATGGTGAGATTGCAGTCAAACACAGGCCTATAAAGAGTAAAAAAAAAAAAAAAAAATTTCTGGGGATAAAAACTTCAATAAATTCAGTCCGTGTGGCCAACATCTAAATCCGTTTAGCCGTTTATGCGTGATTGAATCACGAACATGAAACTTTTACATTCATAATATTATTAGCTACCGTCCCGCCAGCCCACCCGTAATCCCTCATACCGTAAGGACTACTTTTGGGAAATCCATAACGCTCATTTACGTTATGAAACTCCTGTGCAAAACTTCTTGTTTATAGACCCTGCGTGGTTTGTGCTTTATCTATAAGTCTGTCAGTATTACAGCCAGGTGGATCAAGCTTCATTACCATCTTACATTATACTAAGGCGGTGATAGCTCAGCGGGAGAGACGAGAGATCATACAATGAGCTTAAGCTTTCGGTGTAGGAAACCATATAGTACTGTGGTAGGGTACTTTGCCGTGATTTCCCAATGGAGCACAGCTTGGGGTTATTCAAAAAGGGTATGAAGAGATTTCTGCAGAGTCGGCAACTTGCGAGTGATACCCCTAGAGTTGCAAGCATCCATAGGCTACGGTAACCGCTTACCACCAGGAGGGCCGTATGCTTGTTTGCTACCTAAGTAATATAAAAAAAATACTTTGTAGTACCCGCCTGGATGGCTCCCCTCAAGTAGAAAATCTGCCGCCAAGCACCTACCAGTGAGTTGTGACAGTTGTACTTAAAAGCCAGTTCCCTTCTTTCTTATCGCCTTCGACCACATCATCACTGACCACGGTGATATTGTGGTAAAATACGGTCCTATTCATAGTTAAAAAACGCATAGGTACCATATAATACGAGACAAAATTACTTGAGATTGTCAAATATTTTTGAAGCCACCCAAAATTGTTAAGACATCAAACTATGCTGTCTACTTTTACGCATTATACGAATTCGTAATAGTACTTTATGATACATGTGTGCAAAGTTGGTCATTACACGCGAGGCGGTATTGAGCCGATAAGGGAGCCGAGAGAGTAATGATCAATGCATACGCGTGTCATACGACGTTTTTCAACACACATGCGAGGAACAAAATAGACTTCAATTTTTTGAAGTAGATTTTTTTTATTATTATCAACCACACAATGAGAACGTTAACGAATATGGCGCGCAGGTTTTTTTTTTGACAGTGCATCGCTGTCAAACTATTTTACCCGCTTAAATTAAGAATGCTTCATCTACCCACATATCACCTACAGTGAGGTACAAACCCAACATAGTCGGGATTACCTATCATAAAAATGTACGGTAATGTAAAGTAACCAACTTTGCGCACATGTATCATAACGTACTATTAATTTGATGCAAATGTTTGGTTGAGATTAATCAAGTAAGATAGTGAGATTGCAACGTCATATCATACGAGACAAGAACGCCATGAGATTATACAATTCCACATATTAAATTGCTGTAACGTCAAGCTACGCCGCCTCTCGACTCGCACGCTGTGTGTCACGGCCTTTAGGTTCAAACAGATGAAACATTTATCTGAGTAACATGTGACGCTCTGAATTGTAATTTGTTAATGTTTTGCTATGTGTTGGGTCGCACTGAGTTTGGAATTAGCGCGCTGTTGTTTAATTTGACTTGTGGATAAGGGCGTCTAGTTTATTCCAAGTGTTTTATTTAGTCTTTGAGTGTATTCAAATTAACAAATGTATGTGATTTAAAAAAAAGTATGTTTTAAGTCATCCACGGGGAGTCAATCCTCGTACATTGGAACCAAAATGATCTCATACTGTGCGGTTTCAAAGGAGCTTACTATCGCGGAGGCTTATTATGTGGAATGAGCTCTCCGCCGTGGTTTTCCCAAAGGAGTACAGCATGGGGTTCTTCAAAAAGGATGTGAAGAGATTTTTACAGAGTAGCCAACGCGTGAGTGATACCCCTGGTGTTTTAAGCGTCCATAGGCTTTGGTAACTGCTTACCATCAGGTGGGTTGAATGCATGTTTACTACCTTAGTGATATAAAAATGTTATTGCTAATAGCATTATGATTTCCATACGCATATGAATTAAAAATATTTCCTTTTCTTCTATGCCGTCGTCAACAAACAAAATGAACGGTAGAAAAAACACACTAGCTGGTCACTTTTAATATAATATAAGAAAGCGAGATAAACGGACCACCTTAATCCGCTCTACTGCCAAAAGAAACAATTCCCGGAAGAAACGGTGAGGAAAAAACAAGGTTTCTTACTGTGTTGTTTATATTATTTAGTCTGTTTTTCTAAACGCAGTCACCGTAATTAAAGCTCTCTGAAGCTGCCTTTTCGATTAACAAACCAACTCACAATAAAATTGCATATAAACATTCTTTGTTACCAATAAAAACTATGCAAATTTGGTTTTTATGCTTTACAAATTAAAGCTAAAAATAAAAGAACTAACAGGGGTGAAATTAAAAATATAAACAATTGCCAAGCGCAGAGCTTTATGCAGGATGCAAATACAATAACATATTTATACGGAACTAGCTTTTTGCCCGCGGCTTCGCTCGCGTAGACTATAAGATCTTTACATTCGTGTTATCAACGATATATTGTTCGTGAAGATTGTTGTTGTTGTTGTCAAAATACTCGTATATTCTTGTGGACTTCGGTGGACGGTACCGACCGTATGAGGGTATTTAGGGGATGAGGACGCGGCAAGACATCACTTTTTTTTTACTAAGTGTAGGCTGTGTGCTGTGTAGTGAGTGTGTGCTGTGTTTGACCACAATCTCACCATGGTAAGTGATGATGTGGCCGAAGGTCAAAGCCAAAGCCTAGTCTAGCCTAGAAGGACAAAGTTTAGAAGGAACTGGCTCTCAAATGCAGCTGTCGGAACACACCGACAGGTGCTTGGCGACAGAGTTTTAACTTGAGGGTGGTAGCCAGCCAGATGAGTACAAAGTACCCCCGTGTTATGACATTCGTTCACTAAGGTGTTACATTTTCCCCGAGTATTAAAGGCTACTTTTTTATCCCGGAAAAGTGGATTTATATAGGCTAGGCTATAGGGTTCCCCAAAATTTTCTTTGTAAGAGAATCGGGTACCTATTTCGCTGCAAGCTTTCTTTTTCAAGAGAGGTAGGGCATATCGGGTTCTCTCGTTCAAAATTTGGAGCAGTCCAAGTGACGGAGCCTTTACCTTACAGAAGATTGCAGCCAAATAAGATTACATTGTGGTATTCCTGAGGTGAGAAGTGTTGCCAGAGCTCCATAAGGAAACAAAGTTTCTCCTCAAGCTAAGGGGCTCTAAACCACTTGTGAGCTCGGGATCGTCGAGAAAGTCTAATGGCACGTCGCTGAGTTCAGTGACTCAGTTGAGTCTAGAGGCCCAAGCTGGTATCAAGGTGCTCCCGCCCACAGATGACAGCAGCACTCTATATGGGGTCGGACTTGCGACTTATAATGTTGCAGTCTTTGACCCAATGAGAAGTAATGCTTCGCTCATTAAGCACTCCGTGTTTTTTGGATGCCAGTTTGACTTTGTCTTCTAGATGACTACGGAACAGAACGTCGTTAGAGATATCAACGCCAAGGATCCCTTAGCTTTTTATGATGTCGAAGAAAGTGTTCTGGAATTATGGAGCTACAGCAAATGAAGAGCGAGTGAATGGAAGTAAGAGAGGTAGGTATTGCATGGGAAAGTACCTCCACCTTACAGAATACTGCAGCTAAATAACTTAATGTTGTGTTCGTGCACGTCAGTGAGGTTACCAAAGCTCTTTGGGGAGGAGGAAAGGTTGGTAACGCGTGATTCAAGCGTCCATATGGCTACGTTAACCGCTTACCATCAGGCGGACCGTGTGCTGGTATACCGACTTCATCGCATAAAAAAAAGTGAAGTGAGAGTCGGCAACGCGCGATTGATACCCAGGGTGGTGGCTACTACCAGACTGGCAGTATGCATATTTGCCACTTAAAGAAAAATTGTATCTTATCTGCTTCAGGTACACCTATTTACTTATGTGCCGCATCGATGCCAGTATGGTACTTTTGTTGATCAGCTTGGCCACCACATGCTATTGTGCGTAAGAAGCGCAGGCACGCCACTCCGACCGATCTTAATGACATCATTCATAGGGCTGTTGCCAGTGCCCACATGTCAGCTATTCGTGAATCGAGTGGCTTGATGCGAGACGACGCCGACGGTAATAAGCCTGATGGAATAACATTAATGTCCTAGAGGAAAGGACAGCCCTTAATATGGGATGTTACTTGTGTCGATACTCTCGCACCGTTACACCGTTAAGAGACTGTCAAAATAGCCGCAGTGAAGCTGACTGTGCTAAAATCTAAAGCAGCGCAAATGTAATCAATCACCTGAATTGATGGAGGCTACATATTTTGCTCAGGAGGTCAGAAGATCATCGTATTTAACGCGATTTTTCGAAGCATCTCATTACCTAATGCTTGGCGTGGCCAGAGGGCTACCGAATACCTTGTCAGTATATTAGCATCACCATACAGCGCCGGCAACGCTTTAGGCTTGCTACAGGCTAGTAGCGATTCAATAGCTGATCCACTACCAACTGATAGTAGATCAGCTCTTCCACCGTTCTTCGATAAAGACTCATCTCCAATGAGTATCCTTGCTCGACGGTCTATTGAGTCAAGGTCTAGTTGGTGCTCAGCGGATCCATCCCAGAGATGGCAGCAGTACTCCATGTATGACCGAACTTTCTAAAGTATATAAAGTTAGCTAGTACAGCTTTATAAAGTTGTAGCAACTGTTCAGGCATGAAGAACCGCTTAATCTTAGAAAGGTTCCCAGCTATCTAACAGCTGTTTATGCCTTCGACTCAAAAGAATAGTCCAAGTTTATTTTGGCTGTTAAATCCATGCCGAGGAGATCAAGCCAATCGCACATAGGCACATAATATACATTCTGTAATGTTGTGTGTATGTCGAAATAAATGTATTTTTTTTCTTTCTTTCTTTCTTTTCTTTATAGGCAAAGATATATTTTGGAAAGCAGGAGCCTGGTGGAAAGGACTCCTTTTGGCGGTGAAAAGAGACGCCTACATACATGCATGGAAAAAAGAAACATACGCGTCGATCAAAGAACCTCCTCTTTTTTTTTAGTCGGTTTATTATGGTACCTTTTGTAACGGGAACAGTGGGAAGTCGTCCCTCAGCATGCTGCATGGAGGAAAAGTATTTTCAATAAGATTTTTTTTTAATTTCGCTGTTTCGTTGCCTAGGTGGGCCTTTTTAAAAAATCTATCAATACGACTGTGATAATTTTAGCTTTTGCTATGTAACTAAACTGGCTTTTTTTCAGTGGACTAAATGGGAGGGAGTCTGATGAATTTATATTTCTCATCCGAAATCATCTTAAATTTTTTTTTGATAGTATTTGTTTGTGCCTTCCTTTACACTGAGAAAATTTTATTCAGAAATCATTGAACTTGTCATAAAATCGTGAGAACGAAACCATAGTGCGATTCAGGAAAAAGATAACGCCATCTATCATCAATATTTTAGTACTTACATCTGTGTGTAGCCGTGAGACGGCCTGTAAAATTATTAAATTGGGATATCTTTTCTTCCCGTCAGCCGTTTTTAATGAAACAAAGCCTAGTTGAAGCGCCAAAAAAAGTCGAATCAGCTCGTGGAAGTTACATGCAAATCCATTCAGTGGATTCTGAGATTAGCGTGTTCAAACAGACAGACAGACAAAAAATTTTTTTTTTAGTTTTTTGTATTCTGTTCCTCATCTCAAATCACCCCCGATCAGTTTTTGGCAAATATATTCAATGTACAGACACGCCGGTTCTACAGTTTTATTATATGTATAGATTAAATTAGTGGGTGTAAATTACCAGTAAAGTTGTAAGATAGTAGAATGCATTATCAATGTTTAAAATCAGATTTGGTTTTTTTATTTTATTTTTAATGGGCTTGCGTTTGACCTTCGACTGACCCCATGAGGAGTTATGACGAGGCCGAGGATGTAGCACGATTACCCAGAAAAAGTCGGGGAACACAGACCCCGGAAGAGAGTTCCACTCCTTTGCTGTTCGTATAAGAAACGATGAAGCGAAACGTTGTGTCCGAATACGCTGGATGTCGATAACGTATGGGTGGAAATTCTCTATCCTTATCCCGCACTCATGGTGTATGTGATAATTGTTAATAAGAATAATAATTTAAAGTTTTACGAAATTATAATATTTTTTTAACTTTTATCGGATATAATTCCTCTCTCTGTATTAATAGACGGTCCCTAATTTTTTAGAATCCTGGTCAGCTTTATGTGTATAATCTGCCTCCACTAGATTTTGTCCAGCGCGTTCCTTACGACCGTGTACTATTTATTTGGATGAGGATGAGTCTTTTACATGACCGTGTTGATGGTGAACAATCTCGTAGTTCAAGAGAGGTAGAGCATTTATTGTTCAAAGAGCAGCTCGACTGTAGCTTTGGAAGTACTTCCCGACCCCAACCATCTATACCAAGGTGTTATCAGCATCTCTTGTAATGGCATAGCATCTCTAGCGTCCATAAGGCTACAGTTACCTTACCGCCATACTTGTTTGCCGACACTGATTCGGCTAAAGAAGTATAAAAAAAATAAAAGTTGTTTTCATCTGTGTTCCCAACTATAACCATTTTTTCCAAACTTTCATCGCCTCGTGCTCCATGTGGCTGAAATATCAATGCGTTGGTGGCATATGGCGGACAATTGGGTTTTAATTTGAAGCTGAGTTAGAATCGATGCATTGGTGTATTTAGTGCACAGCATTATGCTGGACTGTTGGCCAATTTCGAATACCTAAATACCATTTTATTTTCTAGCTTCTACACCATTTTCTACAACGGACAATAAAACAACAAAAAATCTGTTTACAGTAAAGAGAAAATAAAAATCACCAAATCAGCTAAGCAGTTAAATTAATGTTTTTTTAAATTCTTTTTAAAACCTGCGCTCGAAAAACAATTTCGACTTTGGATGGCATAAGAACATTACAAGTAAAAATATTTTTATGTTTTTTAAATAGATTATATTTCTATAGACATATTTAAATTTTCCCTTTAATCTTCACAAAAAACAAGAGATAAGAATGAATCCGGCGATTATTTCAAACCACCCAGTAGAGTCTTTGATAATGTATCTTGAGTAACCCTTTCTAAAGAAAAGAACGAAGACAAAGATGAGATAGATATACCTTTATCTCATTCTTGTTGCTAACGTTCAAGATTGTTAGGCTTAAGCCCCACTTCTAAATAACTCCGAAGTTGGATTGTTCTGCTATGAGAGGGTATCTAGTATTGACGAGCCAGTTGGCGCAGTTGGTTAAGATACCAACTATTGCGCTGCAAGTCGTGGGTTCGATTCCCGCATAGTACATACATTTGAGTGCATGAACATGTCTGTATGTCCTGAGTCTGGGTGTAATTATGTATATTAAGTATGTATTTACAAAACAAAAAGTAGTATATTATGTATTATATCAGTTATCTGGTTTCCATAGTACAAGCTCTGCTTAGATTGGGATCAGATTACCGTGTGTGAAGAGTATCCCAGAATATTTATATTTATTAATTTATATTATATTTATAGTTTTTTTTATTTAATGGCCGACAAGCAGATATTGGTAAATAGATTATTAATCTGATGTGGACCTAAGTGTAACACCCATAACACGTTACTAGATCCTTGGCGAAACAGAGTTTTGGTGTTTGATGTTATCATTGAAATACTAAAGGAAAACTTTTTCCATTTTATATGGTGTCATCCACCTTGTACCTCCATAGGTTTTTAAATTATTTTTGCATGTTGTTTTTAATAAGAAAAAAACTTGCAATAATCTGTGTTTAGCTCTCTCAAGAAATCCAACTACTATAAATTACAAATGCAATAGTTTGCCTCTGCATCTCCCACAGAGCTTCCATCACCATAAAAAATAATTCGATAGTCGTTCAGAGTGTTGTCGTACTATAATACCTACAAGTTATGATGTATCTTTTATATAAAATTACCGTATAATTTCTGGGTTAGTGCAAATTACACGGCAGAAACTCGTAAAATTGTAGTGAACAGCGGGGCAACGGTAATGTACCTACGTCTTTATTAAGAAACGCAGTTAAGCTATGTTTCTCAGCCTGAGAATTTATTATTAAACTTTTCTTGCGTGTACTGAGGCAGTTTTATTTTTGTTTCGAACTAGGTACATGAGTTATATTGGCGTAGCTGAATGTATCGCCGACGGGGAAACTTAGGATCGTGTTACATGTTTTATGTATTAAAAATTAATAGTAGAAAGTTTGAACACTAGTTTTGTTAGTATTTTTTAATATTTACTTTTATAAGATACTAGCACCTGCTTGCGGCTTCGCTCGCGTGGCCTACAGGAAACAAATGACATATTTTTCTACAACAATAAAAGAAAATAAAACATCTTCAACCCGCTTTGAGGGTGGAATTATTAAAAACGGTGAGACACGTATACATTAATTTTCAATCTTCAGCCTAAACACAACATTTTAAGATCCTAACTTCAAAACTGACGGACTTCCATACAAACTTTCATCCCCTATTTTACCCCCTTAGGGGTAGAATTTCGAAAAACCCTTTCTTAGTGGATACTTACTCTTCACAAAGAATATACCCTCAAAATTTCATGTCTCTAGGACCAGCGGTTTAGGCTGTGCGTTGATATATCAGTCAGTCAGGACTTTGAATTTTATATAATACTAGCTTTATAGCCCGCGACTTCGTCCGCGTAGATTATTTCTTTTTTCTAGATATGAATCATTGTAACAATATAGAGCTTTGTTCATGGCTATTGTCCGCCACTACGTGTGATATTGACAAAAGTTCAGGTAGATTAAGAGCTTATATGCGAGGATGCCACATAAAACTGAAGCAGTCCTGCCGCAAATCAACTCTAGCAAATTTCAGAGTTTTCCCCTGTGACTACAAACCTTAATTAGGAACTATTATCTTTTAAATTCAAACGGAAGGTGATTTGGGATCAATGGTATACGCGGCAAGAAGACTGTTTCTCCTCTGGCATAACCAGTAAATATTTTGGCCTCAATAACATTGCGGCGGAGAGCTGTTACTTGTAGTCTAGTTCCACAGCACAATTTTGGAGGCCTTCTCTTCCCTTCTCTCTTTCCCTCATGTCTGAGGATCGTGGTCAACATCGGGTTTGCTTCTAGAGCGAATGATCTGCCTCCACTGGTTTCTGTCTTCTGGTTTCTGTAAAACTTGGAGGACGATGAGTCTTTTACTTGATCGGACCACCTTGTTGGTGAACGACCACGTAGTCGTTTTCCTTCTGTGTTCCCAACTATGATCAGATTTCCAAACTTTCATCGCCTTTGCGCACCATGTGGCCGAAATACGAAAAAATACGTTGGTGGCATATGGTGGACAATCGTGTTTTAATTTGGATCTGCGATAGGATCGATGCATTATTGCGTTTAGCGGTCCAAGGTATTTCCAACATCAGTCTCCAGCACCACATCTCGAATGCATCAATCCTTTTTCTTTCTCGGGCCAGTATAGTCCACGCTTCCACTCCATACATGAAAATGAGGAATACCGATGCTCGTATTAACCGGATCTTTGTTTTGACACCGATTCCTCTCTTTTTCCTGTTGTTGTTGAGGCGAGTCATTTCAATACGCCAATACCATAAGCCGAAATAATAAATTTTGAAATTTTCACTCCGAAAATAAAGAACTTCATATACTAAATTTAATCCCCCTTTTCACTCCTTAAGGGTTCAAATTCCAACAACACCGATATTCGTTGCGTTAGTTTATAACCATAAGCTTAAATAATAAATTTAGTGTACTTCCATACACAAATTCATCCCCCTTTTTACCCTTTCGGGATCGGAATTATCAAAAACGTTGAGGCACATATAAATTAATTTTAACTTCGAAAGTGATGGACTTTCATATAAACTTGCATCCCCTATTTTACCCCCTTAAGGATGGAATATCCAAAAATCCTTAGTGGTTGCCTACACTGTGTAATAATATATTAAATGTCGTTTACTTTGCAACTGAATGACTTACATACATCCCATACCTTTTCACCCTGTCGGGGGTGGAATTGTCAAAAAAGCTGACATAACAACACATTAATTTTCAATCTTCAGCCTAAACACAAAATTTGAACATCCTAACTTTAAAACTGACGGACTTGCATACAAACTGTCATCCCCTATTTTACCCTCTTAGGGGTGGAATTTCCAAAAATCCTTTCTTAGTGGATGCCTCCACTGTATAAGGTATCTTTGTGTAAAATTTCAAATCTCTAGGTCCAGCGGTTTGGGCTGTGGGCTGATATATCAACAATCAGTTTATCATTTTATATATTAAGATAGATAGATTCGACAATAAACACGACTGGCAAAACCTATGGTATATGTAGTTGACTCAGAAAATAAAATACAAATAATTTATTTCAAATAGAACTTCGCAAGCACTTATGAATAGTCTGACTCTAATACTCTAATACCGGTTCGGAAGGTTGCATTTGCTGAGAAGAGCCGGCAATAAACTCAGCAATTACTCTTTTCAAAACAAGCTTAGATTTATTATATTAATATTTACATTCTAATCGCGCTGACAACAATTGCATGCCTTGGTGGCAAAACTACAAATTAGACTGAATCGATATTTAATAAGTAAATAGCAAACTTAAGCAGACCAGCCCCCACAAGCAGCACCTGTTCACAAGTATGACGCGTGTGGCAGCAATCGCCCTCCTCGCCATATTGGAGGGAAGTAAGCGACCCGTCACACGACGCCGCCGCAAGCAAAGGCCTGAAAGTTACCTAATTATCTTCATCGAAATGTGGGTTTAATTCTTTAGTCATCTTATATCGGTTACCCATTTTAAAAATTAATTCAGATCATATTTCTTACATTATGATGATGAATCAAAGTTCGACACACATTCGAATTGTATGTATTAAGCAAAACGATAAACATTTACGTATGAAATAGACGCAAGTCCAAAAAACCGCACGTATCGTGCAAATCCATTCTTTGTTGCGTATTATACGGTCAGGTCTCAAAAATAAATGAAAATAAATCTCTATTGCCTACCAAGAACCAAGTCTTTATAATATTTATACTACCCGTGTGCGATAAGCTGAGTGACATGCGTCTCTCTCGCCTGCTTCCCCTAAACTTCTCTCATGGCACCAGTATTGTACTTATAGCATGGAGCATGATCTTAATGAGGGTGAAAGGGATTGGGCAATACTCCACCACGCTTGCCCA
This sequence comes from Polyploca ridens, assembly GCA_951394255.1. Lineage (NCBI taxonomy): Eukaryota > Metazoa > Arthropoda > Insecta > Lepidoptera > Drepanidae > Polyploca > Polyploca ridens. The sequence goes on from OX596257.1 coordinate 13,092,700, forward strand.
CTGCGGATCGGTGGAGGTAGGCTAGTGATCAACCTACTGTTGGAATTTTTCAAGCCGCCTAGGAGCCATCAACTAACTTAACGACTATCACAATTAAGTGATAGCCGGAACCAACGGCTTTACGTTCCTTCCGAAGCACGGAACGCTCGATTTGAAATACCATTAGGCGGTCACCCATCCAGGTACCGACCACGACGGTGGTAGCTTAACTTTGCCGATCGATTAAGAACGGCTAATCATGCTACACCACGAGCGCTTCATATAGCCGTGTAGTATACAAGCACGCAACTGCAACGTCACCGTACCAAGTCTCAACTTATCGCGCATATGTAGTATACAGCGTGTATGAGACATCGCCGCACAAACGCATACCATGGGTCCAGGACATGATTCTGGACCCCCCCATGTTGGAATTTTTCGTCGGTTTTTCCCAATTTTTTTAATTTTTTTTTTGAGTTTTTTTTTATTTTAGACTGTTCATAATCGTTATTCTTACCTAACCCAAAGAGATTTAAAATAAATAAGTTATTAATTCATTACTTTCACTAAAAGTAGCAATGTAAATAAAACTAGAAACGATGTCTTATGGCGATATTCGCCTGCAGTCAGCGACATACTACGTAGGCACAACGTTATCGCGCGTTTAAATCGCGGTATTCACAATACATTGCGCGCTCGAAAATGACAATTTCTAAAACCGATCATTAGCGAGGTGAATGACTTTCAAAATTTGATTAGTGGCATTAGGTGTAGCCTTTTTGCGAAGTTTGCGTTACCATGCAAAATGTCACCGTATTTTTGTGAAAACCGTTAGTTTATAATCTACCTAGCGAGATTATAAACTCCCCGATAAATTGTGAACTGTACCATACTGCTTACAATATAACGTATTCATTTCCGATAGTTTATAATCTATCCGCAACAAACCGTTATATTGCAAACGAACCTGCACTTGCTGACAGGGTTCACAATCTGTCCGATGTTATCACTCGTAATAATAACCGTCCCTGATTGGTCAATCTTGGCGGTAGAGCATTTTGTAGAATACTAGAATCAATGGCCCTGATTCTGTTGTTCACAACTAAACTAATTTTAATCTCACTATGTCTCTTTCTAACAAAGAACATAAGAAAAGGATGTAAGAAATTTAGTCCTGTCAAATTAGTCCAATGCTTGTTTTCAATATAAATTTAGTCGCCATCTATCGCGGCTACGCCTAAATACACGCAAAATAAGACGGCAAAGATTAATTTGACAACTTAAAATATGTTCTATCCTTTTTCAATAATGTTCGTAAGAAAGAGATGTGACTAAAATTAGTTTAGTGCGATTTACAACAGAATTGGCACCATATTGGTAAACAAAATACTTTTGTAATCTATACACACTCTTGTTCTACACATAAGTTGCAGAATCTCCAACAACCACATCGTCCGCAGGCTTGTATCAAAACTTCATGTGGGGAATGGAATACATAAATCAACTTCTAACTTAATAAGGAGTTGAATGTGCAACTCCTTTGAGAGGATTCACAGCAGCCACACATTAACTCGGAGCAATGGGACGAAACCCGCAGGGTGTTCGGTGTCCGCAACGAATTTAATCAGTCTGGTAAAATGGTAGCAAGAATGGGTACTAGGACGGGTCTTAGGAATATTTAGGGCATATTAGGATGCTTGAAGATTATGGTCATGATCAACAAAGAAAATAACAGTTCGTTGGTTATGAATACAGTGAATGGCTATTGGGTGATTTTTAACATGATATTTTTTTGTCTACTCAACTTATAAAGAGGTACCATAGATTTGGGCCTGTATTATAACGAGATCAAAACTCAGATTAAATCTCATAAATAGAACACGTTAATCGAAAATAAACCTAATATCATCTCGTAAATAAATCTCGACATGACAAACATTTGTGAGCATGGAAATGTCTATTTGTTCTGAGACTACTGGTGAAAATAACCCCAAAAATTTTACTCTAGAGATCAGAGGCCCAAGTCTGCTATTACAATTGTGTTCCAATGAATGATCAGTAGTGTCAAAATTGTCACATTTTACAGTTTTGGTAGTCTACTAACACAATAGCATCATAATGGCGTCATATGGTTCCATAATTGCTTTCCAATGATTTTCCAATGAAACTACAATCGTGCCACAATGATCTTTTAGTTGTCAGTTTTAACAGTTTTTGTACTAAAATTCTTTTCATTCATTACGAGACCATTATGAATTAGTAGCCTGCGCACATGGGCTCAGTGATAATGGAATTGCAATAGTATCGTGTCAGTATGACATTATAGCAGACTTGGCCCCCAGTTTGTAGAACACCACACACACTGTACAGCTCTGGTTAGTTTGAGATCACACAGGAGTGTCTGAAGAATATCTGAAGAAGAATATTTATTTATTTATAACGTTAAACTACGTTATTTTTTGTATTCCATAGAACTGATAAACTATAGAAAGATTTTAATTAAAAATTCCGATACCGTATTGAATCTAAGAACAAATACTTTTTTCTAAGATGCTTCTTGAAATTACTTTTCCCGTACAAAAGTGCACGTTTTTACACAAAGCGAGGTATAAAATACACTCGGAACGATTTTACTGGAAACCTACCGAGTCAAAGATTTTCTGGAATTGGATATACATTATATAAATCTGTGTAACTACTATATGAAGGCGGTTTAAGTTAGCGTGGGAGTATTCTACGCCTACTTTATTTTAAAGATAATTTTATTCAATTTATTAGCAAATTTAGATAGTAATTTAAATAATCTCAAAGATGAAAATTCAATGTACTAAAAGTTAGTCCTTTTTTCTTATTAAGTAAATATCTAATTAAATTATTATATTATACATTTTTGTAGAACACTGGGAAACTTCTAGTTTTACCAAGTGTACTCTAAGCTTCAAAGCTTACAACAAATTCTCCTTATCCCCTGAACATCTTGGTTTACAGAGAAATTTAAGAAGATGTGAGCAAATTGCGAGGTAGTTTGCAAGAATGGAGCAATTTCAAGCTAGTTTTGATTCAGGACCACACTTTAAAATAATGAAAAAATCCCGTGACTGCTACAAAACAACCCCGCTTGAATAATAACTTGTATACAATAAAAAATATATACATTTAGAACAAACATACATATCTAATTCAAAAGGCGAGGACATACCACGGACACTGGACATAACAGTTAAGAGGAAACGCTGGTGGCGTTTGTTTCATACAAACGTAATCCTCAGTTTCCTCTCTGGATAATGACACTAAATCTATGATTATTTTACCATGCAATCTGTAGGTACCACTGTATGTCTCGCGGTTGTGTTTTTCTTCATAAATTAATTATTATAAGAATTAGGAGCCTTCTAAAATGACAAAAACTGACCATTTTTACTACCCTTATCAGACGTCCAGCAAACAAATTTGACGCATATAGAAAATAAAAGGAAAACCGACAGACATAGCCAAAGCCCTTCTTATTAAATTCTTGAAAAAATAAAAAAAAAACGATTCAGTATTGGAGGAGGAAACTGGGGAATACGAAATAGCGATTTCGTCTATTATCCAAGGTATAATCGATCCAAGCTGCAGTTGTCTCTATCGTCCCTCATACATTTATATCCCAGCAACAGCGCGACAGCAATAGATTTGTTAAATACCTATTTTTCAAATTTCATGCAGTCATCCTTTCCTCTTAAGGTAGAAGTTAAAAGAATAACTCACTACCAGTCTACCATGCGAGTCTCTTGTGGATCGGTGCACCAATCTGAATGCCTTCAAAGTTTCTTTCACGAGTGCATATTTCTTTAACATGTTTTCCTACTACCAAGGTTCATGTAACTTTCAAACTCAAGGATTATATTTATGGGACTTACCTACCTATAACTTTAAACTATGTATACTGGAAAGAAGGTACACAAAGTATTATCATGTACCATTTTTATGGGTAAGATTCGTAATGGATAGGCTAGACCAAAAAAGCAAGGAGTGTAAAATAGTACCTAGTACCTAAGAATCTTTATACTGCGGTAGGACTAATTGTAAGTATTTTTTTTATAAAGCTGTAGTAGGGAAACTAGCAAAACATATACAAAATCTAAAAAATAGTGTTGACTGTTCATGTAAATCATCACACCATAATGGTGAATGGGTTATCTCCCTCTCTAATGCGGGAAAAACAAAAGAGATAAAACTAGTAACTAATATAAGGAAGGTAATATATAAAAGTAATACAAAGAAACCGGTCATAGCTTTTGATACAAGGATTTATCGTAAGCACGCCATATTTACATAGTTCGATGTGATCAAATATTCGACAAAGGTTGTCTAGACGTAGTTCAGTGAAGCGTAGATAACATTAAATGAATATTGCATGTCGCTGAAAGGCTAAAGACAAGCTAAAATGTATATTTTAGTATGTATTGTCAGTGTAAGAAAGTTACTATTATGTTTCGTGTTTCCTTTGTACCGTGTTGCCGCACAATGGTTTAGTACTTAAGAGGCAGAAATGGGCAACAGTCTCTACATTGCAGCCCAAATTATATGAAACCTGCTAGCTCTACGGTATTGAAATTGAAATATATGATACTTAAGGATATAACAAACACATCGCCCGAGCCGAAAACACGATTTCAATTAAAAGCCTCGATAAAAAAAAATGCCAAACATACCTCTGAAAATCAAGAAATTCCCAAATATATCTAACGCCTGAAGGTATTTTAATACGATTTTTTTCATCAATAGAGTACATATCATAAGCAAATAAACGCCCGATTTAGTTTTTTGAATTTGCGATTCAGTTTTTCATAATAATGATTTTAAAAAAAGTCGCTTACGTCAAATTGATCTGAGCACCATGAACATCATACCGCACTCTATTGTCCTGCAACTCGCGTATTTTGCTTCGCGCTCACTCGCATTCCGCGGCGATCCGCGTTGCTAGACGGACCTGTGTCATTTTTTTTCAGAATTTTCACATACATAAAACCCTCTCAAATTAGTAAAAAATCATATCAAATTATCTTTAGAAGGCACTGGAAAATGCATGCTAGTCAAATTAAGGCAATTGAGACTATTATTTGCTTGTTATAAATAAAAATATATAAAATAAAATCTGTTATGATTGATGCTTTTGATAATTGTCACCGAGGCATGTCGTGGTACTGACAGAGACTAATTCTTATTTTCGTCTATGAAAGATATGGTTAGGGTAGCCTAGGTGGCTAAGGCGCGGGGTATTTATGTACTCCCGACTGAAGGAGGTGATGATTCAAATCCCGGAAAATGTTTTTCTTTATTTTTTTTATCAAATCAAGCGAAATGAAAAATCAGCAATATATATTATTTTTAATTTGCAATTACCTATTTAGTTAGTTACCTGATTAAATAATACCTCATTAAATATTGTTTATTTTGAGATCAAAGAAAAGGTATGAAAGGTAGGTTGACTGATACTGGTAACAGTAGGTGCCCCGAAGTCGGGGCGGGCATGACTGCCTCTACTGCGGTCATCGAGTCATCTGTAGTTATCGAGTCGAGCCGATAAACTTTTATATTCATTGTAGGTATTATTGTGGTCCACTCGCGTAGTCGTGACATGTGAAATGACAATGGCACAGTAAAATTAGAACAGTAAGGAAAATATTACACATCTTACGTTGACTAAGATTCTAGTACTTACTGGACTGATTAGTTGGAATGTGAAGCCATCGTATATTTACAATTACTAGTAGTGAGCTCGGCTATCATTGTGCCGATTGTCGTAACGGCCAATGGCCTGATGGCCGAAAGCCTCTCGGCTCTCGGCAGTATTCCTCGATACAGCTCGTATTGTGAGGAGGTTCCTGTTTCTGCAACCCTAACCACCGGTAGCTTAGTTTTTTCAGCCAATCAGTGAGCCAGGCACAGTTTTATATCAATAAAAGTAATAAAGTTGGAATAACTTTGTTTCCAAACCATTATAAAATACTTCCTTAAGGTGGATGCTTAGCATGAGGCGGGAAATTTTATAATATATGGGTCAAAATAGCTTTTTGAGTTAGATGCCTGCAATAAGGATCATTCACATAACAAAATGATAACTTTTTTATTACTACAGAGGATGCACATAACCTTTTTGAGCATAATGTTTTTTAAATTATGAATATCCATCAATAAATGACGAAGTTATTAAAGTTTTAAAAACAGCTTAATTAATACGCTCGCTCCCGCTTGTACATTAACGTTGACGTCATAATTCGGCCACCACGCAATTGGATATTTGTTAGTTTGTAACCTTTTCACGGCTTAACCACTGAACAGATTTAAATACAATTTGGCAGGGAGATAGTTCAGTTAGTGGAGAAGGACAAAGGATACTTTTGAACGTAAATGATCCTCATTGCTCAAAAATGCAATTATGTTACATTTACATACCTCGGTGATACCGCTCAATAAATTTGACAGCGATAGCTCAGAAGTATCACCTCACCTGCCAGCTTTATAAAAAGAAGTCCTTATGCACGGTGCCGAGATTCCAATATTGCGATATTCCGAGATGTATGCCCTAGGTACAATACCAGAAGTATGGAGAGGAAATAAATGGTGGTGCTCTTCTTCAAAAAAGGCGATAAGGCCCTATTGAAGAACTACCGCCCCATATCCTTCCTAAACCACGTTTATAAGTTGTTTTCGGGGGTCATTACGAATTGTCTTGCACGTAGGTTATGCCTTGTGTTTGATGACTGTGAAAAAGCCTTAAATTCAGTTGAGACATGGGTCGGTATTACAGAGTCTACATCGGTGCTAAATCGACTATCGCTATATCGAATTGTTGAAAGTGATTGTACAGCAAAGCCACTATGTCAATCCGAGTACAGGACGAGAGTACGAGATCAATCCAGTTGCAGAAGGGTGAAAGACAGGGTGACGTAATTTCCCCGGAACCTTTACCACTGCAATGGAGGATGTGTTCAAGCTCTTGAACTGGAAGGGTTATGGCATCAACATCAACGGTGAACACATCTCTCACCTTCGACTTGCCGACGAAATAGTCATAATGGCGGGAATCGCTGAAAGCTTTGAACATCATGCTCAATGATCTCAAGAGTTTCTTAACAGGTCAAGATGTAAATATACAAGACAAAAATTATGTCTAATATTCATATTCCGCCAATACCTGTGATTATTGGGAACACTGCTCTCGAAGTTGTAGACGAGTATGTTTACCTAGGACAAATTGTCCAACAAGGTAGGTTCAACTTCGACAAAGAGGTCAACGGAAGAATCCAACTCGGCTAGACAGCGTTCGGGAAGCTACGGCATATCTTCAAGTCCAGAATACCTCAGAGTCAGAGTCTTAAGACGAAAGGATTTCAATCAATGCGTGTTACCAGTGATGACATACGGAACATAGACGTGGTCTTTCACTGCTGGCCGCATAAATAAGCTCAGAGTCACTCAGCAAGCTATGGAATGAGCTATGCTTGGAATTTCTCTACGAAACAGGATCCGAAAAGAGGACATTCGTAGGAGAACAAAAAATATGTATATAGCCCGTAGAGTTAGTAAGTTGATGTGACAATGGGTAGGCCACATCGCTTGAAGAACCGATAACCGATGGGGATGGAAGTTTCTAGAGTGGCGACCACTAACTGGAAGGGGACACCATGCAGGACGACCTCCCACCAGATGGACCGGCGACCTGGTCAGAGTCACTGGGCGCTGCTGGATTCAAGCGGCCCAAAACCGCTCGAAGTGGAAGTTAATGGGGGAGGCCTATGTTCAGCAGTGGATATCATTAGGCTGATATGATGATGACTAAAAATGGTAGGTAAAGAGGGCATTTTATTGAGAAATTCTACAATTATTGTAAAACGTGATGGAAGAAAACCTGTTTATTTGTCAAATAACATATAATATCTCGATTGAGGGCTGTATTTTTGCCTCAATTTTCATTTTATGAGGACGCCTTGTTTTTTTTAAATTATATTAAGTTTGTTGCATTGTGATATATCGCTAAGTTTAATAAGTAATTAAAATTACATAGTTTTGTTAACGTGGTGATAAAATACATAAAAAGTAATTTAAAAAACGGTCGATAAAATTCAACATAGTTTCCCTCCTTTTAATTTGTGCACATTATGAAAGCTCACAGCTGTATACGAGTAGGATACTCTCCTGTCTGTCCATTTGTCACAGCCTGTTTTCTCCGAATTTATAGAACACAAATTGTATTTAGACAAAACGCTTAGTTTCGTGACCCGACGACAATTACCTAAGTAGCGTATGTAAAAGAATTCTGGTTTTGAGAGACAATTACCTAACCTGGGAAATATTATCGAAAGTATCAACTTTTAAAAATAAATATCTTGAGACATTTTTCACACACGGCTACCTGATCCCAAACTAAGCAGAACTTGTAAATACATCTCTAAATAGTATAAAAAGAAGTCGTTTTCCGCGTCTGTTTGTCTCTCTGTTTATCAACTCTAAATCACGCAACGGGTTTTGCAGTTTTAACCATCAGATAGATCCTCATTAGTACTACGTAAAGAGAAGATGCCACACATCACAACTATGTTCCGTTCAAGTGAGGCCATCCGACCACACTTGTTGTTGTAAAACGATGAACGAAACGCGTAAGCGCCGTGAAAATAACGGTGTTTGCGAGAAAAATACTCCTAAAAGCTTTCTAATAGCGCTACGTGTTTCTACTGTCTGCTTAGACGACTAATTATTGTTTCAGTGCTAAAGAAACCTTTAGTCGACTCTAAAGAAATGGGACATAAGCTTTGCTTATGATAGCATCTCTATACGTGGTAATAATAGCTCAATGCTTTACAGCAAATAATTATCATTAATATTTTAAATGATATCACAGATTTAAAATTAGCAAGAAACAGTCGCGATACCGTGATAGGGTGGCGTGGGCGGTCGCGCAAATCGCTCCACTGACACCACATTATGACATTGTACCCGTGCGAAGCCGGGGCGGGTTGCTAGTACTTACTATACATATTTACACTCAGACTCGGGACATGCAAACATGTTCATGCACACAGATGCATATCCTTGGTGGGAATCGAACATAAGATCGGCGGCGTGGAATCTTAACCAACTACGCCAACTGGCCAGTCAAATTTTTTTTAAAGTATTTGAAAAATTATATTTGTAATGTTTGTCTGCAGTTTGTCTACTGTTTACATTTTTACTGTGTCCAATTCAAACAGTGTCGTTCTCGCGGAAATGTATAGATGGCGGTGTATCATGTTTAATTGTTTGTTTGCAATGACGCACTTCTAAATAGAGGGAGCTAGTATTTTTTGTTTGCTTAGTTCCTGTAATTTCCGCTAATATTATGTGAAAATGTGGCGCAAGGGTGAAAACTGAAATCTGCTCGAGAGTATTCTGGGCCTTAAGGGTCAGTTCACACCAAGACGTGACGATGCAATTATTTCGTTACGTCGTCGCCGCGTTCATGCTGCGCCGCTCGAGACGAAGCGTAACACCACGAGGCGTATTCGATTTCTCTCAATGGCCCCGTTGGTTCTAGTGAGAGACGCGCACTAATAACAAGGGTTTTCATTGATACTTTATAACCGCGATCCAAAGGATTAGATGTGTATCTTTTTATATTTAATGTATAATCCGCATCACATCGCGTCTTAGTGTGAAGTGACCCTTAGGATCACGCAAATCCAATAGCCTTGAGTGTCAATGAGCCAATGGCGGAGCAAGATACGACTTCCCGCGCAGGCTCGCCACCCACCCACTGAACTCAAACAATTTCTCAGATTTTTTTTCTTGGTGAAACTGTAGCACTGTTTTTTTTATATTGTTTAATGCACAAATCAAGTCAATAAGTCATTAGTTCCGAGAAGAACGCAAATAAATGTCAAAATTAAGATATTTTTGATATTTTTATTGTTGCATCGAACAAAATGTAACTAGTAAAAAACTGTCTTGGTGCTTTTGTACATAATTAAATAGAAAAATATGTATACGAGTTTATGAATCCTAGCTTTGATATTTCAAAAGCAGTTGGATCTCAGAGATCAAAGACACAAGGCACATTTTGCTTTACTAGGGATATCTAATAATATATATAAAATGCTTTTGTGGGTACGTAAATACGCAGTTTTCTCAATCACCACCAACCCCAATCAACTTCCCGTTGGGGTGATAAATACCCCTTGGTCTCCAGGTGGTAGTAAGGGAGTTTGGTCGCGGTGGGTGGAAGGGGGTGGTTGTGGGTGGCGAAAATGTTAAAACATATATTGCTGTCCTTTTCTAACGCATGAGGACTTCTGAAAAGATCTCAAAATTTCTGGACTGGTCTAGAAAGTTCCAAAATGTGTAAAACGGTTCTAATCGATCTGGAATGTTCTAGAAAGTACAACAAATATCTGGAATGATCTAGAAAATTCTAGAGTGAAAGCAAACTATTATAATCAATATAGAATGTTTTGAGAAAGTTCTAGAAATTTCTAGCTTCATCTAGAAAGTTTCAAAATGTCCAAAACTGTTATTATCGAGTTAGATAGAATGTTCGAGAAGGTTCTAGAAATTTCTAGAATGATCTAGAAAGTTACAAAATGAGTGAAATATTTAGAAAGTTCGAGAAAGTTCTAGAAAAATCTAAAATGAGTACAATAAGTGATTTAAAATGTTCGAGAATGTTCTAGAAATTTCTAGAATGATCTAGAAAATTCTAAAATGAGTGCAATTTATTATAAACGATTTAAAATGTTCGAGAAAGTTCTAAATATTTCTAGAATGATCTAGAAAATTCTAAAATGAATGCAAACTTTTATAATCGAAACAGAATGTTTGAGAAAGTCTTACAAATTTCTGGCTTCATCTAGACAGTTCCAAAATGTCCAAAACTGTTATTATTGAGTTAGAATGTTCGAGAACGAGTTTAGATCATTCTAGAAATATTTAGAACTTTCTCGAACATTTTAAATCGTTTATAATAAATTGCACTCATTTTAGAATTTTCTAGATCATTCTAGAATGATCTAGAAAGTTACAAAATGAGTGAAATATTTAGAAAGTTCGAGAAAGTTCTAGAAAATTCTAAAATGAGTACAATAAGTGATTTAAAATGTTCGAGAATGTTCTAGAAATTTCTAGAATGATCTAGAAAATTCTAAAATGAGTGCAATTTATTATAAACGATTTAAAATGTTCGAGAAAGTTCTAAATATTTCTAGAATGATCTAGAAAATTCTAAAATGAATGCAAACTTTTATAATCGAAACAGAATGTTTGAGAAAGTCTTACAAATTTCTGGCTTCATCTAGACAGTTCCAAAATGTCCAAAACTGTTATTATTGAGTTAGAATGTTCGAGAACGTTCTAGAAATTTCCCGAATGATCTGGAAAGTTCTAAATATTTCTAGAATGATCTAGAAAATTCTTAAATGAGTCCAATTTATTATAAGCGATCTAAATGTTCGAGAAAGTTCTAAAAATGTTTGGATTGACCTGGAAATTTCCAAAATGTGTACGAGTGTTATTATTGATCTAAAAGAACCAAATCGAAGTGATGTACATCTAAATATTTTAGAGTGATCTGGTACTGGAAATTTCAATGTCTGATGAGTCAGTTCAATCGTGATTGCAGTCGAATAAAGATCAATTGGAATCAAGAGTAAGCACAGAGAGTAAGTTACAAAAAAGATTCAAGTGATTTTCACAAGTGAAAAAGAACAAACTATTTGAATGCTAGATTGTTCTAATACTAGAAATGTCGGTGAAAAAAACATTTTTTTTTATTGGATGGGCTTGCGTTTGGCCACTAACCCGCCCATAAGGGGCGATGACGAAGCCTAAGATGAATCACGTTTACCCAGAAGAAACCTATTCACTCTGGCCTTGAAAGTACCTAGATTGTAGGCGTCAGTGTGTCTGATGGTATATAAACTGAAATTAAGTGTATTTTAACCCGTGCAACGCCGGGTTTCGCTGCTAGTAGTTTATATAAAATGGAGAGGGCTAAAGCTATCTGCAAACCAGATTTCACTGAGTTGAGGTCAGTTGGCGTGGTTGGTAAGATTCCCACCGAACAGGGTTGGATTCCGGAATGAAGATGTCTGTATGTCCTGAGTCTAATTAGTATGTATTAACCACAGATATACATCTAAATAGATGACGCGAGTGTATGTACTTCGCGTATCAAAATCTGTGCAAAAATGGAGAACATTGTTCTTCTTTCGAAACTGATTCGCGCGGACAGGGAACTCGCATAAGGCTACATGTCCACCAGAGATGTGTAGCGATGAATGTGAAGCTGACAAATAGGATAGCTTCATTTTCACGATAAAAGTCCGATGACAACGTAACTAAATCAATCTTGCGACATTATGGTAGGAACAAAAAAAGTAACACGCTTGGATTTCATACGTATGGAGGGACTTGCGTTATCTATTTAGATTTATGTCTGTGGTATGAACGAAATAAATAATAGTACCTATACAGGTATTTGGTTGTCAAACTACAAGCTGCTTAGTGACGGATCAGGGGCTCTACTGGTATCTTTGATAGTAATCATAACGAACATCGTTAATGAATTTAATCCATTAGGGACCACCAATGGTCTTTATCGACGATTACTAAGAAAGATACGCCATAGCCCGGCTGATGTGTGAAGGATATTCCAGTATATTTATTTATTTATTGGTGGCAAAAACACATTTCGCATTTTTAATATTAGACAGCATTAGGATAGCGTACTTAAAATAATAAACATTCAAAAACAAATATCTTCATATGTAAAATTCTACTGTACGTGTGTATGTCACTGAATTCCTCCTAAACGGCTGGACCGATTTGAATGCATTTTTTTGTATGCTTATGGCGCTGCAGTCGATAATATAAACTAGACACCAACTGCAGCGCCATCTGCCGGGCTGATTTGTGAATCTAAACCAGCTAGGGCGCCACCCAAACGCATTCAAAAAAATTCATTCAAATCGGTCTAGCCGTTTAGGAGAAGTTCAGTGACATACACACGTACAGTAGAATTAACTCCCTGGATGTTTTAGATAGGGTAGGGAAGGGTGGGTAGGGTAGCACCATGTGAACGAAGTTGCGCCGGGCAGCTTATCATCATCATCATCATCATCATATCTGCCTATGGATGACCACTGCTGAACATAGGCCTCCCCCATTGACTTCCACTTAGAATGGTTTTGGGCCGCTTGCATCCAGCGGTGCCCAGCGACTCTGACCAGGTCGTCGGTCCACCTGGTGGTAGGGCATCCCGCTCGGCGCTTTCCAGTACGTGGTCGCCACTCGAGAACCTTTCTTCTCCAGCGGTTACCGGCTCTTCGAGCGATGTGGCCTGCCTATTGCCACTTCAGCTTACTAACTCTACGATCTATGTCCGTCGTTTTCGTTCTCCTACGAATGTCCTCATTGCCGGGCAGCTAGTTTAAATATAAATAAATGAAAAACTTAAAAAAACTTCATGCAGCGTAACTAAGTAATTTTCAACAATAACTACTGAATTTGTATGAAATGTTTATGCACGGAAAGCCGTTTAAACTTATAAATGCTATTCGGAAGTCTTTTTACTTATGAAACTCATTCCCACGAGGAAAATCAGGAGCATTTTATAAAAATTCTAACAGCCTTCGATTTGGGAGTCGTCAGACTTCTTAAGTACTCCTTCCGGTTTCATTTTCTTTAACTGGAAACAAAGTTTATGTACGCAGTGCGCCCTACAAACTCGGCAGAGAGGATGTTGGCACACAAACGCGAAGCGGAAAAGATATCTTTATTAAAACAAGAGTAATTTAAAACTTAAAGATATTTTTTAAAGCTTATGTTTCTTTCTATTATAGTAATTATAAATGCAAGAGTCTGTCTGTTTATTACTTTTGCACGACTAAATCTCTGAAACCATTGCAATGATATTTAGCACGTAGAGATATTTTTATCTTTGCAACAATTCTATTAATTGTAGGATATGAGTAAAAATTCATCCAAAATTAATAAAAAATACGATTTCAAACACCTACCGCGTCTCCGCTCCATTCAAACGCTCGCACAGTGTGTCAAAGCCTCAAAAGCCGGCAACTGTGAAAAGTTGGCAAATTGTTTACGCCAGCGAACTGGTCCGCAACAGTCGTTTGTCGTGACGACAATGTAGCTACAATGTGTTGCTGGCGCGGAAATAAAATTCCTGAACTGATGCTTTGTTTCGAAGATGTTATAACAGACTTGAGGGGCGCTTAACAAGATCTTGTCAGCCGTTTATCACTTGGTAAGTGCTTCTTTAGAGTTTGGTGATAAATTGACTTGGCAACGATGAGAATTATTTTATTTAATCACTAGCTTTTGTCCACGATTTCTTCAGTGATCCCCTCTTTAACACTCTTAACCCGTATGTTCTCGCGAGGGACGCGCGTCCTATAATAACAATTGTTTTTTTTAACCGCGAGCCAAATATTCATCATGATCATCAGCCTCACTTCAAAAAAGAGGATGAAAGGGAATGGACCACTACCTGTGCCTACTGCGGATCGGTGGAGGTAGGCTAGATTCAACCAACTGTTGGAGTATTCAAGCCGCCTAGGGTCCCAACTAGCGTAACGACTATCAAAACTGACAACCGGGACCAACGGCTTTACATGCGTACGGAAAATGCTCGAGTCGAAATACCACTAGGCGGCCATCCCATCTAGGTACCGGCCTCATGGGTGGTAGCTTAACTTTTTCGATTGATTAAGAACGGCTAATCATGCTACACTACGGGCGCTTCAATGGAGGTTAAATTTTGAAAGAACTTTATATATACAGAGTGTTTTTTTGGTCGGCGACAAGCGACCCAGGAGTGGTAGTACAAAAAATATCTTTCCCAAAAATAGACTTAATTCCATTAAATACTGTAAATGCGTTGAGAAATACCTTATTCAATTTGAAATAAAATTACCGCAAAGTATGGTCACTCGGCATGTGCACAGACTAGAGCTTGGCGCAAGCCGCCATCGCCCCACCCCTTTACTCCCTCGCACTCCCGTTGAGTATTACTTCTACAATTTAGCTTATTACATGATTTTCCAAATAATATTTTTTTTTATTTTTATTATTAAAAAAAATAAAGTATTTTTTTATATTTTTTTAGCACCAGTATCATTTGTTTTATCGACCCTGAGTCGCTCGTCGCTGGCCAAAACAACGACCTGTATATATACTGTTTAGGCCAAAATACCTATAATAATATTTATAGTAGAAACCTACTCATATTGAGTTTCAATGACGAGCCTCTACTTCCCGATTCCTCTCCTTTTCCCACATCATATGTGAAAGCGAGAAAAGAGCTTCGGGAATCTTCGAGATACTTCGGCGACGCATCGCCAAACGCGTGTGTGCGAGTAAAACGAAACGCGCGCGCCCCGCAACCCCGCAACATTCAGTACGAAAAACGCCACAGACCGAGAAACATTGAACTTTGTGATTTGTGAACTGATATGAAAAAATAGTGCTTATCACTGTGCTGGATTACCATAGGAGTTCCTGGTAAGTCCTTACGTTTATCCTAGGAGGCTCCTCGTTTTCCATATTAATATTTTTACGCAAAAACCCATCATATACAGTCTCTCATTTTCACCTTTAAAATTATAATTTTGGATCAAGGTTTTCTTCATATTGAAGGCTTAGTGTAAAAAGAGGTACCTATTCTTGACTTACGGTTGCATTTTATTTGGCAATTTAGAAACTTTGACACCCACCTGCTATCACGTCACACAAACACTCAGCAATAATGGAATCTAACGCTCATTGGCTATTAACTGCGAACAACAGCAAATCAATAACAGCTATTAAACGATATACAACCTATAAGCGCTATAACAGTGGTATACCGGTACATTATACCACCAAACTTATATCTATTGTTTTGAACAAGTAACTCAACATGAATATTTATCGCTAGACTATTAAGTTCATAGCTTATTATTTTACTTACTGAAATATTTAAGTTTAGTTAAGATATACAATAACGTTAACTTAGTATTGATAAACATTGGATTTTATTGAGTGAATTGCTGATATTGAATCTTTAAGTTATTGTAAACAATTTTAGGTTTATTTATTGAAATTATTCCAATTAATAATGTTTATTATTTATATAAGATACGTAAATAAACCCATTTTGTTATAAGATATTTAATTAACTAGCTATAATTTCACCCGATATCTCCAAAAGGTTGAATTTTGAAAAAGGTAAAGATAATTTTCAACGTTAAGGCGCCGATCCCACAGTGAGCAGTCTAGAGTTCTGCGTTCCGTGTTCATTGTAATTTATGCGGCACTTTTGATCATTGCACACAGTGATCGCGGCGGTCAAGGAGAACGCACGTAGAACTATAACCGCAGAACTTTAGACTACTCGCTGTGGGATAGGCACCTAAGTGTTGCTTAGGGTAGTAATGCGATATTTCCATCAAATTGTTAATCTCTAGTCCATCGGCAGTTTGTTGTCTGCCAGTCAGTCACGGTATTGTATAAGGGTCAATTCACACCGAGATGCGACGTGAAGCGGCGTGCACATACAATATAGAGTATCTTCTAACGTCCAGCTATTATTCCATGGATTCAAAATGCCAATTTTCCTCTTATTTGCATTATAATAATGCCTTCGCGCAAATACTCCAGCGACATTTTAATTGTGTTTAGGGGAAGTTTGGCTCCTATGATTGATCTGGCTGCTCGCAAAAAGTATTGAAATAGTTCCCTGAGTATCATATATAAAAATCAGCTCTCAAAATTTAAGAAAAATACGTAATGTACAAAACATACAGTAGTACCCAATTAATATGGTTTACCGATGTACCTTTTTTTTTTTTTTTTTTTTTTTTTCGTGGGGAAATCCTCATGGGATACCCGACTGCCTCGGGGGTAGCGGCCAGGTTATGTCGGACTTGTACCGACTAAAACCCCACGGTGGTCGCCATCTGCGCTATAGAGAGGGGGGCGGGCTCTCGTGTTGAACGCGTACCTGCTCACCCCTCCAAGCGCGGCGCTTTGATAGCTCGTCCCGGGGGAAGTCTGACACCTCCCCCCAGCACCCTCGCTGTGCTATCGCACGATGAGTCGTGACCACGTCGACCCATCGTCC
Source organism: Polyploca ridens (assembly GCA_951394255.1). Classification (NCBI taxonomy): domain Eukaryota; kingdom Metazoa; phylum Arthropoda; class Insecta; order Lepidoptera; family Drepanidae; genus Polyploca; species Polyploca ridens. Next base: position 13,109,813 of record OX596257.1, read on the forward strand.
TCCCCGGGGTCGCTTCTGGGCGCACAGAGCCCCCACTCTGATTGCCCACAACCCCAAAGGCCCCGTTTAGTCGCCTTTTACGACAGGCAGGGGAACACCGTAGCTGTTATTCTAAGCCCGAGCTACAGGGCAGGGGGGCCGCGACGAGGCACGTTTGTGCCCCGGCGGCTTCGCCTCCGGGTGGGATCAGCCCTCTCCCGATCCCGCTCAGCAGCCTCCTTCTGGACCATTACGGTCTCACAGAAGGAGGCTACTGCTCTCCACGCTGTATCCCCGCTCAGCATCGCCGACACGACTGCTGGCAGGGAGAGATTCCGTCCAATTGCTTGGACCAGGATCCGCCGCTCGGGTTCCCATGCAGGGCACACCGCAAGCGTGTGCAATGCGGAATCCTGGTCGCTCCCACTGCAGTGGAAGCAGGCCGCCGTCGCCTCACGTCCGATCCTATACAGATAATCACCGAAGCACCCATGTCCGGTGATTATCTGTGTAAGTCTGTAGGTGAGTCGTCCACCTTGTCGCTGCATCCAGGCCTCGAAGACCGGCAGGACTGCTCCGACGACGCGTTTGCGCGCAAACCGCTCCTCGCGAAGTCTTGCGCGCCACGTCGCGAATGCGATAATTCGCTCCTGCCGTTTGATCGCCTCTTCTGGGTCGCCTCCACCGCTCTGACGGACGATGCGAATCCGGTCATAGACCCTCGCATCCATGTCCGCCAGAATATCAAGTGGCGGAAAGCGAGCCAGAATTGTCGCCGCCTCAAAGGATACTGTGCGGTATCCTCGTACGACCCGTAGTGCCATCCTTCGCTGGACGCTGTAGATTTTCGTCCTACAGCGTCGGATGGCCAGCCTCTTCGCCCATACGGGCGCCCCGTAAAGGGCTACGGATCGTATGACCCCCGCATAGAGGCGGCGAACTTCCTCCCTCGGTCCCCCGAGATTTGGCAGCAATCTGTGCATGGCACCCGCTACCCTCTCGATTCGGGGGACTAGGCGATCAAAGTGCTCTTCGAAGCCCCAACGACTGTCTAGGGTGAGGCCCAGATACTTCATGTATCGCCCCACCCCAACTTCCGACTCACCCACTCGGACGCATGAGTTGGGTGGTTCCCTGCTTCTTGGCAGTTTGTGGAACCATAGCGCCTCCGTCTTGTGAGGCGCTATTTCTAGACCCAACTCATGGATTTTGGCGACTACGACCTCCACCCCAAGCTCGGCGAGCTCTTTGGTCCCCTCGAAGGTATCCCCACTGGCGACCACCAACGTGTCATCTGCATAGCAAACAACGTTTACGCCAGCGGGGAGATCGACACGCAGAACCGCGTCGTAGGCGAGGTTCCACAACAGCGGGCCTAACACTGACCCCTGTGGAACTCCACGCGTGATTTCCCTCCGGATTCTCCTACCGTCTTGGTCCATGTACAAAATGTACCTGTCGCGCAAGTAATCCCCGATCACACCTTGCAGGTAGGAGGGCACCTGATGGTAAACAAGTGCCCCTCTAATGGCGTCCCAAGGGAGAGAGTTAAAGGCGTTGACGATGTCAAGACTTATCGCCAACGCCACTCCACCCCGGGACACCGCCTGCTCCGACAGGGAACGGACGCGTAGGACCGCGTCTATGGTCGAACGACCCTGTCGGAAGCCGAACTGGCTATCGGCCAGGTCGGGACCGACGCGCGACAGATGCCCGTTGAGACGAGCGGCAACTATTCGTTCGAACAACTTGCCAGCCTCGTCCAACAGGCATATGGGACGGTACGCAGAGGGAGAATCTGCGGGTCTGCCTTCCTTCTTCAAGAGGACCAAACTTGCCTCCTTCCAGGCCGTGGGGAACTTGGCATAACAGAGGCAGCTGTTAAATAACTGCCTCAGCCTGTCCCCCAGGGCAGCCAGACTCAACACCCACACCCGACCCGGTACTCCGTCGGGTCCTGGTGCGGTTTTTCGGGCTTTCAAGCGGCCAACGGCTCGATCTAGCTTTTTTTTTTTTTTTTTTTTTTTTATACCACTAAGGTGGCAAACAAGCATACGGCCCGCCTGATGGTAAGCAGTTACCGTAGCCTATGGACGCTTGCAACACCAGGGGCATCACTTGCGCGTTGCCGACCCTGAAGAAATCTCTTCACGCCCTTTTTGAAGAACCCCATGCTGTACTCCATTGGGAAAACCACGGCGGGGAGCTCATTCCACAATCTGACCGTCCGCGGAAGAAAGCTCCTTTGAGCCCGCACAGTTCGAAACAATTCTGGTTTCAATATGTGAGGATGGACTCCCCGTCGATGGCGAGAGTTGCGATGGTAGAAGGTAGCAGTGGGCAACAAGTCGAACAATTCTTTAGAACACTCTCCGTTGTACAAGCGGTAGAACACACATAAGGAGGCAAAGTCTCTCCTCAGACTAAGGGGCTCTAAACCGCTTGTGAGCTCGGGATCGTCAACAATTCTGATGGCACGTCGCTGAACCGAGTCTAAAGGCCCAAGCTGGTATCCAGGTGCTCCCGCCCATAGGTGACAGCAGTACTCCATATGAGGCCGGACTTGTGACTTATAAAGTTGTAGCCTTTGCCCCGATGTGAAGTACTGCCTCGCTCTGTTGAGCACTCCGAGCTTTTTGGATGCCAGCTTAACCTTGTCTTCCAAGTGACTTCGGAACAAAACGTCGCTAGAAATGTCGACGCCAAGGATCCCGATGCTTTGACTGATGTTCAAGGAGGTGTTCTGGAATTGTGGAGCCACAGACCATGGGGTTTTCTTAGCGGTGAACGCGCAGGCTTGAGTCTTGGTGGGGTTGAAATGGACTAGGTTTAGTCGACCCCAATCGGAGACACTAGTTAATGTACTCTCGATTTCAGACATCAGCCGTTCGCGGCTTTCCTCCACCTCGGAACGAGGGATATTTGCACGGCCCGTGTAATAAGCGTCCCCTGTACTGTCGTCCGCATAGCAATGAATGCCGTCAATAGGCAGCATATCATTGATATGCAGTAGGAACAGTGTTGGGGACAACACAGAGCCTTGCGGGACGCCAGCATTTATGTCCATGCTATCGGAGCAGCTACCATCGACGACGGCTCTTATGCATCTGCTGGACAGAAAGCTGGCGATCCACTTGCATAATCCCTCGGGAAGCCCGTATGCTGGTAACTTCGTAAGAAGACCCCTGTGCCAGACCCGATCGAACGCCTTCGCCACATCTAGGCTCACTGCCAAAGCCTCACCTTGGCTCTCGATGGCGAGTGACCAACGGTGCGTGAGATACACAAGGAGGTCACCAGCTGAGCGACTGTGGCGGAAGCCATATTGTCGGTCGCTCAACAACTCGTGATCCTCCAGGTATCTCAGAAGCTGCGTGTTGATCACACGCTCCATGACTTTTGAGAGAAGGGAGGTGATGGCGATAGGCCTGTAATTCGTCGGGTCTGATCTGTCGCCCTTTTTTGGCACTGGGTGCACGTGGGCAGTCTTCCACGAAGACGGGACTTCTTTTTTGGTGTAGGAAAGTGCGAAAAGACGCGTCAATACTGGACACAATTCAGGAGCACACCGCTTCAGAACCACTGCCGGTATGCCGTCTGGCCCACTCGACTTATGGATGTCCAGAGAAAGCAGTTCCCGCCGGACCTCCCGTTGGGTAATGCTTATCTCCGGCATGGAGCTAGCACACTGCGCGATGGTAGGCGGTGTGGCGCCCCCGTCATCCAAAGTCGAGTTCGAGGCAAAGAGAGAGCCCAAAAGGTCAGCTTTCTCCTTTGCACTATGGGCCAAGTTTCCGTCCGGCTTACGGAGTGGTGGCAAGGACGACTGGCAAAAGTTTCCTTCAGCAGCTTTGGCAAGAGACCAGAAAGCGCGACTTCCAGATGGAAGGCTAGTCAGCCTCTCACCAAACCTACCGACGAAATCGAACTTAGCCCTAGCAGTCATTCGCTTACTGAACCTCGAGGCAGCGTTAAATTTGCGTTTCGCATCAGAGATGTTGGGGTCCTGATTAGTTCGGGCCGTAGTCCAAGCCTCATACAAAGTCTGCTTATTTTGTCTAGCATCTTTGCAGGGCCGGTTAAACCACGGTCGTTTCTTCACCCCTGCAGCCACTAGCGGGTTTGGGATATAACATTCCATTCCCGCCAGTATCGTCTCAGCGACGGCAGCTGCACAGGTGTCAGGATCATCTGATGCGAAGCAAAGCTGCCTCCACGGGTACGTTGCGTAGAATTCACGCAATCCATCCCAGTCTGCTGACTTATAGTGCCACACGCGACGACGCCCGGGTGACCGGAGCACAACGGGCCGCGCAAAAGGCACCTGCGTCCGGATGAGACAGTGGTCCGATGAGCCAAGTGGCGCATCCACTGTCACTGCATAGTTTTCCGGTCGCGTAGTCAGCAGAAGGTCCAGTAAGGAACTTGTATGGCTCTCAATATCTGGGATTCTCGTAGGAGAAAGAACCAGTTGTGAGAAGCCATAGGCCAGGGCAAAGTCGTGAGCAATCCTCCCCGCAAAGTCAGTGGACCGAGAACTAAGCCACTCAACGTGGTGAGCGTTGAAGTCTCCTAATAACACTAACTCCGCGGAGGGGTACTGCTCCAGTACTTTGTCAGTCGTCGATTGCAGGTGCTCAAATAACCGGATTGTGTCCGCGTCACCGCTGTGGGACCTGTAAAGGCACGCGTAAACTTTGGTGTGGCCACCGTGATCTACGCGCGCCCACAAAATCGACAGGTCCCGGTCTTCTAGGCCATGGAGACGGTGACAGCAAATATCCTCCCTGACGTACATACATACCCCGGCACGGCGCACAAAATTGTGCTCCAACTTGTACCCGGGGTAGTGTAAATACGATGTATCATCAGGGCAGGATATTTGCGTCTCCGTTAGAAATAGCAGGGTCGGCTGTGCAGTCTCGAGATGTTGGTGGACTGCATTGATATTAGCGTGAAGTCCCCTGATGTTGCAAAAATCCATCGAAAGTGTGGACGGGGAGGCCGCTGAGGAACTATTTCTTTTTTTCTTTTTCCTAGCCATTAAAGAGGGATTGATAAGAGATTAAGAGGAATCGCTGTGCCAGCAGCGAAAGGGACAAAGTGCAATGTTATTCACCGACCGAGTGCTGGATAGGTGATGCGGTTTGTTGGTGCGGCAGCCGGAAGGGCCCCCGGTCCCCCCATGATACAGTTGGCCGGGTCCACTCCGGTCTCCTCCTCCGGCACGACCAACTATACCATGGATTATGCGCGAGGCGGCGGGTCAGCCTCCCAGGGCGGAGATTAAGTGATCCCTGGGCTCGGGACCCCTACAACCTGCGGGCAGCCAGCGGGCAGCTGTTTCACCGGGTCTCCCTGACCGCCGCAACAACACGCCGCGCCTGCACAACACAACGGTGGTACGACACCGCTGGTCCCCAAACACTGCCAGCACAGCGCTTCCTCATGGAGCTCTGGCGACCTTACTCACCGCAGGAACACAACACCACATTAAGCAGCGTTATTTGGCTGCGATCTTCTGTAAGGTGGAGGTACTACCCCAGTCGGGCTACTCCAAATTTCGAACGGGACAACCCGTTATGCCCTTCCTCTCTTTTTAGCTCCTGTACGGTCACCCCCATCTCGTCATGCCACTCCCATGACGTCGGGGGGTGGACTGAGGGACTTGACCGGCCCGCTGGGAAGAGAGTGTTCACTACTCGATCCAGTAGGTCCGGATCTAGGGTTTCCGTCAGGGGGGGTACCCATGGCCTGAGTTTGCCCAAGACCATCTTATATGGGCGCCCCCACGGATCCGCGTTGAGTCCCTCCAGGAGCTCATCCCAGCACCGTTTTTTGGCGTCCGAGATGGCGATCTGCATTGCAACTGTAGCCACTCGATATGCCCTATAGAGACTGGCTGTCTCCTCGGCAGGAGTTCGCCTTCTTCTCCGGGCTCTGGTGTAAAGGCGGCGGCTCCGCAAACAAACCGCGCGAATTTGCGCGATTTCTGCCGACCACCAGTACACCGCCCGGAACTTGGGGCGACTGGACCGCGGCATTGATGCATCGCAAATTTGCGTCATCGTGCCGCGGAACCAGTTCGTTTCTCTCTCCGGATCGGACGGAATCTCTTCAGCGTTTTGTGGCCACGCCGCGACGTTGGCTGCGGCTTCGAGCATGTCTCGATTTAGCCGCTTGAGACACCAACGTCGCGGTGGGCTGCCTTCGTGGTGGCTGGTATAAGCGTCAGGACGACGGAATGCCACATCCATTAGGATGTGGCGGTGGTCAGATAGAGTGACCACCTCCTCTGCAACTCGCCATCCTGAAAGCATGCGCATGGCAGCAGGAGTCGCCCACGTAAGGTCCACGATTGACTCCCCCTGCCACCGCACGCATGTGCTCACGGACCCCCGATTAACTAATCGGAGGTCCAGACCAGCCGCCCACTCCTGTATGGTCTCTCCCCTTGGACTGTCTCTGGGGTTCCCCCACACCCTTGCGTGGGCATTGAAGTCCCCCAGGACAATCAGTCGACGAGTTGGGCATCTGCGAATGCAGTCATCCACCTCGTCCAGGTACTCCTCGTAGTCGGCGAGGGACCTATTGGGAGAGACATAGCAACCCACAATGGCCAGGGTACCCCATTGCACTGCAACAAAGCCCTGCCCTCTACTCAAAAGAGCGCAGGGTGGAGCACCCTCTCCGCCCCCCCAGTATATGGCCACAGAGCCCAAGTCGTCACCAAACCAGCGAGGATGGTCAGGGACGCTGTGAGGCTCCGCTACTACTGCCAGGGCAATCTGCCGCTCCACAATGGTCTGCATAAGCAGATGCTGAGCATTGCGGCAGTGGTTCAGATTGCCCTGTAGGATCTTATTTGGGGGCGGGAATGTTAGGCCTCGACAACTACCTCCATTTCCGGGCCAGAACCCGGTCCAGCGGTAAGTGCCGCGGCCATCTCGGTGTTGGGAGCCTGCTTGCTCCGTTTCTTTGCTGGTGCGGGACACCGTCGACCCAGACGGTGGTCTGAGGGACGACCTAAATCGGCGCATAGGGGACACCTCAGCACTTTGGAGGTGCAGTCGCGAGCCCTATGGCCCGCTTCTCCACAGGCGTAACAGCGATTGCTTCTGTCCACGCCCGTGCTGCACCTGCAGCCTACGTGTCCCCTTTCGAGGCACCGAAAACAGTGTAAGGGTCTCGCTTCCAGTGCTTCGACCCTTGCAAGTGCCCATCCCACCCGAATGGACTTAGCGGCGGTCAGTTTCTGAACCACCGCTACGGGACAGCGAACCCAACAAGTTCCCATCGTGGTGGGTGTTCGGCGGACTTCGCCCACCTTGACGTCGTCCGCCGCACACCCACCCGCTTCAGCTACCGCTGCTGCCACTTCAGGTGGAGTGACGGCATCGTCGAGGTCCCGTAGCCTCAGGTCGCCAGTCTTAACGGGACGGGAGATGCGCAGCCCAAGGTCTACGAGGACCTCCCGTAGTTTTGCGGCCAAAGCGTCTGCCTTAAGACTACATTCAGGGCCGTCTACTTCCATCAGAAGGCCACCGGTAATCCCCCTTTTTAGACGGACGGCAGGAATGCCAAGATCCTTGAGTTGGATCTTGCTTTTGGCATCGTCCGTCACTTGTTGGTAGGTCACTGAGGACCCTTCCGGGATCGTCACTGTGACCGCAGCGGTAGTTGGGATCCTGGGCACTTTCCCTCGCTTGCCTTTACTCACCTGCTTGGGTGCAGGAGGAGGTTTCTTCGTAAGAGGTCCGCCGGTCTTTTTTGGCCGTTGGGTCACAGCCGAATAGCTTCCATCCTGCTGGATGGGGGCTGATGACTCTAAGGCTCTCGGTGCCATTACGGGGGGCAACTCCTGCACGGGTTGATGAGAAGGGCGTGTCCGCTTCTGCGCCTTCTTCTTTTTTTTTCCCTTCCCAGTAACCTGGGGCTGCGGCTGTGTCTGTGGCAGCGCCTGGGTCTGTGGCAGCGGCTGTAGCTGTGACCCACCTTCAGGTGCCCGCTTCCCCAATGGAGGCCTAATGACCCTGTCGGGAAAGATTTCGGCTCTGAACCTAGCTAGCCTTGCGTCTACCACTGCCGCAATTCGGTCGAAGAGTTGCTCTTCGCTGGGAAGAATAGCTGATGCAACCCTTGGTGGCATCACCGCGGACCGAGTGGGCGACGCACTCTGAATGGCCAATCCAGGTGGAGTGACTTGAGCAGCCTGGGTTGGCGGAGCGGCTGAATTGGGTCGAACGGCCACCCTATTCATGCCAGTATCTGAAGTCTTCCGGAGGAGGTTGAGTTCCTCCGTGAGCTTATCCACCTTAGTGCTGAGACTAGAGAGTTGAGAGCGTAAATTGACGTTCTCTTTCTCTAGCCTCGCCACGTTTTCGTCCGTGGCAGTCCTTTTTGCCAGCTCCATAGCGGCAGCCTTTACCGTTCGCACGGCCACCCTAATCTTGCGGACAAAGTCTTTTTTCAGGTTGCGAGAATTGTCCGCAACCTTCTCAATATTTAGTAAGTGCTGGTCAATATAGCCTTCTAGCTGGGTGCCCGCTTGCGACTCCATTTCCTGGGCCAGCACTTCCAGACTCGGGAGACCCTTTTTTGCCCGGGTATTGGTAATCTCCATATCTTCCTCGGTGTCGAGCGCTTCCGATTCAGATTGCTCAACAGCCCTTACCTTGGGTCCGCGCGCTGCATCCGCGGTCGTAGGTAGTGAAGCCCGCTTGCGGCCACGGTTTCCTCCTCGAGAGACATCCGATGTCCCAGATGCGAGTGACATGACCGAGCCATCTGACTCGCCCCCATCGCTCACACCGGGCCGATTAACTGGCGTGTTTGGGCGTTTAAAACGTCCTTGCCTGGTACGCGCCGGGACCGCTGGTCCCCCCGGCACGACTCCTTCCTTTTGACTGGCTCCCGCAGGAGCATCTGCGATTGAATCGCAAAGCAGAGCATTGCCCCCCCCAGATACGGTGGGGCAGCCCGGGCTAGGCCCGGGGGTGGATTGTCCGGCTATGCCGGTACCACCCTGGGGTAGTTTTTTCTTATGTTCTGCCATTTCATATTTTCCTTTATTACAAGGGTGAGGTCCCTGAACCGAGCGCTAGTGACTGGACTCCCACCAGCCATTCATCCCGTCGGCACGCTATACCTTGGGATTGGGGTAATTTTTATAGAGGTTTTCTTCCTCGTGATCCTACGGGATCTCCGGTCCCGACTGGGATTACGGAAGGTCCGACGTCGGCATAAGCCGAGTGCACCTGGCACATCGTCGCACAAGGGAGCGTTTTTTAAAGAGGTTTCCTTCCTCTTGTCCGGCGTCGGCAAAAGCCGAGTGCACTAGGCAAACACACCGCACTTGTCGCATCCTATGTCCCCTCTCATACGAAGAGGGATACTAGGAGAAACCAATAGGCCGCATAGACCCGTCTCGCCCCATTACTGGGGTATTTCTCCCTTCTGGTTTCTGTCCGCGCCGGGTCTATAGACCCGGTACCCCCCATATCTGAGGGGCGTTCCCCTATCCGCAACCCGGGGACGCGCCCGATGGGTGATCCAGAAACACCACACGGGTTAGAAACACCACACGGGTTACCGATGTACCTGCGCTGAAGATACATTTTCAAAGCGCGGGAAACGCTATTGGCCGACAGCTGCCATCATTTGTTAGCGCGCGCCGTGCGGAGAGGCGTGACTTGCGAGTGAGACGGAACTAACAGCTGCAGTGTATTATGAACCTTATAGTAGTGATCTAAGGTTGATTGTAAGTTTTAAGCATTCTTTCGTTAATCTTCGAGGCCATACTTTCTTTTCTGTGCGAACGAAGATTCACGACGCGCCATATAAGTTGGGTAATACTGTACCTGTCATGCCTGATACCTGTAATTTGGCCGACGGGACAAGTTAGTAGCTTTATTCATACGTTTGAAATATGTACTAATACTACTCAATTCCGTATATTTTGTCGGTCAGAAAATAAAGAAGTTCTGGCGGCACTGGGATCTCCTACTATCTATACATATAATAAAACTGTAGAACCGGCGTGTCTGTACATTGAATAAATTTACCAAAAACTGATCGGGGGTGATTTGAGATGAGAAACTGAATACAAAAAACTAAAAAAAAAAATTTTTGTCTGTCTGTCTGTTTGAACACGCTAATCTCAGAATCCACTGAATGGATTAACATGGAACTTCCACGAGCTGATTCGAATTTTTTCGGCGCTTCAACTAGGCTTTGTTTCATTAAAAACGCCTGACGGGAAGAAAAGATATCCCAATTTAATAATTTTGCAGGCCGTCTCACGGCTACACACAGATATAAGTACTAAAATATTGATGACTAGATGGCGTTGTCTTTTTCCTGAATCGCACTATGGTTTCGTTCTCACGATTTTATGACACGTTCAATGATTTATAAATACGATTTTCTCCGTGTAAGTTGTACGTAGTATTTATATACTCTGAGGTGTAAGGGAGGAAGGCACCCACAGCTTCTATCAAAATAAAAAAAATTAAGATGATTTCGGATGAGGAATATAAATTCATCAGAGACTCCCTCCCATTTAGTCCACTGAAAAAAGCCAGTTTAGTTACATAGCAAAAGCTAAAAAAAAAAATCACAGCCGTATTGATAGATTTTTTGAAAAGGCCCACCTAGGCTACGAACCAGCGAAATTAAAAAAAATCTTATTGAAAATACTTTTCCTCCATGCAGCATGCTGTTACCGTTACAAAAGGTGCCAACCGACTAAATAAACCTACTCAAAAAAAAGAGGAGGTTCTTTGATCGACGCGTATGCGTCTTTTTTCCATGTATTTAGGCGTCTCTTTTCACTGCCAAAAGGAGTCCTTTCCACCAGGCTCCTGCTTTCCAAAATATATCCTTGCCTATGTGCGATTGGCTTGATCTCCTCGGCATGAATTTAACAGCCAAAATAAACTTGGACTGTTCTCTTGAGTCGAAGGCATAAACAGCTGTTAGATAGCTGGGAACCTTTCTAAGATAAAGCGGTACTTCATGCCTGAACAGTTGCTACAACTTTATAAAGCTATACTAGCTAACTTTATATACTTTATAAAGTTCGGTTATACATGGAGTACTGCTGCCATCTCTGGGATGGATCCGCTGAGCACCAACTAGACGCCCTTGACTCAATAGACCGTCGAGCAAGGATACTCATTGGAGATGAGTCTTTATTAAGGCGAAACTCACGAGCCTCGACCATCGAAGAACGGTTGCTTGCCTATCGGTTTCTACAGGATATAATTGTTTTGAAGAGTGTGCGCAGGAATTATTCCACCATCCCCATTTTTACACCGAACCACTAGACGCTGGGAAAATTTTCAGACCTATGTTCTTGACATACCGAAAGTACGGACACAGTAATTTGTATATCCTCATGTATAATGCGGACAGCAAGGGAGTGGGACTTGCGTCCGACGTCTAGGGACTTTCAAGGTCAGAGTGAATAGGTTTCTTCTGGGTAAGTGTGCTCCATCTTAGGCTTCGTCATCGTCCTTTATGGATTGGTCAGTGGCAAAAAGCAACGTCATTTTATAATATTCACCGATTCCTCAGAAATGGCTTATAGGCGCTTCGCTCGCGTAGACTATAAGATTTTTACATTCGTGTAATCAACGCTAAAATGTTCGTGAAGATAAATTGTATCATGATCAGACCATACATTTCAAAAAAATATGATGTAATTCCTCGATAAACAAAATAGAAAACAAACAGAACACAAATAAAAAGAACTGACCAGCCGTTTAATCTACTATCAGTTGGTAGTGGATCAGCTCTTGAATCGCTACCAGCTCGTAGCAAGCCTAAAGCGTTGCCGGCGCTGTATCGTGATGCTAATATACTGGCAAGGTATTCGCCAGCTCTCTGACCATGCGAAGCATTAGGTAATCAGATGCTTCGAAAAATCGCGTTAAATACGATGATCTCCTGACCTCCTGAGAAAAATATGTAGCCTCCATCAATTCAGGTGAATGATTACATGTGCGCTGCTTTAGATTTTAAGCACAGTCAGCTACACTGCGGCTATTTTGACAGTCTCTTAACGGTGTAACGGTGCGTGAGTATCGACACAAGTTACATCACATATCTCTAGACTCAGTTCAGCGACGTGCCATTAGGCTTCTCGACGATCCCGAGTTCACAAGTGGTTTAAAGCCTCTATCTAAGCCTTAGGAGAAACATTGTTTCCTTATGGAACTCTGGCAACACTTCTCACCAGAGGAATACATCAACACAATGTAATCTTATTTGGCTGCAATCTTCTGTAAGGTACAGGTACTCCGTCACTTGGACTGCTCCAAATTTTGAACGAGGGAACCCGATATGCCCTACCTCTCTTGAAAAAGAAAGATTGCAGCCAAATAGGTACCCGATTCAAGGAAAATTTTGGGAAATCCTAAAGCCTAGCCTGTATAAATCCACTTTTCCGGGATAAAAAAGTTGCCTTTAATACTCGGGGAAAATGTAACACCTATTAGTGAACGAATACCATAACACGGTGGTACTTTGTACTCATCTGGCTGGCTACCACCCTCAAGCTAAACTCTATCGCCAAGCACCTGTCGGTGTGTTCCGACAGCTGCATTTGAGAGCCAGTTTCTTCTAGGCTTTGTGTGCTTACCACCTTCGGCCACATCATCACTTACCATGGTGAGATTGTGGTCAAATACAGGCCCACACTCAGTAAAAAAAAATTGATATCTTGCCGCGTCGTCATCCCCTAAATACCCTCATACGGTGGTCGGTACCGTCCACCGAAGTCCACAAGAATATACGAGTATTTTGACAACAACAACAAAAACAATCTTCACGAACAATATAGCGTTGATAACACGAAAGATCTTATAGTCTACGCGAGCGAAGCCGCGGGCAAAAAGCTAGTTATAGATATAGCAGTCAACATCAATGAAACCTCGGCCATATAGAGACGTCATATATGATACCAAAGCACGAAACCCGCCTGAGGGCCCAAGTCTGCTATTACAATTGTGTTCCCATGAACATCAGTGATGTGATATTTGACAGATTTGTCAGTTTTGGTAGTCTATTGATTCAATATCATCGAAAACCATCATGGATTTAGACAGCGCACATTGGTTTAATGGCAATGAAGTTATATCATGTCAGTGCGGCCTAGTAGTAGTAATTTGAATTGTAGTTGAAGTTGGAGGGCGCAGAGAAACTACTTGTGAAGTTTTAAAGTTATTGGTTTTTTTTTTATACTACTTTGGTAGCAAACAAGCATACGGCCCGCCTGATGGTAAGCGGTTACCGCAGCCTATGGACGCTTGCATCACCAGGGGTGTTACTCGCGCGTTGCCGACCCTGCAGAAATCTCTTCACACCCTTTTTGAAGAACCCCATGCTGTACTCCATTGGGGAAACCACGGCAGGGAGCTCATTCCACAATCTGAGCGTCCGCGGAAGGAAGCTCCTTTGAGACCGCACAGTTCGAAACAATTTTGGTTCCAATATGTGGGGATGAACTCCCCATCGATGGCGAGAGTTGCGATGGTAGAATGTAGCCGTGGGCATCATCTTAAACAATTTGTTCCTCCTGTTGTTGTTGATGTGATACAGCTGGTATATGCAACGCTGCGTTGAAACGAACAGTACGTTCATAGTTTGAACGGCTAAATATAAGTATGATGAATGTAATTTTTTTTTATTGATTCTTTTATCGAAAACAAATGATAAGGAACACATATCGTAATTTTTTCTGGCAGTAAATCACTAGTGTATGGTATGGTATGTTGTAAACGCTCTATTAATATTCTCAATCTATGGTTCACTGCAAAATTTAAGTCTAGTTTTCACGGCTTCACTAGTTATCGAACAGTAAAAGAGAATTGCTAATTTACTGTTCAAGTAACCGGTCAATAGGAAATATTACAAAATTAATCTAATGCAATAAATTATTACCGATGTTTTACTAACCGTGCCGCAATGTAAATGACAAATTCAGTACTTACTGCGCTTAACTACTAATTTTGTTTCAGTAATTAATAATACTGTGACGTGAGAATAGGCGGTTGTGGGTGCTAAATTGTAATTAATTTCGAATTTTATTTGTAGAACACGGTAATTATCAGAAATATTTATGACACGCACAATCATGCCTCGGGCTTTCTGATTGTAAACGATTTATAGTTTATAATTGTTCAACTGGTTTTATGGTGTGTTTAATGTTATAGAAGCGCTCATGGGTAAAGTTAAGCTATCACAGGTGAGGCTGGTACCTGGATGGGTGACCGCCTAGTGGTATTTCAATTCGAGCAAAGTCACGTACAGTATTACCCAACTGATATGGCGCGTTGTGAATCTTCGCTCGCACAGAAAAGAAAGTATGGCCCCGAAGATTAACGAAAGAATGCTTAAAACTTACAATCAACCATAGATCACTACTATAAGGTTCATAATACACTGCAGTTGTTAGTTCCGTCTCACTCGCAAGTCACGCCCCTCCGCACGGCGCGCGCTAACATGGCGGCAGCTGCCGACCAATAGCATTTCCCGCGCTTTGAAAATGTATCTTCTGCGCAGGTACATCGGTAAGCCATATTAGTTGGGTACTACTGTAATGCCGTTGGTTTTTACTTAATTGTTGGGAGGCTTGAAAACTTCAAGTAGGTTAACCACTAGCCTAACTGTACCAATCCGCAGTGGGCGTGGAGGAGTATTTTCCCATTCCCTTTCACCCCTATTTGTATCACTATAGGTTGATGAAAGAACGGTATTTTAATCTGAAATTTTTGATGTACTACTTTTTTCTAAATTTTTTGCTGAGAATTGGTTGCAAGTGATCTAATGCCCGGTTTCAATAAACAAAAACGAATCGTTTTGCTTACCAATGGTAGGTTTTTTTATTGCCAAACTGGGCATATAGATCATTTCGTAAGCTAATTTTACCTGTGATAGCTACTTCCATATGGGAGGGTATGCTATGCAAAGCCTTGAAATCTTTGCTTCATTATTAGTAAAAATATAAGAGTCTTAATTTTAATAAATCTTAACCGATAATGGTCCGTAAATTATTGAAACCATAAGACCATTCGTTGACCTTGATCATGATACGAAAATCTGAGTACCAAACATCCAAGTCATTTCCACTTTATTCAAGAGTCACGGCACTTACTTTTTTGCATACCATCCACAAATATGAGTAAACTCTCATATTTTCGCTACACAATTTCAGCTTATAACAATGCGTTGTTTGGATGCCTTTTGATGTTTGCCGCGTTATTATTTCTTTCTAAAAGGGAAGAATAATATTATTATTTTGTTGTCATATTTTCTGAGCATTTAACTGCTTCACAAGTATGGCATACATACCTACACATCTAGAGTTATTATAGTTGACATATCCTATTTTGTTACATTAAAAAGCCTTTTTGTCATTTAGGACTTACTCGTTTTGCTTACTTGTTGCTTATTTTATTATTAATAAAACATCATCTAACTGTTTAAAATTAGATAATTACCGCCATTACTTCGATCATCATAGTGATATAATTATTTGCTTGTACACACGGCTACAGATCAAGCTATACATTTCCAGTATAAGCTGACCTCCGATCGTACGAGAATTCTATACAAAGCGAGATCAGCTTATACTGGAAATGTATAGCTTGATCTGTAGCCGTGTGTACATAGAATATTCCATTACCACAGCCATTACTACGATAATATCTAAACCATAAAGTTATTATATTATTATAATAACTACATGTTGATACAACGCAAAATATAATTATCACAGTCTAATATAACCTTACCCCCCTATTCATAATCGCTTTTTAACTCTATCAGTGTTGTAATAGTGTGCCCAGTGTCACTCTTTCGATTACCAAATGTCACCTGTCAGATAAACTTCGGAATTTTAGCTAATCAACGTTTGATATCTTTATCTATATATATAAAAATGAAACCCGTTTTCCGTTGTCACGACATAACATGAAAACGGCTTGACCGATTTGGCTTATTTTTTTTTGTAGTTTTCTAATACTCTGTACAAGGTTCTTACGGAAACAAATATTAAGAAAATTGCGCAGAAACTTAGAAAATTTAAGAAAACTTAACGGTAGGGTGGCTTAGGGTAGGTTAGGTTATAGGGTAGGATATTACGCAAACGAAGTTGCGCCGGGCAGCTAGTTATGAATAAAATTGTAGATCATAATAAAATCGTAAGGAAGTCAAATCGGTACATTACATATTTCTTGAAAAAAGTATGATATAGGTACTACATACCTAATAAAGAAACAAAACTGCTTGTTAAAAAAAAAAACTATTTGTCCGTATATTTATCTATTTGTTTGTTCAAGCTTCACTCAAAAACAAATGTACCGATCGCGAAGAAATTAGGCATGCTGATGCCTATGGTATGGAGAAAGACATATACTTTTTTACCCCGGGAATACAAGTGAAGCTACAGGGCTTATGCTTGTATTAAATAAAATGTACTTTATGGCCCACACAGTAAGTCACGAAAAAAAAAATATGAAGTCTACCAATCTGCACTGGGTCTATTTGGTGAACGAAGTTCTTTGTTAAAAGATGCTCTTGTCTTCAATGGAAACATACTAGAAATACTTATTGATAATATTTATGAGTTTGTACTAGTTGCAATTTGAAAATAGATTTTATTTCAATAATATATAAAACCATTTCCACATGAATATTTGTAATCATAAATTGTAAGAACGTAAACCAACTGATTCTGGGTTCCAAACGGTTCATAACTTTGCAACGAGGTAGAAGAAATTACGAAGGAGACATAAAAAGCCAAACATAGTACCGTTTCTGTAAAAGTAATCGTTGGACCCCTTTTTGGTAATTGAAATGAGGATGGGCAATAGATTACGGATGCTATTTAAGCAGGTTTAAGGTATAAAATTGAAGAATTTTAGTAAACGACTTTTTAGTCAATAATATAAGATAAATAAAATGTCATATTATTATGGTCAAATATAAGATAAGTTAAATAATTGGGGGATTTTATGACGTATTAAAATAATTAATAAAATATTATTGCAGATAATCATACTTTTACTACTACTATATCCTAACTAATATTATTATGGGAACGTGAGTTTGTTTGTTTGTTTTTTTAAGCCTATCTACTTAACCGATTATCATGAAATGTGGCCCGCAGATAGCTTATAGAATGGAGAAGGAGATAGGCAATTTTTCATCCCATGAACGCGAGTGAATCCGCGGAGGACAGCTAGTAATATTATAACGCGAAACTTTGTGAGGATTTAGAAACTGTACGTATATCTTACGTATTACACTTTGACAAAGCGTTACATTAACTCTGAGAGACATGTGGGTTATTGTCTTTTTGAAAGCAAAGGCATGTTTTCGGGATTTCCAGGGATACACCTACAAAAACACTCTGAGTTCGCGATGTTATCCACAAGGGATGTTTGAAAGGGCCTAATTAAATTTCTGGCCTAAAATAATAGGCCTTTGACGCTTTTGATGTACTGTAGGTTATGTAGGCTAAGAAAGGAATAAGTGACATATATATTTTTTATCCTATGATATTATCCTGATACATTTCCCCTTATTACAAAAGATGATTTAACGCAAGTTTAGCAAAATCAATTCATAAAATATAAAAGAAAAATCCTAGGCTTAAAACCTGGGTTTTGCTAAACCATGTTTTGTCATAAGTGGGGTTGGGGGGGACATATGTTTATTTCACAATCACAAAACTTAGGGTAACTAAACTATACTTTTAATTCAAATATAATCCTTATGGAACGTCACAAGATAGAATATTTCCACATATTAAATATTCTTATTTTATATGGTACACTTGTGATATTGCATTCCAGTTTATTCTGTGTGTTCTCCAAAGTGCAGTTTTTCATTTCGTAGACGATATCAAAGCTCAAAGAGCTTGCAAAGCAGATTAAACTGATTATCGTGGAAAACTGTGTTATGTTATCAAAAGAAAACAATGACAGGATGAATTACGTCACAGCTGAGAAAGAGTTCTCGCTGTTTCCTTATTAAATCGCAGATATGATTCATACCTAACATCGTTTCATTCAAATTTGTACACGTAACATTTTTATTCAAAGCAACATTAAAGTGTATGTACCAATTTAACGTTCATAAGTGCCTTACTAGGGCCTAAACTGAATATTTTTTTTTTTTTTTTTTTATACTACTTAGGTAGCAAACAAGCATACGGCCCGCCTGATGGTAAGCGGTTACCGTAGCCTATGGACGCTTGCAACACCAGGGGAGTCACTCGCGCGTTGCCGACCCTGCAGAAATCTCTTCACACCCTTTTTGAAGAACCCCATGTTGTAGTCCATTGGGAAAACCACGGCAGGGAGCTCATTCCACAATCTGAGCGTCCGCGGAAGGAAGCTTCTTTGTTTATGACTTTTTGATTTTGATTTTGATTTGAGTAGTTCATGTAATGTAATGCCGTCACAACATCGCTCTTGTCAGGTTTTCATGCAGTGGTCCAGCTGATGGTAAGCAAGAAACATCACCGATGGACATTAGCAATTTCAGTGATTGGTGTGTTTCCGTGTATTACAAAGCAATTGCTCTCAAGAACAATTATGGAAACTCACTGCTAGGTGCTTAGCGACAAATTTTCTACGTAAGAGAGAGCGACGAGTACTCTACCATTAATCTATGGTTTCCTCTCGATGTTTTTCTTTACTTTTACGGCCCGTCTGAAGGTAAACAGCTACCGAAGCCATATGGACGCTTGCAATACACGAGGCGTTCACGCCCGATGCGCTCTGGCGCAGGAACACAACATAAAGTTATTTGGCTGCGGTATTCTGTAAGGTGTAGGTACTTCCCAGTTGACCTGCTCTTGGGTCAAATAAACAATATGCTCTACCTCTCTTAAAATCATTATCATCATCATCTTAAGATCTAGGATTCGATCCCAAGACCTTCGTCTACTACCACGAAACTATCATCGATCGGTTCAATTTTTTTCATATATTCCATGGCGTATATAGCTCCTGAAATTGTTGCGTTTATTTAAATAATACTCCTGAAAATATTCACTGAAGGACTACCTTATCACTTCTCCCCCCAAATCCTGAAAGCTGAAAAATTATCATAAATGATATACTCAGCCCAATTTTCGCTGTAACTACCTTCGTGTCTTATTCATGAGGACGTACAAAAAAGGTTGTGTTTTCAGTTGAAAGCTTACCGAACTTTTTGTTTAGATATCACGCGTTATACTCGAAACTTTGAAATTAGATTTTTTCCCGAGTACAAGATTATATTCGGATGGAAGTATCAGAATAAAAATTATAGATTAAATACTTTAGTTTAATTAATTTAAGGATTTGTAAAACAAGACAAAGTAAAACAGATTTATTTAAAATTCTGATGAAATTTGAATACTAGTTGTATTCAAATTTAGTAAAATCTGTTTTACTGTTTTTAAAATCTGTTTTACTTTGTCTTGGTATAATGTATTTTGAATTTGTAGGTAAGCAGTCCTGCCTTTGTTTTCTTCTAAAATTCTTCAAAAGAAAATAAATTCAATTTACACCGTCCTTCACCATGATGTAACGACTTTAGAACTACTTCTTTTCACCTACTTCCTACTTCGTTCTATAAAAGCCTGACGCAAACATAGAGGTTTCGTTTCAGGTAGCGTACTTTGAAACTATTAAAGTACACATAAAACTTTGGAATTGGCACCTTTTTGCTGGTACCAAGAAACTGGGACGACGAAATCAATCACGTTATCTTACTATGTTGCACTACTTAGAAATCACCTGAAGTAACACTGTAATGTATAAAGGACAGAAAGGTGACGTTCATTTTGGGAAGTAAATGTTTTCATGAGTAAACATGAAATGCATTTACGAAAATTTTAAAGAGAAAACATGTTGTTTATTTGTACGTTGACCTCTTTTCCGGGAAATTTCTTTTCATGTGTACAGCGTTACCTTACCATGCAAGAGTTGGATTTTATCCCGGTATATTCCAGACATTTAGATTTTTGGAACTTGTTTAGCTATTTGCAACAGATTCTTTTGCGGGGAAATTAAAATTGAGGTCACTTAGTTGTAGCTGATAACGGCTGCATAAGCCTAAACCATTTCTGAGTTTTTTTTTTTTTTTTTTTTTTTTATGTCAATAGGTTGACAAGCAGGCAGACGGGCCTCCTGATGGTAAGTGGTCACCGCCGCCTATGAACATTTGCAATACCAGGGGGATTGCCGATGTGTTGCCGACCTTGTAGAGCTCTATTTACGCCTTTTTTGAAGAACCCCATATCGTAGCGCTGAGGGAAAACCGTAACGGGGAGTTCATTCCACATCCTAATGGTCCGCAGTAAGAACGTCCGACTAAAACGTTGTGTGGACGATCGAGGCGGCTCGAGGATGTGAGGATGAACTCCACATCGCCGGCGAGCAGTGCGATGGTAGAAAGGTGATGAAGGCACCAGGTCAAAAAGTTCTTGCGAACACTCCCCATTATACATACGGTAGAACACACAGAGCGAGCCTATATCTCTCCGAAGGCTGAGAGGTTCTAAACCGTCAGTGAGTATGGGATCGTCAACGATACGAGTGGCCCGCCTTTGCACCGAGGCAAGTGGATCAAGCTGATAAGCGGGTGCGCCTGCCCAGAGGTGCGAGCAGTACTCCATATGCGGCCTAACCTGCGCTTTATAAAGCTGTAGCCGCTGTAGTGTCGTGAAGTACCACTTAGCCTTATTTAGCACACCCAACTTTTTTGAAGCCAGTTTGGCTTTGCTCTCCAAATGACCTCGGAACTGGACATCACTCGCAATATCGACACCAAGGATCCCGATACTCTTTGCGATGTTGAGAGGAGTGTCTTCGAATTTTGGTGCTACTACAAATGGGGTTTTTTTCGCGGAGAACGCGCAGACTTGTGTCTTCGAGGGGTTAAAACGGACTAAATTTAGTCTCCCCCATTCTGAGACCCGCTCCAACGAAGTCTCGACTTCAGACACAAGTCTCATTCGACTTTCCTCCACCGTGGACCGAGGGATGTTAGCACGGCCGGAATATAGGGCATCCCCAGTGCTGTCATCCGCATAGCAGTGAATGTTGGCAATTTTCAACATATCATTGATATGCAGGATGAACAGTGTGGGTGATAGCACACAGCCTTGTGGTACGCCAGCATTGATGTTCTTGATATCGGAGCAGCATCCGTCAACGGCGACTTTGATGCTCCGATCAGCAAGAAAACTAGACACCCAAGTGCACAAACCCTCGGGAATTCCGTACGACGGCAGCTTCGATAGAAGTGCTCTATGCCAGACCCGATCAAAGGCCTTAGCGATATCGAGGCTAACTGCCAATGCCTCGCCTTTACTCTCTATGGCTTCAGCCCATCGGTGCGTCAGGTAAACAAGAAGATCACCAGCTGAACGACCATGACGAAAGCCGTACTGGCGGTCGCTAATCAACTGGTGTTCCTCTAGATACCTGAGGAGCTGAGTATTGATGACCCGCTCCATCACCTTAGAGAGAAGGGAGGTTATCGCTATTGGCCTGTAATTGGATGGATCTGTTCGGTCCCCTTTTTTGGGAATCGGATGGACAAGGGCAGTCTTCCACGAAGAAGGAACACGTCCGGTAGTATAGGAAAGTCTGAATAGGCGCGTCAACACTGGAGACAACTCTGGAGCACACGTCCTAAGCACAATGGCGGGGATACAGTCTGGCCCACTCGACTTTCGGACGTCAAGGGAGAATAGAGCTCGACGGACCGCGATTTGCGAAAAGCGGATTTCCGGCATTGAGCTGCCACAACGCAAGATGCTAGGCGGTGTGGCTCCCCCGTCGTCAAGTGTCGAGTTAGCTGCAAAGAGGGCTGCCAGTAAATCGGCTTTCTCTTTTGCAGTGTGGGCCAGAGAGTCATCCGGTGTGTGCAGCGGAGGAAGCGATGACCGACAGAAGTTTCCTTCGACAGCCTTGGCGAGCGACCAGAATGCTCGACTTCCAGAAGGGAAACCTGCAAGCCGATCGCCAATCCTGCCGATGTGCTGGAACTTCGCTCTAGCAATTTGCTTTTTGCTGGACCAAGAAGCAGAATTGTATGCTTTTCTCAATTTGGATTTTTCCGGATCATTTTGAGCATGCGCTTTAGTCCAGGCCCGGTAGGCATCTTGCTTTAGGCTAGTAGCTTTTGCACTGGGCCCATCGAACCAAGGCTGACTCGATCCTCCGATGGGCACCACAGAACATGGAATAAAACATTCCATGCCCTGCAATATGACATCGGCGACCAAGTCTGCGCAGCTGTCCGGATCATCCGACGAGAAACAAAGCTGCTTCCATGGGTAGGATGAATAAAACTCCCGCAATCCATCCCAATCTGCTGACCGGTAATACCAAACTTTGCGCGTCTCGCGGGGTCGTGATCTTCCTGGTAGCGATAGTGGCACTTCAGACTGAACCAGGCAATGGTCGGACGATCCAAGGGGAGCACCGACGGAGACCTGGTAATCATCTGGGTGTGTAGTCAGCAGTAGGTCCAGCAGAGAAGGCTCATGGTTCTCGATATCTGGAATGCGGGTTGCATCCTGCACCAGTTGCGAGAAACCATAGGCCAGAGCGAAGTCATAAACTGTTTTCCCAGCGTGATCGGTCCGCGAAGACCCCAACCATTCGCTATGGTGGGCGTTAAAGTCTCCGAGGACAATAACCTCGGCTGTGGGGTACCGTTCCAGCACAGTGTCGGTTGCTTCTTGGACGCGTTCAAAGAAGCGAGTTGTCTCAGTGTCGCCGCGATGAGACCTGTAGAGGCACGCGTATATACGGGTGGATCCACCGTAGTCTACGCGCACCCAGAGAGTAGACAAGTCTCTGTCTTCCAGGTTATTCAGACGTCGACAACAAATGCCCTCCCGGACGAACATGCACACCCCGGCCTTTGGAACGAACAAATGTTCGAGATTGTAACCGGGATAGTGAAGATACGATGTATCGCTCGGGCAGGTTATCTGTGTCTCCGTCAGAAAGAGCAAGGCCGGCTTCGCCGTCTCAAGATGATGATGGACGGCGTTGATATTACTGTGGAGTCCCCTGATATTGGAAAAGTCCACTCTTAATGTGGAAAGGGGTGCCGCTGAGGTAAACCTTTTTCTTTTATTCGTAACCATTTTTTATTTAAAAAAGCGTAAAAAGGAGTTTAATGGAAGTGTGCGGTTTATATGATCGCGGAGGCAAAACGCAATGGTTGCGGGTCGACCCGAATGCGGTGACAAGTTGTGGAATTGACATGGGGGACGGAAGGGCCCCCGGTCCCCCCCGGGAGTGCCTGTCTGGTTCCACTCCGGTCTCCTCCCCCGGCAGGACAGACACTCGTCGGGATTATGCGCCGGTTGGCGGGACAGCCTCCTGGGCCGGAGGTTATAGGTAATGCCCAGGTTCGGGTCCCCTACTAACCGGCGGGCGGCCAGCGGACAGCCGTTTCACCGGGTCTCCCTGGCCCCCATGTCAACCCAACACGCCACACACAACAGACATCGCCCAAATCGCATCGCTGGACCCCACCATCATACATGCCGCACACTTTGGATGTAGGGGGGTTGGCTCTCGTGAACCCTGCCGAAACACAGCGAACTGCTTCACGGCAGACTCACTCACGAGGGTGGTCGCTAGCCAGTTGGACATGGGTATGTCCTACCACCAAGCCGGGCGGCGTGAGAATTATGTGGGGCCGCCGCCTGTCCACCACAACCCGTAACGGGGTTCAGTATAGCCAGAGCCTCGTTTGTTTATCAGCAGGGTGCACCACGAGCAGGTGAGGTTGGCAAGGATCCAAAAGATGTTGTTTGGACCCATACACCCCAAAATTTTTTTTTAAGTTAGAACATTTCGTTCAGAAATTATAGTGATGAATAGAGATGAAAACATAATAAAATAATTGATTGTCTGACAGCGTCAATCTTGACGTATCAAAATTTTTTCAGAATCATAATTTTAATAATTTAACATTAATATAATTCGTTTTGTTTCAGATCTGCGGTCGGCGTGCGCTGCCCATATCCAGCCGGGAGGTGATCTGCCGCCTCCAGCGCAGCATCCCTTCCTGCTCGGCTCTGGGCAGTCTTCATCATCCGTCCGAAGATCGTAGGATTGTTTAGTTTTTGTGTTTGTGTAATACCTATATGCTCCCTTTGGGCGTACGTATTGGCCCTGGTACCAGTTCGGACCCACAACCTTGTAGCCAGGCAAGTGACGCATCGCGAGAAAATTTATTAAAATGTGAGCAGTGTCCGGAACCTCGATATTTTCGTGGCAACCGTGGGTTAAAAATTCATGTCGGAAAGGTACACAAACCTATTCCAAACCTTATCCATCAAACCGGCTCCACCAATTCGGACGTATATATTTCGGCTCCAAATTCTTCTTCTACTGACCTCCCGTTTTCGCAACTAATTTGTTCGCTAAAGAATAATGTCCCGGTATTAAAGCGAATCCCACGCGGAGCACGTATCTGCGTGGCTTCAGCTTTAAGTGTATGTATAGACAAAATTCTCAGTATAAATTCATTAAGTGCTTGGGAAGACCTGCTTACTTTTTCGTACAGAGTGCTGCATGTCCCTAGTCGCCAGAAAAATGAGATTTCTCTCACACAACAAATTAAAAATAACTGCTCAATATTAGACTCAACTGATAATATTATTCCAAATTTTCCCAAAATTCAAAAAAAATATAATCAGGCAAACACTATCAGGAAAATCGAAACTAAAGCGAACGATGGCGATTTCAAGGGGGCAGCACATCTGCTATTTTCGAGTGATGTTGTCGCTGCAGACACACCTGAAACCCTGTCTGCTTTAGAATCAAAACATCCATCTCCGCTTTCAAATATAAACCTCCCGGATCCCCCATCTTTAGACCAAAATTGTCTAAATTGTAACGCCCAAGATCTTTTGAGTGTCATTATGTCATTTAAACCTGGTTCTGCTGGCGGCCTCGACGGTTTTACACCACAGCATTACAAAGATCTTGTCTGTGGTGCCGCCGGAGACGCTGGTACCAAATTATTATCAAAATTAACCTCTCTTATAAATTTAATGTTGGCAGGAAAGGTGCCAAGCCCATTCACTGAGATCATTTATGGGGCCAACCTTTGCGCGCTATCCAAAAAAGATGGCGGAGTAAGACCCATCGCTGTGGGTAATACTATCCGTCGTATGGCCTCCAAAATTTGTTGTCGTCACATTCTCCCGAAACTTTCGGAAATATTTCAGCCCATTCAACTCGGTTTTGGCTCAAAGGGAGGTTGTGAGGCAGCTGTTCATGCGGCTCGGACCTTTCTTTTAAATAACGGAGGTGAAGTGCTGCTTAAAGTTGACATAAAAAATGCATTTAACTCTGTCGATAGGGGTGCTTTATTGACCCAAATTCGGGATATCTGCCCTGACATATATCCTTACCTTTGGCAATGCTATGGGCATCCATCAAAACTTTTTTTCAGAGAACACCCACTTATTTCCGCCATGGGTTGTCAACAGGGCGACCCTCTCGGTCCAGCTATCTTCAGTTTGGCCATCCATCCAATTATTTCCGGGTTACAATCAAAATTTAATGTATGGTATCTAGACGACGGTACGCTGGGGGGTGATGTGGCTTCCGTTCTCAGTGATTTTAAAACATTGACAGAAAATTTTAAAAAGATTGGCCTAGAATTCAATAGCTCCAAATGTGAGCTCCTTATTTTAGATTCTTTCCCAGAATCTGAAAAACCAGAATTAATTCAAAATTTTAATGTTTTGGCTCCCAATATTAAGTTACTGTCAAAGGAGTCGCTTCATCTTCTTGGAGCCCCAGTCTTAGACGAATCCATTCCTAGTTTCTTTGAGAAAAAGATTCAAAATTTTAATGACTCTTCAAATAGACTTTATGAAATTAATGCTCACTATGCATTTTTTATTGTTCGACTCTGCCTTTTCGTGCCAAAGTTTACCTATTTGCTCCGCAGTACGCACTTATTTAAATTTGATCACATATTAGATACTTTGGATAATATGATCAAAACGTCACTTTCCAAAATTCTAAATTGCAGTTTTTATGAAAACAAAGTGTGGTCTCAGGCCACCCTACCCGTGTGTTATGGTGGCCTAGGAGTGCGGAAAATTTCAAGCATATCAGTACCGGCGTTTCTATCCTCGGTATACAGTGTGGGCAACCTCGTCAGTTCTGTTTTGGACCCTTCTATTGGATCTGTTGAGGTTTCTTACCTGTCCGATGCTAGAGACGCCTGGCAGGCAGCTTGTCCAGGCACAAATATTCCGACCTTGAGTCACTCTCAGAGAGCGTGGGACAAGCCTCTTTGTGAAAAAACCTGGCAAAATTTATTTTCTAACTTTTCTATAGATACAGACCGCGCGCGCTTGTTAGCTGTCTCTCAGAGTGACTCAGGTCACTGGCTACAAGCTATTCCATCAACAAATACTGGAACAATGTTAGACCGTATAACATTAAGTCTGTGTATTTGTCTTCGTCTTGGTTGCAGGACCAATCAACCTCATCGCTGCCGCTGCGTAGATCTCGTCAACGAGCTCGGCCACCATGGGCTTTCGTGCTCTCTAAGTGCTGGTCGAATATCACGGCACTCGGCTATTAACGACATTATCCGCAGGGCTCTTGTTGTCGCTAACGTGCCTTCCGTACTGGAACCAGTCGGTATTGCGCGGGGCGATGGCAGGAGACCGGATGGTATGTCTTTGATCCCTTGGAGTGTCGGCAAGTCGCTGGTGTGGGATGCCACATGTGTCGATACACTCGCGCCATCTCACTTACCGGCGACTTGTAAAGCTGCAGGGGCAGCTGCGGCCAGTGCGGAAAATTCAAAATTCAAAAAATACGCATCGATTGGACCCAACTATATTTTTGTGCCTTTTGCGGTCGAGACCATGGGACCGTGGGGGTCCGAAGCTCGCCGTTTTGCTCGCACCTTGTCATCAAAATTGATCGAGACCTCCGGAGACCAGCGGGCGGGGAGCTTTTTCCGCCAACGCGTCAGCTTGGCTATCCAAAGAGGAAACGCTGCCAGCCTTCTGGGAACCCTGCCGTTAATCGGAAGCAGCGGCAGGCTTGAGGAAATTTTCTATATATAGATTGTATTTTGTACATATTTGTTGTAAATAAAATTGTTACAAAAAAAAAAAAAAAAAAAAAATTAATAAATACATATTGTAAACTAGCTTCTGCCCGCTGCTTTGCCCGCGTAGCCTACAGGAATCAAATGACATATTTTTCTATAACAATAAAACAAAACAAAACAACTTCATCCCGCTTCGAGAGAGGAATTATTAAAAACGCTGAGACACGTCTACATTAATTTTCAATCTTCAGTCTAAACACAAAATTTGAAGATCCTATCTTCGAAACTTACGGACTGTCATTCAAACTTTTGTCCCCTATTTTACTCCCTTAGGGGTGGAATTTCGAAATACCCTTTCTTATTGGATACCTACTCTTCACAAAGAATATATACTCTAAATTTCATATCTCTAGGACCAGTGGTTTAGGCTGTGCGTTGATATATCAGTCAATCAGTCAGTCAGGACTTTGAATTTTATATATATAGATATCGGAAAAGTGCATGTAGAACTCTCCCTTGAGGATTTTGTACAATCTCTATCAAATGTAAGTCTAAACCATTTCTAGATTTTTCTTGTGAGACCTTGCTTCTTGCCAAATTTTGCGGTTGTAGGTCAAAGAGAAAGGTAAATTTGTAAGTATCACAGTATTTTAATACCTCTAAAGGATCGTAGACCTGGGTATTTGATATTTATTTCAACCTTTACCCGTACAGACGGGTGGGCAAATAAGAAAGTTATCCATAAGGTGCAGCGCAGAGAACAGGCCGCACCGCGCCGAACTTATGAGTCTGTGAAAATATAACCAATACAAATTCTAAGCAGTAACGCACACGACGCGCTAAAAGTCCGGCGCACAACCCTTTGTTTTCACACAGACTTTTTTTGTGCCGCAAACTCCTTTCCATAAAAAGTCCGTCGTCTGTGCTGCACTTAAGTGTTCTCTCTTTTGAGTTACAGAATCCTAAAAATGGGTACTAAAAGAATTCCTAATTTGAATGAATAATATTTAAAACCATCAGAATAATAAAAATATTTGGATACGATAAGATAAGAGATTATAGTAAAAAATATTATGAAACAAAGATTTTGTATTACTTTACTTATGTTAAGATACACTTAAGTAGAATAACTTACTGTATAAGAGCACGTACAAATGAACAATATCAAGAAGAAACATAGCTTTTGCTGGCAATAAAAAAGAGTCACGTAACAAATCTCATGAATAAGAAAATTGAATACATAATCGATATTTTTGCTATAGAAATGTAATTTAAGAACGGGTCAAGATTCTTTATGTATATTTGATTTAATAAAAGATCAGTTCGGTTAAAAATATATGGTATAATTTTGATACTTGACGGCTCCTCAAGTTAATGTTACTTACTTACGTTAAAATAAAGTCGGATTTAAGTTACCTACGTATTTTAGTTCTGTAAAAAAAACGAATGGGATACTTATAAAAAAAACGGCCAAGTGCGAGTCAGACTCGCACTATAAAACGAAGGGTTCCGTAAAATCTTTTCTTGTATTGGGCCCCCTTTATTTTTTATTTTGAATTTATTGTTTTTTGTTATAGCGGCAATAGAACACATACACTCTGTGAAAGTTTCAACTGTCTATTACGGTTTATGAGATACAGCCCTGACAGACAGACGGACGGATGGACGAACTATAGGTACAGTCATATACAATAACATTGTGCATACTGTTAGGAACTAATTATAAAATTAATATCTTCATTTGCGCAGAATATTAAGAATATACTTGCTCTTTGTTTCTAAAAATAATGTAGGCTTTAAAAGCATCATCAGAGTAAGTAAATGCTTAAGGCACTGAGCCGAGACAAATAAGGAATGTTATACATTATAGCTGTCTCGGGGGCCATAGGCCTCGGCTTTGTACATCGTCAGTGTGAGGGGGAAATAGGACAGGTATAAAGAGGGAGTTTAAAATTAGCTTGGGTAGCTAGTTACAGTGTTACCATGTATTTTAAAATATTGTGGAACTCTTAAGCTATAAACAGTTCCACAAATCGTAAATGTTAGAAGGGTTCAATCGCTCGATCTAACATTTATTTATCAAATTTTAAAGTATGTTACTGATTGTACCCGGTTTTTTAGACAAAAAAACCACACAAAAAACTTTTTACAAAAAATCAAACCTTTAAAGTATGCTAAAGCGTATGAAATAAAGGTTATAGTAGGATACGACGTAGGATAATAATATGACACTTTTTTGAAGTCAGCGAAAGAGCTTTTTTTCTATGTAAATTCTTTTTCACCCAGACATAGGACGCGGATATGTTCATGTATGTCGTGAGTGGAAATCGAACCCATGACCTGCAGCGTGATCTCTATCATCTAGAGGTCTTATCATCTGGCCTGACATAAGATAAGTGAAGAAAAGCGATATGTTGAGAGAGTAAGTTATCCTTTAAAACTCTATATAAATTCAGTAAACATAATTGTTGTCGTTTTTGTTATATTATTAAATTAAATTAAAACATAAGTAAAATTTGCTCAAACTATAATTTACAAATCCTATGGGATCATCACCGAAATCGCGAAAATAAAAATATTTCTTTCGTACAAAAAATAAATCTGACACTTCTGAGTTAATAGTAAAATAGTCTCATAATAAAAAATATTCATCATGAACCCAAATAGTTTTGTAAAATTGATACTTGGAAGAATCTACCCAGTTTAGTGAACGTGGTTTTTCTCAAAATTCCAGTCTGGCAATAAAAATACTCGTGGGTATATAATTCATGTTTTGAATTAACATTTTCGGGGACTCTTTGTCCCGGTCAAACATACCGCTCCTAAGGGACGGGAGATAATTTTAAATCAAACTAGCTTGTGCCCGCGACTTCGTCCGCGTAGAATATTTCTTTTTTCTAGATATAAATCATTGTAACAATATAGAGCTTTGTTCATGGCTATTGCCCGCCACTAAGTGCAAAAGTTCAGGTAGATTGAGAGCTCACACGTAGGTAAGCATGCCATATAAAACTGGCCATGGGAGTAACAGTCCTACCGCAAATCAACTCCATCATATTTCAGAGTTTGTCGCTGTGATTTTTTAATAGTCATCGCGAAACAAACGCTTGTTTGGGAACTGCAATCTTTTAAATTCAAACGGAAGGTCATTTGGGATCAATGGTATACGCGGCACGAATACTGTTTCTCCTCTGGCAGATCCAGTTAGTATTTTGGGCTCAATAACATTGCGGCGGCCGACCCCAAGTAAATGGGACCAGGTCGAGAAGGAAGAAGAATAACATTGCGGCGGAGAGCTGTTACTTGGAGTCTAGTTCCATTGCACAATTTTGGAGGCCGTATATTTCTAAGCAATATGACAGTGGCACCTACACGCAACATAAGCCTATAACACGGAAGACCCGGCGGATTTAGAGAGTTTAAAAATTCAACAGGATAGTTTACTCCATATTGACCATGGTGCCAACAGAATTATAAACTATTTCATCACCTTCGAATGAATTTATCAACATTTCGTTGATGGAAGCTTGGTTGTTTTTGGGAGTCAAAATGGCTATCTTGCATAATCCATATGTCCATAGGTTCCTCAACTATTGATACCACAGTACATAACTCATCTGGTATTTGTATCAGCCCATCTATTTGTGGAAAGTTTCCGTTCCCAATTTTAAGAAGATCTGAAAATCTACCCCCAGAAACTTCACCTCTGAGATGTACTCTCATGTTTCGAGTAAGCTTCAGCACGTTAATTGAAGGCCATAAGACAGATCTATTGATGCATGCTTTGATCTCATCTGCGCGCGTTCCGTTGGGGTGGAATTTCCATAAATCCTTCCTTAGTGGATGCCTCCACTGTATAAGGTATCTTTGTGCAAAATTTCAAATCTCAAAGTCCAGCGGTTTGGGCTATGCGTTGATATATTGCATACCTACAAACTTTCATCCCTTATTTTACCCTGTCAGGGGTAGTATTTCCAAAAATCCTTCCTTAGTGGATGCCTACACTGTATATGTAATAATACATTTAGTGAAGTTTACTTTGAAATTGAAGGACTTGCATACACAACTTCATCCCCCTTTTCCTCCCTTCGGTGGTGGAATTATCACAAACGCTGAGATAACTATATATTAATTTTCAATCGTCAGCCTAAACACAAAATTTTAAGATCCTAACTTCAAAACTGACGGACTTGCATACAAACTTTAATCCCGTATTTTGCCCCCTTAGGGGTGGAATTTCCAAAAATCCTTCCATAGTGGATGCCTACACTATATAGTAATACATTTAGTGAAGTCTACTTTGAAATTGAAGGACTTGCATACACAACTTCATCCCCCTTTTCCTCCCTTCGGTGGTGGAATTATCACAAACGCTGAGATAACTACACATTAATTTTCAATCGTCAGCCTAAACACAAAATTTGAAGATCCTAACTTCAAAATTGACGGACTTGCATAAAAACTGTCATCCCCTATTTCACCCTCTTAGGGGTGGAATTTCCAAAAATCCTTCCTTAGTGGATGCCTCCACTGTATAAGGTATCTTTGTGCAAAATTTCAAATCTCTAGGTCCAGCGGTTTGGGCTGTGGGCTGATATATCAACAATCAGTTTATCATTTTATATATTAAGATAAAACATTTTTGAGATTTTCATTCTGTGTAAAAATCCTTTGGAAATAATGAAAATTTTCTACCTGTACTATGATTTAGTATCGTGAAAGAAGTATAAACCTTGTGATTTAATCAATGATAGCTAATAATATATCCTAAGATATTATTAAAATACGCAATAGGCTACGGTAACCGCTAAGCTCACCATCAGGGGGGGCTTGTGTTTATTTGTTACCTTGGTGTTATTGTTGTTTAACTAACTACCTATATAGCAGTACACATTCACACACCTATAACACTTTAGCGACATCTATCAGCCATATATCAGTTACATTGTCGTAGTTCACAAACAGAAAGAGAGATGGCGCCACATCATCCTGCATCGCGCTTACGAAGTTTTGTCGATGCGCTTAAATACAACTGTCCGACATGTACAGTTGGACCGCGGTCCCCAGCCACGATGACCCAGCCTGGCGGAAGATCTACCCTTTTAAATGGAGGTGTCATTCACCTTGCACCTCCATAACACTGTTTTAGTTGTCACATATTTATCGATCACTTTACTGTCATTATTATTATTTTCAAACAATGTGACGTTATTTACGAGAACGCGACCATTTTGACTTTGCGGTGACTGGTACTAGTACTACTACTATCAGTCTACTGCTAGGTACTAGTACCTATTCATTGGGTACATTAAGTAGGCCGCGTTTCTAAGATGAATAAAAAGTCACGGTGTATACCTATTAATAAAATACATTCAATATAAAACACGCTCATTAACTGACGTTATTATTCGAATAATTGTAGCAATTGGGTGAAATCGGACGGAAAAACGTCTCTTACAATTGATTAAAGCGGAAGCTTATAGCTACAGTTAAGTTAATTATGCCGTAAAATTACTTGAATTTTTCTTAGCGACAAAAATGTTTAAGATGTAAAAAATTAAGGTAAAAAAATTCGTTAGAAGCTACTAATTGGGAAGATATCATGTGACAAAGAGGTTTGGTCAGGTTACATTTACATCAAGAAAGCCATAAACACGGAAAAAAATGTTTAATCAACTTTCAGAGATCAAAGCCATAGTCTGTGTCTAGTGTTTTTATGGAAATTTTGTTTATTACCCGACTGATCCGGAAAAAGGGTTATTTTTTAAAAAATTTACTATTATAATTTTATTATTTGTAGCTTTTCTGTTTAATTTAATAATTTTTTAAGTTGCCATAGATAAATTTATTTTCTTCCTTTCAGTTAAGTTAAGTTCCTTTCTTGCTAAATCTACATAATTATACTTTAATATTATAAGCATTTAATTTAACGTGACCTATTATTACAAGCTTTTTAGAGTTCTGATTGTACCAAAAAGGTAATAAATAATCATAAATTGTGTCATATCATTAATTACACTTTAGTTTCCCGGGTTTTTTCTCACGAAATTGGAAATTTACTCCAAATGGGTAAATTCCCGGGAAGAAAACCAACCGTAGCGCGACGTGATGTCGCACTGCATACGCATCATGAAAAGTCTGTCCGTCTCTCTAGCGCGCGGTCAAGCTTATGAGTATGGAGGAGATAGGTATAGTTTTGCTTTTGTTACTGCTCATAAATATAGAGTGGTATTTTTTGCATTCGTCCATTAGAATTGACTGACTAATTAGAAGCAGTAACGTAATAAAACATACTGTATCATGAAATTACATATGTGTGAGTACTGTGAACGTGCCAGCTTTCGGTAACCGACTTGTACACACGGCTACAGATCAAGCTATACATTTCCAATATAAGCTGACCTCTCTTGTACGGAAATCCTATACAAAGCGAGATCAGCTTATACTGGAAATGTAAAGCTTGATGTGTTGCCGTGTGTACCCTATCATCGTGCTATAACTTGCGTTTTCTCTCGATGTTTTTCAAAGGTATCATAACGTTATCATTGAAAGTTTATTTCAAATTTAAATACTTGTCAGACTTTGATTAACCAGAGTCTAAACTTCACAAAGATTTTGACATTAATGTCATAATCAAATCAGACAGGTCACCTTTCATCACCTATCCCATTACCATTATTATAATATACATGAATACGTAATAGTAAAACTTATTCAGCTGAAACCATAGATTTCCCAGGGGGTATTGTAAGCTCAGCCTGATCGTAACCCAGACGACCATAAACTAACTAGTTCGGAGCGACGGTGACTCTAGCGTTTTTATTTTATTGCCGTGTCGCGCTTGACATATTTATGACACTTTTATATTAATTTGAAATATATATTGCGTTGACACTTCCTGTTTGTAGGGGAAATGAGCTTTATAGTCTTTTTCAACCCTATTTTTTAATATTACCTTTTTGTATACTACTTAGGTAGCAAGCAAGCATACGGCCCGCCTGATGGTAAGCGGTAGTATCCGATAGTTTTAGTGATAAGGCCGTCTATTGTACAGTAGTAGAAGAACATATTTTGATTTACGATAAAGAGTTATGTATCTGTCTATATGTATTCAAAAAGTACAGGCGTTGGTTGTTTTACGCGATTTGCCTCCTTTTATGCCTAATTTTATTCCTGTAACATTGTAGGTTAATGCATGATATTATGATAAGGAGACAAATACATCGTATAAAAAAGTGACTCTCATTCTGATGATATAACTGAGGCGCCGATTCCACGGAGAGAGTTATAGAGTTCTGCGTTTCACGTTCACTGTAATCTATGAGGGGATTTAAAAGTATGACATGTGATCGGTACTCTAAAGGTAACTCTAGGCTGCTTGCTGTGTGCACAATAGTGAATATGGAACGCAGAACTCTAGAACTCTCTCTGTGGGTTCGACGCCTTAAGCCCACGAATAGTACAATTTGTTTGAATAGGTCTCATAATGTACGTATTCCAATTATTCCAATGCTTCAAACTATAATAAAAAAAAAGATAGTCAAAAATGTTTCCATTTTTAAAACTGAAAAGCACAGCACAAATCCATTCATACCTCTCAACAAAGGACCGAGACAAGTATTGCCACGTTTCAAAAGGTTCATTTCGAACCAACCAATTCCAATAACCCATCAATGCTGTAATGAATTCATAAATTCCAAATTGGAAAATGCGTTTGGCAGTTCGTGTGGTTTGTAAATTCCATTTTGGAAGTTCTCAGTTAAATTTACACGAGAAGATTTTAGTGCCGGCTCGGTAATTATGAATACCCTGAGGCCTCGCAGAGGATTGTTTATCTCCACTAAATATACTATATACATACATTTGTTAGCTTTCCCCAAACCATATCTCTGGGTGATGATGATGTCAATAACAAACCAACAATGGATTTCTAAATGAGTAACCGACTGTTGTCAATAAATGCGTATTATGCATGCAAATAATAAAACAATATAAATGTGTGTTGCGCGTGTGTAAGCAATTGCAATGTTAACTGATGTCAGCATCAACTAGCACTAGCTCGTAAAGTGACTTTTGCTCCGATTTTAGTTTCATAATGCAGCATATTACGCTCTAGTGCTTTTTACTTTACATTACCGCACCGTTTTATGATAGGTATAATCCCGATTATGTTAAGTTTGTATCTCACTGCAAGTGATATGTGTGTAGACGAAGCATTCTTAATTTAACAGTTTGAAAAGGTCAAAAAAAGCCTGCACGCCATATTTGTTAACGTTCTCATTGTGTGGTTGATGATTATCAAAAATTCTACTTAAAAATATGTCTGTTTTTTTCCTCGCAAGTGTGTTGAAAAACGTCGTATGACACGCGTGTGCATTGATCATTACAATCTCGGCTTCCTTATCGGCTTAATACCGCCTCGTATGTAATGACCAACATTGCAAAATGTATCATAATGTACTACAGTATATGGTTACAATATTAAAGGGTAATTTTTTTAAGTTATAAACCGGTTTATGCTAAGCATAAAACAAATTACGCGAAATAATGAGAAAAACGGCAGACGTTGATTAAATATCTGTCATTAAAAAAAGTCTTATTTTAACAGGCGTAATGGTCGATATTGATTGTTGTAATCATCGCTAATATCCCAAAATTAAACGTGACGGAAAATGGATATATCATTTTGATGGGAAAATGAGTTGGGTTGATGTTAAAATAAAGGTTTTATATTAAACTTTTATCCTGTTTGGTAACATGAGGATTATGTGTTTTACATTTGGCAAACAAACGATTCGGAAGGAATATTATAATATTATGAATATATGAATATAAACGTATACTGAGACTTCTGCTCTTGTAAATATAGACCAGGTACTATATTAAGATATAATATTCGAAAAAATATTGCGGGTAGTAATAAAAAATAACTATGTTTTAATATTAACTATTGAAAGTTATAAAAGAAAACTAGACATTAAAAAAGGGTATTAAAAATCCAGATTTGCTAAAAATAAACCTAAACGGATGACTGACCAAATGCGACTCATGACAAAAGGAGAAAAGTTGTGTAAAGATCTCGATTTATAAGAAAACAAACATTAATTATTTTCAACTATTTTACAAGCTTTTATTAGGGTTCTGTACCTGAAAGGTGCCAAACGGGACCCTATTAATAAGAATCCGCTGTCCGTCCGTCCGTCTATCTGTCGGTCAGTGTGCTGTATTTCATGAACCGTAATAGGTAGAAAGATGAGATTTACAGAGAATGTGTATTTCTATTGCCGTTATAACAACAAATAATACAAAAGAAATAATTGTTTTTTTTTTCGTAGCAAAGTTGAGTTAGTTAATATTGTACGGAACCCTCCGTGTGCGAGTCCGACTGGCACTTGGCCGGTTATTTAGTTTCAGCTGTCCCGGTGCTGACCCGGTGGTGATCGGAGCTGATCTGATGATGGTGTTGAAATTGACTATGGGAACTCTTTAGTAAAACGACGCAACCCAATCGAGTTTGGCTTGTTTGATTCATCTTGACAAGGACTCTAGTCTTAGGGTCTGATGACTAAGTTGGCTGACATGAAAAATATTGTTTAAAGAAAAATAAATAGGTATTTAAGTATGTTCTTTGAATGGGAATTCAAACCGGTCAATACAAACACGACAATATCTAGTTACCAATAAAAATCCTGCCAAACAGCCATGAGCATCCAGCGTGACCTCTTTTGAAACCCTTATTACTCCCATATCAATCCATTCAATGCATCAGATCAGATTTTACGCATATACACTTCAACGAGCATTTCATTTTGATGATGTCCGTCGCAGCTTTTAATTACAAACGAGATTGGGTATTATGAACACGTTCAACCGACGCAGCGATGTAGAGCTGAGAATGCAATTGCACCGGATATTTCGCAGTGAAAATCCTACACAATATCACGTAACCCGATTCACTCGCCTAATTACTAATGGTAGTAACCAGCTGTAAGTGTTTAAACATAATAGGGATGTTGCCTGGGTAAAAATATAATAATTCTAATTATTCCGTCAGTTAGATTATCAAAAAATATTGGACACGTATTTTTTGCTTTACCAAATCATTAACAATTGACGAAGATAAAGCGCGACTAAGTTCGGGAGTGGGGGCTCGTGACGTCACTTGTTACTAAAAAGTGTACCACACCGTGACGTCACGCGGAACTTCAACACACGATATCTTCGTATGTTTTTGTTTAATTGACAAAAGAATTTTTTTTGATAATGTAAATGACGGACTTATTAGTTTTTTTCAGGAAAGTAGCCTATTGTTTTCAAAAGATTATGCATAATTTTTTTTTCATTTTTAGGGTTCCGTACCTCAAAAGGAAAAAACGGAACCCTTATAGGATCACTTTGTTGTCCGCCTGTCTATCTGTCAAGACCCTTTTTCCTCAGGAATGCGTGGAGGTATCAAGCTGAAATTCATATCAAATACTCAAGTCTTACTGTCCCTTGGAACTGTGAAAAAATCAAACTTCTAAGCCAACGCAATCAAAAGATACAGCCATTCATGCTGCAAATTTTTGACACTCGCAAAGGAATTAAATCCTACAGGGTACTTCCCGTGAACTCAGAATCTTGAAATTAGGTACGAAGAAACGTCTTATAGCACAGATAAAGGAAAAATTGCGAAAAGCATAAATTTTTAGTCACATCATATAAAAAAATAATTTTAATAATTTTAAACTGCCCCTTTCCTCATGAACGCGTATCAAATACTCAGGTCTATAATATCTTTTACTTATATACCTACAGGTTTGTACGGAACCCTTGGTGCGCGAGTCCGACTAGCACTTGGCTGGTTTTTTACTGAGTTTCCATACAAGCATACCTACTACCAGATGTTAAACGGTTAACTTCACTCACGCATTAATGATTTATATCGTCCTCTTACACACAGGACGATATAAAAAATAATCTTTTTATATCAATAAATTCGCCTAAATTATCAGTATTTTATTAAGTCGGTAGACAAGTATACGGTCCGCCTGATGGTAAGCTGTTACCGGAGCTATATGGACGCTTGCAACACACGAGGCATCACTCATGCTACCGAACCTTTCAGTCTCCTCAGTGAGGTCTGGTGACCTTATTTACGCGCAGGAACACAACATAATAGTACATTACGATACATGTGTGCAAAGTTGGTTATTAACACTCCAGGTGGAATTAAGCGCGTGAGCCGCAGGCGAATGCGATAAGGGAGCCGAGAGTGTAATTATCAATGCACACGCGTATCATACGACGTTTTACAACACACTTGCGAGGAAAAAAACAGACTTGTATTTTGCAATAAATGTCACTTTACGAGCGATTGTGTTGAAAAGTTATTTGGCTATAGTCTTATGTAAGGTCCGGAATAAACGCTATACTTTACATCTCTTAATCAAATCCAAAAGATGACATATAATTTCATGAAATCTAGATTCAAAAATCTAGTACCGTTTTTTAACTAAATCCAATATCCAACCCAAATTATCGAGAGACAAATAAACATATTTTTAATAAAAGCCTCTAAAATATTCCTTTCCAATTAAAATAAAAGCATCACAGAAAAAAATTATAGATCGATCGAACCTCGTCTCATCAATCTATTCTGGGCGCCCGTAAATAAGGCGTAGACAGACAATACGACTAATAAAGAGTAAAAGCTGTGAGAGATAAATGTCTCACGTTGCTGGACCGAATCCAAAGATCCTTTTACTATTTGACAACTCAAGGACTTGCGTGACAAACGTTATCTGGATTTAAAACGAATGAATTTGTATGGAATTGAAACAGTTTTGTCTGATTTATTTTACAGGAATTTAGAAGTATCTCCTAAAACCCAATGTTTTAAATAATCTTTGTCCATTCCATTTGTTAAACCTTTTTTATTTTTCAACTAAGAAAATACATTATTAATTCATACATCTGTTTATCATAAATCTTTACCCTTAAGATCAATTTCAACCTCTCATAACATAAAATCGGTACTCTATAAACACTTTACAAAGCATTTTATGTACCTCAATGTTATATAATATCCCATCAAAAACATTCTGTAAAAAACTAGCCAAGTCTCGATGGAGCTGCTTGTTTATCTCTAAAAAGTAATTAAATCTAGACAAAGTCGTGCCAAGTCTAAGGTTCCTTACTGCGATTTCTTTATTATTATAGTTAATCTTGTGTGACTTGGCCGTTGAACATTCTTTATACGTTAGTGGGTACAAGTACAGATTGGTGCAATGGTATCATGGTTTTGTACCCTTGTGTTCCCTTCAACGGCCAAGTCACACAACGTTATCCAGAGGTTCTCAAATAGGGGCCTGAAAATGCGGCGAAATGGTTCCAGTAAAGGATGGTACGGCAGTGTTTGCTTCGCGCTCGACTCGGCGGGGGCACTGCCGTGCCCCCCGATACGTACAAAGGCTTTCAAACTCGTGCTACCTAATTAAAACTAAACTGCAAACACTACGGCAATCTAGTTCTACACTCTCCACTTACATTTTATAGGTTTCCAGTATCTAACTTTAAAGTGTTCTAAAAAGTTTGTTCAATAATGAACCTTGTGTGACCATAATAACACTATAATGGTGCCGATTCTGTTGTAAATCGCACTATACTAATATAAGTCACATCACATCTCTTTCTTACAAACATAATTGAAAAAGGATAGAACATATTTAAAGCTGTCTGATTAGTCTTTGCCGTCTACATTTGGGTATTTAGACCAAAGAATTTAAAACGTCCAGAAGGATAGTCGCCTCTATGGGAATGTGAAATAAACAAGCCAGAATTGACAGTATTTGACAGTCTATGTAGTTTGCATAGGGTGGCAGATAAAAATATTTTCCCCTAATCGGGGAAAATATTATAAATTTCGGTCAGGAGATTTTTATTACTACTAACTAAATATTACATATATATAAGTACTATTATACAAGCAATATTTGTATATAATATATCTACTATACCTTAATGGTACAATATTTGTATGTTTGGAGATATCTCGAAAACGGCTCTAACGATTTCGATGAAATTTACTATATGGGGATTTTTGAGAGCGATAAATCGAGCGAAATCGCATGACGTGTTCTATAGAAAATATTTCGCTGACTTCAAAACAGTGTCAGATAAGAGTTATTTCATACTTTTTAGTGTACTTTGAAGGCGGTTTATTTTTTGTTAAAAAGTTAATTTATTTTTGAATTTTTAGTTTCATCTATATGAAATTTATATGGGACCATTTCGGAATAAACCCCTTTCGAACAAAAAAGAATTTTGCAAATCCGTCTATATGTATATCCAATAAAATTAATTTTATTTATTAAATCTGGTTGTGCAGATAATAATTTAATGAGGAGTTTTCTCATGATACCTCTATGGTCAAAATACCTGTCAAATCGTGAGGTTCGAATTATCAAGAGTTTGACAGGTATTTTGAGCATAAGAAAACTCCTCATTAGAGCAAAATTAATCAGTAGGTACTCGATATCATCTTTTAATAAAATGTGGGAAATTGATTTTCATGTTGTGGCAACCTTCCATAAAACATGGCCGGAAAAGATTTAAAAAATAAAAACTGTCACTCCCAAACGTATATTTCTAAAATAAGTTTACGTAATTAAAAGTGACGAAATCGCAATACTAACACATGGAAGGTTAGTTTTTTAGTTTTTCCTTGGTTTTATAAGTGTTGTGACAGTATTTCAATACGCAAGTCGGTATTTTTTATTTAAAATCAGTACAGCGAGTATGACACAGTGACAGCCGTGTGCACTACGAACTGAGAGCGATTTGCTCAGGAAACCCTCAAGCGGAGTGATATTAAATGTCATGCTTTGGTAAGGCGAACTAGCCATCTGGATAGAGGCACGATGCCGTATGAAAATCTTTGATTTAGACGTAACCGCAATAGATGGCGACAAAATTTATATTGAAAACAAGCATTTTGGACTAATTTGGCAGGACTACAATTCTTACATCCTTATCTTATGTTCTTTGTTAGAAAGAGACATATTGAAACTAAATTAGTTTAGTTGTAAACAACAGAATCAGCACCATTGTGAAATTATTTATAGTAGTGGACGGGTGGTCAAAATAAGACCGTATTTTTTTACAAACTATGACATTATGACTTTCTCTCAGTTTGACATGTATGTGTGTCAAAACCATGGTAGTGTGTGTAATGCATTTTTATTAAAAAATATTGTATTTCGAATGCATTATTATATAAATATTAGCTTTCTTATGCCAAATTTCAGACTCCTCTCGTAAAATTGCAAAGAAGTAGTTTAAGTTATTGTCTATGTTAAAAATGGCTTCAAAAAATCCATACAAAAACTAGCAATTTTCAATTAATTTCAATTAAATCCCACCTCAATGGGTAATTTTCCGCATCCTCAAATCTTAATGGATTAATTTCAAATACACTTTTAATTGAATTCTCCTTGTTAAATATTTTTTTGTTAATTATAAATATATCGTTGTATTTTAATATCGTTGAGAAAAAGAAAAGTATTCTGCCATTACATTTCATTGCTACATATTGTTAATTTTCCAAATTTTTCCATCTTCAATATTATCCTTTTCGTTGTTACTGATAGATTAATACATTTCACTTCTCAACAACGAATTTCTTAATGTAATTTATGGTCAACGGTGTCGGTTTCGCAATTAGAACTATTGTTAGTATATATATATTTTAAGTATAAAGATATTGTGTAAACTGTTTGTTGATCCAATAAATAATAAAAAAAAATAAAAAAAAAAAAACGCTTAGAAATAGGTAGATTTCATTCCCGGGTTTTTTTTTTCTTTTATATGAATGAGTTTCTTTGTTACGCTTTCACGTCTAAACTACTAAACCGATCGCGATGAAATTTGGCAGGCAGATAGCCTATAACCCCAGAACGTGGGTGAGATCATGGGGGTCAGCTAGTATTATATTTTATTTTCAAGTAATCAGTGGATTTATTGGCCATTATAACAAAGTGCGCATGCCTAACCAGCTTTTGTTTTCTGAAGCCTTTTCAATAAATCCTGGCTGCACAAGAAGGACATATACGTCCTTTGAATCTTAGTGATAAAGAACCTACTCCATACTTCATCATTCAATCCTTTATTTCGGTGATAAATAAATCGAATTCACAGAACTAGTCATCGTTCACAAAATCTGATAGAAATCGTACTCTCAAAAGATTGGAAAACAACAATTTCGATCCATTTGCTAGGCATAGAAGTCGGGGCGATTTGTCAAATTTACGAGGAGCGTTGGTGTGAACCCGACGAAGTAATACCAATTTGTACGGATTAGGACCGATGCCAATGCGTAGGTATTTACGTATTTACGAATTACGATAAAATCTAGTCGATAAATTGAAAGACAATATTGAATGACATTCATTACATAATTTTAACATTGAAGGTTCGTTAGGCTGCAATTTTTATTGAGAGGCATTCTCTAAAATCGTAAAACAAAGACAAACAAACTAATTTTATTTGTAAGGTATATTTTTATGGTTAATTCCACAGCTGTCATGACAATAAAAGTTATTGAGCATGACGATGACGTCTAGTTCAACAACTTTTAAACATGAGTTCATAGTATTATTTTTTTCTAGAGAAAGTCACAAAAAAAATCTAAATTCAAAATCATTTATTCAAATAGACCTTCGCAGGCACTTATGAAAAGTCTGACTCTAATACCGGTTCGGAAGGTTGCATTTGCTTAGAAGAGCCGGCAATAAACTCAGCAATTACTCTTTTCAAAATAAGCTTAGATTCATTACATAATATTTACATTCTAATCGCACTGACAACAATTGCGTGCCCCGGCGAGGCGGCTAAACTACAAAGTAGACAGAATCTATATTTAATAAGTAAATAAATAAATGGCAAACTTAAGCAGACCAGCCCCCAAAAGCAGCACCTGTTCACAAGTATGACGCGTGTGGCAGCCATCGCCCTCCTCGCCATATTGGAGGGAAGTGAGCGACCCGTCACGCGACGCCGCCGCAAGCAAAGACCTTAAAGTGACAAAAATACTAAAGGGAAACTACTAAACACACAATTTGTTATCACTGTGACTATTTACAAGTTTAGATTAAATATCATTTATATGGAATAGAATATAACAATTAGACAGACATAATATATCGATGAATTTATATCAAAACAAATAAACGAAGAACATTGAATTGAATTAATTACAATAAGTAATTATCTGTAACCTAAAAAACATAACTTATAATAATAATAACATAGGTACTTTGAATTAAAATGGACCTT
This sequence comes from Polyploca ridens, assembly GCA_951394255.1. Taxonomy (NCBI): domain Eukaryota; kingdom Metazoa; phylum Arthropoda; class Insecta; order Lepidoptera; family Drepanidae; genus Polyploca; species Polyploca ridens. The sequence goes on from OX596257.1 coordinate 13,153,229, forward strand.
GAACTAGCTGCTAAGTGAGGTAAAAGATATCATAATCCTTCTTAATACTTTGCAAGACAGAAAGAGACGTATTTCCAATTTTGATATGAGCCAAAAATGTTTTCGATTAAGAACCTATAGCATTCCGAGTACTTTGGCGTGATTTCACATTATAATTGTAATATTTACGAACATGCAAATAAAACTAGAGAAGTGTTTATTATATAGACATTGTGACTTGTTCCTTGAGCAACTATGACGTGCATAGAAAGAAATAGCCCACAAAATTGTAGTAATACTACACTTTTTATCCCATACAAATCCCTATCACTGATTTCTGTCGCGTTTTTATCTGTCTCTGTTCATCTTGTACATACAAGATCTTTGCCTACTTCTATATTTGATTGCATCGACTATTCTTCACTCCTATATCAGTAGAAAGCTTTAATGAAGAACGTGTATTGACTAGAAAGCAGCGTATTTAATTAAGTCCGATAAATTTGTGTTGGGAAGTGGCTGGCACACACATACAAAGCGAGTATTTAAATTATTGCTAGCGCAGTGGTAGGAGTGTCAAATACCGTGTTGAAGTTCATGGGTTCAATTCTAAAATTTGCTTGAGCTTACCAATACCGCGTATGACTCGCGCGTTGCCGACCCTGAAGAAATCTTTTCACATCCTTTTTGAAGAACCCTATGCTTTACTCCATTGGGAAAACGGGGAGCTCATTCCACAGTCCGAGAGTCCGCGGAAGAAAACTCCTTTCAGAAACAAAACTGGTTTATATGTGTGAGGATGAACTCCCCGTCGATGGCGAGAGTTGGGATGGTGGAAGGTAGCCGTGGGCATCAACTTGAACAATTCTTTAGAACACTCTCCGTTGTACAAGCCCATTATTGTTATAAAAAAATGGTGATGAAATTGAATTATCCATTCATTTGTAAAACATTCGTTACGATATTTTATACAACCTGCAACCCAAAGAGTCATAAAATTATCTTCTTTACTAGGCGTACAGATCGCGAAAGAGATTTTTTATAATAATATTAGCAAGTGCCGTGATAGACAGACCCTCGTAGGGCGGTGACATGTAGATTATGATTTTAATTAAAAACTCGGAAGCAAAAATTTTCTATGTTTCTTTATTTATACCTAGGTATTTTGAGATGAAACTTTTTACAGTGAGTCTTTATCTAATATAGTAGTTGTATTCTTCACATCTTTCGGGTAGATATACCTACCCTTTCCGTTACACGTTTTAATACCACGTATCACTCACAAATATGATAGTAAATAATTATATCATTAATATCTTCATGATTACCGTCATTGATCTTTGTAAGATTCAAGCAAATCTTCATCACAGTCATGCAACACTTGGATTATTAATAATTCCATAAGATGACAGCAAAGCAAAAGAGAACCCTAAATAAGGAATATTTAAAGATGGGATTTAAAACGGAATAAAATGTGTTGTAACCGATAATTTAAGTTGACATTACATACTCGTAGTCGCAGCGAGTAACACCGTGCTGATTTATGCTCCAAATCAGAGACTCGCAGAATTTATGTTAGTGGAACAAATAAAAGATATGTACGAGTATGTGTATTCTAACGTTCTGCACCGGTACTTGAATTCCCGGTGGGTTTTTGGAATATTCTGTTTGTTTTTTACTGAATTAACGTTTTCACTATCTGTAAAACTAAACACATTAAAAATGATGCCTCTGTATCTAGTAACGAGATAAATAAATGCCTACATTTATTACCCAATAACTTTTATAGGCTGCCAATACTTAACCAGATCATTATTTTCAGTATCCACATACTTTTTGCCATGTATAAACCTCCTGCCTTTCCTTTTGGAGTCTCAATATTGTGTATCCATTTGATCGTAGTATTCCCCTAAAAGCACCAATGCGAAGAGCATCGACGACATTCCCATTAGAGCACCAGCCAATATTTAAGGTTGGTTCTCATTTCATCATCAGCCTACAATATTCCACTGCTGAGCACAGGCCTCTTTTCACAAACGAGGGTGAAATGGAATGGGCAGATACTCCACCATACATGCCCATGGAGGATTGTTGGCGAAAGAAATTGTTGAAGAAAGTGGTCAACCTACTGTTGGAGTTTCCAAGCCGCCTAGGAGGCCTCGTATTTGTTTAACGAATATCACAATTAAGATAACTGGGACCAACGGCTTTACGTGCCTTCCGAAACACGGAACACGCTCGAGTTGAAATACTATTAGGCGGTCACCCATCCAGGTACCATCCTCGCCAGTGATAACTTAATTTTGCCGATCGTTTAAGAACGGCTAAACATACTAACTACACCACGAGCGGTTCTTAGTTATTGAACTTACTTATGAAAAAAAGATACCAGGATAACAGAAACCTGAAGGAGCTCTAATACCTACAACATTTTTTCAAAATAAAATACTACAAAATGTTGGCGGTGGTAGAGATAGAGACCGAATGCTTCGAATTGGTGCTCAAAAAATGGTGCTTCGACGCGAATTCTTATCACTCGTATGTCATTTTTTTTTCTCAGCAGCTATAATCTTATAAGACCTCAACTCCAATAACTGTCAACCCATCCGATTTCATTTCGGAATCAAATTTCATTCGTAATCTCAACTAAGCTCAGATATTAATACCTACAGTAAAAGTCTCTTCAAAATTCTAGATCTCTGGTAAATATTTCTAGTTTATATTCTAGTAAACATCACACCGATGAAGAACTTTTAAGCTTCTAGTCTCACCTTGAGCATAATATTATTATATTGTAATTCGATAGGCAGTGCTGTTAGTTCAAGACATATTTGATATTTATAAAGATTTCATGAATATATTTTCCTTCAGACTACCTATATCTTATACATACTATTTTGATATCTTGTATAAAATTGATTGCATCGCATATTTATGTTCGGTCCCGGTTTTTAATGTATGAATATTCATTATAAAAAAGAAATACGCCAAAATATAGTCTAAAAAAAGTAATAAAAAACCACGCAATTTATAGAGTCTTTTTAATAATTTATACAAAGAATTTTCACACAACATTAACGAAGCGCTCGTGGTGTAGCATGATTAGCCGTTCTGAAGCGCTCGTGGTGTAGCATGATTAGCCGTTCTGAAGCGCTCGTGGTGTAGCATGATTAGCCGTTCTTAATCGATCGGCAAAGTTAAGCTACGCCTGTCGTGGTCGGTACCTGGATGGGTGACCGCCTAGTGGTATTTCAAATCGAGCGTTTCCGTGCTTCGGAAGGCACGTAAAGCCGTTGGTCCCGGTTATCACTTAATTGTGATAGTCGTTAAGCTAGTAGGATGCCTCCTAGGCGGCTTGAAAAATTCCAACAGTAGGTTGACCACTAGCCTACCTCCACCGATCCGCAGTGGGCACGCGTGGTGGAGTATTGCCCATTCCCTTTCACCTTCATTTGTGAAAGGAGGCCTGTGCTCAGCAGTGGGACATTATAGGCTGATGATGATACAAAGAATTTACTGCTTTTTACTATCGATTGCCTTTAACATCTTCCATAGTAAGTAAGTATGGTCCAAAGGTGATAAGTAAGTAAAATCAAAGAGTTTAAATAATTGAGAATTGATCATCTACATCTACACTAATAATAAAGAGAGAAGATTTGGATTTTTGTATTTTTGTTTGTAATGCACTGCACCAATTTAAAAAAATCTTGCACCAGAAGAAAGCTAAATTATCACTGAGTACATAGGCTATATAATATTTAAAAAAAAAATAGGGATCACTAGAAATACCCCAATAATGTAACCGAAATTTCAGCCGGGTGAACGCCGGGCACGAACAATAATAATAATGATAAAAAATCTACGAAAATAGGCCATTTGCATGTATAAAATAAACACACTTGGCTGCAGTATCAGCCTAGTTGTACCGACGCCAAATTCATAAAGTGTTCTTATTGTAACAGCCTTTTTAATATGTTTTTTATCATTATTATTATGATTTATAATTCATATTTATATCGACTTATTAAAAAAACATGTCCTGACTGACTGACCTAGCAACGCACAGCCTAACATTTTAGAAACTTGAAAGCGCATATGTTCCTTTTTTTTTTAAATTCTACCCCTTAGTGTTTTGTGAGTGAAACTCTCAAATAAAATTAGGGGATCGTGTATAATAAAAGACCCAGGTTTTGAAAGAGCCAATGTGATTTTTGCCCTAATTAAATTTTACTCTATATAATAATAAAATAATAATAATAAATTTATTTGAACCAACCAAAAAGTTTTTACACAAAATTGCTTATTAACTAGTGTTACTAAACGAGCTTATATAATATAATTGTGTTAATAAAGTAGCATCTGCTGCTGAACTAGGTTTATAGCCTGTATTTCAGCATACAGCGCCTCAAGCCTCGGATTTTAGTGTTTTACAATATTATATAGCTGACTAATGCAATACAATTTGAAAGTGCAATACAAATTTAAATACTACAAATTTTAATAGTACAGTACAGTCCTCTCGGTGTGTAAGGTGTAGTGTATGTGAGTGTGTGTGAGAGGGTGAGTAGAATGTATAGTGTGAAAACATAGTTATTAGTTGTAGATTTTTACATAATATATTTATAATATATTTTATTTATTTATATTTTATATTTTATTATAATATATTTATACAAATACAAATTTTATTGATGGAAAGACAGGAGGTTTTCTGTCTCTTCATATGATAACTGCCAAAGCCAGTGAGAAACAGTTTTTTTGGCAGTAAATATATTTAATGGGTAAATTGAGATCATTTTGTTAATTTTGTTGTATATATAAGGGCCTAAAAATGGGTAAAATCTGTGAATAAAACAGGTTTTAGGTTGTCTAAATGTATCACATACTGCAAACCATCTACGCTTCGACAGCAAGTCCGGATTGTACTTCAAAGTAGAATGCTGTTTCAGCACAATACTAAGCAAGAAAAGCTGACGCACAGTCAGAACCTCGCAGTATTCATAAAGAAGTGCAGTTGGGTACTGGTAAGGCATAAAAGTACAAAGTTTGAGGATACATCTTTGTGAGATCTCAAGTTGTTTAAGCGTCGTTTTAGGTGCACCTCCCCATGAAGTTATGCAGTATAAGATAAGGGATTGACAAAGAGCGTAATATATTTGCTTTAGCGTTTCCGGAACAGTCACATGTCTTAATGTTTTAAAAATGTAAATAAGTTTACGTATTCTTTTACTCAATACTTGGATATGGGATTTAAAGCTAAAGTTGTCATCAATAACAACGCCTAAGTATTTAATCGTTTTAGAACGTTCTAGTGGTAGGCAAGAGCATTGTTGGCCAATGGATGGAGAGGAAGAACAGTTATGTGCGATCAAATTAAACCCGATATGAGAAGAGTCACGAATTGAAAAGGCAAGATATTTGGTTTTATTAGTGTTTAATGTAAGCATATTGTCGTGAAGCCAATTTTTGACAATATCAAAACCTTTTTGTGCTCGACCATAGGTCTCGTTCCATGTTTTAGCCGTGAAAATAAGCGCAGTATCATCTGCATATGAAATAATTCTCCCATGGAATGAGCTTAAGTCTAGGAGATCATTTATGTAAACGAGAAATAGAGTAGGCCCAAGGATACTGCCTTGCGGCACACCGTAGGTTACTTGAAGGTCATTGCTTGTGTGAGGACCCACCCTAACGCACTGAAATCTGTCACTCAAGTAATCCGTTAGAAGGCTTAACTGTGTACCTCTCAGACCTATTCTTTCCAATTTATGTAGAAGGATGGGGACAGAGACCGTATCGAAAGCCTTTGATAAATCTAAGAATATGGATATGCATTTGTTACCTTTATCTAAATTCGATGTTATAAAGTCTGTAAGTTTGCTAACTGCATCATCGGTAGATTTGCCCCGGCGAAAACCAAACTGATGATCAGATAAAATATGTTTACTTTCAAGATAATTTAATAGCCTGGTGTTAATAATTTTTTCAAAAATCTTTGAGAGGGATGGCAGAATTGAGATAGGCCTGTAATTCTCGATGCGGTCTCTATCACCACTCTTAAAAATAGGACGGATTTGTGATTTTTTTAGGTACTTGGGAAAGACACCAGACGTCAAACATTTGTTAAATATGTAAGTTAAATGCGGTACAAGAATAGTTTTATGTTCTTTAAGTAATTTGTTTGATAAATTATCCCAACCCACAGAACAATCGATTTTAAGACTTGATATGAGATGATCGACTTCTTCGATATAAGGTACCACTGGACAGCTGCTTTGATAGACATTTGATAGTTATTATTATATTAATTCAAATAGCGTTACAGGACTGAATCTGGGTCGACAACGCGAGATTGATACCCCTGGTGTTGCAAGCGTCCATAGGCTAAGGTAACCACTTAACATCAGGCGGACCGTATGCTTGTTTGCTACCTTAGGCGTATAAAAAAAAACGAAAATTACCACGCAATGTTTTTTTTTCATACTTTTTATACTGGCATTTCCCCAATCTATTTTTACACTACTTATCAGATAGACATTATCTGCACTAATATAAAAAATGAAAGTTCATTAGTCCTTCAAGACGTAACGAGGCAAAGGCTCGATATTTTGTTGTTCACCGGGAACCATGAGCTACTCTTTATGAATAGAACATGTATAAAGCCATATAGAAAAATAATAGTATACCTACCTATTTTATGTCACTAGGTTGACTAACACGGTTCGAGTCACGAATATTTGCAATTACAGGGGCCCAATTCTCACTTCCCTCGAACTAGCCTTTGAATCGAACTTGCATTACGAGTGTTAGTTCGACCGTAAAATTTCGAGGGGCGGAGTCAATTCTTCGATTCCTGTATTCTCGGCACTAATCGAACTAACCTTCGAAATAAGTTCGAGTGTAAGGAGTAAATGTTGCCATTATGATGGATACAAATTGCACAATGCGTTTCGTTTCACTTTATAATTGCGTTTTGTTAACGTACGTGATAATGTTATATCTTAAATTAAAATTTAAAAGATTTTAATGAATATAAAATATTTAAAACAACGTTTTACTCTTATTATATCCTAATATATCCGGAATTCATAAGTTAATCAATTTTATGTAATAATTATAAATGAATATGACAAAATATTTTCTGTGCGTAACGGAAATCCTTAGGCTTATCTGTCATTACGTTTCCAAATGACAACCTAACTGTTTGACGTTTGATAGTTTGCATTCGAAATACGTTTCGAACGGTCCCGACTAGTCGAAGTAGTTCGAGCGCTAACCCTCGAAAAATAAGAGAAAATGGCGGCTTCGAAATTCTCAGAATAGCCTAACATGATTTTCACTCGAAAAAAGTACGAGTTCGAACTTTATTTGGAACGAGTGATGAATTCGAGTGAATGAGAATTGGCTCCCAGGGGGGTTGCTGATGGGTGTTCCCGACTTTGAAGAACTCTTTTTGATTCTCATATCGTAGTGGTAAGGGAAAACCGTAATTGCAAGTAGTAGGATCATCCTACGAATCTAGTATTTGAAAAATCAAAAAAAGTAATGGTAGGTTAAGCAATTTAAACTTTATGTCAATCTGAATAAAGTTTTGTGATGTTAGCTTAGACTAAGCGCCGTTAAAGATTTATTGTTAGCACGAGTGAATTACGCATGCTTATCAGTTTAATCCTTTTCAAGCTATTAAGTAAGATACTGAATATTTAGGGATTAATCAGTATTCTCTGCAAATAATTTATAATCTAATCCATTTTATAACGGTACTAGAATTCACGGCATTGATAAATTATTTAAGTATAAATTGTTATGCAAGAACGCAAAAGTTTTAAAGACGTTCAATTTTTTTTTCTCAAATAATCTGTATGATAAAAATGAAACATGGCATTTTAACGCATGCAAAATCATTGGATGAGTTTAGTGGTATTTGAATTTTGGAGGTAATATGGAGTAAGTGGCAAAAAACGACGCTTACGCCCATTTTCCCAATCTAATTTCTAACTTAAAAAAACCCTAATAAAGTTCCAAATTGATACTTAGTACGAAACAGTTGGTGAAAATAGCTATCACGCCTCTAACTAACCTCCTTGTATAAAACTGACGTTACTGAGATTTTACAACAACAGTAGTAGTAAACATTACCTACATTTGTGTTCCAATTGGCACTACATGACAACTATTGGCATTGGCATAATCACTGGGCCAGAAACACCAGGTTAGTATCACGGCCATACTTGGACAAGCCCCAAACATGTTATGTTGATCATATTGTAATGTAAAAGTAAGTTTGTATGTTTATTATTCAGTCACGATTGAACGGGGAAATAGTTCAAACATCCATGATATTTTTTCCTAAAATAATAAATAAATAATCTGCCTGCCCTATTCCCAATCATTTGGGGACGGCGCAATTTATACGTTTCTTCCATTCGTCTCTTCTATCTGCCATACCAGCATCCACTCCTTTCTTACCCATGTCATCTTTCACACAATCCATCCATCTCTTTTTCGGTCTTCCTCTTCCCGTATATCCATCCGCTTTTATATTCATAACTATTTTAGTGACGTGGCTTTCATTTCTCCTCATAACGTGTCCATACCACTTTAAACGGTTCCCTCTCAACTTTTCAGTCACTGGCGCGGCGTTGCTTTCAAGCTTCCCTTATATACATATCTTATCCATTCTTGTCACTCCACACATCCAGCTCAACATCCTCTTACTGCCCAACATTCCGAACCATACATTAAGACAGGTCTTACCACGGACTTATTATTTTTTCTCTTTAGCTTTAAAGGCATCCGTGAATCACATGTTATTCCTGTTACCTGTCGCCATTTCATCCAACCTGAGCTAATTCTCTGCTTTATATCACGGTCAATATAACCGTCGCTCTGCATTTGTGATCCAAGTAGTACCTGCAGGGTGATTGTCAAATGCTCTCGTTATCGGGAAACCGATAGCGAGGCTCTCAAAACTTTTTATAATTTGGATATTACGTAACACAATTGATAGCAAAATTATTACAATTAACGTATTTCAAATGAAGCCGGCGACTATTTTGGCATAAAAGTTACACAAAACCAAAATTATAACAACTTACGAGACCCTCGCTATCGGTTTCACGAAAACGAGAGCGTTTGACAATCGCCCACCTGAGCTGATTTTCTGCTTTCTATCACGGTCAATATAACCGTCGCTCTGCATTTGTGATCTGAGGTTTAACCATATGATTCTGCAATTGCACTTCACAGCCAGGATCCATAAAACGCTATATGACGTCTGAATAAAGGCTGTCATGATATGGGGCCGTGATGTGTTGTACACTCATGGAGGTCCATGCTGAAGACAGCACGCTTTGAAAAGAGTTTTGCTTGTGGTTTGATCAACTCAATATTTAATCTCCTGGGATGAATTTTATGCTCCTGCTTTTGTGCTAATTGGAATCCCACCTAGGATTTGTACTTTACATCATCACATACTTTCAGCTCCACATACTACTAGCAACAATAACCGAAATGCCATTCAAAATCAAACTAAAATCGGATGAAATCTGAATTTGTAGAGAAAATCCGATGCTCCATGCAAAAGTTTACGGTACGCGTATTTCAATCGATGACAGAACTAAACTAAGTTCTGCCTATTCATCTACCCGAATATTGTGTGGGATGGCAGCAGTTAGCGTTAGTTAGCGACAATAGTGAAAATAAATGATCGAACCTGAAAAAGAGGTCGCTTCGAACAATATGTGGCATTACGCCAGAAATGGCCAGAACCGCGCCTTTTTGCCACCGAATGGACATCCGTCAATGTCAGGAGGTGTATGGAAAAATAAACCACATGGTGCTAAAATGCACTTTACTTTTGTAAGCCGTTGAATGAAAATAAAATAACAGCTATAAAACCGTTATATTACCAAATTGCTGTTTTATGGAATATTGTTTTGATATTGATTGATGATGGTAGTAACATTTAGTTCGTTTGTCTATGAATGTGTGAGTTTACGTGCAATTTTTGTTTAAGTGTGCATAAGTTTGGGAGTGTCTAACCAATTACTATAGCGAATCGCGCCGCAACGCGTAAATACGCTTATCTACATACAACACAACTACACACAGAGCAGAATGAACTTTATGAAATAAACATCTAGTACCTGGGGATCGAAATTTGTTCAAAAACTCGGAAAAAAACCCGTTTTCACAGTGATGAGATTTAGATCGATTTTCTTCCTCCAATATAGCAAATTTTAAAGAAATCGTTAGACACGTTTTCGAGAGCTCAAAACACAATATTGCTCGTTTAATAGTATAAAATATATTATATAGAAACTCACATTAACTTGGCCATTTTTTCTTATTCAACTTATTTTTAATTCACCGAACAATACGATTAATTCTTGCCGTCAAACAAGAACGAGGTAGTTTTAAAAATGGTTTATGTTTTTCTGTATACATATTCGTGATTATTATTATACTGCCCAAAATTGTTCACTAATGCTAATGACATACGAATTTAACAGCTATTCAGGTATACGCTACCATGTTTCCTTAATCACCTTCTACATAACTAAACCTATTCTAAACGGGGAGTTGCACACTTTACTACTATAAATTATAGATACGACCTTTACCTTTCAATTATACAGGGTATTAGGCGGAAGGATGTAAATATTTTAGGAGCAAAAGTAAGATGCAAATAGGACAAGTTTACTATAGTTGCCGGCATGTAACTTAGATGGGCTTATTATGGGCCTCGACTGAGAACCAGCGCGAGGGTCAGTTATTTGTCAACTGACCTAAGCATATGCTGAGTCGGGAACCATTCCTGGCATCAATGACCTAAGCATATGCTGAGTCGGGAACCATTCCTGGCATCAAGCAACATTACATTACTGTAAAAAAAAATGGTTTTTTCTGTCTATTTCATATTTATTGTTTTTAATTTCTCATTTGTATTGTGTATTTATTATTTTGTCGTAGTATGTAGAGTACCTAGCTGTGAATTGTTAATTGTTTAAGTTGTGTGCAGTTGTTATTGGATAGCAGGTTTACTTATGTAATATTTTTTCTTCTTTATGTTTTTGTGTAAGTGTATGTTATCTATTACTGTGCCGTTTAATAAAACTAAAAAATAAAATAAATGTCATTAATATAATGTTGTGTGTAAACATTTTTTCTTTCTTTCTTACAAATAAAAGGTTCGCCAAAGCCAGACCCGTAAGACTATTTTTTCTTTTTAACCGACTTCAAGAAAAGGAGGAGGTTCTAAATTCGGATGTTTGTATTTTTTTTTTTTTTTTTTTTTTATGTATGTTCGGGCATAACTCCGTCATATATGGACGGATTTGTAAAATTCTTTTTTTGTACGAAAGGGGTTTATACCGAAATGGTCCCATATAAATTTCATATAGATGAAACTAAAAATTCAAAAATAAATTAACTTTTTAACAAAAAAATAAACCGCCTTCAAAGTACACTAAAAAGTATGAAATAACTCCTATCTGACACTGTTTTGAAGTCAGCGAAATATTTTCTATTGAACACGTCATGCGATTTCGCTCACTTCAAAACAGTGTCAGATAGGAGTTATTTCATACTTTTTAGTGTACTTTGAAGGCGGTTTATTTTTTTGTTAAAAAGTTAATTTATTCTTTGACAAATTTAAATAAATTATTGGCATAACCATAGAATATTGACAAGCAATTAGAGTGAAAAGAAAAACTGAAAGTCGGCAAATACAGCGAAATTTTAAAACCAAAATGTGGCCAAGTTAACGTGCCGAAGTATAAAGTTATTCTCAATTACCTACGTATTTTTTAAGGGATATTATTAATTTAACCTCTGTTTAAAAGTTATGCAAACTTAAGCTGTCTCAAATTTCTCTAATTTACTTATTGCATATCAGAAAAATGACTATTCTACAATTAAACTACCTATTCATCAAAACATGTTCTATCACCCAGACCCGACTCAGGGTACTCTAAATACAGTTACGGTTAGGTTAGGTTAGAACTGTGACAATAACTAGATGATCATTCAGTTCAAACAGTTTTGCATTAACCATAAAACTGATTCTCAGTTTGATTTATTTAGTGTGCAATTCAGTATTTTTGGTTCTAGTTTTGAATTATTTTGTTCGAGAGAATTAATAGTTAGGGCATTAAATACATGCCTTTTTTAACATGGCAGTTGGGACAGTCATCAGCTAATTAAAGAACGCAAATTGGTGCATAATGTTGATTTTATAATTTTTATAACACTATACTATTATATAAGACGGCAATAATAAATTAAACTTGCTTATACCAACTAGTATTAAACAAAAAACGACATAAATGATAATAACACCTTGTATATCGTAAAATTATGCAAAGTGTAGGTACAAGCTCGAAGAAGCTTAGCTTCCATAGAAATAAATAAACCTTAAGGCTTACTCAGACGAGACCTGAACGGAGACCGACAAGGTCTTAATCTAGGATTTAATTAAATTGCTAGATTATAAGCAATTTACCTTTACCTTAGTCTGTCTATCAGTGGGCTGTATCTCATGAACCGTATGATGTAGACAGTTGAAATTTTCCCAGAATGTGTAATTCCCATTTCCGCTATAACAATAAATAATAAAAACCGGCCAAGTACCTAAGCGCCAGACTCTCACACGGAGAGTTCCGTACAATAATAATTATAATGTTACCTTACTCAAATTGACTGTGAAATAAATAGAAGACGCAACAAAAAAAAACACATTAATGCAATACAAGAAACGTCTTCTTTTGGTCCTTTAATTTTAAATCTTATTTAATTTTTATATTTTTTTGTGATAGCAGCAATAGAAATACATATTCTGTCAAAATTTCAAGTGTCTACCTATTACGGGTCATGAGATACAGCCCACTGATAGACAGACGGACGGACGGACGGACGGACGGACGGACAGCGGAGTCTTATGAATATAGTGAAAAAAAAAAAAGAAAATATAATAAATATGAAATAAAGTTAAAAATTTAAGAAGATTATAGACTCCATACAAAAAACATTTTTTCGGAAACCCTCGTTTGCAAGTCCGACTCGCACTTGACCAGTTTTAATATATCTAATATCCTGGGACATTAAAGTAAAGGATGAAATGAAACAGTAAAGGATGTAAGAAATTTAGTCGTGTAAAATTAGTCCAATGCTTGTTTCAATGTAAATTTAGTCACCATCTATTGCGGTTACGTCTAAATATTCGCAAATGAAGACCACAAAGACTAATTTGACAGCTTTAAATATATTCTATCCTTTTTCAATAATGTTCGTAAGAAAGAGATGTGATGTAACTAAAAATAGTTTAGTGCGATTTACAACAGAATCGGCGCCAATATCAAATAATATTTTCCTGACATCTGTTTCAATTTTATTCCTAAACTAGCTTTTCGCCCGCGGCTTCGCTCGCGTAGTCTATAAGATCTTTACATTCGTGTTATCAACGATATATTGTTCGTGAAGATTGTTGTTGTTGTTGTCAAAATACTCGTATATTCTTGTGGACTTCGGTGGACGGTACCGACCGTATGACGGTATTTAGGGGATGAGGACGTGGCAAGACATCTCTTTTTTTTTACTAAGTGTAGGCCTGTGTTTGACCACAATCTCACCATGGTAAGTGATGATGTGGCCGAAGGTGGTAAGCACACAAAGCCTAGAAGGAACTGGCTCTCAAATGCAGCTGTCGGAACACACCGACAGGTGCTTGGCGACAAAGTTTCAACTTGAGGGTGGGAGCCAGCCAGATGAGTACAAAGTAACCCGTGTTATGGTGTTCGTTCACTAATAGGTGTTACATTTTGCCCAAGTATTTTTTATCCCGCTTCTTTTTTTATCCCGGAAAAGTGGATTTATATAGGCTAGGCTATAGGATTCCCCAAAATTTTCCTTGTAAGAGAATCGGGTAGGTACCCGGTATTTGGCTGCAAGCTTTCTTTTTCAAGCGAGGTAAGGCATATCGGGTTCTCTCGTTCAAAATTTGGAGCAGTCCAAGTGACGGAGTACCTGTACCTTACAGAAGATTGCAGCCAAATAAGATTACTTTGTGTTGTTGTATTCCTGAGGTGAGAAGTGTTGCCAGAGCTCCATAAGGAAACAAAGTTTCTCCTCAGGCTAAGGGCTCTAAACCACTTGTGAGCTCGGGATCGTCGAGAATTCTAATGGCACGTCGCTGAACTGAGTCTAGAGGCCCAAGCTAGTGTCAAGGTGCTCCCGCCCACAGATGACAGCAGCACTCCATATGGGGTCGGACTTGCGGCTTATAATGTTGCAGTCTTTGCCCCGATGAGAAGTAAGCTTCGCTCTATTAAGCACTCCGTGTTTTTTGGATACCAGTTTGACTTTGTCTTCTAGATGACTACGGAACAGAACGTCGTTAGAAATATCAACGCCAAGGATCCCTTAGCATTTTATGATGTCGAGGGAAGTGTTCTGGAACTATGGAGCTACAGCAAATGAAGAGCGAGTGAATGGAAGTAAGAGAGGTAGGTACTGCATGGGAAAGTACCTCCACCTTACAGAATACTGCAGCTAAATAACTTAATGTTGTGATCGTGCGCGTCAGTGAGGTTACCAAAGCTCGTTGGGGAGGAGGAATGGTTTGTAACGCGTGATGCAAGCGTCCATATGGCTACGGTAACCGCTTACCATCAGGTGGACTGTGTGCTAGTATACCGACTTATCGCAAAAAAAAAGTTAAGTGAGGGTCGGCAATGCGCGATTGATACCCAGGGTGGTGCAAGCGTCTACTATCAGACTGGCAGTATGCATATTTGCCACTTAAAGAAAAATTGTATCTTATCTGCATCTAGGTACACCTATTTACTTATGTGCCGCATCGATGCCAGTATGGTACTTTTGTTGATCAGCTTAGCCACCACATGCTATTGTGCGTAAGAAGCGCAGACACGCAACTCCGACCGATCTTAATGACATCATTCATAGGGCTCTTGCCACTACCAACTGATAGTAGATCAGCTCTTCTCTTTGTAAACGGCTGTTCACTTCTTTTTATTTGTGTTCTGTTTGTTTTCTATTTTGTTTATCGAGGAATTACATATTTTTAAAATATATGGTCTGATCATGATACAATTTTTCTTCACGAACATTTTAGCGTTGATTACACGAATGTAAAAATCTTATAGTCTACGCGAGCGAAGCGCCTAAGCCATTTCTGAGGAATCGGTGAATATTATTTTTAATAAAATGACGTTGCGTTTTGCCACTGACCAATCCATAAAGGACAATGACGAAGCCTAAGATAAAGCACACTTACCCAGAAGAAACCTATTCACTCTGGCCTTGAAAGTCCCTAAACGTCGGACGCAAGTCCCACTCACTTGCTTTCAGCATTATACATGAGGATATACAAATTACTGTGTCCGTACTTTCGGTATGACAACAACATACGTCTGAAAATGTTCCCAGCGTCTAGTGGTTCAGTATAAAAATGGGGATGGTGGAATAATTCCTGCGCACACTCTTCAAAACAATTATATCCTATAGAAAATCGATAGGCAAGCAACCGTTCGATGGTCGAGGCTCGTGAGTTTCGCCTTAATAAAGATTCATCTCCAATGAGTATCTATCCTTGCTTGACGGTCTATTGAGTCAAGGGCTCAGCGGATCCATCCCAGAGAGTATATAAAGTTAGCTAGTATAGCTTTATAAAGTTGTAGCAACTGTTCAGGCATGAACTACCGCTTAGTCTTAGACAGGTTCCCACCTATCTAACAGCTGTTTATGCCTTCGACTCAATAGAACAGTCCAAGTTTATTTTGGCTGTTAAATTCATGCCGAGGAGATCAAGCCAATCGCACATAGGCAAGGATATATTTTGGAAAGCAGGAGCCTGGTGGAATGGACTCCTTTTGGCGGTGAAAAGAGACGCCTACATACACGCATGGAAAAAAGAAACATACGCGTCGATCAAAGAACCTCCTTTTTTTTTGAGTAGGTTTATTATGGCACCTTTTGGACCGGGAACAATGGGAAGTCGTCCCTCAGCATGCTGCATGGAGGAAAAGTATTTTTAATATTATTTTTTAAAAAATCTATCGTTACGGCTGTGATATTTTTTTAGCTTTTGCTATGTAACTAAACTGGCTTTTTTCAGTGGACTAAATGGGAAATGTCTTTGATGAATTTATATTCCTCATCCGAAATCATCTTAATTTTTTTTTGCATAAGCTATTTGTGCCTTCCTCCCTTACGCGGAGAAAATCTTATCAAACAATCATTGAACGTGTCATAAAATCGTGAGAATGAAACCATAGTGCGATTTAGGAAAAAGACAACGCCATCTATCTAGTCATCAATATTTTAGTACTTATATCTGTGTGTAGCCGTGAGACGGCCTGCAAAATTATTAGATTGGGATATCTTTTCTTCCCTTCATCCGTTTTTAATGAAACAAAGCCTAGTTGAAGCGCCAAAAAAAGTCGAATCAGCTCGTGGAAGTTCCATGCAAATCCATTCAGTGGATTCTGATATTAGCGTGTTCAAACAGACAGACAGACAAAAAATTTTTTTTTTAGTTTTTTGTATTCAGTTCCTCATCTCAAATCAACCCCGATCAGTTTTTGGTAAATATATTCAATGTACAGACACGCCGGTTCTACAGTTTTATTATATGTATATAGATATATAGATTTATGGAATATTAATACAGCCATTTTAAAATACGTGAGCAAAAACATATACCCAAATACTGCTCGTTTAATATTGGTAAATATCTGCCATGAAAATATGTTGAATTCCGCAGAAAAAAACGTCGTATTTCCTCGGTTCATAAAACGACTTTTACTTTTATTTAACAACTCTCACAGTGTACAAGGTATTTTGAGATGTAAAGGAAGATAAATAGGTCATAGTTTCCTTTACCCACAATACCCTTTTATTACCTTCTTTAAATTAATGATGTGTAATCCTTATAAATGATCCTAAACCAGCCAGTGGTTTCAAGATTTTGAAGAGGTGTTACGAGATTTTCAATCCAGTTAAAAAACTACACACGTACAGATCGTTTTCACTTAAAATCGTTTTAAAGAGCACTTTATTACGTATAAAATAGAGTTCAACAGATTTTTCATAAACTGTTATATAAATCTAAATTTAGAAAGATTTTAATAGTCATTAAAATCTAATAAGTTACATATAATATTAATTAATAAAACCATATTTTAATTTTTTTTTTATTTATTTATGCCGCCAGCATTCTGGGAACGTTGCCCTCTGACAACGATTTTTTCTATATGATGATATAGATTTAAGGATTTTGTTTTTTTTTATTTGCCTAAAATAAATTGTATCTATTTTTATTAGCATACGCAAAAATCTTCTTCAAATATCCACTTAGTGGTAGAATGTTTCTTTTAGGATATAGATTTTTATATATAGTAATAATATATTAAAAGGGTAGCCATAATTTTATGGTTCATTGAATATTTTGTTAAGCGATTGCCTTTTCGATAAAACTCTTTGAGCGCTCCCACATGAAAGACAACATTCAATATACTAATCTTCTGCGTCACATATTGTTTAAAAGTTGAATCGTATTTAATACATAGAGATAAAAGCAACAATACCCCAAACCAATCCGCATCAATCAAACGAAACAGAAAATTAAACCGACAAACGCTATCCCGTAAAAATACGGGGACATTTTCTTTTACAAAAGACAGGAAATATTTAATCAGGCGTATACAATACAGGCACTTTAAGAACATTCTTTTGCACTTTGTAAGACAATTTGTAAAAAAACACCAACACTCACCGTATCTTTATAAATCACATTTGAAGCACCTGGCACTCAATTAACTCGGTTATTTCGGGTAAAACTTTTTATGGTTCCGTATGAGACTCGCACATCGATAATAATATTCACTATAGACACGTGTGCACTGGTCACAAGTCCGCGAATAACTGGGAGCCGCGCAGTCTCCGAATCATGGCCATAGTTCTCAAATGACTCCCGTAGCCCGTAGCGTTGCTACGCCGTAGCACCGCTACGAGTTCACGGTGTTCATAAAATTATGATAAACGTTTTTATTTCATTACAATGGGGCGAATTTTTTTATTTATATTGAATTCGGAAGTTACGTGACAGTAATTTCAGATAATAATTTACGTAGAAAAACAACAAATAATATAATTTTAAAATAACATTATGAATGAGCAGTCTGTTTTACAAGTAAGAAGTTTTTTTGGAAATTTTAACGTACATAATGATTTTTAATTATTTTATTGTCGGTTCGTAAAACTAAACATGGTATCTTATAAGTCTATTTCTGCAAATAATTATGATAGGTTTTATTTGAAAGACGTATTATATAAGTATTCTACTTCAAATATCCAAAGACATTAGTCAGTTTACTTCGCAATTAAATACTACACCAACATTTTTTTTAATAATAACACTTAGATTAATAATTGTATGTTTTGTATTTGAGATTTAAGAGAGGTAGGACATAGCGTTTATTCGCTCAAAGAGCAGCTGGACTGGGGAAGTACCTCCTCCTTACAGAATACCGCAGCCAAATAACTTTATGTTGTGTTCCTGCGCGTGAGTAAGATCGCTAGAGCTCATCAGGGAGGCGGAAGGGTCGGTAACGCGTGTGTTGCAAGCGTCCATAGAGATACGGTAACCGTTTACCATCAGACAGGCTGTATGCTTGTGTTAAAATTAATTGTTGAATTCACACGAACGGCTCGTGTGAATTCAACAATTAATTTTCATACAAATTAGCGCCCGCCGACGTGGTGTCGGTGTGATGTATTGTGGTGGTATATGAATAGAGCCTAAGACAACATTACTTAGTTTGTATCTTAACTTACTATACTTAATCAATTGATTAATTATAGTAATTGATTAATTATACTATACTTAATTAATTTTTACTAGTTTTATTTAGATTTATTTAGTTTGAACAAAATAAATAATTACTAATCATGAGAACTGAAAAAATATAAATAATCAATTGTAATTTTTTTATACAGGTCGTTGTTTTGGTCAGCGACGAGCGACTCAGGGTCGATAATACAATAGATACTGGTGCTAAAACAAATATTAAAAAAATACTTTATTTCTTTTTTAATCATAAAAATAAAAAATATTTTTTTTTGAAAATCATGTAATAAGCTAAAGTGTAGATATAATACTCAACGGGAGTGCGAGGGAGTAAAGGGGTGGGGCGATGGCGGCTTGTGCCTAGCTCTAGTCAGTGCACGTGCCTAGTAACCATACTTTGCGGTAATTTTATTTCAAATTGAATAAGGTATTTCTCAACATATTTACAGTATTTCATGGAATTAAGTCCATTTTTGGGGAATATATATTTTGTACTACCGCTCCTGGGTCGCTTGTCGCCGACCAAAACAACACCCTGTACATTATTAATGTTTGTTGTTTTCTGTAACTTAAATATTCTTATTTAATTTTAAGAAACCCGACATTTAAGTTGCATTAAGTGTGACTGAATAGGAATTATAATATTTATTAATTTTACTGAGTGAAACTTGGTTCCGGCGTCTGTTTCCTGACACTTACAACCTAGGGACTTTCAAGGCCAGAGTGAATAGGTTTCTTCTGGGTAAGCGTGTTTCATCTTAGGCTTCGTCATCGTCCTTTATGGTCAAGGGTAAACACAAGCCTATTTAGTAAAAAAAAAGTTTAGAGGTGTCTAATATTATAAATATGTTTATATTGTATAGTTATACTAACTATCCTTACATTTAAATAAAGGTTTGTTGTGTCATTTGAGAATCCTAACGGCTTATTTAGGAGGTAGAGTGTAGCGTTTATTCACTCAAAGAGCAGCTTGCCTCCTTACAGAATTCAGTAATCGTATAAAAAAACATTGTCAACCTCATGTTAATTTATATGACTAGTGAATATGTGAGCTGTAGACTTCGCGAGTCTCGATTATTACCGAACCTGCTCACAAAATTTCACAAGAATCAGTTGAGAAATGCGACCTATAGAGGAGTATAGCTGAACATCCGCCGGAAACGGAGACGCTTCGCTCGCACTTCGCGCTCGCTTAGTCAATTAACAGTTCTAATACGGTTGTATCTAGTGGCTTTCACCAATTCAACTTTGACGGACCAGTTGGCGCAGTTGGTTAAGATTCACCTTACGCGCCGCAGGTCGTGGGTTCGATACCCATACAGGACATGCATTTGTGTGCATGAACATGTCTGTATGTCCTGAGTCTGTGTGTAATTATGTATATTAAATATGTATTTACAAAACAAAAAGTAGTATATATTATATCAGTTATCTGGTCTCCATAGTACAAGCTCTGCTTAGTTTGGGATCAGCTGACCGTGTAATAAAAAAGAAAAATGAAAATGAACTAATTTCGTCAATCCGCCTGGTTATTAAATATCAAATATTAAGGGTCAAATATCATTGAAAATAATATCCCGTTTTAGAAAAATTACGGCTAATAAATAAACAACAAAGAAGACCTCAAAAGGATGAGGGATTATTAAAAGTAATTTCACTGTGCTAACATTTTATTATATTAATATTATATCTTCGTAAAACATTATTGTTTTCGGCAATTTTAATTACGTCATCATCGAGCCCAGTTCTCTCACGCTCGTCTCTCGCCCGCCGATATTACCTCCCAAAAAATATAAGGGTCATTATTACAGGCTTGGCTTTCTCCTGATAGATAGGTACATTCGATAGCAAAATATTTGACGGAGATGTCACCAATTAAAATTGTTGGAAACATTATTCTGAAGAAGTTTTCAAGATATATGGAATCCTGAAAAAAATATAATTTGAGGAAGAATAAAATATGTTTTCGTGATTTCAAATCTTATATTCAAAGAAAATCATTTTTTGAAAACAAGCTTTTATTCAATACTAGCTGCCCAGCGCGACTTCGCGTGGTGCTACCCTACCCTATGGTGCTACCCTACCCTACCCTATTCTATCTAAACCATCCAAAAATGATCCGCCATTTATTGAATTCATTTGTTACAAAAAATGTGATAAATGAAGAACCGCTCGACCGATTTTGTGCAAACTTCACATAAACCATCCACTAAATAGTCCGAACAAAGCCTAAACATTTGGTTTTGATAGATGAGCCCATTCTTGAGTTATAAAATTACAGTGGCATTGATTTTTATATAATTATATAGATTTTAGTTGACCTAAATCGAAAACAATAATGCAAGTAGCATACCTAATATTCTGTTACATCAAATGATTTAAAATGATAACGCGCAAGAAATTCATTAAATTTAAATACCCCTTTTTCCTTTTTTATTGATGTTGCGTTTATAGGCTTTATGTAATCTAAACATTGAAATTGTCTGCTTTATAGTAAATTCGTGGATAATAAAATATTTACTATTATCAAAAATACAACCCTGCCATAAAAATATACTGCTCAATCGGTACCTCGTAACAAAATCAGATAAAAATAACATTATCGTTGTACAATTTTGTTGTCGTCTGTACGGCACTTGAGTGTTTTGATAGATCATCGGAAATAGGCCTCTTTGTCTCATCTTCCTTACAACTTTCATTCTCAGAGGCTTGAAACGCAAGTGATTTATTAATTCCGTTTGCTTTGACAGCAAAATAAGTGAAATATTATATTTTTCGTGTTCGAACTAAAAATACTTTTACTGTTCCAAGTTATGATGTTCGGGTTAATGATTGATCTTGGAGTGTTGTTTGGCGTAACTGTCAATAATAGTCTAGTTTTTTTATTATATTGTCATTGAGCTTCGTCCCGAAAATCTGACCTTTATCTTAGACAATGGTTTATTTTATTTGCTACTAGCTGTCCCCCGAGGTTTCACACGCGTTCCCGAGATAAAAAGCTTATGTCCTTCTCCATACCATAGGCTATCTGTATACCAAATTTCATGATGATCCGTTGAGTAGTTGAGGCGTGAAGGCGTAACAAACAAACTCACTTTCGCATTTATAATTTTAGTAAGGATTCTAAATTTATCTTAACTTCCATAACTTCCATAACTACTCTAATAATTACTATATTGTAATAATGTTGAAGCACTATCCTATATCAGATATATATATAGATATAGCCTATAAGGAAAGCTTAATCCAGAAAATAGGATCGGTTTGGACATTCCTTTATTTTGTGGTATGTATTTTAATCTCTCGGTGTTTTGACCAATTTGATGAAATTGTTCACTAGAACGCTTATTAGCAATTATATTGCAGATGATTTTATGCAATATAAAAGCCCAACAATCTCTAGGATGAATAAAATAACCACGTAGGTTGACTTGATTGTTTTTCTCTGATATAAAGGTCTATTTATATTCACTAGCTGAAGTGAAATATTGGCTTTTGTCAAACAACGGTACGTCACCGACGCGTGATCTTTTTTTAGCATACACTGGATGTCAGTGATTGCTTTTACTTCCTTATACAAGTATGTATGAATATATCCCGTCACGTTTTGTCCCGTTTTCCCTTTCAAGTGATTTTCTTTTTCAGTCTTTGTGTAACAGATCTTTTTACTATGTTTTCCTTTCTTATGAATGCCTTTCTTAAATTTTTGTTTCATGTGATAATTTGGGAAAATAATGTTTGATTCTGAGGAAAATTTTGGAAACTTTGCCTCCATATTCCAGAAATATACGCCATATAAAAAGTGTGGACATCAATCTGCAGAAAGACATCTACAAATCCTACAGTCAGGCATCTCTTTTAAAACTGGGCCTCATCCATAGATTCCTGGTATGAAATCTAAGGTGTAGTACCTTAGATTTCATGCCAGGAATTTATGGATGAGGCCCAGCATCAGACATCTAATTCTTTCAGGAAAATAAATGGAGTTTTACATTCATAAATGGTCAAGAATTATGTAAATTTTAATATGGTTTTCTAAAAGCCTTAAATAATAAATTTACCCCAGCTTGTGGTACAGTCACAGAAAACATGAATTTACCACCTGACCCATCAGGTGGTTATTTCATGTTTTTCTTTTACTTCACGCTGATGTAACTGGTATTTCCCCAGATGAGTATTTTGAGTAGTTCGTGACTGTACCACTGGGGTAAACTTATTATTTAAGGCCTTTAGAAGTACCATAATTATATTTTTTTTTATATAATTCTTGATCGGTATGAATGTAAAATTCCACTTATTTTCCTGAAAGAATTAGATGTCTGATGGAGTTAACAAGTTTAATAGTTAATTTACCTAATAAGCTTAGTTCTTGAGCTTTAAGGCTGATTCCTATCAGTTTTCCACGAAATGTCTATATTGATTAAAAATTATTATTGGAAAATAAATTGCCAAGAATGTATGTTTCTTGTAAGCTACAAATTAAAGACATGGTAGCAAGCATAAAGTGAAATTAATCTTTAGGAATAGAGGACAATATTTAAATTATGCGTTGTATAAAATAAAATCAAATTTCAACCCGTGAACGCGAGTTTAACCACCGTGCGCGATCTAGTAATTTATAATAAGCATAATTATAAAAACTAACGTATGGATCAATTAAAATAAGAGCCTAGTAAAGCAAAACAATCATCTGTGGATGACATTATTAACATTTTGAAACAATGGATTATTTCAGAGTTTTGAGTCGCGGATTTCATTTGAATACGTCGTAACAATGGGTCTGTAAATATTTAAGCGCAAGCGATTTATATAACGAGCGGTAGCAACACGATGACAAAAGTTTTAAGAATAGCTTAATTACCTAGTAAGCTAAAGGGCGAAGTGGCATTAAGAAGGCCATATCACTCAAAGAACTGGTAATTAATATAAAAGAAAGGCGAACAACTAAAAAACACCAATAAGGACGGTCAAAAGGGTGTTCTGAAGTCTTGGTTAAAGTTGTTGGTAGCTGCAAGAGGTTCAGGATCTTCTCTTATTTGAAATTATATCAGAAGGGGTCTACGGCACTTAGTAGACCATGCTGATAATGAAAGCAGTTACCAACACTAATAGAGGTTTAATACTTTTGTTCCTCTTGTATCTATGTGCGGGGAAGTTCGTGCCATGCTTTGCAAAAACTAATTATATACCTTTTTAGGCAGCTTACCACGAAAATCGTGCTCTCGTGAAACTTAAATCATACAGATTAAAAATATATTTAATAAGTGAGAATAGCAATTTCTTATTGATGGCGACGGCTTATGACTTATACCAATTGCAAGTTCTTTTGTTTTTATTTCCTTGTTGCAATATTGCGATGACATCCATCGTAACTTAACCCCCCTGATTGCCACTACACGTTGTGAATTTCTAGGAAAAGTTATTTATTTCTTTCTGTAATGAGGTGTCTTCGTGAACTGGTTCTGCTATTCAAATTGTTTCGTTTGCGGATGTTTTTGAGAATTCGTATGATACCAAATATTATTGTTTTCATTTGGTATGACATTTATTGCATGCTTTCTAAATTATAGTTTTGAAATGGAGTTCATAGACCGAGATCCCAGGGCAGCCAGACATTACTTATTATCTGAAGGTACAAAATTTATAGAATCGAGTAGTGTTAGTACGTACTTCAAACGTATGAATACCTGCTAACATGTCCCGTCGGCCAATTTTCAGGTACCAGGCATGAAAGGTATGTTATGCACATTACGTAATTTTCTTAAATTCTGCGAGCTAATTTTTATATATGATACTCAAAGAACTATTTCAATATTTTTTGCAAGCAGCCAGACCAATCGTAGGAGCCAAACATTCCCTAAACACAATTAAAATGACGCTGGAGTATTTGCACGAGGAATTTTTTTTTTTTGTATACCACTAAGGTGGCAAACAAGCATACGGCCCGCCTGATGGTAAGCAGTTACCGTAGCCTATGGACGCTTGCAACACCAGAGGCATCACTCGCGCGTTGCCGACCCTGAAGAAATCTCTTCACACCCTTTTTGAAGCACCCCATGCTGTACTCCAATGGGAAAACCACGGCGGGGAGCTCATTCCACAATCTGAGCGTCCGCGGAAGAAAACTTCTTAAACATTATTCTAATGCAATTAAGATGATAATTGACATTTCTGATCCATAGAACAATGGATGAAGAAAGAACCAAAATCAAAAAATCCTTTCACAAATAGGAATCTATATATACCCCGAGTGCTATAGGCTACTTTTAATCCTGGAAACGCGGGGAACAGCTAGTTTATGACATATAGGTATAATTATGTATTTTAAGGCGATGATAGCTCACTCATCAGATGGTAGTGACGTCGGATACCGAGACGAAGGTCCCGGGTTCAAATCTGACAATGAGCTTGAGCTTTCGGTGAAGAAAAACATCGTGAGGAAACCATAGCACGGTGGTAGGGTACTTTGTAGTACCCGACTGGCTGGCTACCCTCAAGTTGCAAAATCTGTCGCCAAGCACCTTTCGGTGTGTTCCGACTGCACTTGAGAGCCAGCTCCTTCTAGGCTTTGTGTGTTTACCAGCTTCGGCCGCATCATCACTTACCATGGTGAGATTGCGGTCAAACACAGGCCTATAAAAAGTAAAAAAAAACATTACACCTGTTTAAATTATAGGCAATCAATACGTGATAAAATTTTCCATTTTATGCTTTTTATATTCCAGTTTAACAAAAAAAGGCTAGGTAATAAAAATAAAGTACTTCTTCGAGAAAGTAATAAAATAAAAATACGAACCAATTCTATGAAAATGAAATCTCAATATTTTACAAGTTAACATTTTAATAAAAATTGCCTACTTATTGTTTTATATTATAAAATTCACAAAGGCTGATGTACAAATTGAAAGAGTCTCTAATCTACCAAATTGTAGGCTATTACGAAATATTACACTGTTAGAAAAATAAGGAATGACAACGACCGATATTTTTGTCAAACGAATGGTTCCGTAGAAAAAGCTTAACAGATTTTTTTATTAATTAAACTATTATTATAAAAAAAAACATAAAATACACATAATAGCTGATCTAAATTGCTGGTAGTAAGAAGCGAAAAGTAAGCAATTAGATTGCGAACAAAGACGCTTCTAACCTCTACGGGCCCAGGGTCTGTACCCCAATATGTGTTTCAAGGTTTTTATGATTGAAGGAAATGTCAAAATAATTAAATTATTAGAAAGAGTAGTTTTCAAATTATTTTACGCCATAATTTTTATCACTCATTTATTACCAAAAAAGGCCTTCATCATGTCAACTTTACTTTACTTTTACTAAACATAATTTTTGACGGACCAGTTGGTACGGTCGGTTAAGATTTCAACTATCGCGCCGCAGGTCGTGGGTTCGATTATCGCACAGACATGCATTTGTGTGCATGAACATGTTAGCATGTCCTGAGTCTAGGTATAATTATGTATACTAAGTATGTATTAACAAACAAACAGTGGTATATGTAGTATATCAGTTATCTGATTTCTGAGTAAAGGCTCTGCTTAGTTTGGGATCAGCCGTGTGGGAACGTCCCAGGAGATTATTTATATTGGGTTTATACAAAATGGAACCCTAATAAATAATAATAAAACATACCTACGAGTATATAAAACACAATTTCCTTCATCACAAACTGAAATCATTGCTTGCTTTGAAGCTCGGTAAAAATGGAAGATTTTAAGAATTTACCAGAAGAATTCACTTTGCCTTTGATAAAATGTTTTGATATACTGTCAAAATGCAATATTGTGATCTTTGATGAAAACCGCACATTTATACAGAAAAATTGGCATTTTCTAATCGTGTTTCCTTGCATATTCATATATTATTTAACACAAACTTTGAACTTGATAATGATGTTTAAAGGGGAATTGGAATTGCTGGATTTGGCAAATGTGGTACCTGTATACGTAGTTTGTACGCAAAGTATGTATTCCTTTTTTCTTAATAAACTATCTTTACATATAAAAATGAACCCTATATCCCTTGGTCACGCCATAACTAGAGAACAGCTTAACCGATTTCATCCATCTTGTTTAAAAGTTTTCTAATACTTTGTAGAAGGTTCATACGGTAGGATACTACGCAAACTAATTTTAAGTCGCGCCGAACCGATAGCTAACAGAGAAGTCTTAATCACAGAAATTATTTAGATTTCAACCTGCTTCTAAAATCGAAATTCACGTCCAATAAAAGGATAAATGACTGACTGACTTATTACAGCTCAAATCAATTTAGAAACTTAAAATGTTGTTCGGAAGGTTCCTTATATCGTAGGCATTCACTTTTTTCTTTTTTTTTTGGATTGCCAGTGAAGCTGTCTTAATGATAAGCCCTTTTGTTGTAACAGCTACAAAAATAATTACTGTGATAACATAAATCAGCACAGCCATAAAAAATAATAATACAATATTTCAAGTTTGACGGCATCAGTTGATTTAAAGAAAAAAAAACATAATTATCTTCACATCATTTAAATATATATTTATTTAATTCTTTTAACTCATAATCAAACGCTGTAAGTGATATAATAACGCAACACAAAATAATATTTTTTTCTTTGTGAGTTCCGTAATGTTCTGTATTTTATGTATAACTAGCCTTCCTCCGCGGTTTCACCCACCTAGCGGTAATTTCATAAAAATCGGTCGAGCCGTTTCGGAGGAGTGCGACCACAAACCTCGTGACATGAGCTTTTTATGTATAAGACTAGCTGCCCGGCGTAACTTCGTTCGCGTGGTGCTACCCTACCCTGTGATGGATTCGATAATATAACCTAGTTACCGACTGCAGCGCCGGGCTGATTTGTGAATCTAAACCATTCAGCGAGCCACCCAAACGCATACAAAAAAAAATATTCAAATTGGTCCTGCCGTTTAGGTGGTTTAGGAAGAGTTCAGTCATTCAGTGACATACACACGTACAGAAGAATTTTTTTTTTTTTACTGTTTTAGGTCTGTGTTTGACCGCAATCTCACCATGGTAAGTGATGGTGCGGCCGAAGGTGGTAAGCACACAAAGCCTAGAAGGAGCTGGCACTCAAGTGCAGCTGTCGGAACATACCGAAAGCGACAGATTTTCAACTTGAGGGTGGTAGCCAGCCAGGCGGGTTCTACAAAGTTTCCTCACGATGTTTTCCTTCACCGAAAGCTCAAGCTCATTGTAGGATTCGAACCCGGGACCTTGGTGTCGGTATCCGACGTCACTACCACTGAGCTATCATCGCCTTATATATAAAGATTAGTGCATGTTTCATGAACAATAAACCGCCCGCCCGGGCGAAAATGCTAGTTGTAATCCATAATGAGCTCTCTGAACTGATAATAGAAAAAATAATGGGAACATCATTGCAATAAAATTGTATAAAATACTACGACATTTAATTGTAATATTTATTTCCTTATCTAACCGATTAGGTATACAGGGTGTAACGGAAACTGTATATACATTACAGTAATCCACTTTTTTGGTACGAGGCGCACAGATCGCGGAAGATAAAATTTTATATTAATATTAGTAAGGGACGCAAAATGACAATGACCCTCATTGACCGGTGACATGTTGGTTATGATTTTAATTCAAAAAACTTGAATTAAAAAATTTGAATTTTTTAGTAATGTATTTTGAGCTGAAACTTTTTATAGAGAGTCTGTACCTGATGTAGTCTTCACCCCCTTCGGATGTATATACCCTTTCCGTTACACCTTATATAAGCAGGCCAGTGTTAATCATAACTCCCTAAATGTCATTGTCAATGTAACTTCTTTTAAATTAATCGCATTCATCATCATCATCACAGCCTATAATGTCCCACTGCTGAGCACAGGCCTCCTTTCACAAATGAAGGTGAAAGGGAATGGGCAATACTCCACCACGCATGCCCACTGCGGATCGGTGGAGGTAGGCTAGTGGTCAACCTACTGTTGGAATTTTTTCAAGCCGCCTAGGAGGCATCCAACTAGCTTAACGACTATCACAACTAAGTGATAACCGGGACCAACGGCTTCACGTGCCTTCCGAAGCACGGAAACGCTCGATTTGAAATACCACTAGGCGGTCACCCATCCAGATACCGACCACGACAGGCGTAGCTTAACTTTACCGATCGATTAAGAACGGCTAATCATGCTACACCACGAGCGCTTCTTAATTAATCGCATTAATTTATCATAATCCATTTAAGTCATCAAAAATAGTTAGTTAGCTGATAAAATAGATTCATTTAATTACGTCATCAAGTCGAATTTCATGCAAGGATTAAACAAAAGGCATTCACGGAGCTTTAACTCAACAACTTGCATACAAAAGGTCTCTCAAGCTAACTTGCTAAAAACAATTGCTAGCGATCCTGAAAGCAGCCATCGTGACACTCAATAAGGTTGACATAAGAGCTATAACTCTTCAACTGGGCAGCATGTGGAGAACGGTCGATCTCAACGAGAAGCAGATTATCAAGAAGAATGTGTTGCTGAAGAGACTTAACTTTTGTTATTCAGGTATGAGGTAGCAAGACTTGAAACTTGGCTTTCGCGGCACTTGTTTGTTTGTTTGCAAGTTTTATGTGATCACTGCAGTCTAGTGGGAAAAAAACACCTAGTCACCTAGTGGTGGTGATTTATTTACAAACTACTAGGTATTACAGTGTTGTATTCGTTGAATATACAAGTCATTCTGTCGGTAACTGGTTTTTGAGTCAGATTAAATTGGTTCTTTCGAAGCAAATCAATTCGGAATGAAAGGTCCTAGATTCCAGGATTCCTCCTCCTCGCGTCGTTTTTCCTCATGTCTGAGGGTCGTGAATCCCCCGTGAACTAATTTTATGTCGTATTACGTTACGCCAATTGTGTCTGTCCTTGGCGGCGTGAAGAGCGTCGTGAAAGTTCGTCTCCAGGGATTTGCGGATCTGGTCAGACCATCTGAGTGGACTCCGCCCCCTTGGACGTTTGCCATCAACCTTCCCGGTCACCATCAGCTGTTCGAGGTTGTCTCCGGTCTTTCTGGCTATGTGACCAAAGAATGTCAGGACTTTGCGCAGGCACATGGAGGATAGTCTCGTCTCCACTTTCAGCTCCCGTAATATGGACACGTTGGTGCGGAATGCGGTCCAGGGAATTTTCAGCATCTTTCTCCAACACCACATTTCGAACGCGTCTATACGGTCACGGTCGGCCTTCTTGAGAGTCCATGTTTCCGCTCCGTAGCTAAAAATGGAAAATACTAGTGTCTTAACGAGTTTCACTTTGGTGTTACGTGATTCCAGGATTAAACCAACTATATTCCAAATAATTAAATTAATATAATCGGGATTAAAAGCCTAATTTATCTGTGAAAATACTTCCAATCCGTAAAAATCTGTTAAGCAGTTTCGGAGTGAATAAACAAAGAGACAAAGTTTTTTTTATAAACGATTGTTTGGGTTTGGGTAACGAAAAAGCGTTTATTATATTTCACAGACAGTAACTTCAATTTCAATTATTTGTATAGATTGGAAGACCTTGGCAGTTCGTTCGTTTGAACTCAGCCTGTCTCTTAAGACATTTTTTATTAACCAATTATGTAAGGGAAAACGGGAAAACAGGAAATATTTTATGACTTCTTTACCTTTTAAAGAGATATACAATTTCATTTCAGAAATAACCCTTTCTTTAACGATAAACTTTATCAGCTACCTTTTGAGGATTAATGACCTTATTAGGATAAGCACTTAAACTGAAACATCATTTGTTTCAAAACAACTCTTAAGTGTTGTACATTAAGATTTAAACTACTCAACATTCCCTGGGAATTCTGAACCCAATTGAGGACTAATGGAAGTCGATATTTCAATATTGTTATTGACATACTATTATGGATTTATTATAGCAACCGAGTAAGCTTGCTGTAATGCTATCGGCCATAATCAAATCACTTTTACTATGTATAGTCTTGAATTACCGCAATTTCGCTAGTGCGGTTCAGCCATGTCTGGCTGAACGCTCAGTCGCTCAGTCACACAGCTCAGCCCCACAGTTCAGCCTCAGGTGAAAGCTTAAAAAACCGGCCAAGTGTGAGTCGGACTCGCACACGAAGGGTTCCGTAAAGAAGTTTATTGTATGTTTTTTTTTAACGCAACAGATTGATATATACATTCTGCGAAAATTTCAACTGTCTGCCTATTACGGTTCATGAGACAGACAGAGGGACGGACGGACGGATAGCGGAGGCTTAGTAATAGAGTCCCGTTTACCCTTTGAATATGGAACCTTATAAAGGAGCCTTGCTCTCAAGTGTACAGCTGCTTGTAATAAATATATGTATGTAGTTCATCCCAATGGAGCGTAAAGTACACTGCCGAGCAAAAATAAAAAGCCACTAACTTGTCATTAAATATTTCTGAAACCACGCAAGATTTTCTTAAGGCGGCCCTCTGTGGCCGGCGCAACTTCAACGCAAGCATAGTCTAAAAGCTTGTTGTTTCATCCAACGTAATGTTTGACTGCGAAAAAAGAGAGACAGCATCAGAGCCGTCGGTTATCAGTCGGTAAATTCCGCTGATCACTCGCGGCCGCTTTGCTAGGTCGTCATTCATGATTTCGCATGTCATAAAACTTGTTCCAGGCGTGTACTTCTTGTGAAAAAATCTTACAAAGTGAAAAAAAAGTTAGTTATTTAGAATTTCCAATAAATTTGTAAGCCTGGTAAATAAATATTTTCTTTACTTTTAAAATTTATAGGTACATTAGATATGGCCAAAGTTCAGGTAAAATTTGAGCAAAAACGCTGTTTTTCGGAGGCTTTTACTGAATTTGTTTCACACTTTTTTTTAATTTCGCCTAGATATAGTGCACAAGATACTAATTTGTTCAAAATATCTAACAAAAAATGTTTAACAACGCTATAATAAGTACAGAGGTTTTGTATGAAAAGTATGGCGAATTCAGTGCTCTTAAAGTGAAAAGCAATATTTAATAACATAAAAACACACAAAATTGAAAATAACGATTCAGAAGAAAGAAATGTATAACTTAGCAAGTGGATTTCTAATATTTCTTGTTAATTATTATTTTTGATTCTCCAGTAGAATTCATAAAATACTCACTCATATCAGCCCATGGATGTCCACTGTTGAACATAGGCCTCCCCCATTGACTTCCACTTCGAACGGTTTTGGGCCGCTTGCATCCAGCGGCGCCCAGCGACTCTGACCAGGTCGTCGGCACACCTGGTGGGAGTTCGTCCCGCTCGGCGCTTTCCAGTACGTGG
Source organism: Polyploca ridens (assembly GCA_951394255.1). NCBI lineage: Eukaryota > Metazoa > Arthropoda > Insecta > Lepidoptera > Drepanidae > Polyploca > Polyploca ridens. The sequence continues at coordinate 13,185,363 of OX596257.1, forward strand.
TCGCCACTCGAGAACCTTTCTTCCCCATCGGTGTGCGTCACTCACATATAGTGCAATTATCTTTTTGTGATCTTTAGTTTAACCTGACTTCATTTACTTTATGGGAGGACGGTTGATGATGGTCGCTGTATGAATCTAGGTGTGATCCCACAACTTTAAGCTCTGCTTAGTTTGGGATCAGCAGGGCTATTTTAAAACGCTCGGATTCGATATCGGAAACGGATTCAAAAACTACCGAGGCGATATTCCGCAAATTCGAATATTTTTTATGTTTCTTTACGAAAATATCAATTCGATTCATCGATAAGTTTTCGGAAATTAAAATAGTAAAAAATTCGCCTTAGTTTTTGAATCCGTTTCCGATATCGAATCCGACGTTTTAAAATAGCCCTGCAGATGACCGTGTGTGAGGAATGTCCCAGGATATTTATTTACCTATTGAAATGATATAAAATCAAGTCAATAACATCATTTTCATCTTGATTTAAATAATCTGTTAGGTATATAACATACTTCATTGTTTTTCATTATTGTATTCCGTGCATTTAATTAGAAGATGTAATACAGTCAAGTCCAGTCCACAGTTACTAGCACTTATTTTTTTTATACCACTAAGGTGGCAAACAATCATACGGCCCGTCTGATGGTAAGCAGTTACCGTAGCCTTTGGACGCTTGCAACACCAGGAGTATCACACGCGCGTTGCCGACCCTATAATAATTAGTTATGTTTACTAACCTCACCTTTAAAACCTATTAAAAATTAAAGAGCAATTTAATATTTCAGTTTTCTATTGGACGAACATACTTGGCTCTTGGCAGTACTTGCTGGCGCCATTATTGGAAACTTTGTTCCGCAAATATATATTACAACAGGAATGTGAATTGTTGCTTCCAATCTCCTGTCGCTTCCCGTTTGACCCCACCGAGACCTGGACGAGATATGTTCTGATATATATCTTTGAGATTTACAGCAGTGAGTAAATAAAACTTGGATTTAAGAAAATAAAATTTAAAACCCATTTTAACATTGGTGTCTTTGGTAACTTAGTCAGGTTTATATTATACTAGTTGCGCCCCGCGGTTTCACCCGCGTTCTCGAGGGATATATTGCTTTCCCGGGATAAAAAGTATATGTTAATCCAGAACATATTCTATTAGTGTGCACAAATTTCATCCAAATCCGTTGAGTTATTAATAATAATAATAATAATAATAATAATTTATTGCATTAAATAAAAAAATACAAATAATTTTTTTAACAAGACCTTAAATTAAATTTTACATTTTAAGTTTACAGTACAGTTTAATAGGCTTATAGTCTTTATAAAAAATTGGTCGCAACTAACACCTTAGCTAGGTTACAGAGTAACCTGTATTAAAGATGCTAGTCCCTTACCCCAGGGAAAGTATGTACATTAACCCATTTCAAAAGTGACAGTTTTAATTTTCCAATATTTCTTTTTATCTTTATCTTATTTTATTTTATATTATGTATTTATAATTATTATCTAAAATTAGGCTTAAGGCTTTGGTGTGTTAATGTTTAAGAGTGTGAGTGAGTGAGTGGATAGTGTTAGTGTATGTGTATGTAGTGTAGTGAGTGTGTGTGGCTGTATGTGTGTGTTTGTGACGATAGTGTGGGTGAGTGTTGGTATTTTTACCAGAATTTAGTTTATAAGTTTCTCTGTCTCGTCATAAGTCAGGGTTAACAGCCAATTACGAAGAGCTCTCTTGCAGGCACTTTTTGATAGATGGAAGATGGGAAACAATTTATTTATTTTGTTATACAGAGCAGGAGCTGAAAAGCAGTGGAACCTTTTTGAAAAGGCAAAGTGGGTTTTTGGTATGTGGCATATTCTGTCCTTACGCCTTTTAAGATGTTATGCAGTAGGTTAAGATCGATTGGCAAAGGGCAAAATAGACATTCTTCATAGTTCTAGCTTCAGCCACATGTCTAAGTGATTTAAATATATATATAAGTTTTCTGACCCTGTTTTGTAATAGTTCAATGTGTGGACTGAAGCTTAAATTGTTGTCAAGTAAGACACCTAGATATTTAATCAAGTTTGTCCGTTCGAGTTTGGGGCAGGTGCATGTAAATTCCAGGGATGAGAACAAGAGTGAGCAATTATAGAAAGGGTTGGTGGAGGTTGAGTAATTTGGCGAAGAGTGAAGGTAATATATTTTGTTTTTTCCGTGTTAAGTGTGAGCGAGTTCTTAGCTAGCCAGTACGTGACTAGGTTCAATCCAGACTGAGCTTTTGAGAAGACATCGTGCCAAGTATCACCGGTAAATGAAAGTGCAGTATCGTCTGCAAAGGAAGTGATTTTACCATCAGGTAAGTGTATTTGACACAAATGGTTAAGGTACACCAGAAAGAGGGTTGGTCCTATTACACTACCTTGCGGAACTCCATACGTGACAGGAAGTTCATCACTTATAAATTCATTAATTTTGACGCATTGAGTTCTCTGACTAAGGTAGTCTTTCAGAATATCGAGGGAGGAGTTATTGAAGCGTGATTGAGGTACAAACATTCAAACTTACAAACACACAAACTCACAAATATCCAAACTTTCGCATTTATAATATTAAGTGAGATACTGAGATTATAGAACGTAAACTAAGTTTTGAGTTAAATTATCAATTTTTGGAATCTGACAACCATGTTTTGTGGTTTAGTTTCGAATAACATAAATCTAACATAATCTATAAGTATAAATTGTAAATAAAAACTATACGAGACTACGAAAAAGTATGCGACAAATCCTCAAGGTGAATCTGAGCGTTCTTGGATGTGGATAATCACCAGTTTTAAACATATCATTACATAATAACTTATTGTAAGGAGAAACACAAGCCTATCAAAAGGTTTAACACAAATAAAAGCCTGTGGTAACAAACACGATGAAGAAGTTTCGAGTTTACATTGTTATTAGAATAATAGTCGACAATAATGGCCATGAAGGAGTGGATACGAATTGAAAATGAAGATTTACGGTTGGAAGTTCTAATGATCAGTCACAATGACTATTTTATAAAACATTAATCACTACTAATTGCACTTGACTAACGAATCTATCGCACTTCACAAATACACAGAATTGTAAACATATCGGACTTCAAAGCGGATATATTGTACTTCAAAACGGGTTATTTACCGATCGTAATACAAGAGAATTAACACAAAACTAAAAACACTTTTTTACAGGAGTGTCGTTGGGGATTAAGGTCCGAAATACTTGATTTGTGATTTCTGTGCTTATTTATGTTTTAGTGTTTGTGTGTAATTTTGAAGCATTACGGAGGTGACATTTTCAAATTGAAAAAACCTCCAAATATTTTTTTTTTACTGTTTATAGGCCTGTGTTTGACCGCAATCTCACCATGGTAAGTGATGATGCGGCCGAAGGTGGTAAGCACACAAAGCCGCTGGCAAAGGAGCTGGCTCTCAAGTGGAGCTGTCGGATATAAGGATTGGAATAATTCAAAATGATGAATTGTTATCGTATTAATTTTGCCATTTTACACGTTTAGGTCATCTGGGATGGATAAGGTTATAACTATACCACACAAATATGTATCAATCTAAATCCAATGAAGTGCATATAAGTTATGTTCGAATAAAAAATAAACAAACATTCATAAACCCTGATAAATATTTTTTTTTTGCTGTGATCTTTAATTATTTAATTGACTTAATTACAGTGTTCCGTATCATCTACTACTACATTGGCTCAGAATTGACAATGCTAACTCTCTGCGCCCATCTAAGCACACAGTTCGCTTTACTCAAAGAGGACTTACTCAACATTCAACCAGAATTAAGAAAAAATACCGCATGTTATAATAATGATGACGTTGAATTCTACTTTGATGATACTGTCGGTATTAATGACTTCATTATAACACACCAGAAACTACTGAAGTAAGTATCATATGTATTACTCACAAAGGAGATCGTTAGAGTAATATAAGGTTCGTTATTATTCTCATATCGTGTATTTTTCTCTTGAGTTATGTTTGAATTAAAGTTATACTGTCTTTTGTTTTGCATAATTTTTCTTTTGTTCTTTTCTCATACTTGAAATGAAAAGCAGTGTTGTAAGCAACAAATCTCACACTCGAACTATTGACGGGCCAGTTGGCGCAGTTGGCCTTACGCGTCGCAGGTCGTGGTTTCGATTCCCACACAGGACATGCATTTGTGTGCATGAACATGTCTGTATGTCCTGAGTCTGGGTGTAATTATGTATTAAGTATGTATTTACAAAAATAAGTATATTTATTATATCAGTTATCTGGTTTCCATAGTACAAGCTCTGCTTAGTTTGGGATCAGATGACCGTGTGTGAGGAATGTCCCAGGATATTTATTTATTTATTATTTTATTTAATGCCCAAAATAACTGGTGTGGGATTTGTGCCTTACATCCCTTGGTTAACAATCTACTATTAAAATAGTATATATTTTTATTTACTTTCAAAGGTTGGCTCAACAGTTGAATGATATTTTCAACAAGATGATTTTCGTGAATTTGTCATCTGCTACCATATCTATTTGCTTCTTTGGATTTTCTGCTACAGTGAGTATTTTATCTAGCTGTGTTGTAGCCAGCGCTTCCGATGGATTTGATGTTTCTCCGGGATAAAAATGCTTGTTTAATGTCAAGTTTAACAAATCTATACAACCGTTACATCGTGATTGAGTAAGGCGGTTAACACACTGCTCCGCACCACGCAGCGTAGTGCGTGAATGCGTATTTTAACGTTGCTTGTAAGTATCTCCGTTTGTATAGAAGAGACGCACAGTCCAACACACCGAAAACGCATCCACGCGCGTTCATACAGATCACGCGCCTACATGCGTCTCGGCCCGCACCTACGCGCGTAGCTGCGCGGCGAGACGCAAGGTATGGCACACCGAGTCTCGTAGTGCCGTGCGTGATTTTGTATGGAATGAGTCACAGTGAATCCACAAAACGCAACTACGCGCGTGAGTGCGTAAAAAACCCGCACGATGATGCAGATCTGTACTCCCGCAAGTACGCGCGTAGACGCGTGGCAGTGTGATAATCGCCTTACAGTAATCCAAAAAGTATCACATAGAATTTTTTGTTAAAATATTATAATTATCCTTGAAAATTATATGCTTATAATATCACGAAATTTTAATGTAATTTATTTTTATTATTACAAAATAATAGGCAGCACGTGGTAATGTGGAAATGGCAAATAATTTTATTGGATCAATGGCTTCAATTTTACCAATTTTCACACTTTGCTACTACGGAGAAATGCTTATGCAAGAGGTAAATTATATTTATTTCTATTCATTTTTGTTGCAATTTCCATTCATAATTTATTTTAATAATTTCAGAGTGGTGGAATAACAGAAACTGCGTATGAAAACTTGTGGTATAAAGGCAACATTGACTATCAAAAGAAAATATGGTTTATTATTCGAAGGTAAAAATTAGACTAGTAATAATACCATTTCAAATTATGAGTTGCTAACTGGTCGCTGGGGCTTTTTTCTATCAGCCTTAACATCTTTATTCATACCTGTTGCTACTTTACTTGCAGTCTATGTAATATATATATATAAAAATCAAAGTCCTGACTGACTGACTGACTGATTGACTGATATATCAGCCTAAACCACTGGTCCTAGAGACATGAAATTTAGAAGGTATATTCTTTGTGAAGAGTAGGTATCCACTAAGAAAGGGGAAAAAAAAAAAAAAAAAACACCCCTAAAGGGGGAAAATAGGGAATGAAAGTCCGACAGTTTCGAAGTTGCGATCTTCAAATTTTGTGTTTAGGCTGAAGATTGAAAATTAATTTATACGTGTCTCAGCGTTTTTAATAATTCCACCTTCGAAGCAGGATGAAGTTGTTTTGTTTTGTTTTATTGTTGTAGAAAAATATGTCATTTGATTTCTGTAGGCCACGCGGGCGAAGCCGCGAGCAGAAGCTAGTGTAATTATAAGCTAAAAATGTATGTACAGTTCCGTTAACTAAACCTGCCACGTTCACAGTAATCACACATATGCTTTATTACATAATTGCTTCTAATCAGTTAGGTAGTCAATTCTAATGAACGAATGCAAAAAATACCACTCTATATTTATGATGAGTAGCAAAAGTAAAACAATAACTGTCTCCTTATTCACATACACTACACAAGCGGAACGTGTAAATGTGTTGAACGAGCCAGATTTAGTTAGCGACATTAATTATGTATATTAAGTATGTATTTACAAACAAAAAGTAGTATATGTATTATATCAGTTATCTGGATTCCATAGTATAAGCTCTGCTTAGTTTGGGATCAGATGACCGCGTGTGAGGAATGTCCCAGGTTATTTATTTTTATTTGTGATGTCGAAATGCCTCTCAAATATATTTTGCAGCTTTGTCAGTGAAATTAAATAATCTTAAAAAATAAAAAGCTAAATAAAAATTCACTAGGATTTTGATTTTTTTAAGGTCTCAAAGAAGATGCTGTCTAACATCTCTCAGATATGTTCCTATAACATTAAACACTTTCACAACGGTACGTATTATAAATATAATATTTATTAGTAAATATAGTACATTGGTTTATACAGTTATTTTTCACTACAATCAGCCATAACAACATTTCCTACTGCATCAAGTTACACCCGATAAGTAGAGATGCCTTGGTTAGCATTATTCGATATTCTGCATTTTTCATTTCACTTCGTATAGCGAATAATCTAATAATATATATAAAATGCTTTTGTGGGTACGTAAATACGCAGTTTTCTCAATCACCACCAACTCCAATCAACTTCCCGTTGGGGTGGTAAATACCCCTTGGTCTCCAGGTGGTAGTAAGGTAGTTTGGTCGCGGTGGGTGGAAGGGAGTGGTTGTGGGTGGCGAAAATGTTAAAACATATATTGCTGTCATTTTCTAACGCATGAGGACTTCTGAAAAGATCTCAAAATTTCTGGTATGGTCTAGAAAGTTCCAAAATGTGTAAAACGGTTATAATCGATCTGGAATGTTCTAGAAAGTTCAACAAATATCTGGAATGATCTAGAAAATTCTAGAGTGAATGCAAACTATTATAATCGATATAGCATGTTTTGAGAAAGTTTTACAAATTTCTGGCTTCATCTAGAAAGTTCCAAAATGTGCAAAACTGTTATTATCGAGTTAGGATGTTCGAGAACGTTCTAGAATTTTCCCGAATGATCTGGAAAGTTCCAAAATGAGTGAAACGGTTATAATTGATCTGGAATGTTGTAGAAAGTTCTAGAAATATCTGGAATTATCCAAAAATTTTTAGAATTAATGCAAACTATTATAATCGATATAGAATGTTTGAGAAAGTTCTACAAATTTCTGGCTTCATTTAGAAAGTTCCAACATGTCCAAAACTGTTATTATCGAGATTTTATTATCGAGTTAGAATGTTCAAGAACGTTCTAGAAATTTCCCGAATGATCTGGAAAGTTCCAAAATTAGTGCAATTTATTATGATTAATTCAGGATGTTCGAGAAGGTTCTAGAAATTTCTAGAATGAGTGAAATTTATTATGATCAATTTAGAATGTTCGAGAAAGTTCTAGAAAATTCTAAAATGAGTGCAATTTATTATAAGCGATTGAAAATGTTCCAGAAAGTTCTAAAATGATCTAGAAAATTCTAAATGAGTGCAATTTATTATAAAAGATTTAAAATGTTCGAGAAAGTTCTAAATATTTCTAGAATAATCTAGAAAATTCTAAAATGACTGCAATTTATTATAAGCGATTTTAAATTTTCGAGAAAGTTCTATTTTTTTTTGGATTGACCTGGAAAGTTCCAAAATGAGTTACATTTATTATGATCGATTTAGAATGTTCGAGAAAATTCTAAAATGAGTGCAATTTATTATAAGCGATTAAAAATGTTCGAGAGAGTTCTAGAAAGTTCTAGAAATTTCTAGAATGATCTAAAGTTCCAAAATGAGTGCAATTTATTATAAGCGATTTAAAATGTTCGAGAAGGTTTTATTTTTTTTTGGATTAATCTGGAAAGTTCCAAAATGTGTACGAGTATTGATCTAACTAAAAGAACCAAATCGAAATCGAAAATAGAAATCTATAATATCTGTTAAAAAATGTATCCTTATATATTTTTTATACCACTATACATGCGATGTATTTTAACCCGAGCAACGCCGGGTTACGCTGCTAGTAGTATATATTATTTACTGTTCCATCTATAGTTTGAAATATTCGCTACTGATCGCACATTATACACTTTTTTTACTTTCAAAGGCCCCACATAGCTTACACGCAGAACTCTAGAACTCTTCTCTGTGGGATCGGCGCCTTAGAAAGGTAGCAATATTATTAAATAATGTGGCAAGAATAATTCCAATGTACAATGTAGCGGTTAGTCACTATATCGATATAAATACCAACACTCTTATATGATCCAGATCACTACAGGCATGTTATCATACTAATTATAGTAATTTATGTCGAAAATCTATACCGAACAATTTGAAAAATTGCCATGAACAAATGCCATAATCGCTAGCCGATTATTCGCCATAACCACTATTCATGGCATTTCTACCCATAACATGAAAGTCCAACGCCAATATCTATTTCCTACATTTCTGTGCTAGTTCATTAGTATTCTTATCCAGCCACAGTGGGAAACCAACCGACCGTCCGATGAAAATTATTATAATAATTACGACATTTTCTTGGCAACGATTTAGTTACGCCCCAAAGGAGTGAAGTCAGTTATTTTCCTCTGTTTATTATTTTTTTCTTTTTCCGCTTTAGTTAATAATGCGGTCATATCGTGAGTTTATTAGTTTTCGAGACTATAATAGTGGTTTTTTGGTTTCTTTTTAATTTAATTATGTTTAAGCCAGCCTTTGACAACACCACCATGGTAAGTGATAAAGTACCCGAAGGTGGAAGAAGTAACTGGCTTTCAAGTTAAGTTTTAAGGCGATGATATCTCAGTGGTAGTGACGTCGGATACCGAGGCGAAGGTCCCGGGTTCGAATCCTAAAGTGAGCTTGAGCTTTCGGTGAAGGAAAACATCGTGAGGAAATCATAGCACGGTGGTAGGGTACTTTGTAGTACCCGCCTGGTCGGCTACCATCCTCAAGTTGAAAATCTGTCGCCAAGCACCTATCGGTGTGTTCCGACAGCTGCACTTAAGAGCCAGTTCCTTCTAGGCTTTGTGTGCTTACCACCTTCGGCCGCATCATCACTTACCATGGTGAGATTGCGGTCACACACAGGACTATAAACAGTAAAAAAAAAAAAGGTTCTAGATCACAGTTAGGTTCTTGTTGACAGATTTTGGAACTTAAAGATACGCCCGGCCAACGGCGTACTACTGTGTTATGGTTTCATCATGTATTCCCTCCGAAAAATTATAGGATTCGAGCCCATGAGATATTTTTCAAAATCTACTATAACTAATAAAATATTTTTGTTTTAGGTAATGAGTACTACATGGTCTTATTTCTCACTAGCATCAAGTGTATATGATGAAAAGAATTAGATGGCCACTTTCGCACACTTTAGTTAATTAATTAGAGTAGTTTTAGTATTTCTTTATTACGTCGTAAGCTACTGTTATATAATAAATACGTTCTAAAATATAAACAAAATAATTCCTCAATTATGAGTTAAGCTTATAGAAATAAAGGCTTATTTAGAAAAAAAGTTGAAATTGTATTAGGCTGTACCTTTAACGATACTTTTAAATTGTATTACATAATCCGCTTTTGTATGCTGTACCTATAACATTCTTTCGTCTAAATATTTTATCGCAAGTTCTCTAAGGTTCTACATTAGGCGAGCCGAGCACGACCCGAGCATAGTCGGACCTTGAATTCGGGTAGCGTAGACGGACTTGGGAGCCTCGAATATGCTGTCGGCTAGCGTTCGACTGCGCTCCGCCACTTGTCAGTTTTTTGACGAACGCAAAAATATTCACATCACACTCAGTGTGCTCATGGAAAGTGATTGTTGTAGGCTCATTGTAAGTCCACACTTGAAGCCACGAATGACGACGCGCAGAGCGGCTCGGCTGGTGCTCGGCTCGCCTAGCGTAAACTCACCTTTAGAATCTAAAACATAAGCAAGGTAGAGATTAATATTATTTCAAACTTCATCGAGCAAGAAAGCAAAAGTCTAGGTATAAATGTTGATCTATTAGAAACTTTCAAAGTCTCTTTTTGAAGAGGGTTCGACGAGAACATTTCCAAAGGTATATTTGTTAGGACAAAACTTTATGTATTTAATTTCGAGCTTAAATTGAGTAATTGATTTATACAAAACAAAACAGTTACATAATTTGTATATAAAGGTCTGCGGTTGTGCTTTGATATTTTCTATTTGTTTTCAAAGAATTTCTTGCCTGAGAAGTAACATTAAGGCTTGTGCAATCTGCCAATCTGTACTGAGCCCGCATCGATACAGAGGGAATAAAATGTCCTATTGTTAGAATATACTTTAAGAAGTAGGTAAACAATTATATTAAATCTTTATTTTCGGGCTACCTGTGGTGCATAGATACCTTACAAACTAACATAAATCTTATAATAAAACATTTTTGGTCAGTATAAAAAATGTAAGCCTATGTTAGTAAACACTACTGCACTATGCCTTCGTGCGATCTTGTGGCACTTGTCCGCGAAAGCGACGGAACACCACGTCCTGCGGCCCAAAGTCCTCTTCCATGACACTGTGCAGAATACATGTTGGAACTCGCACCACGAATGCCTTGAAGTTGATGTTGCGACTCGATAACAGCAGCTGGTTCGTCGGCGTATACTTGATCTTTTGGTGCACCTACTCCACGATGTCCTGCACCTTAGTGGAGCATTTCATCCATTTTATTTCATCAGCATGATACTTTTTATCCCAAAAATACATATAATCTTCCTGGTATGAAAGTGAATACTGCAGGATACACACTAGTTGACAATATAATAAATAACCTCTAGGTTACACTACACTGAAAAAAATAAACTACAAGTGACTACAAAATTTTATTTAACAGTAACACAAAATTTGACGACCAATAACCTAAACAGAGTGACTTGCGAACTAAACTTACCAGTAACAAAACTAGTTTTTGTTCGTTACTAAATTTTTTGATTAAATGTAAATAAAGTTAGTTTCCCGACAACTAAAGTTAGTTTCCCGACAACAAAACTTCAACTTATATAACTAGTTTTGTAGATCATTTTTTTCTGTGTATGTACTTTACGAAGTGATTGTATAAATATTGTATGGAGCAGAATCCAAATGAAATCCTTCAGTGAAAAATACTACATGTTCTGTTGCCTCGTTTTCACAATATTGTACTCACATACGTTTAAATTACTTTCTAGGACCTTTGTCATACGAGGAAAGCACTTGAGCACTGTTTTTTGCAGTTTTCCTTCAATCTTTTTAATTAAAGTTTTTATTGCAGAGTTGAATCAAATGAATTTAATTGTTCCTTTTAATTAAAAGTTTCTTAACGTGACCTATAATTATATGTTGATTTATATTTTGATTTAAATAATAAATGTGAAATTGGTTTCTAAATTAGTTTCAAAGAATATTCACATAATTCCCTGACATTAAAAATCCTGTGGGTGGAGTATATCCTGTCCTGTAGACACATTTTTTATTACAAAATTTTGCTTGTAATTAGGAAATATTGGCAGACCTTATAATGCTTTTTATTCTAGGAATAAGTCTCTGCTGGAACGCCCGGCTAAATCAGCAAGGTGGAAGAGAAAATTTATATTATTAGGTATCAGAAAGAATTTCTTCATTTCATTATAGTAATAATAATGGTAAAAATAATCAATGATTCTAATAGAATAGCTACAAAACATTCTTATTATTAACTATGCTCTAATCCAATTAAATAGGCCATCAGTATCGGATCAAATGCTACTGTTAGCGTTAGTGATTAGTTGACTCCGAACATCAATGTCTTTATCAATTATGCTCTTTAAGGCTTACCGAAATGGATTGTCCCAGGCCAGTATCAATGTAATTTAATGTAAACTCCCCTTTGTACTGATTGATTGTGGTTTGAATGGCTTCATAAGTCAAGGCAGATTGATTGAATCGATCGTAGAATTTTGGTTAGCTTCTTTATATTTATTCCGATATTTTTCATTATACACAATCATTATTTAATAGTACTAGGCAAATAAACTTTAGCTATGCCAAATCTAAATTCCACCATGCGCGCTATATGCCTAAAAAGAAGTACAAAGTTCTATATATATATTAAAATTACTTTTTCGTAGAGCTAGAGAGAGTTAAAATATTTTTTTATTTTTTAGTTAAATAGAAATTAAGTAACAGCCAATCATAATATTGTTAGTCCTGAGAACTTTAGAGTATGACGATGAATTTCTGAAACTAAGCCAAGTCCACTTACGGTCAACTGAGCTTCTTCAACTTGGCAAGTTTTCTTTATAAAAACCTTACGCCTGACTGAAGTTGCCAAGTTGGAGTCAAAGTCCAGCTGACCGTGGAATGTTTACTTGACTTTATATTTCAAAAAGATTTGAACGAAGATCTTTGCCAGTTTTTACATTAGGTATTTTTTTTGCGATACGATATAGCTCTTAGAGTTAGTAAGCTGAAGTGGCAACTGGAAAGCCATATCGCTCGAAGAACCGATAGCCGATGGGGAAGGAAGGTTCTCAAGTGGCGACCACGTACTGGAAAGCGCCGTGCGGGACGACCTCCCTGGTGGATCGACGATTTGGTCAAAATCGATGGGCGCCGCGGGATGCAAGCGGCCCAAAACCGTTCGAAGTGGAAGTTAATGGGGGCCTATGTTCAGCAGTGGACATCCCTAGGCTGATATGATGATGTTGATTTTTTTCATGTCAAAGGTGTACGTTCGTATGATAGCTCAATAGTAGTAACGTTTGATTCCGAGACGTAGATCCCGGGTTCAAATCTTACAATGAGCTTGAGCTTCCCCAGTCGAGCTGCTCTTTGAGCGAGTAAACGCTACGCTCTACCTCTCTCAAAATGTAATTAAAAATGTATTTATCTCTTGAAGGTTTTCTTCACCGAAAGGTCAAGCTGTTGTAGGATTGAAGTGCTCACTAAGTTATCATCGGCGTGTTTGGTTATTTAAACGCGCTAATCTCTGAAAATACCAGTTGGCCTGAAAAATCTTTCACTAGTAAGAAGCTAAATAATCCCCGAGTGTTATATACATTTTACTTTTTATTGTACTATTATATTATACTTTTTATCCCGAAAACGCGAGGACAGCTAGATGCTGATAAATGTAGGGATATTTTTAATTGCACCTCTGTTTAAAAATTACGCCAACTTAAGCCTCTCCTCTAATTTACTTATTGTATATCAGAAAAATTACCGTTGTACAATTAAACTACCTATTTATCAAAACATATTCTGTCATCCAGAACCGACTCGGGGTACTCCAAATACAGCAAATAGAACTGTGACAATATCGCGCGAGCCGAGCAAGCGAAGCGAGCGGTATCGTGGCAGCGGCCGGCGAGTGCTAGATGATCATTCAGTTCAAACAGTTTTGCATAAACCATAAAACTGATACTCAGTTTGATTTATTTAGTGTGCGTATTTAGTGTGCAATTCAGTATTTTTGGTTCTAGTTTTGATTTGCTGTATTGGAATACAGAGAATTAATAGTTAAGGCATTAAATACATGCCAATAAAAACTACATAAAGATCAAAACCTTCGCAAATCAAAAAGCCCTATGACTCCGCCAATCAATTCTGAAAGGCTTTCCCGCTATAATTTGAACTTATATACCTTTAAAAGGAAGCCTAAAAATAACATATCGTTACATTTGCCATGACTTTTGATATTTATTTTCGTGTAAATACGTTTCAGTGAGAAGTATTACTTTTCTTAATAACATTGCGTGGTCTTGACATGAAAGAGTTGTTTTGTTTATGAAATTGCTGATTATAGTGTTATAGCTTTTTTCTACAGCCAATGATATTATAAGTAAATAGAGGTAGATACGTTTCACAAATGGCAGACTAAGCGTCTATTCACACGTACTGCAACAACACCACAGCGTTGCGACAGTCAAGCTGTGGTTACGTGTGAATAGTGTCGTTACGACTTTTGCGGTTGCGTTGTGGTAGCTATAAAATGTTAAAATGTTCGTACCGCTAGTTCACGGTGTCGCTAGTGCTTGCGTTGTGGTTGCGAAATGGCTGCGGTGTAGTCGGTATCAAAGTCAAAGTCAAAGTCAAAGCCATTTATTCAATTTAGGCCCCAGAAGGGCACTTATGAAGGTCAAATTTACTGAAGTTACCACCGGTTCGGAACTCGGCCTTCAACTGAGAAGAATCCGGCAAGAAACTCAGCAAGGTTACATTTTTTATATATTTTTTGGACAATCTGACTATGTTTGGCTTTTTTTTTCCAAATAATTAAAAATAAAAAAGATATACCTAAGCATAGATACAGACGAAAAAAGAACAAGAAAATAAATAAAAAATAATAACCTTAAAAATACACATATCACACACGAGGTCGATAGTGACGGCACAGTGTGGTCCGTGTCAATTCAACTATTAATTTTCATACAAATTAGCACCCGTGGCCTCACGTGGTGTAGTTGTGATGTGGTTGCAGTTGTAGTGTGGTTGTGGTAATGTATGAATAGAGCCTAAGCTCAATTGAGCTAACCAGCACAGATTCGAACGTTCCACTTACGGAGCGCTTACAACCTATCTACACCTTTTACTTATCGATAGCTGTACCCCGAGGTTTCAGCCGCGTTCTCGATATAAAAAGTAATCTATATCCTTCTCCATATCATAGGCTATCTGCATGCCAAATTTCATCGTGATTGATTCAGCGGTTTAGGCGTGAAAGCGTAACAAACAAACAAACTCACATTCGCATTGATAATATTAATTTAGGATTGCATATAAGCGTGACTTTGGTCACAGTATCCATGGTCATACTCTTCCTTATTCTACTGAGATTTTCAATAGTGGCCAATTTTACCAACCGTTAGGTAACAAAAGACGGCACACTATACCTGGCAACCCCTTACGAGGTATCTGGGACCATCTGCGTTAGGTCACGCCGCCAGAGTATCCCCTGCTACTGATTAGAGTCAACATGGTCAGTGATGATGGGGCCGAAGGTGGTAAGAACAAGCCTCAAAGTGAACTGGATCTCATTCAAATGCAGCTGTCGGAACATGGTAGGTACTTGGCGACAGACAATTACGTATTTGAGCAACTAGGATATTTATCGAAAATTACCAAATGGGTTTCGCCCACGTTGATTCATTCGCGTTTTCAAAGGATCTTGTTTAATTAGAACGAAATCATCATCATCATCATCAGCCTATAATGTCTTACTGCTGAGCACAGGCCTCCTTTCACAAATGAAGGTGAAAGGGAATGGGCAATACTCCACCACGCGTGCCCACTGCGGATCGGTGGAGGTAGGCTAGTGGTCAACCTACTGTTGGAATTTTTCAAGCCGCCTAGGAGGCATCCAACTAGCTTAACGACTATCACAATTAAGTGATAACCAACGGCTTTACGTGCCTTCCGAAGCACGGAAACGAACGAAATGTATCTCATAATTATATTTATGGGATTCAAATCTAAGGGACTATTATAATTATATTTTATCGCAGCCAAATAACATTGCGGTGTTGTATTCTTGCGGTGAGTAAGGTCGCCAGGCTTTATGAGGAGGTGCTGTCACTATGCGGGGATCACCGAATTATCAAGGCTAATTCCTGTGTAAAAAAATATGTAAAGCCACACTTTTTACCACACTGTGACGTTATGTGGAATTTCGACACATCATATCATCGTAATTTTTTGTTTAATTTACAAAAGAAAAAATACGTGTAGTAGAGTAGTAAATAGTTTTTTCTGGAAACTAGGCTATTGACTGACCTTTGTCCGATTTACTGCAGGCTTAGCAACTCCTCCTTCTTCAAATCCCTTTTAGGTATGAAGAGATTGTCACCGGGTCAGCAAAGCTTGCATGATACCCTTAGTATTGCAAGCGATAGGCTACGTTAACCGCTTACCATCAAGCGGGCCACATTTTAGCTACCTTTTAGTATTAAAATAAATATGCAAAAATTTTCGGTTCATATTGGTTCCCAAACTAAATCCATAGTACATTTAGGAAATCAATAGAAATATGACCAAATAACATTGCGAAAATGGAATAAAAATCCCACGTAAGCCTCTAAATCGTTGTGAGCAGCATACACTAAATAAAAATATACTCTTTTCAGTGCAAAGCTGGGATATTAAACGACAATTCACACAATGCGTATATTGCAATATGGGCGGATTTAGAGTGGCTGAGGCTTGGATCGGGAATGATCTAGCTTGAGCCTTGGTCAGTTATGAGTTATTGCTTGGGGTTATTCCCTGTGATATAGTGATGACCCTGATTTTTGTACTCAAGTTATTTTATTTAATAACGTTAAACAAAGCGTGTGAAGTTAAGGGTTGGCAATGCGTGTGTTCTCTGCGATACTCCTGGCGTTCCAAGCGTAGGCTTAGGCTTAGGCTACGGTGAACGCTTACTATCAGATGAGCACTTCGCTGCCATAGTGGTATAAAACAAATGCATAGCAATTATTCGCTCAAAGAGCAGCTCGAATGGGGAAGTACCTCCACCCTACAGAATACCGCAGCCAAATAACTTTTATGTTGTGTAAAGTTGTGATCCTGCGCGTGAGGTAGGTCTCCAGAGCTCATAAGTGAGGGGGAAAGGTCGGTAACGCGTGAGCAATGTTTTCAGTGTTGCAAGCGTCTATATGACTACGGTAACCGCTTACCCCCAGGCGAGCTGTATGCTTGTTTACCGACTTAGTCGTATAAAAATAAAACTCTCCAACGAAACATTCGTTGAAGTCCAATTCATAAAAAAAATATTTTGTGACATTATCCAACTAAGCGATTTCTTAAAAAAAACAATCATAATATGAAACACTTTCAACTGCACAAAAGCTTGCATAAACTACTTCGAAAGTAAGAGCAAGTAGGTCAACGCAGTAGGTCAAAATGTGACGTTTTAACTGTTCTGTTCAAAAGCATGCGTGACCTATTTAGTTTACCTACGTACACATACCATTTAAGTTAGTAGTATATAACCAAATCCTGGGCTAGGAATTAACCTCATAAATAAACTCAATTTGCTCCTGTGAAACAACTCGAGTTACTAACAGTACTTGTTGATAAATTTACTGTCCCATCCCTATTTCGGGATATAGAAATGATGCTGACTGCTGAATAAAATTTTATTTATGCTATTTAGAAATTAAAGCTTATACCACATACAATGAATTTATTAAGGAATTTATTTACTGCGCTTCCATTAAAATATTTGTATAGCGAGGGATTTTTTATTTAATATTCCACAGTACATTAAGTCGGTTTTTACCATACTTTTTTGAGCTGATTTCGTGCTATTTTTTTTGAATTATTGAAGTGTTAAGAGAGCTTGGTATTTATTTAATACTAGTGTCCGTCACACGGCTTTACCTACGTTTTTCAGGAATTCACTGTTTCTTGGGATATTTTATTCATAGGTTCTATTTGCTAACTCCATTCAGCTTTTACATGATTGAGTAACATAATAATTAGTTGAATTACCAATTTTTAAGGTCGGAAGGTAGCATACGGTCACCTGATGGTAAGCGGTTACCATAGCCATATAGACGCCTGCAACACACTCGCGCGTTACCCACCCTTCCCCCCTCCCCAATGAGCTCTGGCGACCTTACTCACGCGCAGGAACACAACATAAAGTTATTTGGCTGCGGTATTTTGTACTTCTCTAGTCGAGCTGCTCTTTGAGCGAATAAACACTACGCTCTACCTCTCTGAAATAAGATTAGAGGAATTATAATAGCTTATCCGATGCGTGTGAAAAAAATTAGTTTCATACATTTTAGTGGCACATATGATAGACGACATTATTAGAAGGCGGCAAACTGCAGCTGAGATCAGCATACAGGGCTAGAAGTAGTGGCATTAGAGAGGTGCACATTAAGCTATGATAACCACGTTCATGCTCGTTATTTACGTTAACTCACAACTGATGAGCACTTTGCATATGTTATACAACTTGTTGGAACTTTGTTTTAGTTGTCGTATAGATGTACAAAGTCTGGATACACTACTTAATTTAAAAAAACACCGTATTAATCCATCAGTTTAATGTTAAGTTACAGGTAACATAAAAATAGAACGTAGCTGGAAATGTCTTCATAGTGATATGAATACCTTAGTAAATTTGTGATGAAATATTTTTTTCAGCACACTTGCTCGTAACCCTTTTTAGTATCTTAATACAGCTTATTACGCACTAGTGCTTTTTAGTTTACATTACCGCACAGTTTTATGATAAGTATAATCCCAATTATATTAAGTTTGTACCTCACTGCAAGTGATATGTGTGTAGATGAAGCATTCTTAATTTAAACGGGTCAAACAGTATGAAATGGGCATAGATCCCAAAAAAAAAAAACTTGCGCGCCATTTTTATTGTATTGTGTGGTTGATTATTATCAAAAAATCTACTTCAAAAAAAACCAAGTCTGCTGTTTTCCTCACAAGTGTGTTGAAAAACGTCGTATGAAACGCGTGTGCATTGATTATTCACTCTCGGCTCCCTTATCAATACCGCCTCGATAACCAACATTGCACACATGTATCATAATGTACTATTATTGAAATAGGCCAGTCAATGTTAGTGGGTTATATAAAATAACTGTAATGGGAAGTCATAATATAGCTGAATGTGGTAAGCAGACAAAGCCTAGAATGTACAAGTCCTTAAGAGCAGCTTCCAGTACACATTAGCAGGTTCTTATACTTTTTACCCGACTGACCTGGAAAGAGGATTATGTTTTGCAAGTGTATGAAAATAAAATATATGTCAATTTCTTTAGCACGCTCTGCAGCCTAAACGATTTTTAATAATTGATTGTTGAGAATCGAGAGTGTATCTATATTATTTTATATCTATGGTTAGCTTACACAAAGTTGTCTGCACTTAGGCTTCTTTGTGCAATTTCGTGTTCATAATGTACCGGCATGAATATTGTTATGTTTTGTTTGCTCTTATGTCGAACACATATTATTATTAAATGCTCACTTGTTATTTTTTCCTTCGTATCCGAAGTTTTTGTAGTAGAGTACTTTTATATTTTGGTACTTAAGTGTCGGGATATAGGGTCTATTTTCAAGAGAGGTAGAGTTTTTTAAGCGAGTTTTTTTAATTTGGGAAGTACTTCTGCGTAACAGAATACCGCAGCCAAATAAATTAATGATGTGTTCCTGCGCGTGAGGTCGCTAGGTGGTAGGGTTCGTTTCGCTATCCATCTGGCAGATTATAGGGTAGAGCTACCAAAGAGTGCGCACTACCAAAGAGTACGCAATGCTCCTAAATAAAGATTATGTGTTATTAATGCCAACCTCGTGGTACCAGTCAGTCATCAGTTGTCAAGACAAGGTGACGCATAACTTCGCTTCGCTGTAGTAATTTTTCACAATTTTATTGCAATATTTATATTTTTAACATGTTTGATGTTATCTATCTATCTATACATATAATAAAACTGTAGAACCGGCGTGTCTGTACATTGAATAAATTTACCAAAAACTGATCGGGGATGATTTGAGATGAGGAACTGAATACAAAAAAGTAAAAAAAAATTTTTTTGTCTGTCTGTCTGTTTGAACACGCTAATCTCAGAATCCACTGAATGGATTAACATGGAACTTCCACGAGCTGATTCGAATTTTTTTGGCGCTTCAACTAGGCTTTGTTTCATTAAAAACGCCTGACGGGAAGAAAAGATATCCTAATTTAATAATTTTGCAGGCCGTCTCACGGCTACACACAGATGTAAGTACTAAAATATTGATGACTAGATAGATGGCGTTGTCTTTTTCCTGAATCGCACTATGGTTTCGTTCTCACGATTTTATGACACGTTCAATGATTTCTAAATACGATTTTCTCCGTGTAAGGAAGGCACCAACAGCTTCTATCAAAATAAAAAAAATTAAGATGATTTCGGATGAGGAATATAAATTCATCAGAGACCTCCCATTTAGTCCACTGAAGAATAGCCAGTTTAGTTACATAGCAAAAGCTAAAAATAAAATCACAGCCGTATTGATAGATTTTTTAAAAAGGCCCACTTAGGTTACGAACCAGCGAAATAAAAAAAAATCTTATTGAAAATACTTTTCCTCCATGCAGCATGCTGAGGCGACTTCCCACTGTTCCCGTTACAAAAGGTGCCAACCGACTAAATAAACCGACTCAAAAAAAAGAGGAGGTTCTTTGATCGACGCGTATGTTTCTTTTTCTATGCGTGTATGTAGGCGTCTCTTTTCACCGCCAAAAGTAGTCCTTTCCACAAGGCTCCTGCTTTCCAAATTATATCCTTGCCTATGTGCGATTGGCTTGATCTCCTCGGCATGAATTTAATAGCCAAAATAAACTTGGACTGTTATCTTGAGTCGAAGGCATAAACAGCTGTTAGATAGCTGGGAACCTTTCTAAGATTAAGCGGTACTTCATGCCTGAACAGTTGCTACAACTTTATAAAGCTATACTAGCTAACTTTATATACTTTATAAAGTTTGGTCATACATGGAGTACTGCTGCCATCTCTGGGATGGATGCGCTGAGCACCAACTAGACGCCCTTGACTCAATAGACCGTCGAGCAAGGATACTCATTGGAGATGAGTCTTTATTAAGGCGAAACTCACGAGCCTCGACCATCGAAGAACGGTTGCTTGCCTATCGGTTTCTACAAGATATAATTGTTTTGAAGAGTGTGCGCAGGAATTATTCCACCATCCCCATTTTTACACCGAACCACTAGACGCTGGGAAAATTTTCAGACGTATGTTGTTGACATACCGAAAGTACGGACACAGTAATTTGTATATCCTCATGTATAATGCGGACAGCAAGGGAGTGGGACTTGCGTCCGACGTCTAGGGACTTTCAAGGTCAGAGTGAATAGGTTTCTTCTGGGTAAGTGTGCTCCATCTTAGGCTTCGTCATCGTCCTTTATGGATTGGTCAGTGGCAAAAAGCAACGTCATTTTATAATATTCACCGATTCCTCAAAAATGGCTTATAGGCGCTTCGCTCGCGTAGACTATAAGATTTTTACATTCGTGTAATCAACGCTAAAATGTTCGTGAAGATAAATTGTATAATGATCAGACGATACATTTAAAAAAAATATGATGTAATTCCTCGATAAACAAAATATAAAACAAACAGAACACAAATAAAAAGAACTGACCAACCGTTTAATCTACTATCAGTTGGTAGTGGATCAGCTCATGAATCGCTACCAGCTGGTAGCAAGCCTAAAGCGTTGCCGGCGCTGTATCGTGATGCTAATATACTGGCATGGTATTCGCCAGCTCTCTGGCCACGCGAAGCATTAGGTAATCAGGTGCTTCGAAAAATCGCGTTAAATACGATGATTTCCTGACCTCCTGAGCAAAATATGTAGCCTCCATCAATTCAGGTGAATGATTACATGTGCGCTGCTTTAGATTTTAAGCACAGTCAGCTTTACTGCGGCTATTTTGACAGTCTCTTAACGGTGTAACGGTGCGTGAGTATCGACACAAGTTACAGCCCTTTCCTCTAGGACATTAATGTTATTCCATCAGGCTTCTTACCGTCGGCGTCGTTCCGCATCAAGCCACTCGATTCACAAATAGCTGACATGTGGGCACTGGCAAGAGCCTTATGAATGATGTCATTAAGATCGGTCGGAGTGGCGTGCCTGCGCTTCTTACGCAATAGCATGTGGTGGCCAAGCTGATCAACAAAAGTACCATACTGGCATCGATGCGGCACATAAGTAAATATGTGTACCTAGATGCAGATAAGATACAATTTTTCTTGGCAAATATGCACACTGCCAGCCTGATAGTAGCCTATAGACGCTTGCACCACCCTGGGTATCAATCGTGCGTTGCCGACCCTCACTTCACTTTTTTTTATGCGATGAAGTCGGTATACAAGCACACGGTCCGCCTGATGGTAAGCGGTTACCGTAGCCATATGAACGCTTGCATCACGCGTTACCAACTTTTCCTCCTCCCCAACGAGCTTTGGTAGCCTCACTGATGCGCACGAACACAACATTAAGTTATTTAGCTGCAGTATTCTGTAAGATGGAGGTACTTTCCCATGCAGTCGAGCTTCTCTTTGAGCGAATAAACGGCACGCTCTACCTCTCTTACTTCCATTCACTCGCTCTTCATTTGCTGTAGCTTCATAATTCCAGAACACTTCCCTCGACATCATAAATAGCTAAGGGATCCTTGGCGTTAATATCTCTAACGACGTTCTGTTCCGTAGTCATCTAGAAGACAAAGTCAAACTGGTATCCAAAAAACACGGAGTGCTTAATAGAGCGAAGCATTACTTCTCATAGTGGCAAAGACTGCAACATTATAAGTCATAAGTCCGATCCCATATGGAGTGCTGCTGTCATCTGTGGGCAGGAGCACCTTGATACCAGCTTGGGCCTCTAGACTCAGTTCAGCGACGTGCCATTAGAATTCTCGACGATCCCGAGCTCATAAGTGGTTTAAAGCCTCTTAGCCTGAGGAGAAACATTGTTTCCTTATGGAGCTCTGGCAACACTTCTCACCACAGGAATACAACAACACAATGTAATCTTATTTGGCTGCAATCTCCTGAAGGTACAGGTACTCCGTCACTTGGACTGCTCCAAATTTTGAACGAGGGAACCCGATATGCCCAACCTCTCTTGAAAAAGAAAGATTGCAGCCAAATAGGTACCCGATTCAAGGAAAATTTTGGGGAATCCTATAGCCTAGCCTATATAAATCCACTTTTCCGGGATAAAAAAGTAGCCCGTAAATACTCGGGGAAAATGTAACACCTATTAGTGAACGAATACCATAACACGGGGGTACTTTGTACTCATCTGGCTAGCTACCACCCTGAAGTTGAAACTCTGTCGCCAAGCACCTGTCGGTGTGTTCCGACAGCTGCATTTGAGAGCCATTTCCTTCTAGACTTTGTGTGCTTACCACCTTCGGCCACATCATCACTTACCATGGTGAGATTGTGGTCAAACACAGGCCCACACTCAGTAAAAAAAAATGATATCTTGCCGCGTCCTCATCCCCTAAATACCCTCATACGGTCGGTAGCGTCCACCGAAGTCCACAAGAATATACGAGTATTTTGACAACAACAACAACAATCTTCACGAACAATATAGCGTTGATAACACGAATGTAAAGATCTTATAGTCTACGCGAGCGAAGCCGCGGGCAAAAAGCTAGTTTATCAATAATTTTGAAGGTGAATTGTAAGATAAATACGAATATTCATAAAATGTGTAAGTCCAATTTTTAATATCAATCAGAGATAATGCAGTCATATTCCGTTCCGTTAATGATCACAGATCTAAATACGGTATTGGTATGAGTACGCACCCAGAGAGTGCGCAGCTCTTTGTATGTCTAATTTAGAAATGCGTACTCTTAGCTTGTATGAAGAGTTTAAGGTGCGTACTTTTTGCACGAGAGCATGCCAAGAGTAAGCATTCCACTGGTCATAAATTAAGGACGTTTTAATAAATATTTGATTAAATTACTTATTTTAAGAATTAATTAAATTCCTAATGAACCAAAGCACGTTAAAAATATTTTTTTAGCATGTAAAACATAAACCTGATTTTATTAAAAATTTAAGTTTCGAATGTGCGCACTCTTTGGTAGTTCTATCCTACAAGCCTTAAGTTGGGCTTTTTTGATTACCAAATTCGAGCTTATTCTAACTTTCCACAGAAGATGTGGTCAAACACAGGCCTAATATAATTAACAAAATAACAATGATTACATGCCTCCTAAATAAACTCATTATTATTTTGTATACATCCTTGTGTACAAAGAGATTTTAACCCATATATGCATCAAGTTTTGACATTTAGCAACATAATTTTACGTGAGTTAGTTTGAATATGAATGTCTTTGCATGTATTCAAGACGTGTATTCCAAACTTCACGCTATGTTGATATCATAAATAGTACCTAATATACTGCTATACTGCTATTATATTTATTTTGTGACAGTATTTAGTTAGAAATCCGTGGTTTTCACTAGGCCGTTTCACTACTACAAGAACTATTGAATAACAAAAAAGTTATGAACAGTGAATACATTTTTCACCTTACTCCCATGTGACGGTAGCGAAACGGCCAAGCCACATATTTTGACTAAGGTGTAGAGTCTGTGAAGTTAGGGCTTATAGAGTACGTCCATGTAGAGTTATAAGCTTGGCTCTACATGAGATCTGATAACTTTTTGACAGTACGAGCCATATGTCTTGGCGGCAACATTTTACATAAAAATGTTTTTGGTGGGATTATAATTACTTGAAATAAATTAAAAAAGACAAAAGAAATAAACGACCCTAATAATTAATCTTGATTAGTAAAATGTTTAACAATGGCCCCAATTATGAAGCTGATTTTTGATAATTATGGACGAACGAAGACATTAAAATAAATATTCACCCGAAAATTGCGCAGACTCAGAAGTCACTTGAAATGAAGCGGCAAAACAAATTGTGAAATAGCAGAAAGCGCTGGAAAATTATAACATTGATATTAAGCGACTGGAATGGTCAATGTGTATTTTATAAATTTGCACTTTTTTATCCAAGAATCTTTATTAAAATTTTAAGATAAGCGGTTACCGTAGTCATATAGACGCTTGCACATACGAGGCATCAATCACGCGTTACTGACTATTCCGCCTCCCCGATGAGCTGTGGTAATCTTACTCACTCGCAAAAACATAACAAAAAGTTATTTGGCTGCGATATTCATTAAGGTGGAGGTA
This sequence comes from Polyploca ridens, assembly GCA_951394255.1. Taxonomy (NCBI): domain Eukaryota; kingdom Metazoa; phylum Arthropoda; class Insecta; order Lepidoptera; family Drepanidae; genus Polyploca; species Polyploca ridens. Next base: position 13,210,317 of record OX596257.1, read on the forward strand.
CTTTCCCAGTCAATGTGCTCTTTGAGCAAATAAACGCAATGCTCTACCTTTCTTGAATCTCATGTAAAGTCCTAGAAACGGGTTTGAACTATTTCAACAATCTTAACTTTATTGGTGGTATATTATGGGTATTATAGACTTAATTCTTCGAATAGTATAACTATTAATTATTTATTCGCTTCCCGACGAGATTTAAAACCAGTGTTTTACATGTCTATGTCTTATCGCGTTATATTGAAACGTTAACAAACATTCAATGATTGAATCGGATTGTCAGTTTATTCTGTATTCGATGTACGGCAATGTTAAATAGAGGCTCCTACATTTCTTTAGTATGGAGTTATAAGCCGTTTAATTAAACTAGTACTTCCAACAACAACTACAATACAATACAATACAAAATTCTTTATTATTTACACAAAAAACACACGATATAAAAATAACAAAACAAAAATAAAGTATAAACAATTCAGGCGGCCTTATCGCTGAAGCAACAACTAAATCGTCTAAATCAACTAGATCGTCAGTCAGAAATTCTTTATTCAGTTTTTCAATTCAATGCCCATTCTAGTACAAAATTAGGTCTTCAAACCACTTCGTAGAGTCAGGTAATTAGGCAGCGTTAATTTGACGCTTTATTTATTTACCTTGACCGTCAAGGACCTAACCTTTTTTTTTTTAATTTTACCATAACAGTAATAGTTATTATAGATAGGCTTACTTTGCCGGATCTAAACACTGTTAAGTTATGATATCATATGAAATTCAGCACACACAGATTTTGATAAAAATGGTAGTACTTTTTTTGATGTGAAGTTTTTTGATAAATCGGTTATATAGGGTAATTAGTAAACGATACTTAGACACATGATTGTACTCATGATAATAAACAACTTTCTCAAACAAACATATAGGGATAAATAACTAAATTGCACAAAAGCTGATGGTGTATTCTTATTCTAGTTAGGTACTCAATATTATGTGCTCATGTGCTAAGTAAATTAAAAAAAAAATGTTTCTTTGGGGAAGTTGTTTGTTATCATAAGTACAATCATGTGTCTAAGTATCGTCACAGTATTACTATAGGTACAGTAGTACCCAACTAATATGGCTTACCAATGTACCTGCGCAGAAGATACATTTTCAAAGCGCTGGAAACGCTATTGGTGGGCTGCTGCCGCCATGTTAGCGCGCGCCGTGCGGTGGGGCGTGACTTGCGAGTGAGAAGGAACTAACAGCTGCAGTGTATTATGAATCTTATAGTAGTGGTCTAAGGTCGATTGCAAGTTTTAAGCATTCTTTCGTTAATCTTCGGGGCCATACTTTCTTTTATGTGCGAACGAAGATTCACGACGCGCCATATCAGTTGGGTAGGACTATAATGGTAAAACTGTGGTATCGTTTACTAACTACCAGTCACCCTATATACAATTAATTAGGGTAGTGGTCAGCCAGGTCGTACTACTAAATTCCGCCATCCTATGGTATCCTTTGAAGTTTTTCTTCAACAAAAGCTCAAGCTGGGATGTGAACCAGAAATGTTCATAACAGCATAAAAATATTATATATTTCAAAATTGTTTTTAATATTATAATAGAAAATCAAATATCTTATTAAAATACTTGTATTTACGTTATTTTATCAAAGTTATAAAGGTTTTCTATTTTCAATGTGTATAACTTTAATTTCTTGATTTCCTTTTGAAGCACGGTTCAATTTATTGTTGGGGATATTTTAATCTTCACGAACTTTGTTAAGGTTGAAGTTGATTTTGTTACGAATCAAATATCATTTTGATAGAAGATACATTTTTATTTTACTTTGCGAATTCTTTCAAATATCATCATCCCGTGGTTTGACACGTTTTCCATTTTATTAACACGCTTTTATTAACTTCACGTGTATGTAACTAACTATAGTAAAGCCAACGAATCGAGATAAAATACGTAAACAACCTAACCTTTAGGCGCCGATCCCACAGAGAAGAGTTCTAGAGTTCTTCGTTCCGAGTTCTGCATTCCGCGTTGACTGTAAGCAATGTGGGGCCTTTGAAAGTAAAAAAAGTGTATGATGTGCGATCAGTAGCGAATATTGCAGAACTCTAGACGGCTTGCTGTATGCACAATAGTCAACACGGAATGCAAAACTCGGAACTCGGAACTCTAGAACTATCTCTGTGGGATCGCCGTAACGTCTTATTGAGTTACAACGATAACGAGCGATTATTATCGATCTCACCCATACAATAATGACGTCAGTTGGTTGACGATGATATTTGTTTACATTATTTATCTCGTCTCACAGAACATATTTTAAGTATGTAAGAAAATCTAGGAAGTCGATTTTAGCCTACATCTAGACTCTAAATCTCCATAAATGATTGAACCTATATTCTCTGCCTATCCCGTAAGCGTCATCTTGACGAATTTTTGTAATTAAGTCTTATATTTTAATGAAAAAGTGTGAGGCGCTTATTATGTTGTTATTAACGATATTTCTTATTATATTAATTTTTATATATAAAATTCTACTGCACGTGTGTATGTCACTGAACTCCTCCTAAACGGCTGGATCGATTTGAATGATTTTTTTTTATGCGTTTGGGTGGCGCCCTGGATGGTTTAGATTCACAAATCAGCCTGGCACTGCAGTCGATAATATAACCTAGATACCGACTTTAACCTATATACCGATTAACTCCCTGGATGGTTTAGCAGGGTAGGGTAGGGTAGGGTTGCGTAGCGTAGCACCGCGCGAACGAAGTTGCGCCGGGCAGCTAGTATGAATGTAAATGCTTATAAATTCTGTTGGGTTATTTCTGACAAGCACAGGCATTTACCCAGTAATCAAAAGTATTGCCAACTCTCCGATCAACACCCCAATTCAGAGGATACATGGATGTCTTCCATCGCGGGTAGAGATCTATGCATCCCCTGATTTGGGCTTAATTTTTAGTCCAAAATTTTACAAGTGATTCTTCACTCAGTATATGTTATATATGTTGCAGTAAGATGGTTGGCGTCGTGACATAGTTTCAGTATTATGTAACGTGAATTCAATTAGTTAATAGGACAGCTTATATAAAAAGGTTCTATCTAACACATTTCTTTTGATGTTGCCCTTTCAAATAAGATTACATTTATAATACATCATTTGATCAAATGAATAGAATCAATCAATATAATACCATAAGGCTTTGAGGGAATTCATCACATCACAAAACTGCTGAAGCTTCATGAGATTGAGGAAAATTGGAAATTAATTTTGTTAATCGACAGTTTTATTTACGTTTGATAGATAATATAGAAAAGTTTTAGTTTAATAGAACCTTATTTCACGAACTTTAAATTTTTGCCATAATACCCCGGATAAAAAAATGAGTTTAATACACTCGCAGGGGCAGCTGCAACCGATGCGAAAAATTCTATATTAAAAATACGCATCGAATTGACCAAATTATCTTTTTATGCCTTTAGCGGCCCAGACCATATGGGACCGTAGAGGCTTGCAGCTCGCCGTTTTGCTCGCACGTCATCAAAATTGATCGAGGTCTCCGGAGACCAGCGGCCGGGGAGCTTTTCTGTCAATGCATCAGCTTGACTATCCAAAGAGGAAACGCTGCCTGCCTGCTGGGAACCTTGCCGTTAATCAGTAGCAGTGGTAGATACGAAAAAATTTAAACTGTAGTTGTGTACATATTTGTTGTAAATAAAGCATCAGTCATTTATTTAGTAGCTATTATTTTATTTAGTATTAATTATTTTATTTAGTAGTAATTATTTAGTAAAAAAAAAACTCTGGATACATCTTTATCCCTGGTCACACTTGCGTTAACCTAGGTTGTCTTCATTAGCTGAGAGTTAGTTGGTTACTTGGGGTTAAATTGTATCATTATGAATCATAATGATATATCTTAATGAGCAACTAAGACTTGATGGCGCAAGATTGCCTTGGCTTAGCTCTCTAGCGGAATATACCGATACTAAATAATTTTCATTTTAGTATATTTTATACTAAATTTTTTTCACTGTGACGTAAAAAAAGTAAGCTCACATTATTTTCGAATCTGAAAAATAAGAATACTGTTAAAACAAAATCTTTTATATTTTTAATAATACAATAGGTATTATTAAAAATGTAAAAGATTTTGTTTGTTTGTCTTTTACATTTTTAATAATACAATAGGTATTATTAAAAATGTAAAAGATTGACTTTTCTGAGTAATGGATTAAAAAACAAATTTTCTTAAAATTTTCGAATTCCGTCAAGGTTATTTTGAAGTTTGTAATCGTCATAATAAAATTTGAAGATAACAGATCAATTAGAACTTAATTCATTAACTGTAATAGCTGTTGGACTTGTAACAATTATTTTTAATAAAGGACCATTAAAGGAATGAGGCATACTTTAAATATAAGTGGATCTTAATTAATGCTATGTTTTATATGAAATCTTATATTTTTTTAATTTTATAAATTGTACATAAATTTATATTATAGTTTATTTTTTTATTTCATTTATTTATTAACTTAAGAGACAAATAAAAGGAAATGTTAATTACGAGAATGAAACCTTTGGTACAATTCATAAGGTACTTTTTCTAATTCACAAAAGCGCTATGAATATTAAAAAAAAACAATTGCAACAGTTCACTAGTACTCTCATATGAATATAAGTCATGTGTGGTAGTGTAATACTTCTAAACCTATAAAAAGTACGGTAACTAACTGACTTATAGACAAAGCACAGTTTAATCGGTGAACCTAGAGATATTGCCATTTGGGCAAATATTCTTAGATGTTTTTTTATACGATGAAATCGGTAATCAAGCGTACAGCCCACCTGATGGTAAGCGGTTACTGTAGCCATATGGACGCGTGTAATAAGAGGCATCACTCACGCGTTACCCTTTTTCCTCTCCCCGATGAGCTCTGGCGACCTTATTCACGCGCACTAAGAAAAGGCTTTTAAAATTCAACCCCTAAAGCGGTCTAAATTGGGGATCACCGTTGAAAGGGCGGGGTGGAGTTACTAAAATTAAGCCAAAGTCACATAATAGGTATAAAGTATAGAAAAATCATTAGGAGTCCTAACTGTTATACTGGGTGTAACGGAAAGGGTATATACATCCGAAGGGGGTGAATACTACATCAGGTACAGACTCTCTATAAAAAGTTTCAGCTCAAAATAAATTACTCAAAAATTCAAACCAATTTTTTGCATCCAAAATTATTGAATTAAAATCATAACCAACATGTCACCGGTCAATGAGGGTCATTATCATTTTGCGTCCCTTGCTAATATTAATATGAAATGTTCTCTTCTGCGATCTGTGCATATAGTGCCAAAAAAGTGAATTACTGTAATGTATATACACTTTCCGTTACACCCTGTATAAGCGCGCGTAGCCAACTGCTTTGCGTAGAACGTCTACGATGACTGTCTACATCAAGCTACGATATGCTACGAACGGCTACTCTTGATTGAAGGTGCTTATCAGCTAGATATAGGTTGTTGAAATTATGCATGTAGAGTTATAAGCTTGGCTCTACATGAGATCTGATAACTTTTTGACAGGACGAGCTATATGTCTTGGCGGCAACATTTTACATAAAAATGTTTTTGTTGGGATTTCACTTCTTTTTGTAAGTTGCTTATGATTTTTTTTTTGTTTGAAATTTCCAAGTTTTATAATTTTTTTGTTGTTTGTGTACTAATACAAGCTTACATACCAAATTTCAGCTTTCTAGGACTTCAGGAAGTACCCTATGAGTTTTGATGATCATCAGTGAGTCAGTGACGAAATAGGGGTTTTTTAGATATCAATAAAATCTAAAGTATAAGAGCTATGTTATTGAAACTTAATATGTTTAATAAGTTTACTATTGACATCATGTAATAAAATCATAATAAAAAAATATAAAACTTTCTTCTTTCTCAAGGTAACTCAAAAATATATCTCAGTAGCAAATCGCAGTCAATGGAGTAGAAAACGTTCAGATTCATCGCAATACAGAGATGGAAGAGGACATTGTGCTGAATTCCGAGGATTCCGTATACAAGATTTTGCATTTATGTGGATTTGCTTACAAGTAAGTCTTTTATACAAATTCACATTCGTTGTTGGAATGCTAATAAAACCACCGACGTATACTGCCATATTTCTTTTATCGTCTTATTTTTCTTATTAATCGACTTCAAAAAATGGGAGATTATCAATTCGACACGTGTATGTATGTAACATTATTGGAAATGCAATATATTCACATATGATAATCTATTAAGGCTTCCAAACAAATATACAAAATTTCATAGGTGTTTGTATGTATGTATGTTTGTCCACGCATATCTCCGAAGATATTAATCGGATTGTAACCATTATTTTTTAATTGGTTTACATTTACTTCAACTTAGGGAACAGTGCAAGTTTCATAGAAATCGGTTCAGTAGTTTTCAGGATATGGACAAATATGTGTGACGGCCTGGCATATTAATACGAGCTACGGGTGTGGTGTCAAAGGAAAAACATCTCAAAACCTTGGTCAAATTCTAGCGAATTTAAGAAAAACTTAAAATGACGAAAAACTTTTTAGTGTATTTTGAAATCGATTTAATTTTTTTAAATTACTTTTTTATTGATTTATGCCTTGCTCTTCATGGCTAGTTACGCCGTTTACGCAAGCTCTCAATAGCACTGCTGGCTGTTTCATTTTATTGTTTTAATTGGAACGATTTTATAATTCAAATTTTTTCTTTATGATATTCTTTTGTTTTTTTTTCTCTCGTTCGCTTCGTTCTTGAGCCTGTCCCGCTATAAAATTATCCCGCGTCTTTTAATATAAATATCTTTAAATTCATTACAAATACATCGCCAAACAACATTTCACATCATTACACTACATATTAACAACGGTGTAAGTGCAGTGCAAACATCTCCGCATCATGGGTAAGTGGTAAAGCTATAAGTCCTCAATTTATCCTTCGATTCCCGCGAGATCAGCGCAAATAAATAGCCACAGGGTGAATCCTGTGCCTGGCGTGATTAATGGCATTTATAATTACTTACCAAACAAATAATTGTATTATATGCATCATAATAGCTGAAACATAATGTTGTAGTACCTACTTACGAATAAATAAATCATTTCTTGTTTTCCACTTTTATGAGTACTCCATAAACGTACTTTGAGTTGCTTCATAAAAGTTGAGATAATATTTTATCATTGACAATAAGATTATTGTCATATTCTGCACGTGCACGAGCATATTTATTTTCTAATAAAAGCTACTAAATTATACACCGTGACATTTTATTCGTCTTGGAAACGCAGCCCACATAATGTAACCAATGAATAAATACTAATAATTAAGAAAAAAAATTTTTTTGATCATTTGTTTTTTTTTTTAAATGTATTAGTATCACGACAAATCGAGTTAATAAATTAAAGTTTACGTATAAAATTGTAGAAAATACCAACCCAGAGCACGACTACCAGAGCTAGACTGCGCTCGTAACGGGGTGTTTAAAACTACGTCATGCGTCATAATGAATAATATTTGCATTTTTTATTGATACAAATATCCAAAAAACATTTTTTTTTTCAATAATTAGGACCTATTCATTGGGTACATTATGTGGACTGTGTTTCTAAGATGAATAAAAAGTCATGGTGTATAGCAATGTTTAAAATACGGTCTAGATACCAGGCTGACCAGAGGGGTTTCGGTTAGCTTTTGGCATTTTGTCGTTTTACAACGTGTTAATACTTTTTATAGACATTCTATAAAACGTTTCAGCTCTGAATAAATTACTCAAAAATTCATACCAATGTTTATTGATTTAAAATCATAGCGACGTATCACCGCGACGTTCATGTCACTTGCTAATATTATTAGTAACTAGCTGTCTCGCGCGGTTTCACCCGCGTTTCCGTGATAAAAAGTAGCCTATGTCACCCGGGGATTGTGTAGCTTCCCAACAGTGAAAGAATTTTTCAAATCGGTTCAGTAGATTCTGAGCCTATTCAATGCAAACAAACAAACAAACAATCAAATCTTTCCTCTTTATAATATTAGTTAGATAAGCGCATAGATCACGTAAGAGAAAATCTTACTCATATATAATCTGTGCGCCTAGTACCAAAAAAGTCGTTTCCTTTTATGGATAAACCTTTTCCGTTACACGAGGTACCAATGTTATAATGTACCGAAAAACTACATGTCTATAATGCACTACTCTCCATTGGAACGTAATTAATCTCCATAACTTGGTGAGGCTTAAAGACTCAAAATCTTGTTGTTGTTTGGTTTTCGACGAATTTTCCATACAAAGGTTGTAAAATGTCCCTTTGAGGTGTTCCCACTGGAGTATAGAAAAGGGTTCCAAAAATGTTGTGAGAGGGTTTCTCGACGGTCAGCGTTATAATCACGGTAACTTTGGTGTTTCTAGCTAGTTTTTCTAGCCGTATGCTTGAATGACATCATTTCCCAAACATGAGGTTCTTTAAGAAAGGTGTTTTTTTATACTACGAAGTTGGTACATAAGCATACGGTCCGCCTGATGGTAAGTTGTTACCGTAGCGATACAGACGCTTGCATCGTACAGTTACCAACCTTTTCCCTCTCCTAAATGAGCTCTGGCGACCTTACTCACGCGCAGGAACACAACATAAAATTATTTGGTTGCGGTATTCTGTAAGGGACGTACTTCCCCAGTCGAGCTGCTTGAATAAACGCTATGCATGAGATTTTTGCAGGGTCGGCAACGCGCAAGTAATACCCCTGGTGTTGCAAGCGTCAATAGGTTACGGTGACCGCTTATCATCAGGTGGGCCGTATGCTTGTTTGCTACTTTAGTAGTATAAAAAAAATATGGAAATGGAGAAATGAACTGACTGACATATTAACGCAGGGTCATGAACTGGATTTTTTGCACACAGGTACATATACTGGGTATAACGAAAAGGGTATACCCATTCGAAACAAATGAAGATTCTATTAGGTAACTCTCTATAAAAAGTTTTAGCGCACAATAAATTACTTACTAAAAAATTCATACCTAAGGCTTGCTTCCAAGTTTATTGAATTCAAATCATAACCAACATGTCACCGCTCAATGAGGAACATTATCATTTTGCATCACTGTATAAAATTTTCTCTTTCGCAATCTGTGCGCCTAGTACCTACCAAAAAATGGATTAGAAGCCCTTTCCGTTAAAATTTGTATAATTAGGCATCCACTAAAGATGGGATTTGACGTGCATGAAACCACAGCGGAAAGCTCATCATCATCAGCCTATAAGGTCCCACTGCTGAAAACAAATTAGGGTGAAAAGGAATTGGCAGATACTCCACCACGCGTACCCACTGCGGATCAGAGGTAGGCTAGTGGTCAACCTACTGTTGGAGTTTTCAAGCCGCCTAGTAGGTAGGCCTCCAACTAGCGACTAAGTGATAACCGGGACCAATGGCTTTACGTGCCTTCCGAAGCACGGAACCGCTCGATTTGATACCACTAGGCGGTCACCCATCCAGGTACCGACCACGACGGTGTTAATTTAACTTTGCCGATCGATTAAGAATGGCCAATCAAGCTACACCAGGAGCACTTCCTAACACATACATAACATGTATATGTTTCAAAATGTTTTTCAACATAGTAAGCACCGAGTTTGAACTGATCGATTCTATTCTAATCCAGCAATTGATTAGGCTTATATGGATCAGTTACATGTAATTGCTAATGACCTAAATCTAGGACACTTGGTGCGATCTGCACTGCGGCCCTACGCAAAATTGACTAAATATGAATCGTGTTAATAATTTCTGGTCAGTTACTATGTATTTTTGGTATACTAGCTATGCCCGCGGTTTCACCCGCGTTCCCAGTATAAAAAGTAGCCTATGTCCTTCTCCATACCATAGGCTATCTGCAAATTTCATGTTGATCCGTTGAGTAGTTGAGGCGTGAAGGCGTAACAAACAAACTTACTTTCACATTTATAATATTAAAAAGTTAGGATATTTTCGCTACGATAAAAAGACTAACGAAGCATGGAACAGATATGTCACAATCCTTATGAACACTTTGCGAGAGAGAAAGAGAAGCATACACAATTTTGACATGAGTCTACAATAAAATCGAGTAAGAGGCCATAGCAGCCTGAGTACTTTGGTGTATTGCGATATGATTACGAAAGTGCAAATAAAACTAGAAAAGTGTATGTTATAGAGATTGCGACTTGTTCCGTCAGCAATTGTGACGTGTATAGAAAGAAATTACCCACAATATACCAAAATATTATCATTAATCGGCTCCAAAATCAGCTTCTACAGGATACATACTTATATCTAAAATTATTAGTATGTAACACACAACACTTGTTTTTATTTTTAACCGACTAAAATACGGAGGAGGTTTACATGTCGACGAGTATATTTTTTTTAATGTATTATCACGCATAACTTTTTACAGAGTAGTCCGATTTTGATAATTCTTTTTTTATTGGATAGGGTATACCTCGAAGTTAGTCCCATATAATTTGAATATAAAGAACCTACCCTAAGGGTGGGAAAATAGGGGCGATTTATTGTTCACTCACAGATTTTAATGTTGAGTTGTGTATTAGGTACATCAAAAGATATCAAAAATTAAGCATGTAATAATTAGTAGATTATAGCCACAAAAAACTATAAAACAAAACTTTTTAACAAAAAAAAATTACCACCGAAAAAACTGAAAAGTAAAAAATATTTTTGAATATAGTAACTTGAATTTTATAAGGTTTTGCAGTCGTGACAAAAAAAAAATTCACAAATAAAAATACATACCTACGTACGTTATTGGTTTGTCCCCGACTGCAATACCTTATAAAATTCAAGTAACTATATTCAAAATTATTTTTTACTTTTCAGTTTTTTCGGTGGTTAATTTTTTTGTTAAAAAGTTTTTATTACCATACAAATCCTTATTTTTGTCACGTTTTAATCTGTTTCTGTGTCATACAAAATCTTTGGGCATATTACAGAGCTCAGTAGTATTAATTTATTCATGATGCACAATTAAGTTATATGCGATGGGCTATCTGTATAGTGTGTACAATAAACTTTCCTCAAAAGTAATAATAAGAAATTGTAATGACTTCTTAAAAATCCTTAAAAATTCTAATAAGTACATAAGCAACTTGAACTCAACAAAATCTTTATTAATTTTTTCAAACCTATAGAAAATTCATATTTGCTATTAAATTCAAAATTTCTCGTATCTTTCGCACATTGCAGACTATACAGAAATAACAAGCATAGTCGAAAAATTATAAAATTTTGTCAACATTTCAGTTCCCAATTATGCCTTATCATGTATGCCTCATCAGAATATTTTGCAAAACTTTTCAAAAAACGAATATCGATAAAAATAAAGAAATAAAATGCGTGTAATGAAAAATACGATCAAAGTTTCCACGCCAAAGATTCTCTGTATAAATCTGGAGGCGCCCTTAAATTGTCGAGATAAGTCGCCGAAGTTCCCTTAGCCCCCTTGCTTTATGGTATTATCGTGGTCCCGATCTGTTAGGTCATGGGGCTTTTGGAACAACCATGTTTTTTATTTGGTTAAAGTTAACAGGCGAAAAAACAAAGTAATTTTGGAAACAACATTTAAACGAGAGTTATGAAAATAGGATACAGCATTTTAGACACGTAATATAGACATAAAATTAAGCTGAAGTCAGTATTCAAGACAAAATTATGTTTATATCTCTATATTACAAAAAAAATATTATCGACTTCAAAATACACTAAAAAGTATGAAATAACTCTAATCTGACACTGTCTTGAATTCAGCGAAATATTTTCATTGGATTACCTACGTCATGCTCTTTCGATGACTTCAAATCCGTGTCAGATTAATTAACTCTGTGATACCAGTTTTATTAGGCACACTTTTAAAATAGTCTGATTGTCCACTGCGTAATCCTGGGTTAAAATTTAAACCATTTAACGTGAAGTAACATAACCCTAAGCTACGCCATTTTACCCCGGTTTTGGGCTTTTAAAAGTCGTTAATGTGGGGGCGCTGTGTATATTTGCTTAATGTCAAAACATTTTTCATAATTCATTATTGTTGCCAAAAATGAATGTATATTTAACCGAATATTTGATATTAATTGACCTTATAGCGTTTTATCGAGTCATTATTCACAAGATTTGTTGAATAAACTCATGTTTGTGAATAGTGACATCTATTCAATTTACACAGAACTAACCTGAAGATAACTTTGCTACTGCTTTAATTTAAGTTACAAACATAATATCCCAAAATTATAGTAGAGTAGATAGTAGTATAAAAGTAACATAACACGGTCGTAGGACCATCTTACGGCTAGGAGCAAAATGTCACGGTGGCTTTTTGTAACCGTGACCGTATCATTTTCCCGCAGGCTTTCTGTGGTGACGGTCGATGATAATTCATAGACAAAAAGTATATTGTACGTAAGAAAAACACGTTGTAAAAAAATATAAATGGTGTTCTTCAGCTCCTCAATTCGAAAGAAAAACAATCAATATTCTTCAAACGATATTTAATTGGACTTATTAATATAAGATACAAATAAATTACCATATTTTAAATGGATCAGTTAAATAACTTTCACAGACATTCTTCTTTTTAAATTCTTCTAACAATTTTGGTTCGAGCAGTTTATTTACGATATTAGATACTCTGCAATCTTGTGGAGCTAGAGCATGATCTGATTCAATGTCAAATACTTGAACAGGTTGTTTGGTGTAATTAGACAGGTTGTAATCATCTGCAAGTTTCTCCGCTTCAGGGTGAGGGATACCTTTAATGAGTACCAGCTGTGACTCTAACTTGAAATCTGGTTCGTATTCTCGAGCCATCTGAATTCTCCTATAAGTAGTTTGTAGGATATACCTCTTATATTCATTAGAATAATTCACCAGTTTCCTAAGTCTAATGACGCAAGCTTCAACTTTGTCTGTCCAATTTTCTTTCTTCATCAGATCCTCTGTAAGTTCTTCGCTATCTCTGCCAGTCATAAGATGGTACATGTGTTTCATAATAGCGTCTTGAAGTTGTGTATCAGTCAAATTACCTACATATGCGTTCAATTGCACTCGTAATGCATCTGGGCTGCTGTCCAAACAGTACACAATTCCAATGTGACCTGAAATTTGGGAGAGATTTTCAGTATATAAAAAAATGCGTCTACCTTCCAACTAGAAATTAATTGAAGTATTTAGTATTGTTTTCACTTCTTCTATTTCATAATTTTTATTTGTATTATTCATGTAATGCACTTATTATATTGTATTATGCGTGATTTTAAGCGATATCGATACTCTAAATTAAATTACCTTCTTTTTCAAATAGCAATGCCAATTCTAAAGCGACGTTAACTCCAAATGAATATCCCAACAGATAAAACTTTGATTTAAGCTCGAACCTCTTCTTTATGAACTGAAATGAATGGAAATTAATTATAAACAATGAAACTTTCGATTCAAGAGTTTTTCCAGTTGTTAATATTTACAAAAGTGAAAACAATCCGACCTTACAGAGGAAAATATCAGTCCGATACGAAGAGTAAATTATTGGAGACTCAAACTCTCCATTGTTTGGGAACTTTCAAATGACAGCATCCATATAGTAAACTAGTTATAACTTCCATTTCCAGCAAAGAAATATTGAAAAAATATAAATTTGAGTGATTTACTTAATTTATAAATTAACATCCTGTAGTTTAAATTAATTAAGAAGGTGCAATAAAATAATATGATGGTATATCTAACCAAAAATTTTTGCAGTGCAAACGAGATTCCCAGTTCCTTGAGAAATATCAATTGGATTAATTCAATCTTCGATAATATAAGGAACCGACAACTGTTCCCGAACGATAGGAGCTTGCATGCAAGCATAAATGGATTCCAATAGCGGGTCACAATTTTTTACACTTATTGCAATGGGTACAGAACATTGCGCGTAATTTATATAATCTTGTTGATCTTGACTTTAGATTTTAGATTCTAAAGCATTTATTTTATTACAAGAGTTTATCCAATACCTATGGATTTAAATAATGATTGTTTATATAATAAAAGTTCATCTAGTTCCTAATCTGCTGAATTTAGTTTACTTCTATGGGTTACCCTCATTATTTAAAATTAACTAAATTAGGCAGAATTTTGAAGTTTGTAGTAAAGTGAAATCACCTTCAAAATATTTGCTGCCATTTGCTGGATACTGTCTGTCATATCCGGTCCGAGTTGGAAAGTCATAGCTTCAACCTTTAGCCTTTCACAGATTGGAACAAATATTTGACTGTGTCCTTCAAAACCTGGGATCAACATCAGATAAACTGCTTTTGGATCCAATTCTTCTTCATTCTGAACAGACAAATATATACAAAAAAAAAGTGATATTAGGACAGTACGTAAATTTTTAAGAGGACAGTAGCTCTGCATCATAAATACCTCTGTAGCATTGCTCAATTTCGTTGGCATGACGACTATAGGTTCTGTAGCTAAACACTCGTCTTTATCAATATATGTATAGAAAGCTCCTAATCCGCTGCTAAACTTGGTAGTTAGCTTTATTGTATCTTGATAAAGATTTTTTAATCTGTGAATAAGAAAATCAAAAATTACTTTAATTTCATCAATAGTATCACTATTACATATAATATTGGCCCTTCATAAATACGGTTAGGTCCTTTATCATTTTTGACCTTTATCACCATACTCATTTCCCCCCTCAGTTTCAGTGAGAGGAGGAAACTGCTCGCGCATGCTTGAGAAGTAATAATTATCTTTATCTAATTTAAATAGGGTTGACAATCAGAATAAACCAAATGTTTTAATAATTAAAAGCGGAATCATCCTTGTACATGGCTAATATTTTTATTGATACGCTAATATTTTTTAGGTTTTTTTGAACCAAACCTATAGCGATCCTTAAGTATAGGTTACTTCTAAAGAACTTAATTAAAGGTCACAACAACATCAATTCTTACCGAACAATGCTCATTCCCTTAATCTTTTCGATAGGATAATCGATGTGTAGTACTTCTTTGATGGTTGTTTTAATTTCTTCTAAGTTCGTATGGTTAAGAGTGAAATCCTCTACGGTCATGGTATCTCTCAATTCATCAATGTGTTTTACACCTGGTAAAACATTAAAAATTATACTCGTACTAGTGGCACTGTGAGCTGTACATCGCGACTCTCGATAATTATATTACAATTGCAAAAAAAGCTTTGGTACCAATAGTATTTATTTCGATAGATAGAAACTAGATACAAAATTACTTACCAATAATTCTAGTAATTTTTTCCATGACATCAGTTGGGTTGCGTTTTTTTAAATCAAATGTTACTATATTTTTGTAATTTAATTTCACGCTTGTTTCTAGTGCGTTGAAAACAGCTGATAGTGGTTGTGGCTGCATTGTCGACTGACCCTGTTCTAACTTGTTATTGAACTGAAATATAACAAAAATGTTTTAAAACCTTAGCAAAATAAAATAGGTATTTAACAGTTATTTATACATAACAATAATTTAATTATTTTTTAAATCAATTAAGTTTTGAAAACGGAATAATTTAGTTTTACTTCTAAAAAAAATCACAATAAATACCTCTTTGACTAAAGGAACATGGAAAGCGAGTCCAGGTAAACCAATGTCATTTCTTGCTTGGCAAATCTTCTCAGATACAGATACTGCATATTCATCAGACAAGGTTTTAGGTGAACTATTTAGCAAAACGAAGTGTCTAGAAAAGAATAATGACATTTATTAAACGATCTTGTAATTTACTGGGTAGCAAGACAAACAGCAAATCTTCGTAATTATAAAGTATTTTATGTATTTTTACTTGATTTTCACTTTTCAATCTTGTACTATGGTATACTAAAAATAAAGTTGCATTTTTTTATTTAAGTGTATTAAACAAATAACGTACTTCAGTTCGTTGCAAACGTTTCTCGATTTTAAATCTAGATTTCCCACAATCCAAGCAGTCTCATTGAATTTTGCTGCAATATTTTCTGGTTCGAAACTTTGTTGTATTTCATCGCCTTTGAAATTCTGAACTATGAAGATTCCTAGAATTGGACCTAATTTTGCCCCATCTTTGAGCAAATTAATACATCCCTTTTCTGTTTGTAGATTATCTGATGATAGCTGTACCGTTGCGTTGAATTTTATCCATGATCTATAAAGAAATGTTGCTTGTGATTTAACTTAATCAACTTATGCTCTTACTACTTACTGACGAGAAAACTTATCAGAATACTAGATTGTTTATTACACAACTCAAAGAAACGAAGAGACGAGTGCAGTGGTGCCAGTATGCTCTAATAAAATGACGTCTAAGAATTGTAATGATACTAGGTAGTTGTACTTTTACAATTAACAAAGTTTATCACAAAAAACGTTCTCTTTATTCACTCTTTTACGCGTTGCTTCATGGTTCATTAACGCTATCAGGGTCTAAGGACTTATATTTTCAATAAAATTGTTCAATTCTCAAGTACTGTTTTTCCAAGTCTCTAAAGAAAATAATACATATACATCAGGTACTTACGACAACTTATTATGGTAGTATCCACCAATGCACTCGGGTTTAATGTGCATTAAAATGTACTTAGCACCTCGTTTAACCAAACGATCAACGAGCTCTATACCTAATTCATTCTCATCACATACGACAATGTAGGCTCCTTTTGACGAATACATCATTCTGTAAATTACACAAATATTTTATATATTATATTACGCTAAAAATAGCAAAACACAAGGTAACAGATGAGGTATATTTTATAGAAAACATTGATTATAAAAAAATGCTGGTAAAACAATTTAGCCTTATTGTCTGAACATTGTTTACTTTCAAAAATATTTCCCAAAGCCGTCAGCTACTGCAGTCTTACCTCGGACAAACATTCAAGCCTTGTGGGTCCCTCATCCGTAATAGAACCTTCCCTCTGTGTCTACTTGAAGATATAAATCTGAAGGCTTTCGTCACGTCCATGGGAGAGTATACCACTCGGCTAAGTGGCTGCACTATGCCTTTCGCTATACCTTCGGCAATTGATAGTTGAATTTTCTGTAAAGAAAATACATTTTCATCGATAAAAAATCAATGTATTAAGTTTATTATTGAAGTATTTTTAAACTTTTGAAGCAATATGTTTTAAATATAGTCTAGTCAGCAACGTAAATAGGTAAAAGTCAACAGGTATTTTAGAAACCTATGTACAGTATTACCCAACTGATATGG
This sequence comes from Polyploca ridens, assembly GCA_951394255.1. Taxonomy (NCBI): domain Eukaryota; kingdom Metazoa; phylum Arthropoda; class Insecta; order Lepidoptera; family Drepanidae; genus Polyploca; species Polyploca ridens. The sequence goes on from OX596257.1 coordinate 13,227,615, forward strand.
CGCGTCGTGTTCAGCTAAGCTGCTAAGTAGTGTTAAGCTGTTTTCGAGGGTCATTACGAATCGTCTCGCACGTAGGTTTAACGACTTCCAGCCTCCCGAACAAGCCGGTTTCCGTAAAGGCTTTAGTACCATAGACCACATACATACACTCCGCCAGATTATACAGAAGACTGAGGAGTATAATCGGCCATTATGCCTGGCGTATGTGGACTATGAGAAAGCCTTTGATTCAGTCGAAACATGGGCGGTGTTACAGAGTCTACAGCGATGCCAAATCGACTATCGCTATATCGAAGTGTTGAAATGTTTGTACAGTAAAGCCACCATGTCAATCCGAGTCCAGGACGAGAGTACGGTACCAATCCAGTTGCAGAAGGGTGTAAGACAGGGTGACGTAATTTCCCCGAAACTCTTCACCACTGTAATGGAGGATGTATTCAAGCTCTTGGACTGGAAAGGATATGGCATTAACATCAATGGCGAACACATCACTCACCTTCGATTTGCCGACGATATAGTCATAATGGCGGAATCGCTGGAAGCTTTGAACATCATGCTCAATGACCTCAACAGAGTTTCCCAACAGGTAGGCCTCAAAATGAATATGGACAAGACAAAAATTATGTCTAATGTTCATATTCCGCCAATGCCGGTGATTGTTGGGAGCACTGTTCTCGAAGTTGTAGACGAGTATGTATACCTAGGACAAATTGTCCAACTAGGTAGCTCCAACTTCGACAAAGAGGTCAATCGAAGAATCCAACTCGGCTGGGCAGCGTTCGGGAAGCTACGGCATATCTTCACGTCCCGAATACCTCAGAGTCTGAAGACAAAGGTCTTCAATCAGTGCGTGTTACCAGTGATGACATACGGGACAGAGACGTGGTCTTTTACTGCTGGCCGCATAAATAAGCTTAGAGTCACTCAGCGAGCTATGGAACGAGCTATGCTCGGAATTTCTCTACGTGACAGGGTCCGTAATAAGGACATTCGTAGGAGAACGAAAACGACGGACATAGCTCGTAGAGTTAGTAAGCTGAAGTGGCAATGGGCAGGCCACATCGCTCGAAGAGCCGATAACCGATGGGGAAGAAAGGTTCTCGAATGGCGACCACGTATTGGAAAGCGCCGAGCGGGACGACCTCCCACCAGGTGGAGCGACGACCTGGTCAGAGTCGCTGGGCGCCGCTGGATGCAAGCGGCCCAGAACCGTTCGAAGTGGAAATCAATGGGGGAGGCCTATGTTCAGCAGTGGACATCCATGGGCTGATATGATGATGGCGCGTCGTGAATCTTCACTTGCACAGGAAAGAAAGTATGGCCCCGAAGATTTGAAAATGTATTTTCTGCGCAGGTACATCGGTAAGCCATATTAGTTGGGTACTACTGTACGTACTGTAAATGTCTACATCATGGATAGTTTTAGTGTATAGTCGCGCCATTCAAGCAATTTTAGTAGACGGAACTGGCTGTTCAGTTTTATTTTTAATTGGAACGAATTTTCAAACTTTGTGATCATCTTTTGTTTTCTTTCTATCGCTTGTGGTTGGGCATGACCCGCTATTATAATTGTTCCGCGCCTTTTAATATAATTTTATTTAAATTCATGAGAAATATATCGAAAACACCACCTACACGCAGATAAACATACAGTAACATAATTTAACAACATTACACTACATTTTTAATTACGGTGTAAGTGCAGTGCAAACGTCTTCGCAACTTGGGTAAGTGGTAGCTATAAGTCCTCAAATTGTTTACATCGATTCCCGCAAGATCAGCGCATATCAACGGCAACAGGGAATCATCAGGAATCCTGTGCCCGGCGTCATTAGTGTGTAACTGTTTAGATTGGTTCTCTCTAATTTTATTTTATGGGCAAACAGAGTAGCCTTCATAATAGAAAGGGATGGCGACCCTCAAATTTAATAAAATGATAATATTAAATAATATACAATACCTTCTTCTCATTAACATTTTCTGGTCTAAATAGGCTTGAAAGTTGAACCTTAATATATGATGTCGCTTGTCGAAGGTACATCATTCCAAATTCATCATTTTCATTTGCATCGTAGTCACTTACATCAAGGAAGATACCAGAGAATCCTACACACTTCATAGCGGCCTGAAAAATAATAAATTATCAATATAATTAATCAATGATCCTTTTCTATACAAAGGGTGGATACGACAAAAAAATCTGTTTCATACAGTTTTTGATCTTGTAATACAGGTTTCAACTAAATCAGACACCAGTCTCTATATTATCTGCGAAATTAATAAAGTATTATTAGAATTATGATTGACCTTTTGTGATTTCGAAGCTGGTCCCATATTAAAAGTTGTTTGTATTAATGAGAACTTTACGTGGTTTAATTTATTGTCATATCCACCCTGTATAGATTGTATTTTGTACAAAAATGACTAATCAGGATATTTTTTTATTGAAATACCTTTTTAGAAATAACTTTAGTACCTATATCACAATACCTACATACTTAAGGAAATTTTTGGTGCGGTAAATTTTTAAGTAAGGTCTGTTAATAGGAAATATTTAGTTTTAAGAAGCAAGAGCCACACTCCAATTTTACAAAAGTATTTATTTTCTCTGTAGGACCAATTCCTAGCAGTGTATCTAGTGGAATACACATGGAATTAATTCCTTCTATATAAAAGAATATGTTGACGTCATTTATACTCAATCACATACTATAATTTTCGTTACTTACCTTACGGTGTAAACCACTAAGGCAGTTAATTACTACAATATGGTGCATGACGTTGCTATCATTCAGCACAATGTTGTCAAGACTGTCGATTCTAGAATTGCCGATGTTTTCCTCTGTAAAGTTATAAATGAACCATTTAGGGTTATTTCAGTTATCAAAAATTATAACAATTGTTGATGATAAATAAAATACCTTTGAGACTTGGAAACATATTTAGTAAAAATTTCTTTTTTCGTTCATCGCCTACTGTTGTGTACACTTTGTAACCCATTGACAAACATATCGATATAATTGCTTGACCTAATGCTCCTGCACCACCACTGACTAAAACAGTTCTGCCTTTGCTTAGTATAGTATTTATGAATTTCGATCGGACTGTCTGTAATAAATAAAAATAAATTCAGTAGTATTCATTCATTAAGCATTTTTTTTATTTAAAGTCCAATTATTAACATAATGAAAATTTCAAAATATACACAGTATAAAAATAATAATATAAAATACTTATTATGAGGGAGTGTGCTATACGAAAGATAGATTTTTTTTTTTTTTTTTTTTTTTTAATTTATTTAGGTAAACAAACAGATATACAATGATAATTATGAACAGAAATGATGTAGTAATATAGTTAATTATATATCCCACAGCGTTTACCACAAATAGGGAATATAAAATATAATGTTATTTGCATTCGTGGAAGTCACACAAGGTCTAAATATACATTTCAATGTATAATAAAAATTATCACTCCTTCCACCGTTCTCAGAGACGTCAATTAGAAATTTGATGAAAATCAAATTATCTCCAAACTAATATTATAAATGCAAAAGTAATATTTATTAATTGACGTCTCTGAGTGCGACAGTTAATATAATAATAGAAAGAAACATGACAAAAGTAGTAAAAACTTGGCTAAGATTTCACTTTTTTTTTTTCTTTTTAAAACACTAAATAGAGGAGAAAAAAAAAAACACCAATATACTCAATTAACAAAATAAGTTCTACGGAACAAATATTCCGTAGAACTTACCCTGTCAATTAATTTCTGAGATAACACACTTTTTATAATTGCCTATCGAGACGGCGAAAATATCAATATTATTAAATAACTCATTGTAAGAATCAACCATGCGCCTCAGTGGCACACGAATGCCCGCCACTGTGCGACACCGAGATGTAGCAAAGAGGCGGTGCGGACGTGCGGAGCGCATACCCGCCGTTCTAGGTACTTGGTAACTTATATTATTAGTTAAATGCATGCAATCATATTTATTATGACATATATCATACAAAGTCATAGCATCTAATAGTAGACGTCTGGAATTTAAAGTAAGAAGTTTATATTTCATTAGAAGCTGAGGGTATGGCATACGTGCACCAGAACATTTAAAGTATATAGTCCTTAAAAATTTCTTTTGTACTTTTTCTATTGATTGAACATATTTTTGGTAATATGGATTCCAAATTGGTACTGCGTACTCTAGTTGGGATCTAATTAAAGACTTAAACAAATAAACAAATGTTGATGATTCAGTAAAACCAGTGCTGCAACGCATGACAAAACCATACAATTTATAAGCTTTACTAATAATATTTTCAATATGCAAACTAAAGTGTAGGTTGGAATAGGGAATGCAAAACCGTGGCAAAATGAAAACCGGTTTTTATTTCGGTTATGAGATGAAAAAACCGGTTAACCGGTTTTAAACCGGTTTTTTTATGTTCGCTCGTTTTTTTTTCACGTTATTTCTATAGCTCGAATTATAGATAATAACCGTGCCTAAGATTTAAAAATCGCAAACTGAGGAATTATTGTCAGTTAATGAAGTGGGTATAAAAGAAACATCAAAGACACCATCACCATTTGCCTCTCCTGTTCCCTATAATTTGGGATCGGCGCAATATGTACGCTTCTTCTATCCGTTATACCAACATTCACTCGTTTCTTACCAATATCATCTTTCACACAATCAATCCATCTCTTTTTCATAAAATTTATGGAAATAATCGTTTATTTAACTCTGTAGATCAGATACTCGTTTATATAGACTACACGGTTCGTTTATGTTTCGTAAGTTATAATATTAATTTCACACGTAATATACATGGCATATTGTAGCGGCACAGCAACTTGCGCGTACACTAAAACGTGGTTATTATTATACGAATGTTTTCCTTAGATAAAAAAATATTACCTAGTTTTTGCTGTCGTGTAGATGGGTAAAAAATAACACCAATCATGACTGATTGCTTGCTTGCTGTCTGGCAGATACATAAGAGCCTTCGTTGATAATAGTTGCTCCGATAGCATGACATTAATGCTGGCGTCCCGAAAGGCTCTAAATTATCCCCAACACTGTTCCTCCAGCATATGAATAATATACTCTCTATTGCCAGCATTCATTGCTATGCAGATGAAATTACATGGGACGCTCATTACACGAACCGTGCAAATATCTCACGTTCTATATTGGAGAAAAGGCGCGAAGGACTTGTCTTAAATCGATCCCACCAAATCACACGCAAGCCTGCAATTCACCGTTGAGAGAAGTCCATTTGCTGTGGCTCCTCATTTCTAGAACATGTCCCTCAACATCACGAAAAGCATTGGGATCCTAAACATTAATATTTGTAGCGACGTTCTGTTCCAAAGTAATCTACAAGATATCCAAAAAACTCGGTGTGATTAATAGAGCGAAGCAGTACTTCTTATCGAGACAAAGACTGCAACTATATAAGTCGCAAGTCTGGCCCAAATGAAGTAATGCTGTCTTCTGTGGGCACCTGGATACCAGCTTGGGTATTTAGACTCAGTTCAGCGACGTGCCGTTAGAATTGTCGATGATCCCGAACTCACAAGTGTTTTAAAGCCCCTTAGTCTGAGGAGAGACTGCCTTCTTATGTGTGTTCAACCGCTTTTCCAACAGTGTTCTGAAGAATTGATTGACCTGATGCCCAGTTACCTTGATCCATCGTAGTCACCGATGGGGAGTCCATCCTCACACATTGGAACCAACATGTTCTCATACTGTGCGGTTTCAAAGAAGCTTCCTATCGTGGATGCTCAGGCTGTGGAATGAGCTCCCCGCTTCAAAAAGGTTGAGGGTTGGTAACGTGCGAGTGATAACCGTTATGTTGCAAGAATCTATAGGCTAGAGTAACTGGTTATCATCAGGCGGGCCGTACGCTTGTTTGCTACCTAAGTATTGTAAAAAAAAAGTTTTAGATGTTTTATATCTATCATAAAAACAATCATATTTTAAGTTATTTTCTTACCAGCTCAATAAACTACACATCAACACACTTCAGTTCATTACAAAAATACTCACTGCATTGCACTCAGTTTAAAAAACGGTTAAAATCTTCCTTTTTTAGTTTTTCCAAACATTGAAAGAAAAACCGAAAAAAATCGAAAAACCGGTTTTGGTGTTATGTGAAACCGGTTTTTCTTGTTGGTCAAAACCGTACCGAATAACCGGTTTTTCGATTTTCGGTGAAACCGGTTTTCATTCCCTAGTTGGAATCTAAGATAACTCCCAAATCTCTTATAAAGTTAACCCTATCCAGAGCAGTATGACACAACACGTAATTATAATGTTTAACCTGTTTTTTTTTAGTAAAGGAGATAGTTTTACATTTACTAACGCTTAAACTTAGTTTATTGACCAAACAATAATTAGACAACCTATCCAGGTCTTGCTGAAATAAGCAATAGTCTTTATGATCATCAACTGTTCTATATAGTTTTAAATCATCCGCGTATAGGAGAAAATTACAAAATTCAAAACAGGTGTGAATGTCGTTGATAAATATCAAAAATAAAAGGGGGCCTAAAATGGACCCCTGAGGTACACCCGAAGTAACACAGATAGTTTGAGATTGATGACCATAAAGAACCACTTTCTGTGTTCGATTTGTGACATAGGATTTGAACCATCTCCAAAGGTTACCCCTTATCCCATTGAAGGCAATTTTTTCTAAAAGAATCCTATGATCTACCCTGTCGAAAGCTTTTCGAAAGTCTGTATAAATACTATCAACTTGTTTGTTATTATCAATAGCTTCAAATATATACGATGTGTAAATAAGTAAGTTGCTAGTTGTAGAGCGCCGTTTGACAAATCCATGTTGTTGTGATAAAATATAGCTATGCATACTGGGATAAATATGATTATGAACAAGTCTTTCGAAGAGCTTCGACAGGGCAGACAATATAGATATTGGCCGATAATTTTCGATATCTTTTTTTGAGCCACCCTTATGAACCGGTACTATGTTGGCAGTCTTCCAAATAACTGGCATAATGCCCTCCGTGAGACACCTATTGTACAGAATAAATAATGGTTTATAAATAGATTTAGAACAATTCCTAAGAAAAAGAGGAGGAATATTGTCCGAACCTGACCCTTTAGATGTGTCCAGAGATCGTAATTCATTTATTATAGAATAACTAGATATTGTGATATGATGTAAATTTAAATCAGAAAATGCACTACTAGAATTGCTTAAGTCGAAATCATCCGTAACATCAGACGGTTCAAAAACAGACTCAAAAAAATAAGAAAATAGATCACAAACCCTGTCCTGAGTACTGGCAATTTTATCTTTATAGAATACAGTTAGAGGGATGTCCGATTTCCCACGTTGGTTAGAAATATAAGACCAAAAATATTTCATATTCTTTTTAATACTAGATTCTACTAGTTTTATGTAGTTTTTGTAACACTTTTCAGACAAGGCTTTAAATCTATTTCTATACATTGAAAAAATCTCATAATCTGATATATTGTGATACTTTTTCCATTTAATCCAGTATTTTTTCTTATCATTGAATAAATGTATTAAAGCAGAGTTAAACCACACAGGATGTTTATTCGACTTGATATTTTTTAGGGGGACATTTTTTTTTATTATTTCAAATATAGTTTCATAAAATTTGTTTACAGCAACTTCAGCAGGCAAACCCTGAAATAATAAATCCCATTCGATATTTAGGATTTCACTGTTTATGATAGTAAAGTCCGCTTTATTATAACAATACTTCTTTAGGTTTTTGCGTTGAATATTTGTATCCGTATAAGAATTAATAATTACGTAAAAGGGGGGATGGTGGTTATCAGGTGGTACCAAGGGGGAGGAAGACAGAGAATAAATGAAATCAGTTGGGTTTGTCATAAACAAGTCCAAAATTGAGTTATTACTATTTTTAAATTTGTTGAGTTGAATACAGGCCATGGTAGAAATAAAATTGACTAAACACTTGTTGAGTGAACTATTTAAATTAGATTACGTAATTAATATCAAAGATAAATGGTCAGATTCATAAATTAATAGAAGTAGTTTTAAGAGAGGTAGGGCACAGCGTTTATTCGCTCAAAGAGCAGCTCAACTGGGGAAGTATCTCCACCTTACAGAACACCGCAGCCAAATAACTTTATGTTGTGTTCCTACGCGTGAGTAACGTCGCCAGTGCTCATAGGGGAGGGGGAAAGGTCGGTAACGCGAAAGCGATGCTTCTTGTGTTGCAAGCGTCCATATGGCTACGGTAACCACTTATCATAAGGCGGGGCGTATGCTAGTTTACAGACTAAGTTGTATAAAAAAAAACTTTTACGTTTGTGTTGGTCCCATAGTAAACGCCCCCAGTTCAAGTATTTCAAAACTGGTCCACCCTTTCAAGTGGGAAACCGTTCGGATGAACGGGTTGCACATTATCCGGGCATTAATTAGCACAGGTCGCTTCAAAGATCATGTATTGACTTTTGCCTACATATCTTAGACCGTAGCCACCTGCGTACTAAATTTATTTACTTGATTATCACGTAATAATACACGAAAATCTGTACGAATATAATAAAGCGAAAGGCTTTTTATCCCTAAACTTGGGTGAAACCGCGGGCGACAGAAGAATATATATAAAACATGCGGTATTATCGCTAAAGCGATCTTTCCGACAAATTTTGGGTTACAGGATATCAGGTTTTAGCTCCCTATTACTTAAATAAAAGCAACGTACCAAACAGTAATAAGCCAGAACATAAGGTAAAGGAACTGTTGCGGCATCTTCAAGCGTCCAGTGTTCGGGCACAGGCCATAACAAGTTCAGGTCAGCTTCCACTGTGCTCCTGATTGAACCACCAGATACAAGACCCATAACTTTTTCTCCCCTATAAATATAAATTAATAAAAAAATATAAAATTTATGATTTTAATTGCTAAAATTTGTAGTTCAGTAAGCAAGCATTAAAGAAGCTTAATTGATTATTCTTAAAGGAAATAAGCGTTTACCTTTTATTAACACCACTGAAATCCATGCCAAACGATTTCGTACTTGAGACATTGCTAGTAGCATTTTGAACATCTTTTAATGATGGTCCAGCGTAGCATACCTTATGAACAAAGTAATAGAAAACTTTTATATTCGGAAAAGAAAAATAAAACTGAAACACAAATGTTTTTGCAGCAAAAATATATATTTACCTGAACTAAATTATTGCTTGATGGAGACAATGCTTCTTCGACCCAAGTTAGAGTATCGAGATTACCAGGTATGGTAGAAGTAAGAGATACATTCTGGATATTGGCTAGTCCCTTGTTGCAAGGAATATTGTAGTAACCACCCCATTTTCCCTAGATTGGAAGATTAAATATTTTATTAACTGGTTCTAATGAGGTATGATACATTTAAAATACTATACAAACCTTCTTCAAAATATTGAAAGCCAAGTTCTTCTGAAGCTGCTCTTTGTAAATAGTATTTTCAGGATTGAACGACGGTACGTGGAAATCATCCACAACGACTAAACTAATTTTGTCTCCATAGATTTTCCTTAAGCTTTTGACCATACCTGAAATACGTTAAGCACATAATATTAGAATTAATAAGTATGATACCTGAACAAATTTGATGGATACGTAAGCTTTCTTCTTACCTATAAGGCAATATGGTTGCCTCTGGGAAATCAAGACTAAACGCCTTGATTTTTTCAATTCAGCATAGACTTTTGGTAACCAAGAGAATTTAATGTCTTGGGTTATAGGCATGTAAGTCACATTGACATCATCTATACTTTCAGCTTTCTTTAGTAGTATGAATATTTGCTTCTGTACCGTTAAAGCTGTTATTACACTAAACTTCTCATATTTAGGATGAATCACAGTCGTATCTTGTTCAATAGACAAAATAAACGCACTTTTAGATAAATACGAGTAAAGATCCTTCATTTTCTGGAAAGAAAGAAGAAATTATTTTTAAAATAGAAATCATAAATGCTATTCAGTCTATGCCCTGTTATGGCACTTATGAACGTTATACAGTTGAATTTACTTCAATAATTCACTTCTTTAATTCAATATTCAAATAGTTTATCTTATTTTATGTTTTTTATTTTAGTTAGTTACAGCTGCGTGTTTTACATCATTTAGAAGAACATGATTTATTTATAACAAGCTGTCCTCCGCGGTTTTACACGGGATAAAAGTAGCCTATGTCCATCTCCATACCATAGACTATCTGCATGCCAAATTTCATGGTGATCCGTTGAGTAGTTGAAGCGTGAAGGTGTAACAAACAAAGAAACAAATTCATTTTCGCATTTATAATATTATATTATATTAATAAAAGTTAGGATTAAGATTACCTTTTCATCAGCCAATAAATTATCTATAATGGTTATGTAACTTCCTTTTTCATTTAGCGTCTCCAAATTATCAATATTGCTTTTCTTAATATCGGTGATAATGAAATTATTGGATGGAATTTCATCGGTCACTTCTTTTAACACTTTTGATATATCGGGTAATGCATTCGCGATTAGCTGAGTTATTTTTAATTCATTGTCTGTTGTAAATCCGGTAACAATTTGTAAGTTGACATGGAGAGCCGTCTTCAACTGAAAAATACATTTTATTAATTAGTTTTTCATCTAGTCATCAAAATGTTGTAGTTTGTCAGTGGTGGTTAAGTTTAAATTATACTCACTTCAGTATTTCCTGAAAGGAAATGAGGAATAAATTCACGTGTTTGCAACACGTCTGGTTCTTGATCTATAGCTGGTTTGTCTGTAAAAACTACTCCTTCGAGTTCAACACCCCCACATCTAAAAGATAAGTCAATATTTGATTCTTTAATTTAAGGCTAGTATTCCCTATTTGAAGGTTTTATAGTATTTTTACTTTGAGTTTTATTACATTTATTTAATAATATTTTATATTTCTACTTTTTCCTATTATGCTTGTTTCCTCAAGCCTGCCGCTTCCGATTGACGGCAACGTTAAGCTTTTTCTGTATAAATTAAGTTAAATTTAGTACTGTCTTACTTAAAACAATATATATAATTATAAAAATCTAAATAACATCAGGTTTTTGCTTACCTAGACATATCATACAAGCTATAAATGTGTGCATTGTAACAAGTAACACCATCTATTGTCATTTGTAGAGTCTTCAAATGTTCTTCAGTATTAATATTTAATTTTTTGATGAGTTTAGGTGTGGATATACCTTCGTGATCTCTTGCAAAACAATTAAATTGAATGAGAGAGTCAATAAATGATACCCAGTTATTGATCCATTTAATATTTGCTGAATTACGCTTAGTGTTTGTTGAATGAATTGATTGAAATACACCACTGAAAAAAAAAATGTTTAGTAAAATTCACAAAATGAATATTTTTTAAAATTTTGAATTGTATTTTGTTTTAGCCAGATGATTAATTTTGCTTCTGTTATTAAACCTACTCATAAGAATATCCTCTCAAACGCATCGTTTTGTAAACGTCTTCGGAATTTAAAACAAAGGCATTTGATCCAATATTGAGTTCTTCAAGATTTCTAATACCCGCATTGCTTATCTTCATTTCCGTGATAAATCCACCCACAATCTGAGTGTTTTCATAGCTTATCTATAAATAAAAACAAATATAAGTTTTAACTTAACTAAGTTCTTAAGTAATTTTTATTTTTATATCACAGCATTAATGGTGTGATATAAAAATGTGTGAATAAAGAAGAATACCTCAAACTGATGATTTCCCTTATGGATCATGATGCCAAGTCTGAGCGGTGCTTCAGCCATTAAATTAGCTTCACAATAGAACTTTACATCACTGAATGTAACAGACATATCTTCATATTTTACACCTTTGTGCATAGCCAGTGTTTCCCAAACAAGCACTAATAGGGCAGCTTCGGGAAAAACGTGGTTTCCTGAAATATTACTTTGTTATTTATTTTTGTACTATCTTTTGCATATTTTTTAGCCTTTTAGATTTCCCTGCTATATCTCTTTTTTAAAGTATTAGGCTTATTATAAATCAGTAATAATTTAGTACTACTACATAGATTGTCTATTTACACTAGTATCTGTGCTAGTATCATGATATTTTATCCGTCCCCATGTATTTTGTTAATTAGAAAATGGTTTTGTTCATACCATCTCTAATGTAACCACGTAAATGTATGTAATCATCATCATGAATGGACATGACAAAATCACGAGCAGTAGCCATAAACCTGTCCTTTCTAGTGTATTTAGATTGAGGCCTGAAAATAAATAGTATTTTTACTATATTAATAACTGTGTTTCACTAAGTGTATCTTCATCTACACTGTTAAAGAATAAAATATTTTTTGTTAAAACATAAAAGTCACTTTTGCTCCTTGCTTATCTTCTATTACTATTGGTGTAATGCATGTGATTTTTTCTTTGGGTGATGTCAAATCAAAATTTAAATTATTAACGTTTACCAATCCTCACTGTGCTCCCATTCTACGAAGTGCGATAGAAGTGGTGTCTCGGTAGACACAGGGAATTCTATTTTTGGGTATAAAGCATCAACCCTAGGGTTTACACCAGCTTGATATAATCTGAAATCAACCGAAAGTAATAGTCAAATATTACGGTTTATAGAAAAAGTACGGAAGGCACCGGAAATTCTATAATAACGCTGAGTTTGAACGCTATAATCTCTGCAATTACCTGTGTGGTTAGGTAAAATATTTCGCAGTAGATAGTTCCTTTTTGAGAAAGGTTATTAGCAATACAAAATTATTCTATCGCAGGAGAATCTACGGGGCACAAAGTTTTATGAAATGGAAATACTTGTACATCAAAATCTTGACTCGTACTTAAGTTTAAAAGCGCCCATGCTATATAGTGCAAGTACATACTTACAAGCATCCTTATTATTACAAAAGCTGTGTATATAAAACATGAATGCAATAAATTCAAATACGAATTACTTTACTACTTACTTGCCAATAGCTTCGAGTAGGAATTTAACAGGATCGGAATGTCCACGTCTTGTCAGTGGTAAATTGACACATTCACTTAATGACCGCTTTAAAATTGCTTGCAGAAGACCATGTGGTGCCACTTCTATTACTAGAGCATTAGCTGGTATCAGTTTTGATGTCTCTTCAAAAAGTACAGAGCTCTAAAAAACGAAATTATAGTGTTCATAGAAATCCCAAAAACTAATTACTATTAAAATTCTTAATTTGCAGGTAGAGGTACCCATAATGGTGCTTACATACGTGAAATTAGTAGATGTAAAATTAAAGCTAAAGCACAATACAAAATAGTTTGAAGGTCAATATAATTACTTAATAAAACAGCAATTCAAAAAATATCAATAAAAAAACGTTTAAAGTCGATTATTTTCGGTTCTCATCCAAATGAAGAGAAAGCCAATGTCTGAAGATTGGACTATTAAAATCGTGACACACAGCTTTCAGGATTGCATTATGTGATCTCTGTAGTCTTCTCCCTAATGACGCCACTCGCGTTCTAATTCCGGCAAAGAAATCAGGTACCCCCGTCTCAGTGAACATACCAGCCGCGCTGCAGTACCGCGGCCGACGCATGAGGATGCGAAAACAATCATTGTATTGACATTGAACGTGAACGCAGGGCATTGGCTGCTAGATGCAATATGTTGGCTCATAGGTTCACTCGCTGTAGTGAGGAAGCTAAGGTTACATTGTTTAAAGCATACTGTCAAATCTTCTATACGAGTGGCCTGTGTACCAACTATACGCAGAAGGCAATCAGTGCCCTGAGAGTTCAATACAATAATGGCTTCTGAATTCTGTTGGGACTACCAAGATATTGTAGTGCCTCAACATGTTCGCTCAGGCTAGAACCGACGACTTTTATTCGATCATACGTAAAAAGAGCGCTTCCATTCTCTCAAGGATTTGTCAAAATAAACAATATTATTATTATTGTACCCTCATGGTACTAATTATACTTTTCGACGGTAGTTAACCCAGAGTTGGCATGTGTATTCACAAAAAGCATTCACAAAATGCATTGAAGAGTGTTAATTTGATCTCTTTGCCAAACCTATGCGTCAGCATGTTACACCGTACCAACAGAAAGTTTCCTCCGCTCACGTTCGATATCAGAGTCAACGTTCAGATTATCCGTAATAATATGACCAAGGTATTTAAACCACTGCACCATATTTACCACTACTCCATTCTAGCATAACACCGAAATATTCTCTGGACTCTTTCCTGCCGTGTTCAAAATTTAATTACACCAAGATTTCTAATCCAATCAAAGATTGGATTGTAAACAGATAGTTTGGTCCAATCGATGCGTATTTTTGAAATCTTGGTGTAATTTAATTTTGAATGGTAAATCTAAATATTAGAAATTAAAAATCTTGAAACAAAACAAAAATAAACGTTGTTTATTTACCAGTAAATTGTTAGTGTGGTACTCCGCTGAAGAATATTTGGCTTTTGGTTCATCCCACTGATCTTTTGGTACAGACGTTGATACCCATTTGGCACTGCGGGGCTTCGGGTCTTTGATCACTTCACTCAAGTACTGCAAGAGTCCAGGACCTAAATTGTGATCTTGAATTATAATGCAGCCTTTTTAAATTAATCTGACTTTTGGGAAGGTTCTAGAAAAGTATCTAATTCATTAATAATTTTCTGGAATATAAGTTGAGGCTGCTGTGGTTACCTCAACTATAAAAGTTAGCATAGGCTCATAATAGAGCTAATGTTTTTATGTTAATCGAGTTAAAATTTTACCCGCATCAGCAATATATCTGGAATGGAACGCGATGTTCGAGCATGGAACTTCCTTAGCGAAAATGCCACGTGATGTGAGATCTGCCACAAACTGCTTCATAATGTTAGCTGGTCCCGAAATTGTGGAGGATTCTGAGCTGTTATGGCAAGCCACTTCAATTTCTGGTGGGCAAAGATGTAGGACCTGTAGAAGAAACATAATTTCTAAATGATAAAACTTCAAGCAAATTATATAATAAGCATACAATAAAATACAAAGCATCTGTATTTATATAAATGGGTTGGCAATGATGTACAAAATCTGCCATATTATTTGGGAAATCGATGCCATGACCCAGTGAAGATGTTAAATTCTACAGAAATAATAAGAAAATACTGAATTGATGTAATGGCAAACATCGTAGCTAACATATGAAGACAACCGAATGAAAGACTTTCGCAAAATTTTATGTCAGAAGAACCGATAGAATGTAAATGTTTTTTATCTGTAATGGGAATAACTGGTTAGTACAATACTAATAAGGTGTACACTTACAGCTTTGTATCCAAGCCCAACAGCAGCCATTGATCCAGGAATGAGTTTTGTCTGAACTGATACCAGACCTCGACTGTAAGCTGAGAGGATCATCTCTTCAGCAGTGAAACAGCCATCAGCATAAGCGCATCCAAGTTCACCTACACTGTGACCTGAGATATACCAATAAGAATGAAAAGTAAAGTATTTCTAAACATTGTATTAATATTATTTACAACCATTTATTTAACTTGCAATGTATGTATGTTTGTACGGGTGGAATCTTGCAAGTTGAATTTCACCCATTTCCAGTGGTCGGATTGATTTGATATTTGGTATACATTAGTATATTAGATGACAATGCAAGTACAGTCAACAAAAAGTACAGTCACTCAAATAAACTTTGTTTGGACTTTTGTTACAAAATCTCTAAATAATTGTTTATCGAGACGGCGAAGACACTTGGTACAAAGATCAAACTCTAGAAGAACATCCCTTAGGATAGATAGATAGATAGATAGATAACTCTTTATTGCACACCAAAAAAACAAAAACAATAAAAAGAGAACAAAAGTACTTAAAATTAATTACTGTACAATGGGCGGTCTTATCGCTAAGAAGCGATCTCTTCCAGACTACCTTTGGATGGAGAGGAATCAATATACTATAAAAGACGGTGGTGTCATTTTATGATAAAGAAAATAAAAAAGATAAATCAATAAATAAAATAAGTACTTACATAGTTAAAAAATATATTAAATACATATAAAAATAATTTACATATATATATATATATATAAGTATAGGAATATAATAGATACTGTACAAATAAATACAAACCAAATATTATACTACGATACATATAAATATAGGTACTAGGCAATAAAAACATTCATAGCAGCAAGAAGTTAGTTAGTTTATAGAAAGATAGAACTTTTTAACATAATCTTTAAATACTGGAAGTGATGGCGCTCTCTTTATTGAAACCGGCAATGCATTCCAGAGGCGAACCGCTTGGACGGTAAATGATTTATCATAAAAGGAGCTGTCATGTAACGGTGTTTTCAAAATAAGATTTTCTGATGACCTGAGTGACTGAAGGAAATCAAAACGTTCCTTAAGATAGCGTGGGCGGAGGGAACAAACAGTATTGTATAAAGAAGAGAAAGTATATGACTATTCCGGCGAAGGCGTATAGGAAGCCACTTGAGTTTAGCACGATATTGGGAGACATGATCATATTTGCGCAAGCCAAATATAAATCTTATGCAGAAGTTTTGAAGTCGCTCAAGTTTATTTAGCTGGTCCTCCGTGAGGTCTAGATAGCAGGCATCGGCGTAATCTAAAACGGGTAGCAGAAGAGACTGCGCGAGCGCAACTTTAGTGGCAGTAGGCAAGAAATTACGGAGTCTTCTCAGGGAACCGGCTGATGCAAACAACTTGCGACTGACTGCCGCCATCTGAGGACCCAATGTGAGACATTGGTCCATGATTAGATTTACATTATCACTATAAGGAACAGTGGCACCACAAAACTGAACTTTAGGCAGATCAGACCAGTTAACTTTTGAAATCCTTCGGGAACTGCCAAGAATTATAACCTGAGTTTTCGAAGGATTAATTTTAAGACCAAATGCATTACTCCATTCAGCTATACGAGAAAGGTTAGAGTTAGTTGTTTCAATGGCACTAGCAAGATTGTGAAGAGGAGCATGGCAATAAATTTGGAGATCGTCAGCATACAAGTGATAGGGAGAAGTGATGTGAGTTGATACAGAATTAATGAAAATGGCAAATAAAAGAGGAGACAAAACGCCACCCTGAGGTACCCCAGCAGACGTGTCACACCACGAAGAAAAAGATTCCTCGAGGCGTACCCGCTGCCGACGACCATGTAAGTAACTTCGAAACCAATCAATAACTGTTGGAGATATGTTAATAGAGCGTAGTATTGCGAGAAGAATATCAAAGTTGACGGTGTTGAAAGCATTGCTGAAATCTAGTAGAGTCAGCACAGTGAGATGACCGTTATCCATACTCAAACGTATGTCATCTGTAATTTTAAGGAGTGCGGTCACCGTACTGTGGCCAGGTCGAAAACCGAATTGGAGAGGATTGAGCAAATCATGTTTGGTAAGGTAATTACTAAGTTGAGTGTGAACTAAACGCTCAAGGACTTTGGATAGGAATGGGAGAATAGAAATAGGACGGTATTTGGAAAAGGATTTTGGGTTAGGCTTTTTAGGTAACGGTATAATTTGTGCTTCTTTCCACAGAGTAGGAAATATATTATTAGTAATGCAGGAGTTCAAGATGCTACAAAGTATAGGTAGGATAAAATCTAGGATAGGGACAAGCATATTTCGACTAATACCGTCAATTCCCACCGCATTGGATGAAATCGATAATACGCTCTTCTTAACATCACAAGCAGAAAATTGATTTAACATAAAAGGATTATTATCAGGAGTTGGTATGGTAGAAAGAAATTGTATTGTCGCAGTTTTAATCGAATCATTGATGTTAGACGAAGAGGAAAAATGAATATTTAGAGAATTAATGTCTAAATCTTTAGGAATAGACTCTTGTCGAGATTTACCAACTCCTATTGACCGAAGAAATTTCCAAACTTTAGCTGGGTCTCCGTTTTCAACGGATTGGTGGATGTGCCGACGTTGAGCATCCCTGAACACTGTATTGCAGCGATTCCGAGCACGGGCATATTTAGTCTTGTTGACATCATTTGAACGACACTTGTATCTACTTTTGGCTATAGTCTTTTTGTGCATTAAAACTTTCAGGTCTTCTGTAAGCCACGGTGTGGGAAGATGTTTTAGTTGAATAGCCTTCAGAGGGGCATGTTTATCATAAAGTTGAGTTATTATATGATTGAAAATGGCCACTTGATCATCTACTGACTCTGCACTAGTGACAGGACTCCAGTCAATATTTTGCGCATCCTCATTAAATTGTTCTTGATTAATACCACTAAAGTTACGCTGAAGAATAATTTTAGGTTTATCTTTAGGAGGACGGAGTTTATATGACAAGAATATCAAATCATGATATGAGAAGGCATCGGCGGGATATTGGCCATGCTTCGCAACATGCTGAAATGATGACACAAAAATAAGATCCAGAAGGGAGGGAGTTGAGTTTGGAAAATGATGTGTTGCATTAAGAGAAAGTATTTGCATGTTGCTTGAAGTAACAATAGACTCTAGTGACAAAGAACGTGAGTCTTTCTTAAGGAGGCAAGTGTTGAAATCTCCCATAATAATGGAATGATAGTAGGAGGGGACATGATCTTCTAGGATCTTCTCGAATGATGAAAAATAGTTGATACGTAACGATGGACAATAAAAGACTCCGAGAAGAACTTTAATTTGCGAGAAAAGCACTTCAATAAATAAATGTTCACCAGTATCTGGAGGAGGTGGCTGTGCAGACATACTAATAACCGAGAAAGGAATATGTGAGCGTAGATAGATAGCCACACCGCCACCACCACCACCGGTACGGTCATTACGGATAAGGCGAAAACCGGGAAGAGAGTAAGATGTGGAAGGGAGACAAGGCTTAAGCCACGACTCAGAGACTAATATAGCATGAATATTTTTAATATTAAATGATGCCAGCATATCAGTGAAGTGTGCCGGAATACTTTGCGCATTAATATGAATAACATTAAAATTTTTAGGTACATCAGAAAATTCATTCTCGAGGACATCTGAAAGGGATGGAATGCTTGAAAAACTATCTTCAATGCTGCTATCAGTAGAAGAAAATGAGAAGTAATCTCCACTGTCATTATTGCTACTATTTGATATATTTAACATAATATAAATAATAAATATAAATAATGTATATAAATACACACACTATAGGCTGTATGGCTCCGTCTATGCAGTCCATTGCCTGCCTTTGACATATTGAATAAACAACAACAACGTATTTTGACAGAATGACATTAGTTTAGGACTTTTTGGCGGGAACTTGCAGAGTGACGTAGCATTTTCGTTTATATTTTCATAAATTCGTGTATTTTGAGTTTTATTATGTATTTTCGGTGGTATTTTACCTAATAAAGATCATCCATGTGCACCTGTGAAGTGAAATTAAATGAATTATGTGAATCGTGATTTTTCAAGTTGTCTCAAAAAGTCCGTGAAGAGTTTTAGTACAATGACCACCATTGTAGTAAAACATGACTTTTATGGACGGTGACTGACTGAGGACTTTATGTGAAAGGGATTTATTGTGACTGGAAACTATAATATAACTCGACACTGGCAGAAATGAGCCCTAATTTGTGCTTGGTTGCCAAACTTAAAAAGAAGAAGAAGAAGACATTATAGTATATTTCAAATAACATGAGTTCGATGACACATGGTATTTTATTAAATTTCTCAATGGTTAATGTTCATTTCGATATAATAAAGGAATACTATGATAGAGCTAGGTTTCACGAAATATTGTGAATATTATTTCAGAGTAATCAAATGGAATTTCACTAGATATTGGCAAAAAACCCTTGACCTTGACGAGTCATCCTATGTGAAATAGAGTATAGTTTAGTTTGACATATAAAAACAAATAGAAACTTGACGGTGATAACAAATTAAATAAAAAGTGATTGCTACGGGTAGAATAAAGTAGAATTAATAACAAGATACGTATAATACCTACAACTATACTAGTACTGCTGATATTAGGAACCGAAAATGTGACTAATGAGGACATGAAGCTATTTCCTGATAGCAGCGGCGGCACGTCTACTCTTTGGCACTACATTCTTGGAGGCAGTTACTGCATGTTTGGGACTATTATTAGTTGTAGTGGCCGGCTCACCTATGTTGTCCAACTCCGATAGAGAGGTCACTCGATGCCGCACGTCGTCTGGCCCCACACGAAAACAGAGCCATCGCGGGTCCAAGTCTTCATCACTCCAAAACGATGACGTGCCGTCATAAAAACGTCGTGCCGCGATTTTGTCAAGAATTCAGACATAGTAATACCCGAGCCCTGTGGTTCCGGTTGTCAAAACGGTAACAGTGTTCTAAAAGTGCTCCCAATTTTAATTGAAATACAAGTGGATTACAACACAGATAAACCATCAACTGCGGAAAATCAATAACAGGAAGCCAAAACGAAACTAATGTTCACTACAACGACAATTAAACAAAGAAGCCTACTGAATAAAAGCAAGAAATAGTGCCGACATTACAGATCGAGGTTAGAAAAAAAAAAAAAAAAAATAAAAAAAAAAAAAACGTGACGTCAACTTGATACTGGATTTGTGGAGTAGTGCCAACATTGTGCAAACAACTACGTTCCGAACTTGATATTTGTGCAGTGGTGCCAACGTTGTGCAAATAATTACGTTCCGAATTATGCTAAGCCAACGCTAAGCACATAAACTAAAAATTACGTTCCAAATCACGCTTAGCACATAAACTGTACATTAAGTTCCGAATCACCCAAAGTACATAAACTATGTCACGAACGCTAAATATGTCAGAGGATTTATCAAAACTATTTGAAATGATGAAAATTGAACTAGAAAAACAAACAACTACAATTACACAGAGCGTAACTGCCACTTTGATGCGTGCTATAGATGATAAAATGCAACCGATATTAGAAGAAAATAAAAGCCTAAAAGGGGAAGTACAAGCATTGAACAGAAAAATAAAATACTTGGAGGATGCCAACAAGAAAAACAATTTAATCATTCATAGTGTCAAGGAAACGGAGAATAACTACGAAGAACTATTAAATATAATAAACTACACTCTGAAAAAATTAAATGTTAATGTCGGGAAATATGAAATAAATAAATATCATAGATTGGGACGCATACACGAGGGAAAAAATAGACCTATACTAATTGCCTTTACGTCTTATCAAAAGAAAATAGAAATACTGAAAAACAAATCGAAAATGCCTGATCAGACTTATATAACTGAAGATTTCTCAAAAGAAACTATAGAACTACGTAAAAATCTCCAACAACAATTGAGACAAGAAAGAGATAAAGGAAACGAAGCCACCATTAGTGTGAGCGACAGAATTATTTATGTATAGCAACGAATAATGAACAATGGACTTCTTGAATAATAAAAGTTATGATGTGTTATTTGATTAGCTAAAAATTGTGAAGTGTAAACTGTGACTTGATTCCACTTCTTTTCTTTGTCCATTGTTGAATACAAAGCACAAAGAGGTGAGAATTGATTAAACTTAACCGTATCCGCTACGTTAAGTACATGATTGCGATACAACAGAGGGCATTGTGAATATGTGACATCATTGTTTAATTTCGTATTATTGCCCCCTTTTTGTTATTTTATAAAGTCTATTTTAATATGTGTATTTTTAGCATTATATTAATATACATATAAATGTTCCTTGTTATTTGTCGTTTCGGTTTAGACTTTATTTTACGTTTTTATTATGAATTTAATCTTATTAGATTTTATTGTATTAGATAATAAAGATTATTGGTATTTAGTACTAGTTATGTACAATAAGTTAATATAAGCTATGTTTTAAATAAAGGCCTGTGTTTGCGGGGTAAGAGGATCTCGCGGGACGAATGTTTATGTTAGCGCTCGCGGGGGTTTATAAATACGCCTGTTACCCACCGGGAGCGTTCAGTCAGTTCAGTCAGTCAGTTCTCCGCTATTCGTCAATCTCGTTCCGCGATCCTAGTAGTAACGCGAGGTCCTATTGCCCTGCTGGCCACCGATTTTACCTCATGCACCTAGTTTTCATTAACCCAAACCCAGTACTCTCAGTTCATAGTAAACGGTAAGTATATAGTAGGTAAAGTAATCGACAACAAATATTGAACTAGTGAGTTGTGGAGCAATGCTCCGTGGTATGTTCAGCACAGATTTGGTGAATTGATGTTTGCTAATTCTGCCTTGAACATTTTTTGGTCCTTCGAGCCGGATCGTTGTCAGTTGCTTTACCTGCCGTTTGAGAGTCCGGGTTTGGGATCTACGATAGGGTGCTGAGAGATATCAGTGGTTCTCAGGCTAACAGACGTCTAGGTAAAACGTAAAATGGTAGTTACTAGGTCGCAGTCCGGGGAGAAAGGTGCGGTGTCGCATCCGGGGTCCACGTCTATATCGGGTAGTGGGGAGACGTCCTCAGAACAGACCCAAGTATCGGCTGGACCTTCGAGTGCGACAACGATACCGCCCGTTTCTCCATCGTCGTCGCGTAAAACGTCCCGTAAGGCATCCGAGCCTTCGATTACGGGCAGATCCTCGCGCAGGACCGTGAAACGAGACCGAGAAATAGCTCGAGCACGTTACGAGCTGGCCGTCGCTAGGCTAGCTATGCTCGAGACTCGTGGCGATGATTCCGACGACGAAAGCCATTTAAGTGATATAGTATCAGTGCACGACAGAGTTGACGATTGGCTAAGGGCGTCAAAAACCACCTTGGTGCAAGACGCTGCTCCTGGCCATGAGTCACATTTACTGTTACAGGCAATGAAGGCAGAAGCGCCACATGTCGTGAGCGCGGCGCAGGCTAGCGCCGCCGCCACCACCACAGGCGAAGCCGAGGCGAGCGGGCCGACACCGGCTGCTCCCGTTGCACCGATCCAGGCCCTCACAGCTGCTCCTGTGACCAGTTGCTCTATGCCCATGGGAGGCATGGCTGGCACCACAGGCGCAACCAGGGACCCGCTGGCGGAACGGTGTAAAGCTAAGTGTACAGATATCACTTTAGATAAGGTAGTAGATAGGGAAAATTACCCAATAATTGATAAAAAGGTGGTCGCTGAATCGCAGGTGCGCTCAGATATAGCCGAGCTTGCCACTGCAATAGCGCAGATGTCGCGAGCCGGCCATACACCCGCGAAACCACCTAAATACATGGTAGAGTTGCCTACTTTCGATGGTAGGCCGACTGAATGGTTGCAGTTTAAGGCAATATATTTGGAAACATCTGAACACTTCACCACAGTAGAAAATAATATAAGACTTAGACGAGCCCTGAAAGGCCAGGCTAAGGAAGCTGTTGAGTGCATATTTTTAGGTCCCTCAGATCCACAACAAGTCATACAGAGACTTGAAAGTCGATTTGGACGTCCTGATGCACTCATAGTGGCAGAGATTGATCGTTTAAAAATGCTCACAAAAATGAGTGATAACCCACGTGATGTATGCATTTTTGCATCAAAAATTGCTAACGTAGTTGCCACTATAAGAGCATTAGGTCGTCCTCAATATTTATATAGTCCCGAAATTTGTATGATCATAGAAGAAAAACTCACACCTATTATTCGTAGTAGATGGTTCGACTACGAGCTAACAGCGAGTGAGACAGAGCCCGGTCTATCAAAACTTAGCAGTTTCCTCGACACCGAAGCGGAACGTAACGCGAGACACGCGAAACTCGAATCTGTATCCCTTTTTGAACGCGGTCCGCCTGTAGCCACAAAACGACCGCACCCGCGTAGCTATACGGCATCGGCACCGGCGCGGGCGCCGGCGGTTGTCGGAGAGAATGAGAAAGCACGCGCAGGTCGGAGTGAGAGCGCGCGTTCGGGTGAAACCCAAGGGGCGTTACCGTGTCCCGCATGTACTAAGATAGGGCATAGAGTCATAGAATGCACAAAGTTTAAGTCTGCTACGATTAATGATAGGTGGGAGATCGCTAAATCACAAAAACTGTGCTTTCGATGTCTGAAAAGAAGAGATTGGAAGCACAGATGTAAAGATGTTGTGTGTGATGTTGCGGGATGCGAAATGCATCACCATAGTTTACTGCATTACGAACAAGTATCTTCAGAGGTTAGTCAGGCAAAAGTAACAAATACATTGCTACCACCGCGACATTCGAGTGCCTATTTAAAAATTATACCCGTGTCTATTTCCGGTCCTAAAGGTGATTTAGACACATACGCGTTGCTCGACGACGGTTCCACCGTGACGCTTCTATCTGATAACGTAGCTAAAAAGATAGGCACTGAAGGTCCTACTATTCCATTTTATATTGAAGCTGTAGCGGGGGCGCGTATAGATGTAAATACATCGCAAAGAGTCACTTTTCAGATTAGGGGTAGACATTCTCAGGAATCCCGTGAAATAACCGCTCGGACTATAGATAAACTAGATATTTCAGCTCAGTCTATAGGTAAAGATATAGTTCACGACTGCAACTATTTGAATGATATTGCCGATCAACTGTTATATGAACGCGGTGAACCCGCCCTTTTAGTTGGTCAAGACAATTGGGAACTTTTGATCGCATCGGAGGTCCGTAGGGGGCGTGGCGATATGCCTGTTGCGTCTCACACCCCTCTAGGCTGGGTGCTGCATGGCACTCGTTCTGCCTCGTACCCAAGCAGCGCCACTATTCAAAAGGTGAGCCATGCTGTGCTTCGCTGCCGGGACGAGGAGGACGAGCGCCTAGATGATTTGCTAAAACAGCACTTTAGCTTAGAGAGCTTGGGGGTGGAGCCGCGACTACCACGCGCCGACCCCGAGTCTAGGGCAATTAATATACTCAATTCAACAACCCGAAAGCTTCCCGATGGAGGTTATGAAGTAGGCCTACTATGGGCTCGGGAAAATGAAATAATCCCATCAAACTACGATGCTACTCTCAAACGTCTCGTTAGTGTAGAGAAAAAGCTAGCTAAAAATAGGGATTTGAGCGTAGCTTATAAAAACCAGATAGATCGTATGTTAGAGGCCGGGTACGCAGAGGTAGCACCGGGCCCTCCCACTAAAGGTAGGACGTGGTACCTACCTCATTTTGGTGTGACGCACCCGGCCAAGCCGGGAAAACTGCGAATCGTTCACGATGCGGCCGCACAGACCAAAGGCGTATGTTTAAATGATCTGCTGTTGACCGGTCCCGACCTATTGAGATCGCTTCCCGGTGTATTAATGTCCTTCAGACAGAGGCGGGTAGCGTTGGCAGCGGATATCAAAGATATGTTTTTGCGTATTAAGGTACGTGCGGAAGATCGCGATGCGTTGCGATTCTTATGGCGCGAAAATCCAACCGACGAGCCGATAGAATTGAGAATGGCATCCGTTTTGTTTGGTGCCACGTCAAGCCCATGTACCGCTATTTACATAAAGAATCACAACGCTAAACGATATCAGCATGAGTTTCCAGCCGCGTTGAACTCTATCGTTCACCATCACTACATGGATGATTATTTAGAGAGTTTCGACTCTATCGACGAAGCTAATAATACGGCTAAACAAGTAGTGGCGGTGCACGAGAGGGCTAATTTTAAGTTGCAGCGTTGGACAACCAACGAACCGGCTGCAATAAGCGGTTTAACTGCAACAAGTACTGTATCCACAGCGAACGTTCCGCTCAGTGACAGCGGGACTGAGAAAATATTAGGTCTTATATGGTCACCGACTCGTGATACTTTAGGGTATAATTTGAACTTTTATAAAGTTGACCGCCCGCTGCTCACTGGGGAACGCGTTCCCACTAAACGTGAACTACTACGTGCGGCAATGTCACTATACGACCCGCTCGGCCTTGTGACGCCAGTAACTATTCAAGCGAAACATATTTTACAAAACGCGTGGCGGCACAATGTCGGGTGGGATGAGCGCCTGCCCGCGGAGCTTGAGCAAAGTTGGTGGAAATGGCTATCGACTCTTAGATATTTAGATAGGTTAGAAATACCGCGTTGCTATCCGGGGTATGCTGACGCCGTGGACATAGAACTTCACACCTTTGTTGACGCGAGTGAAATATCATGTGCGGCGGCAGTATATTTCCGATGCGTGGGAAATTCAAATACAAGTGTAGTATTAGCAGCCGCTAAGGGGAGGGTCGCTCCAGTAAAAGTGACATCGATACCACGACTTGAATTACAGGCTGCCGTATTAGGTGTGCGATTAGCACGAACGGTAGCTGAGTCGCATGATAGACCAATCACTCGATTTGTATACTGGACCGACTCTCAGACCGTACTGGCATGGTTGCGAGCAGGTGCTCGTGCCTTTAAACCATTTGTCGCGCACCGGGTGGCTGAGATTGAAGAATATACACGGGTAGATGAGTGGCGATGGGTGCCCTCTAAACTTAACGTTGCCGATGATGCCACCCGGCAGACACCGCCGGAATTTACGTCGCACCACAGATGGTTTAATGGTCCGGCATTCTTATACGAATCTGATTGTAAATGGCCAGAGAACGTAGTTGTTATTTCACCGCCGAGTGACGCCACCGTCGGCGATGAATGTTCCAACACGGTAGCGACAGCTAAGCCATCTGCTGAGTATTCACTGAAGCTAGCGTTACCGTGCGTGGAACGTTTTTCGTCATGGTTACGTTTGATACGCGCCACAGCCCGTGCGTTGCAATTTATAGAGCTATGTAGAAAACGAATAACAGCTTCCACTCGTAAACGCACTGGTAAGATAGATGGCGCGGATCCTACGTGGCGAGCAAAACGTCGTGCGCCTGCGATAGGTAATGATTATTTTAAATTGCGCCCTCTAGCGGCGGACAATAATAAGTATGTACAACTTACTGTTCCACATTTGATTGCCGCGGTTGAGTTATGGATAAGATCAACGCAGCAAGAGAGCTTTGCCGCTGAGCTGAGTGAGCTTAGTGGAGGAAAGGCGCCGGGTGCACAAAGTCGTCTGCGGCAGCTCGCCGTGGAACTGGACGAGCGCGGTATACTCCGCGTTAAGTCACGTGTGCTTGCCGCGGCCGACATCTCGGCCGGACAGCGCGCACCTGCGGTCCTAGATGGGGCTCACACCTATGTACGACTGTATGTCGACTGGGTACATCGACTGCTCCACCATGGCGGTGTAGAAACAATCACGAACGAGGTGCGCCAGCGCTACTGGGTCGTGCGCTTGCGACCTACTGTACGCACTGTCATCAAGCGCTGCCAGCCGTGCCGCCTGCGTCGGGCGGTGCCGGCCGTACCGCCGACCGGCGATCACCCCGCCAGTCGCCTCGCTCATCACCAGCGCCCATTCAGCTACGTGGGCCTGGACTACTTTGGGCCGCTCACAGTGACTGTGGGCCGCCAGCGCCACAAGCGCTATGTGGCGCTATTCACCTGTCTGACAACTCGGGCAGTGCACCTAGAGGTGGCCGCCTCCCTGTCGGCTGACTCGGCCGTCCTCGCCCTGCGCCGCATGATGGCGCGCCGGGGCGCCCCGTCCGAGATAACAAGTGACAATGGCACCAATCTGCGTGGTGCTGACGCCGAGCTGCGTCGGGCCGCCTTGGCGGCCACCTCCGCCGAAGCCGCTATCCACGCTATACCATGGCGGTATATACCTCCCAGCGCGCCATTCATGGGCGGCGCGTGGGAACGACTCGTACGCACCGTGAAAACGGCGCTCGCCACTACTCTGCACGAGCGTCATCCAACGGACGAGGTGCTACACACGCTACTATGTGAAGTCGAGCACACTGTTAACTGCCGACCGCTCTCACATGTCTCGGTCTCACCCGATGACCCCGAGGCGCTCACGCCCAATCATTTCCTTTTGGGTGGGGCGTCTAAGGTGCCACTGCCAGGCACTTTCACCGAAGCTGACACATACGGCCGCTCCCAATGGCGAGCTGCGCAAGCGCTTGCTAACATGTTTTGGTCGCGCTGGGTGCGCGAGGTGCTGCCCTTACTCCAACACCGGCGGGAGCCCCGAGGTCGGGGCGATGAGCTGCGAGTCGGCGATCTCGTTATCATTGCCGACAACAACCTGCCTCGCAACGTCTGGCCGCGGGGACTTGTCACACGAGTATTCCCCGGCAAAGATGGCAT
Source organism: Polyploca ridens (assembly GCA_951394255.1). Classification (NCBI taxonomy): domain Eukaryota; kingdom Metazoa; phylum Arthropoda; class Insecta; order Lepidoptera; family Drepanidae; genus Polyploca; species Polyploca ridens. The sequence continues at coordinate 13,255,700 of OX596257.1, forward strand.
CGTGAGGTGCGCCGACGTCCAAACGCGCACAGGTGTGATGCGACGCCCTACCATGAAATTAGTTGTACTACCAGTACAGCCGCTCACACCGTAGCTTAGTTCAGCAAGCTGTACGGCGGGAGAAATGTGAGCGACAGAATTATTTATGTATAGCAACGAATAATGAACAATGGACTTCTTGAATAATAAAAGTTATGATGTGTTATTTGATTAGCTAAAAATTGTGAAGTGTAAACTGTGACTTGATTCCACTTCTTTTCTTTGTCCATTGTTGAATACAAAGCACAAAGAGGTGAGAATTGATTAAACTTAACCGTATCCGCTACGTTAAGTACATGATTGCGATACAACAGAGGGCATTGTGAATATGTGACATCATTGTTTAATTTCGTATTATTGCCCCCTTTTTGTTATTTTATAAAGTCTATTTTAATATGTGTATTTTTAGCATTATATTAATATACATATAAATGTTCCTTGTTATTTGTCGTTTCGGTTTAGACTTTATTTTACGTTTTTATTATGAATTTAATCTTATTAGATTTTATTGTATTAGATAATAAAGATTATTGGTATTTAGTACTAGTTATGTACAATAAGTTAATATAAGCTATGTTTTAAATAAAGGCCTGTGTTTGCGGGGTAAGAGGATCTCGCGGGACGAATGTTTATGTTAGCGCTCGCGGGGGTTTATAAATACGCCTGTTACCCACCGGGAGCGTTCAGTCAGTTCAGTCAGTCAGTTCTCCGCTATTCGTCAATCTCGTTCCGCGATCCTAGTAGTAACGCGAGGTCCTATTGCCCTGCTGGCCACCGATTTTACCTCATGCACCTAGTTTTCATTAACCCAAACCCAGTACTCTCAGTTCATAGTAAACGGTAAGTATATAGTAGGTAAAGTAATCGACAACAAATATTGAACTAGTGAGTTGTGGAGCAATGCTCCGTGGTATGTTCAGCACAGATTTGGTGAATTGATGTTTGCTAATTCTGCCTTGAACAATTAGGAATAATAAACTTATAATCAAGGGAAAACCAGAAGTTGAAAAAAGGAAGAGAGATTCCTCTTTGTCACCTGCGAACATTCAAACACCAACACGTCCTACGGAAGGGATAAAAAACATTGTAGCTCCACCCAAGTTGCACAAAACAGATGCATTTGCTTTTATGAGGGCCAAATCTCAGTCACTGTTAGAGAAAAACAACAAACAGCATACATTATAGGAATTACAAGACACCGGAAAATCGAGAACAATAAACAATATAGAAAGAACATTAACAAAAAACAAAAAGATCCCCAATACGGCTGGTCACCGCGGGGTGATAGACCAACACCCCCAAAAGCTTGCAGCAGAGAAGTCCTACAAAACACTACCCAAAAAACAATACTCTAAAAGTACAAAACAAAGATCTAGAAATAAATTCAATATGGCTACACTTAACACGAGATCGATGAAGTCGCAAGAAAATTTACTAGAACTAGAACATGCATTGGAATCCGTCAAATGGGATATTATAGGATTAAGTGACGTGAGAAGAGCCGATGAGATAATTGAAGAACGCGATAAATATATATTATACCACATAAATGAAAAGGCTGGCATATACGGAGTAGGCTTTATGGTTAAGAAATATTTGAGAAACGAAATAATAGAATTCCGAGGAATATCAGACAGGATTGCCATTTTAAATATAAAACTCCCTGGCTATAAACAACCAACTTCAATCGTTCAAATATATGCTCCAACAGAGGTTACCCAGAAAAACTTAAAAGATGATTTTTACAATAAACTCAACCAAATTATGCCAAATTTATGTGAAACAGTGATTATAATGGGAGACTTTAATAGCCAAATTGGAAAGAGGAATAAGAACGAGGACAATATACTCGGATCATACTCAACTGGGAAAAGAAATGATAACGGTCAAAGACTTATAAATTTTGCATTAGAAAATAACCTACACATCATGAATAGCTACTACAATAGGAAACATAATAGAAAATGGACATGGGTATCACCTGACGGTAGGACAAGAAATGAAATAGATTACATTCTCACAAACAAATCAAGTGTGTTTTCGAATATTGATGTTGTTAATGAACTCAACTACAACACAGATCACAGAATGTTACGAGGACAATTGTACACATTAGAACCAAAAAAACCGAGGAAAAACATTCAAAGTAGTAGAATACCAATACCCTTACCAATTGCAGGAAATATTCTAGAATCATTGAAATGTAATTTGAAATCAACAAAGATTATTAAAGATGTTCAGGAAAAATATGACGCTCTCGAAAAAGAACTAAAAAAAGTTGAAAACCAAACCAGAATAAATAACGAACCGAAAGACAAAATAGGTCCAGAAGCAAGAAGTTTGATGATTAAGAGAAAATCTTTGTATAATGACAGGAAAAACAACAAAAAAATTATAGTAAACCTAAGTAAAGAAATAAATCTGCAAATCAGGAAACATAGACAGAAAAAAAGAAACAATATAATAAATTATGTCATAGATAAATCAGGAGGAGTCAAGAAAACATGGGACGAGCTAAGAGAAAGTACAAACTGGATAGACAGTATGATACACCACAAAAATAAGAAAAACAAGACAAACAGAATCGAAATATTAGAAGTAGCCACGGATTATTATCGCGAGCTATATAGTGACGATAAAACACCAGATACAAATGATCAACTAATTGGAAACGATATCAATGGTAATGAAGAAATCCAAAGTATATTGAAAGAAGAAGTGGAAAAGGCTATCAAATCACAAAAAAGAGGTAAAGCACCGGGAGAAGACTGCATAACTAACGAACTTCTAATTGGAACATCTGATGTAGCATTGGGCACAGAGGGCGTCGTGCGAAGGCAGCGCGCGGCAAATAGGTATTTTACTGCGGGTTAGCGTTGTGTGTGTCGACACACACACAACAGTCAGTACTCTCAGCTCGGTTGACCGTTTGCACCCGCACGATATAAGTAAGTAAGTTAAAATTTTAAAATAATAATATTTAGTGTTGATTGACATCAGTTACAATGAGAGGACATTGTATTATGTGTAGCTAATTACTAGTGTGGAATACTAATTAATGTATCCATATTCTATTCATATATTATGTAAACGCAATTGTCATCAAAATAATATAAACAAATACCTAATAAATATCAAGTTTTGTTGCAGTTAGTTTAACTTTTTAGATACTGGTCCGATTGCTCTCAAAATTGATATTTGTGAGTCCTTGGGGTCACAAAACAAGAATCTTTTCTCAAAATGTTGAAAAAGTGTCCGCCATGTTGAACTTTTTAGATACTGGTCCGATTGCTCTCAAAATCAATATTTGTGAGTCCTGGGGTCACAAAACAAGAATCTTTTCTCAAAATGTTGAAAAAGTGTCCGCCATGTTGAACTTTTTAGGTGCTGGTCCGATTGCTCTCAAAATCAATATTTGTGAGTCCTTGGGGCCACAAAACAAGAATCTTTTCTCAAAATGTTGAAAAAGTGTCCGCCATGTTGAACTTCTTAGGTGCTGGTCCGATTGCTCTCAAAATCGATATTTGTGAGTCCTTGGGGTCACAAAACAAGAATCTTATCTCAAAATGTTGAAAAAGTGTCCGCTATGTTGAACTTTTTAGATACTGATCCGATTGCTCTCAAAATCAACGTTTGAGAGACATTGGCATCACAAAACAATAATCCTTTCTCAAAATGTTGAAAAAGTATCTGCCATGTTGAACTTTTTAGATACTGGTCCGGTTAACATTTTGAGAAATGATTCATGTTTTGTGATAAATATCTATTTTGAGAGCAATCGGGCCGGTATCTAAAAAGTATAACATGGCGGAAAATTTTTCAACATTTCGAGAAAAGATTCTTGTTTTGTGACCCCAAGGTCTCAAATATCGATTTTGAGAGCAATCGGACCAGTACCTAAAAAGTTCAACATGGCGGACACTTTTTCAACTTTTTGAGAAAAGATTCTTGTTTTGTGACCCCAAGGACTCAGGAATATCGATTTTGAGAGCAATCGGACCAGTATCTAAAAAGTTCAACATGGCGGATATTTTTTCAACATTTCTGAAAAGATTCTTGTTTTGTGACCCCAAGGACTCACAAATATCGATTTTGAGAGCAATCGGACCAGTATCTAAAAAGTTCAACATGGCGGACACTTTTTCCACATTTTGAGAAAAGATTCTTGTTTTGTGACCCCAAGGACTCACAATTATCGATTTTGAGAGCAATCAGACCAGTATCTAAAAAGTTCAACATGGCGGACACTTTTTCAACATTTTGAGAAAAGATTCTTGTTTTGTGACCCCAAGGACTCACAAATATCGATTTTGAGAGCAATCGGACCAGTATCTAAAAAGTTCAACATGGCGGACACTTTTTCAACATTCTGAGAAAAGATTCAGCTTGCAAGATTTGACCTCAGCAAACTAACTGATTAACATTGCAAATTAAACAAAAGTAATAAAAATAATATTATATTATCCTCAAAAAACGAAAAACTAAAGTTATGTCGTTATGCTGTTTGATTTAGAGTGTACGTACACGTTAGATCGCGATCGAGTGTTCCTAAGCAGTCGTTCCGCAAAGAGACGTGGTCTCTCTCTGAGCTCTCGTGGTCGACTAAATTTTCGAGCGCCGTATCTCACGTATATATTTAACGTCGCGCGCCCATAGTAAAAATGTATGGCGAATTCGGAGCGCATTTTGAATAAAATCATAATAAATCTTCTAGACAATATAATGAAAATATCAGTCGCAAAACTGCAAGATTACATATTAGAGAATTAACTGACTACATTTCTACAGAATATTTCTAAGGAAAAATATACGAAATCTTTTGAATCCCAGCACGCATTATTGTAGACTTTTGCTCAACTTCATATGAGTCCATTAAAAAACCTATACTTTATTCCATATGTTTGCCTCACAAACATTGTAAATACATTATCTATTGTAACATTTATGTAGATTTTCACTGTATAAACAAATTATTTTCGTTAATATCAACTTAACCGTAACTGCCCTTTTTTCACTTTTTGCTCGACGCAGTCTTAACGAAATCTTAGACTCAGAATATATACCACATCAGTGGACCAAGTCAACTATAATACTACTTCACAAGAAAGGAAATAAAGACAATATAGCCAACTACAGGCCCATTAGCCTGATGTCTAACGTTTACAAAATATTTTCTAAAGTACTTCTAAACCGTTTAACAAAGACTCTAGATGAAAACCAGCCCAGAGAGCAAGCTGGTTTTCGCAGCGATTTTTCTACAATCGATCACATACACACCATAAAACAAGTTATCCAGAAATGTAATGAATACGGTATTACTATCAAAATTATCGTCCTATTTCTCTGCTGTCTTCGATAGATAAAATCGTAGAAAAGTATATATCTCAACAAATTCATATTTTTTACAACAAACAACAAGTAATATACGGGAAACAATTTGGTTTCCAGGCTGGAAAGGGTACTAACGATCTCTTACTAGAATTTACTGATGAAATCAATGAGCATCTAAATCAGAAAAAACATGCTTTGGTCTTATTTATTGACTTCTCGCGGGCTTTTGATACTTTACAGCATGAACAACTCGTTGAAAAACTAAATAACTGTGGTGTACGTGGTCCCCTACTTAAGTGGTGTGAAAACTACCTAAAAAATCGAGCATATAACGTCAGGATAAATAACATTAACAGTGAACCAGTTAAAGTAACTGAGGGCACGGCTCAAGGTTCCGTATTAGGTCCACTGCATTTTCTGTCATACGTAAACGATATGTGTAACTGCATTAATCACTGCACGTGTTACCAGTTCGCAGATGATACATGCTTAGTAGCTTATGACAAAGATCCACTAAAAGCTCGTGATGTATTACAGTCTGATTTTAATGTCCTTGCAAAATGGTGCCATGACGCTGGTCTTGTCTTGAACTCAAATAAAACTAAAATGTTAATTATAAAATCTCCTTATGTTCAAAATCATCAACCAATAAAAGGTATAGTTTCCCACGATCACAAATGTCTACACGAGAACAATGCCATATGTAACTGTCCGTGCATAGAAGTTGTAGACACCATGACGTACCTTGGGTTACAAATAGATCGTAAATTTAATTGGAAATCGCACATTGAATATGTTTGCACAAAACTACGACAGTTTCTAGCTAATATAATCATACTTAAGAATCGTATCCCCTACAAAGTTAAATTAATGTTATACAACTCTTTGGCTGAATCGTATATACATTATGGGCTCAGCAGCTACGGCCGAACTTACAACACCTATCTAAATCAAATTTATAAATTGCAAGTAAGAATTTTGAAAAATATTGTATCAAATAAAACCAAATACCAGTTCCTTAATGATGATATTGGACTCTTCAAGCATTGCAAAATCTTACCTATTCATACTCAAGTTAAATACATGTTACTAAAAAAATACTTTTTTAAAGACGATCTTAAAAAAGAAATAAAACATTCTGTATACACGAGAGCGGTCGCTCAAAACCGCCTTTGTACGACTCGCGCAAACAATATGTATGGCGAAAGAACTGCTACTTATCTTGTTCCTCGGCTAATCAACAACCTACCCTCAAATGTACGTGATGATTTAACTTCTAAAAATATTAAAGTTAACCCTTTCCCCCCGGGGTAGTGCTTTTTAACGAATTTCCGCTTTTTAACTTTATTATTATAATAAGGTAGGTAAAAGGAAACGCACAGACTTTTTTTAGATTTTTATTATACCTAGAAGTACTATTTCCAAGACCTAGACTTTAAAGTACCGTCAGGAACTTCGTGTCATCACAATGTTAGAAACTTTGATAGAAACAATAACAGTAATAGATCCAATCATGACTCATTAATAATTAAACTAATAGGTTTTTAATTACAGATTCACCTCGTGGTATTCAACAAAACAATTTTTCTTTTCATTTACACAAAAAAACACGTTGCAATGCGAACATTTATTATAAGGTTTCGACTGAATCTTCTTCAAACTACAAACCTCACACCTTCCCCTGTTCTCTACGAACTTAGGCCAATGGATGCCTCTGTTACTCATGCGTATGTTTTTCATAGTGGAATAGTCAGATTTGCGCCTTTTGGAAGGGCCGAATTTCGCAGTATTATCAGTAGAAGTCTTTCTTTTCTGACTAGCATCTTTCAGCCTTGAGTAACAGAGCCTAGAAAATCTTTAACGGTAGTCTGTTCCATTATAAGTCCATGAATGACATAAGAATTGACAAATGCGATGTCCAGAAGACCCAAAAACAACCTGTGCCACCATTTTGGAGATTTGCGATCTATACAGTAAAGGGCTCTCAAACGATCGGCTGTATCTACGTAACCCATAAAAAAAATCATACCTATAAATGTTAGGAGTTCCTCCTTTTTCAGGTTCAATACCGTGCCTTTCTGAGTAGCATAATGGTTACTTTGGTACACAATATTGTCAATAATATCTCCAATCAATACTAAAAATATATCAGTCGGTGTGGTACAGTGAGCAAAACAGTCTTCTACTACTTCAGTATCTACAATGTATTCCGGTAAAATTGTATCTAGTACCCTCTTTTCCATTTACGGTTTGGTTCGGGTAATCGCTGGTTAGTTCGGTGTGAAGACGTATTTGCAGATGGTAGATCAGTCTGAACGCTAGATCCAGGTATTGGAGATGTGGGTACCTTGTTTATAGGGCACTCCATTACATCTTCATTTGACAGCGACGATGGCAGAACTTTGGCAAAAACACTGTCTAGAGCTCTTTCGAAAACCTTATCGAAGCCTCTTGGTGAGGGTAGTTGAAGATTTTCCACTTCATCATCGGACACACCTGCATAATAATCTTCGTCGCAGTCCAGAATCTCTTCTAATAACAGGGCTTCAATCAGAGCACTATTGTTTGTAATGTCCATCTCAATGACTGAAAAAATAAGAAAATAGGTCAGAACAATAATAAAAATTGAAAAAACATTCGTTTATGGTAAAACAAAATACCCACTTCATCGAGTATGTGTATCATAAAAACACATAATTTTTGGGACTACAATCACCTGACGGTACTTCTAAGTCCACATCAGTTTTTATCAAATATTCAAATAAAATAAAGTAATAATACATTATACCAGCTTTTAGAAATGTTGTCAAAGATATAAAGAACGTAAATTGTAAAAAAAATAGCACTTACCTATGATATTCTATTTATAAAAAAAAACCAATTACACTGCACCGCGAAGTGATAAAATGTTCGACAGGTTGTAACTCACTCTTCAAATTATTCGGCAACATAACGCGGTAATTCAAATAACGCGTTGTGATTGGCTTACGGAAACGGTACTCTAAAGGATCGTCAGTTGTAGTTAACATAAAGTGTTTTCGTACCTAAGTTATTAGACGAAAAATGTTGAGGTACTTCTAAGTACCGTAAGGCGGGAAAGGGTTAAGTTAAAATCTTACTTCTTAACTACATTACAGAACTATAATTACAACTGATCATTATGTCTTATGTATTAAGATTGTTATAATAACTTGTTTGAATGTTATACCTATTTTAAATGTTTGTATAAATTACTTTTCCATTGATATTAATTTAGATGTAGGCTAAATGCAGCATTACTACAAACCTTTGTGGTTTTTCAAATGCTGTATTATAATGTTTGTTATTTATTAATATTTTTTTTTTAAACGGTAATAAATAAAATAAAAAAAAAAAAAAAAAAAAAAACTTACTATTTAGCATTTGTAGATTATAACAAAGCGTTTGACTCTTTAAAACACACAAAAATATGGGAAGCGCTTGCAAAACAAGGAGTTGAAAATAAGTACATACGACTAATAAACAACGTATACAAGAACATGAAAGCAAAAATAAGAACAGAAAGAGTAGGAGAATACTTCCCTATAAAAAGAGGAGTCAGACAGGGAGATCCACTGTCACCCAAGCTTTTCTCGGCAGTGCTTGAATACATATTTAGACGTCTCGATTGGAGCAAATATGGATTAAACATCAACGGAATGCAACTAAACCATCTAAGATTTGCGGATGATCTAATTCTAATTTCTGAAGATCCAAGAAGCCTACAAGAGATGCTAGAACAGCTTGTGTATGAAAGTGATAGAGTCGGGCTCTCAATGAACGCAATGAAAACCAAAGTAATGACAAACTTGGATAAAATCTCCATCACAGTCAACGGCATCAACATAGAATATGTCGAAGAATATACATACCTTGGACAGATAATTTCACCAAATGACCTTACAACAAAAGAAATAAACAACAGAACACAGCTAGCATGGAAAAGATACTGGTCCCTTAAAGAAATCGTTAAAACCCTCAAGTACCACTTAAAGCAAAGAAAAAAGTATTTAATTCATGTATTTTACCCATCATGACATATGGATGTCAAACATGGAGCCTAACGAAACAAAACATGCGCAAACTTGAGACCTGCCAACACAGTATGGAGCGAAGCATACTCAACGTTAAGTTAAAAGATAAAATAAAACTAGAAACATTACGGAATCAAACTAAAATTAACGATGTAACATACTGTATAAGAAAACTAAAATGGAGATGGGCAGGCCATATGATGAGAAGTAATAAAGGAAAATGGGCTAAGGATGTAACGGAATGGTGTCCAAGACAAAATAAGAGAAAGAAAGGAAGGCAGCGTCTTAGATGGGAAGACGATATTCATAAAATAGCTGGTGTTACTTGGAGAAGGATAACCTATAATCGCAAAGTGTGGCAAGCTCTAGGGGAGGCCTTTGCGGATACGCAAGACAATCTCAATTCCAGTGTCAAATAATTAATATATTTAACTCAACTACTTATTTACTTTATATTTAATTACCAAATAGTTTACTTTCATATTATGTTATATAAGATTGTTAAATAAAGGCTATTATTATTATTATAATACCCGAGCCCTTGAGACTGGCCTTTGCACTCCAGATTTTACTTCGCAAAGCTATGTCGCGGATCTTCACAAGTATTGGTCTACATTTATCAGGCGTCGCACGGCCCATACGATGACAGCGACTAATGCTGATTGCATTAAAATCCGCCACCTTAAGCTTGTCTACAACTGTCTTCACTACGGCTGCTGCGGTATCTTCATTATCATTCTCAGGCAAACCATGGAAAAGCAGAATTTTTCGACGACTCTGCATTTCCATGTTGTCCTGGCTGCGTGAGATAAACTGCACCTGAATTTGAAGGGTTTGAAGTACAGCCAGGACAAAGGTTTTGAAGGATGCAAACTCTGCCGTTAAGGATGAAATGGTGGTAGGGGCTGAAGACTTCTGCAGCTGCGCCTGAAAGTCTTCCATCTGCTTCGTGAAGAGGTGTTGCATTTGGGATACTGACTCCTTGATATCCTCCATGGTAAAGTGAAGTGCAGTGATGATGCAAGAAAAATGTAGTGCTAAAGGCGATTAAGGAGATAACACTAACCGGCAAGTAGGGTGTCTTAAGCTTTAATTTGACATAAAAATTTTGACTGTAATAATTGTTTATACTATTTAAAATAAAAAATTAAATTTCGTGATTTCAAAATGGGTGTGTTATTTTCACCTACCCGCCCTCGAAAAAAAACCGTAGGAGTGCGAGTAAAAACGTAAAAACGCTAGGCAAGGTAAAAAAGGTACTTTACCAATTATATTGTCAGGTACAATTCCCATTTCTCTCAGGATGTCTGTGAGGCCGATTTGGACAGCAGCAATCCCAACGAAAGAGTGGAGGATATTATCATATATTGACTTGTCAGAAGTCAATATCTTAACAATATTAATGCTCTGTGGCACCTGTAATTTTAGTTTTGATTAATCAAAATATAAAATTCCGATGATGTTATTAAGGAAAACGAAATACTGTCAGCGTCAACGTAAAATAATCATGTTAGAATTAAATAATGCTCACTTTTCAACTGCAGCAGCGAAAATGGGTATGCGCATTAGATCTGCTCCCATACCAGCCCATTGTGAACCCATACCACTGTACACGAACCACAGTGGCCGAGAAGTTTCAGAGCAAAGCTCGAGATTTTCAGTTATACATACAGTCTCTTTTTGTTCGTTGTTTTCTGAAATGAAAAATAAGTTTATATTTCACAGTCAGTATACATCACTGTTCAGACTACAAATTTTATGTGATCTGGTTATTGCAATATTTTTTACATTACATATTTTTAAGACAAAACCTACCAAGAATAGTGTATCCTCTGCACGTATGTCCAGGGATATCACTTCCATGTATGCTGTGCAAGAGGCCAATTTGCTCCGGGTCAATTGGCTGATTCTTGAGAGTATTAAAAATCTTCTTAAGGCAATTTTCTTGTCTTCCAGAAGCAAGTACTAAATAGGGCAGACTACTTTTGTAGCATCCAAGATCCTGAAAAATCACGTTATTAAAATTTGTGTTTTAATTTTTGGCAATAGTTTTGGATAAGAAAAAGTGAAAAAGGTTTTCAAACGCAGCAATTGTTGATGTTAAAATGCTTTAAAAACCTAAGACAATAATTTAAATTAAGATATTGTAAGAAAAAGCTCTTGATCCCGTTTCTCCTAACCCTAACAAAAGTAAAAAAAAAACATGACTATACCTTCTGCTTATAATGTCCCTTCAAAAGAACGTGAATATTAGCTCCACTGTATGAGAAAGTGCTCAACGCTGTAAAACCTCTATTAAAAGGAGCATTTTCAGTCAACACCTGAATCCTTCCTTCATTCACTGCAATGATTTGATCCTGAGGCTCGTTGTAGTGCAGGTTTGCTGGGAGTTTACCTTCATGGTATGCTAGACAGACCTGGTGAATATATTTAATTATTTATATTAGTTAAAAGTTCAGGAACATTGGAATGCTAATAGTATTTAATAGATATTTTTATTCTAACTTTTGACACTAACATGCATCGTGTATTAGTGCGGTCTTAAAATGATTTGCTTTTATACGAACTTCCAAACAACAAAAACAAAATTTTACGAAACCATAAAATTCTCATCAAGAACATTTCATTTAACAGATAAAAGAACCTGTGTTAGTCTTTTTATTCAGAAACAACACATTCGGTATCTTTTTCATTTGCACGAAATATCCGAATCCCATACTCATATTCGCTTACTTTGTCTTGTGTAGCCAGTATTACTCAAGCGAAATTATTGATGTCGATTTTTATCTCCTGCTCCATACTCAAACTGTACACGAAATGTTTGTATAAAATAGAGGAGACATATTTTTAAAGTGGGAGATTTAAATATTTGGTTTTTAAAAATCATTTTGTAGAAAATGTACAAAATTATTTTCCAAAAAATATTTTATTGTTCTACCTACTTATATAAGTTAGCAATGATTAAATTCAAAATTATTACGAGATGTATCTCTCTGTAATGTAATTATATTATTCAATAGCATAGGCATACACACTGAAAATTGGCCAGCAATTTTATGTATCTTACCTACCTTTACTTTAAGTATTATTTAAATTATTCTATAGCTACAAAATGTTACTCTAATGAATTTCAAAGACTTCAACTATTGGGGCCTATTGCCTAAAATACTAGCTTGTCCTAGGTTGGAAAGAAGTTCATACTAATTGTGACATCTAGTAATTTATAGTTCGAAAATAATAATTATTATCCCAAAATGTATTTACTTTAGTAAGTGCGCTAACTCCTGAGGCACTTTCACTGTGACCCATATTAGACTTAACACTCCCAACCTTAATGGTTGATTCTTTTGCGAAGACATTCCCTATTGCTTCAAGTTCATTACCATCCGCTTCAGCTATTCCTGTAAGAATAAAAAGTATATGGAAATTATAAAACTTGTGACGGACGGTAAGAAAACGGGTGACACATGATTTATCAAATTGAATATTAATCCTACCTGAACCATTAGCCTCAATATATTCCACGTCCTTTGGAGATATGTTTATTTCAGAGTAAAATGCCTTCAAAAAATCTTCAATGTCTTTACTTTCACGAATGGGAAAGAACTGATCGCTTATTTTGGGGCTATAGTTTCCCTTAGCGTGATAAACTTCGGAGTAAATTCTGTAATAACAATCGTTGAAAATAAATGTTTAGTCCAAAATATTTTTTGTTGAGATCTTTGGAGATAAAATTGTACTACCTATTTTGTGAAAAGTGGATAACGGAGTTCATTAAAATTATTGGACAAATATAGTACTAAAATGTTTGGAAGAATTAAATGATTTGTTGTAAAAGTAGTTTTTTATTGTCATAAAAAAAAGCATCTCATTCGAACATTCCACTTAAAATTTGAATCCCGAATGAAAACATGGGAATTGCAAATGTGCTTAACCCCTGTATACATTCATCTGTCAGGCAACTGTCATGTTACGCAACAATTTGTTCACAGTTGTGACGGGTAGATAAAATGGAATAAAAAAACATGCAAGCGTGTTGTAATGGATAGTATTTTGGAGATTCTACTTTTATTCGAATGTTTAATGTTGAACGCAGTTACTAACTTTCGAAAACTCAGAGGTCTGAATGAAAAAAAATTGAAATAACTTTTACTAAATTAAAATCAAAAAGTCATTTATTCAGTTTAGGCCCTGGGAGCCATTCACTCGAATTCATCACTCGTTCCAAATAAAGTTCGAACTCGTACTTTTTTCGAGTGAAAATCAAGTTAGGCTATTCTGACAATTTCGAAGCCGCCATTTTCTCTTATTTTTCGCTTATTTTTCGAGGGCTAGCGCTCGAACTGCTTCGACTGGGACCGTTTGAAACGTATTTCGAATGCGAACTATCAAACGTCAAACAGTTAGGTTGTCATTTGGAAACGTAATGACAGATAAGCCTAAGGATTTTCGTTACGCACAGAAAATATTTTGTCATATTCATTTATAATTATTATATAAAATTGATTAACTTATGAATTCCGGATATATTAGAATATAATAAGAGTAAAACGTTGTTTTAAATATTTTATATTCATTAAAATCTTTTAAATTTTAATTTAAGATATAACATTATCACGTACGTTAACAAAACGCAATTATCAAGTGAAACGAAACGCATCGTGCAATTTGCATCCATCATAATGGCAACATTTACTCCTTACACTCGAACTTATTTTGAAGGTTAGTTCGATTAGTGCCGAGAATACAGGAATCGAAAAATTTACTCCGCCCCTCGAAATTTTACGGTCGAAATAGAACTCGTAATGCAATTTCGATTCGAAGGCTAGTTCGAAGGAAGTGAGAATTGGGCCTCTGGTGAGGCACTTATGAACGTTAAGTTGTTACATTTTTATAGTTGAATTTACCACAAAGACGAGACGCGCATCCTATGAAAAAGAAAACCAGGAACTGCGCATCAACCGATATATGATATAAGTATAATGAAGAATGATTAAGACTTGGAATAGCCAACCAAAAAGCCAAAATATATAAACAGACTCTGTGAATACAAAAGGCATGTGGGCATAAACGGATGGGCGGACTTCCTTCGATGTGATGTTCAATTGAATACTTTCGGTGAGGGAATCGCTCATCATGAGGAAAGCATAGCAAAGCTATGTAGCAGCCTCATGTTTAAAATCTGTGGCCTAGCCTCTACCAGTATATTCCGGGAGCAGCACTTGAGAGCCAGTTTCTATCTCGGCTATGTGTGTTTCCACCTTTGGCCACATTTATTTACGAAAGTGAGATTGTGGTCAGACAATAAAAAGTACGTTTTTGAAAATGATGTTTATGGTAAATTATTCTTAAATCACAATACCTTTTAGCATCTTTGGCTTTCTGCAAAAACAGCACATTTATGGCATCTGACCTGACATAGCCATCTCCGTTCTTGTCAAAACACTTGGTTTTTCCGTCCATGCATAAGTATCCAGCTCTGCAGCAAATAACCAGAATTATTATTAACTTAGTGTATCTATCTGTCTAAATATAGTGACTATGAATAAAATTTACAGAATAACTGTCAATGATTCAAAATCATTCCTCGCTGACGATGGATTGGCCGTTACAATGACAAAACAATTCAAAAAAAAAGGAAATTAGGTACTGTTCTGTACCTGTAACATTTTGGGAGTCTTCTAAAATAAATTCCCAATTATCAATAGGTATCTCAGTACAACCATAAGCTTATCTCAGCACAACCATAAGCTTATCTACGCTACCTATCTTAGCTACGATCTGCTTATCCAATCGTAAAGTATTTATAATCTGTGGTTAACGGTGTTGGTGTCACAATTAATTATAATCTTATTTTATCTTTCTAATTATCCATTGTGATACTGTTTGTTGAACCTCAATAAATAAAAAAAAAAAAAAGGTACGTACCTTTTAAAATTTAGAGACACATTAGGGTGCATGCAAAAGTTACATCCGCCAACAATCGCAGCTTCACACTGCCCGGTATTGATACTTCTATACGCATGCTCCAAACAAGCCATGGAGCTAGCACAGTTCTGGTCGATAGTATATGATGGGCCTTTCCCATCAATCCAGTAAGAGATGCGGTGTGCGTACATACCTTTGTTGCATCTGAAAGAGAGTCACTTTGGTTATTTGTATCATGCCATTTCGACGCTGGGCATCTTTGAATTATAATTATATCGTGGAAATTTTATTTATATAAGGCTATCTGACTCCAATATGATCAGAGCTTTTACAATAGAATATAGATAGATAGATAACTCTTTATTGTACAAAATATTGTAAACAAAGTATAAAAATAAAAGCTTAAAATTAAAGAAATTACTGTCAGTACAATAGGCGGTCTTATCGCTATAAAGCGATCTCTTCCAGACAACCTTAGGATGGAGAGGAATTTAGACACGTTATTACACGGTAGTGTATACTTTTATAACAAAAATAGGTAAATAAATATACATACCTACAATGATATAAGTCTTTATGTAAATAAATACATAGATTTACGAAAATATATATTATTATTAATAAATATTGGTGAAGAAGACCTTTAAATGGCTCGCACACCATGTACACTGAAGTTATACTAATGTAATCAGCTGTTGGTTTTCCGAATAAATAAAATAAAAATATAAAAAATAAAATAAAATACAAAGATAAAAATAAGTAGAAGAATAAGTAGAATATATTATATATGGAATATATTTATTTGCGCCTGGTTATTTCCAAAACTACAAAACATCGGAATTTAAGGAATTCCGATCGTAGGTCATCTTAAAATCTGGCTGCACCCAGCTCCATGAAAATATAAATACATTTAAATACGCTCGACTACTCTCCGCTAAATATGAATCGAACTTTAGACTAGTACCTATAAGCTTGTTATAAACTATTGAAACTATGAATGAAACTAGACTGGTTGTATTCTTACTTTGAATAAGAATATTTCAACCATAATTTAATACATTGCCAATCTATACAATGTTTCTTTTTTTAAACTTTATTATCTCAAAATAGTGAACAGTGCCAACCCTACCTAGTATTCTCAACCTTTGAGTGAGCATCGTTATATTGATATATACCATCATTTGTTCAAAGGCATCCTGAAACGTCGACTTAGCGGAGTAACTTTTTATTTTTGATGTTTTACAATAAATCTGTGATATGAGAGCCGAATGTCCCAGTTATCCATTTGTGATAGTCTCGTTTTACGATACGCCATTTGTTGTAGTGTTGCCTGTTTTGACAATTAATCTTTTATGTCAGACTAGCCATTTGCCTGATTGAAACAAAGGATAGAAAGGGCTACGACTGTATTGTCGATATACAACAAATCTGTTATACAACGTCTAAGGTAAAGGTATAATAGGTGTAATAGGGTATATCCACGACTTCTTTGGTACTAGGCGCACAGATCGCGAAAGAAACAATTTTATCATAATATTAGGAAGAGAGATTCGGCCGCATCATCACTTACCATGGTGAGATTGCGGTCAAACACAAGCCTACAAACAGTAAAAAAAAAAGACGTGAAAAAATAATGACTCTCATAGAGCGGTGACAGGTTGTTCAATAACTTCCTTGAACTACCACAATAGTTCTATATAACTACTGTAAAATTACTCGCATGATTTATGTATTCTAGAAACGTTCGTTAGTTTGAAATGAATATAACCAAATTCTTGAAATTTTGCGTAATTTTTTTGGAAAATTAAACTAATTCACTATAAATATGGTACTTTGTGATACCTGGGTAGATAATGCCCTCAAGTTGTAAATCTGTCGTCAAGCTGTGTTCTGGTAGTGGCGATTAAGAGCCAGTTTCCGTTTAGGATGTTACCGAACCTTTGCCCTCCTCAATGAGCTCTGGCAATCTTACTCACGCGCAGGAACCCAACATAAAGAATGACTGCGGTATTCTGTAAGGTGGAGGTACTTCCGTAGGCGAGCTGATCATTGAGCGAAATAACGCTATACTCTACCTCTTTTAAAACCTCTAACGCCTAACCACGCTGTTCCCGTATTTTAGGTATAGCATTGTGTGAAACACCTTCTTAGTTCTTGGCTCACTATTTTACTCGCGTTCCCGAGGGATTTAATGTATCCCCGGAATAACAAGTTTTATGTTTTATTCCAGTGTATCCAATATATATCATTCATTCGAATTCGTTCGAATATTTCAAAATCCACACAAAACTTTTCTAAGCACCAAACTATTCTCCTCTTTTTTTTCAATATCGGGAACCTATTCTCTAAGTACGTAAGGGTCATAATAATCGCACGGTTTGATGATACCACCCCAAAATTGCACACGTTGAGTGTTCTTGTTCATTTCGCAGTGAAAATCTAATTATAAGTTAGGCGGTATGTTAAATTGGCTCCCAGTGTACCAAAGTAATGGCTTTTACGTATTTGACAGGAGTGCACTGGTGGGTAAATCATGGTAAATCACCTGAGTGGCTGACAGCGTTTCTCAGACAAGTGAAAAATTATTACCTACGTAAATTGTCTGAATATAAGGGTCAATGAAACCAATAATGTGGGTGGAATAAGTTATAATTATATGCCCCATTTGTCCTCCTTTGGCAATCCTCATTTTTAAATAAGTTGTGTAATAATTCAATGTTTAACGGTTTTATGTTTTTAATATTATTATATATTTTCTGTTTACATGTTACGTAGTTAGAAGATTGGTGGTGGACAAATAAAATCATTTTTCTTTCTTTCTTTTTCTATAATAATAGCAATTATAAATAACAGTTTCCAGCTAGTGTTCCACGGATTTATTAATATCTATAGTTTTTTTAACAGCACACATTATGAAACTAGGTAAGCACCCCCGTGGTCCACATTTGTGCGCGCCGTATAAACTTTTAACCTGAGCTTATTACCATTTTAATAAACGACCCAAATTGCGAAGTGGTCCGGCCCTTTTTCATAATTATATTCTTATTAGTTGAGTCAAGTGCTTGCAACACCTGTGTCGGACGGCTTAGCGGGAGATCGTATTTTGTTGCTATAGAAAAAACTGCTTATTTAGGTGACAAACATTTTTTATCATACAATTGTGAGTGTATATAAATAGTCTCTAAGCGCTCGTGGTGTAGCATTACTAGCCGTTCTTAATCGATTGCTACGCCTATCGTGGTCGGTACCTGAATAGGTGACCGCCTAGTGGTATTTCAAATCGAGCGTTTCCGTGCTTCGGAAGGCACGTAAAGCCGTTGGTGGGTTATCACTTAATTGTGATAGTCGTTAAGCTAGGTGGATGCCTCCTAGGCGGCTTGAAAAATTCCAACAGTAGGTTGACCACTAGCCTATCTCCACCGATCCGCAGTGGGCACGCGTGGTGCAGTTTTGCCCATTCCCTTTCACCTTCATTTTGTGAAAGTAGGCCTGTGCTCAGCAGTGGGACATTATAGGCTGATGATGATGATAAATAGTCTTAACGTCATAATCATATTTCCAATGTCTTTTTCGAATAAAAAAATGCCACACTTTTATGTGATTCTAGGCTTACAGCGGACCACCTGCCGAATAAAAAATACATTTATAATGGCTTATGTTTAATGAACCACCAGATTTAGTAAAATGTTACGGTAAAAAAATCACTCACATTTACACATTTGTAAATGATCACCAAAATGAACCACCATTGTTTAATCCAAAAATAGTTAATTAACACCAAAAAACTACACACCACAAACTTGGATCTATCGCTCGCCGCAATAAAAATCTACAATACTAAACTAAAGCAAGATAAATAAGTAAAGATTCAAAGAAAAGCTACATTATTCATTTTCTTATCGAATAACAAGGTCACGTGTCTGCAATGCGAATGCTTTTATAGGTTCAAAGTAAACAGTAAAGTTCATAAGTGAGATATAAATTAGAACCTTATTGAATTTAGTCTAACCAAATATAATTAAGGGGTCATCAAAATATGCTTCAGGCAAGTTTAAAGTCAGATGAACATTAATAAATCTAATCTAAATAGAAATGTATCATACAGTTGGGATAGGTTTTGCGTCTAGATAATTTTAATCGAGATATAAAATATTTTGATGTACGATTAGCAAAATTTACGGTACATAGTACATACTCATTTAGATTTTTGTCTTTACATTGCGAGTTGATAATCAACGCTTTTTATTTAATACGAGTAGTTTTAACCCGTTGGGTGCCGCAAGTGACGCGTGCGGCGTGTACAATTGATGTCATTGTTATTTTTTTAAACGTGAACCAAAGTTTTTTTTTATTCTACTACGGTGGCAACCAAAGCATACAATCCCCTTGATGGTAAGCGGTTACCGTAGACGCTTGCAACACCAGGGGCCCAAGTCTGCTATTACAATTGTGTTTCATTGAACTTTCAGTAGTGTCAAAATTCTTCATAATGGTGCCATAATAACTCCATTATGGCGCCATTATAACGAATTTTGACACCACTGAAAGTTCATTGGAACACAATTGTTATATAAATGTAAAATTATGGCCCAAATCTGCTATTACAATTTTATTGTGTTCCAATTTACTTTCAGTGATATCAAATTTCAGGCATAATGGCGCCATAATGACTCCATTCTGACGCCATAATGACCCTATTGTGTTAGTAGACTACCAAAACTTTAAAATGTCACAATTTTGACACTACTGATAAAGTTCATTGGAACACTGGGACCCAAGTCTGAAATTACGATTGTTTTCCAATTCTTCAATTGATAGGATCTTCAAATCTAGCGAGTTGAAGATCCTACAAAATCTCTTAACATGCAGAATGGGTTTGAAGAAGAGTCCAGAAGAGTCGCTGTGTCACAGCCAAAGGAATACAGCGTAGTGCTTCCGAATTTTGGCTGCAAGCACCTAAAGGTTATGGTAACCGCTTACAATCAGGTATGTATGTTTGTAGTATAAAAGCAGATAATTGTAATGGTCTTCATAATGAGAATAGTCTTGACAAGCAACAAAAGGCAACGCTGTATATAAAGGTTTTCTAATTAAGTTATTCCATTGCGTACAAGGGGGAATAAAGGCGGTAACACACGTTCAAAGTCAAAGGTTGACGTCTGGGATCCACAATTTATAGTAAGATGTGGGTCCTTAGATTTATAGTCACACCTGCCTTTATCAGTACAAATTTCGAATAAAAATTGAACAATAGTAGGTACGTAGTATTGTTCAATTTTTATTCGAAATTTATATTTTTTGAAAAAGTTAGGTTAAGTAAATTTAAATTACTGTCTGCGTTGAAAACAATCAATATAAAATTGAATTGAGGCTTCTGCATAGAAATGGTAATGAACTTTATTGAATTTAGCTTCCATTTTCTGCATTTCTATTATTATTTATGGGACACGGGAATATAAATCGTGAAAAGATAATTGGACTGTTCTACAAAAAACTTAAACTGACTTCAAAGTAAACTAATAGGTAATCAAATCCTGATCTGATGAATGGGACCAAACGGGAAGTGTGTACCCTTTCAAATAAAAAAAGAAATTTCCAAATCGGTTAAAAAATGACGGAGTTATGAGGTAACAAACATTGAAAAAAAATAACTGAATTGAGAACCTCCTTCTTTTTTTGAAGTCGGTTAAAAATGTCAAGAAAATCATCCATTGATTCGTCCAATCTCGCTTGATCTCTAAGTTATATAACTCTTGATAATGGGAGGCAAGTGCAATGAAGTTCTTTATCATTTTCTTTAATCGCTCGGCTCGCGGTTAAAAATAAAACAATGACATCAATTGTTATAATAGGACGCGCGTCCCTCGCGAGAACGTTAAGTAGTTAAGTAGTAACCCAGCGATAGACTATGTCTTACATAAGTATTCTGTTTTAATGTCATCCTTAGTTACTATCCTAACTAATATTATAAATGCGAAAGTGAGTTTGTTTGTTACGCCTTCACGCCTCAACTACTCAACGGATCATCGTGATTGGCATGCAGATAGCCTATGGTCTAGAGAAGGACATAAGCTACTTTTTACCCCGGGAACGCAGGTGAACCCACGGAGGACAGCTAGTAACTTATATTTCAATTTCAAAATGAATTAGAAAGGGTAAATCTAACAATTATAAAATTAAGCTTTAAACTCTATCTTGTTTTTAATACTTAAAGAACCGTCTTGTATGTTTTGGCTGGATCTTGTAATACCCCTATTAAGGTTTTGAAAATGTAGAAGCTAACTTTGAATATCTTTTAATACAGGCCTCAGGCTGTTCCAAAGAATTAAGTTATCTCGTAACAAAACTCTGTAAGTCACAGCTTGTTAAGCTATAAATATAACAGTGTTTAGTTTTGTTTTTCAACTGCTAAAAGTTTCACCGGTTCACGGACTAACATTGTTAACTAGCACTAAACGGTTGCAAATTGTGTTTAGAAAATAATTTACAGAGAATTTGATTATATTACCAATCCAATTACACGATGTTTTGATACTTTATTCGGTTTAAATAACGAACGAAGGGTTAAACTACGAGTATTTGTTGTGACTAAACTTTTTTAAAAAGGTTAATTTTTGTGGTTATGTGCGACGTTTTCTCCCAGAACCTTGCCTTCTCTGAACGGAACCCGTCTCCTGGTATCGAGTCCAGGTTCTTTGGACGGTTGAACGACTCGCGTTTAACCGCTGTGAGACGTAACATTGGCTACACCCCTCTTCCAGCAGCGCTATAGTTTTACTAGCTCTTATTGCTTTCTCTGCCATTACAATCGACACAAAGATATCTGATATCTGTTGTTAAGTCACTATAAGGTAGGATTATGCAACAAACATAAATTATTCTACTAAAAGTTAGTTTAAGTTGCCTGATAAACTTTTAACCGCGAACCCGCGAAAACTAAGTAAAAAGTCACAAACTGAAAAAGGGATCATTATTTTTAAAAACAAAAGTTTCGAATTTGAAATTAACTTTTTATCAAACCCAGACCCTTTATTAAGTGTCAGTAACATAGTTTGGCTATTAAAACCACTTTACAACTAAATAATTACCAATAATGTAGAAAAATCCAAACCGCCCGTTTTTTTTGCAAAGGAGTGTATAATAGTATCAGAAATAAAGGCTTATTGAATTGAATTGAAATATTTATTTATAAAATAAGATTTTGTTTAAAAAAACATTTTTAATACAACCTTTTTTTGGTGGCTGTACTTGCACAGATTAAAGAATAAAAGATTTTATTATTATTTTTACTTTCATTCTGTAATCTGTGATACCAAATATCAAGTCAATCCGATCACTGGAAGTGGGTAAAAATTTTCTTGCGAGATTCCACCCGAACAAACATAGTTACGTACATATACATACATACAAAAGTAGTAGGTATATACTATACACCAGCAGGTGAGCATACACCTCACACACACATCTACTACAAATTTAGAAGTTTTGATTTTATTTTCGTTGTTTAATTTTCGTTTATTTATATTCCGTAACGCAACTGCTCACAGGAAGAGCGTGTCTCCCACGACACAGGGCGACCTAATGTGGGAGCACTGCCGTAATACCAACATGTAATTTATTTTCGGAATAAATATATTTTGATTTTGATTTTTGATATATTATTATGTCGTATATCCGCTATCTGATTTCCATATTAAAAGGTCTGCTTAGTTTGCGGTCAGAGTGTGTGAACAGTATCCCAGGATATATATCTATTTATTTAATAATTTGCTATTATTAAATAAATAGATATACAGAACCTGTATTTTTCACATAAAAAAATACATAATATTTTACATACCCGCTAACCCCAAAGCCACTATGATGAGCATTTTCGTAAAGGGTAGTCTTGTCAAATTCCGAAAAGGCGGAGCCGATGAAGACGCCAACTTTCTTTCCACGAAGATGCAGAGGGTTTATACCTGAAGAAAGTTTTTTTTAGTATTTATAGGCCTGTCATTTCTACTCATTGTGTTTGAAGTTGTAACTCAAAGTATACCATAATCTTGTGATAAGAATAAACCTACCAGCATCATAAATAGCACTGTAAGCGTGCTCCAAAAGCTTTCTGCTCATAGGGTCCATGGTACAGGCTTGCTTGAAGTGCACCCTGAAGAACTGGGCATCAAACTTGCCCATTCCACTGATTTTACCCAGATGATTCGGAACTTCTGGGTGGTTAAAGTCCCACGGTGGATTATCAATTGTTACCATATTCACCTGAATAAAATATTAAAATAATAGGTTAAAAGCATTTCATGAAAATCGAATAGAGTTTTTGAATAGAAAATGCGATGTCAGGATAAAACAACTCCTAGGTATAAGCTCATTGAATATGCTATTTTTAAAAATTCTTCATTCATCATCTGCCTATAATTTCCCACTGCTGAGCCTGCATGCCTTTCACAAATGAGGGTGAAAGGGATTAGACAATACTCCACCACGCATGCCCACTACGGATTGGTGGTGGTAGGCTAGTTTTCTACCTACTGTTGGAATTTTTCAAACCGTATAGGAAGCTTTCTACTAGCTTACCTCACCGTGCTATGTTTTACGATGTTTTTCTTCACAGCGTTCGATGTCACTACCACTGAGATATCATCTTCCTGCCATGTTCCCAGTCATTTGGGGCCGGCGCAATATGTACGCTTCTTCTATTCACCTCTTCTATCCATCATACTACCACTATCATCGCCTCAAAATCAATGGATGCTAAATATAATACTATTAATTGTAGAAGTTTAAGGTAGCAGCATCATGATGATAATATTGACATCTTAAAATAGACTTGGAAGTATGAACCAGGTACCCTGGTCAATGGATATTAAAATATCTTCAATGGACAACTACTGCTGAATATAGGCCTACACCATTGATTACTTATTGGAAGGGTTTTGGGCCGCTTGCATCTAGTGACGCCAAGTAACTATGACCAGGGCATTGGTCCATCTGGTGGGAGGTCGTCCCTCTCGGTGCTTTCCAGTACGCGGTTAAAATATCTTACCTTGTTGTATAAGTTCTCCTTAAACTGTTGTACACTTTCACAACTTGGGAATATTCCTGAAATTCCACTGATCACTACTTCATCGCCAGTCAAGGGTCTCGGAATAGATTTCTTCGGGGCTCTTTGCTCAGCTATGGTTTCTTGTGGAGAAGGTGCCATGATGATGAAGTTCGGTGTCTTCGCGAAAGTGCAACAGTGAGAGAGTGACGAATGTTGATACGCTTCCACTTTATATTTAAACGAGAATATGTTAATAGATAAGGTAAATACCTGTTGAATTTCTAATCGTGTGGGTTCTGTATAAAACATTTTATTTGACTACTCAAATAATAATATTTTTTGTTTTTTCTATAGGTAATGTTAATGTGGAAGGTATTGCGTGGGTGGGTGCATCATCCGGAAGTGCTCTTACCAGATTAGTATACAGGTCGTTGTTTTGGTCAGCGACGAGCGACTCAGGGTCGATAATACAAATGATACTGGTGCTAAAAAAAATATAAAAAAAATACTTAATTTTTTTTTAATAATAAAAATAAAAAATTTTTTTTTTTGAAAATCATGTAATAAGCTAAAGTGTAGACATAATACTCAACGGGAGTACGAGGGAGTAAAGGGGTGGGGCGATAGCGGCTTGCGCCTAGCTCTAGTCTGTGCACGTGCCTAGTAACCTTACTTTGCAGTAATTTTATTTCAAATTGAATAAGGTATTTCTCAATATATTTACAGTATTTCATGGAATTAAGTCCATTTTTGGGGAATATATATTTTGTACTACCGCTCCTGGGTCGCTTGTCGCCGACCAAAACAACACCCTGTATATTTACGCGTCGCCGTCCTGCGTTACTCCTTGTACCATTTGGTAGGACTAACATGCTACAGTATGCCCCACTTTCACGTGCTATACGGTGTATGAATGTTATTTTCAGAGATATTGTGGCCAGTCGAAATTCATTGAAGCAGCATACAAATGCATTGAAAATGATGTATCATAATGACATACAATATTATGTTAATTAAGGTGTTTTTTTATTTTATTTTTATTTTATGTTCTAATACAATTTAACTTTTTTTATGTTTTATGTAACAGCTTTTGTCTTAGTGTTTAGTTATAGCATCGAATTAGTTATGTTACTGTAATGGTGTTATAATTTTCAATAAATAAATAATAAAAAAAAAAACAACTTATGATATTTTTTTAACAAAATTAATTTATTAAAAAATAAATGTACTGTAGTAATTTTTAAATAATACCTATAACCTAATTGAAATTTATCCAAGACTATTTATTTATTTACTCATAATTTTTTTACTCGTTATATTGTTATTGACATTTTATTTTGTTGAACCCTAAGTGCAGCTACTTTTATAATTGCATAAACATTAGCAACCGTCTACACCAATTAACGGTTTTAGGAACTGTTGCTTTTATTCATTGACATTTTGAAAAGGTCAATATACTTTATAGGGTTCTGTACCCGAGGGTGCCAAACGGGACCCTATTACCACAGTCTATAAAACCATACAGTCGTCCGACGAAGACGTCTATAGTAGATTTCAAATAAGATGAGTTCTCACCGAACTCATGTTATTTTGGTATTTACACATGGTATTTTATTAGATTTCTGTTCATTTCGATATAATAAAGGAATACTATGATAGATCGAGGTTTCATGAAATATTGTGAGTACTATTTCAGAGTAATCAAATGGCATTTCACTAGATATTGGTAAAAAACCCTTGACCTTGACGACTCATTCTATGTGAAATAGAGTATAGACATGGCAATTGTGCGGGGTGTGAGGGGCGAGACGCGGGAAAGCCGAGCCCGAACTGCAAATAAAACGATGTTAGTAGTTCGGGACACAGCATATTATACTATACGTTATCAGCATTTTCCACGAGATCAAAAGCGTCGGACGACTGTATGGTTTTATAGACTGTGCTATTACTAAGACTCCGCTGTCCATCCTTCTGTCAGTTGGCTGTATCTCATGAACGGTAATAGGTAGACAGCTGTAATTTTCAGAGAATATATATTTCTATTGGCGGTATAACAATAAATAATAAAAATAAAATTAATAATTCAATGGGGCACCCATACAAGAAACGTCTTATTTTCCGCAGCAAAGTTGAGTTAGTTAATATCGTATAGAACCCTCCGTGTGCGTGGCTGATTCGCACTTGGCCGGTTTTTTGTGTGAGTGCTGTAATGATTTGCAATACATCCCACTGATATGTATATTAAATGTAAAAATAAGATTGTTTGTTACGTATTGATTCACCCCTGAACGGACAACCAATTGATATAATTTAGCATGCAAGTAGATTATAAGCATTTAAGATTATTTTTACTCCGGGAAAACATATACCTACGATCTCTGAGAAACGCAGGTGAAACAGTGGGGCGACAACTAGTATAAGCTTATTTTTAATAAACCGAGTGATTCACGTATAAAGTATATTAGTGATGCCAGGTGGAGCCTGTTATTTATGTTTTGTTTAGCATCTTAAGTACACACTTAAAATAAAAATGAGTTTGTTGACTGTAAAAATAATTCACATTCAAAAAGACATATTACAACAAATAATAATATGAACAAATACAATCTACCGAAAATTTCCTCGAGTCTGCTGCTGCAGCATTTTTATAGTTTAGTTTTAACGTTTTATAATATCCAAAAAAAGGAACCTTTATATGAGCACTCTCATGTCTGTCTATCTATCCGTCTGTTGCAACTTATTTTCTACGAATTTAATAAAAAACCTGTTTCGGGGGGCTATAAAACTAGGGATTGGAAAAATAAGAAATATATGTATAGTTTTCATAACATTTTAATGCATAATTAAAAATATATTTAAGAATGTATATGATGAGCATTGCTCTATATACTATCTTCAAAACTGCTGAATGAAAATGAAATGTTTATAAATGAAATATGTTTATTACTAAGATTTTCGCATCGGTCCCCACACTAGGCATGCCTGTATCGCGGGAGATGCATATCGTCACTTATTATATACTCTGGGCTCATATCTTTCAGAAAGAGAACACTTCTTACTGCTTAAAACTATTTTGTTTTTAGTGAAAACAAAATAGAAATGCTGTTATTGCTACAATTTACTATTAATATAATTATAATAAGAATAAAAACCGAAAAAAATGCAGCAAAGGGACGCAAGCTCAGCTATTTATGCTGGAGACACTAAGTCCGACGTCCAAAATAATGGCAGCGACGAGTCCAAGCTGAAAACCAGCGCAGTGCTGGTTTTCAGCATATTAAGTAGCGGTATGGTAGTAGATACTAGGTCTTTACCTATGAAATTGCCGTTTTGTATGAAAAAATTTAAACGATTTTTTTTCATGTATTTTTTATTTGTATTAATCGAAGTAATCACCCATGCAATCAATGCATCTTTGCCAACGAAGTGGCAGTTTATTGATGCCCTTCTTAAAGAAATCAGCTGGACTGGAGGCAATAAATTCTTCAAAGGCATTTTGTACTGCCTCTCAGGTATTGAATTTTTTTCCCGCCAAGAAGTTATCCAAATTCTGGAAAAAGTAGTAGTCTGTAGGCGCAAGGTCTGGTGAGTAGGGCGGATGACGGAGAACTTCCAACCCCAGTTCTTGCAACTTGGAGACCGTCTGCTGTGCAGTATGAGGTCGCGCGTTATCGTGCAGGAGCAGCGGAGACGAGCGATTGACCAATGCTGGTTGGAGATGTGCCAGCTTCTCCATCATTGTGTTCAGTTCTTCACAGTACACATCTGCAGTAATGCTCACCCCGTTTGGTAAGAAGCTGTGATGAATCACACCGGCGCTAGACCACCAAACAGTGACCATTACTTTTCTAGGGGTAAGTTTTCGTTTAGGGCATTGTTTAGGTGCTGAACCAGGATCCAACCAACTTGCTGAGCGCTTGCGGTTATCAAACAGAATCCATTTTTCATCGCAGGTAACAATGCGGTTCAAAATTCCTTCATTTGTGTGTCTGTTGAGCAGTGCAAGGCACGTTTCGACGCGTACTTCACGCTGGCGATCATTGAGTTCGTGGGGCACCCATTTGTCAAGCTTTTAGCAAGCAATATTGGTCCATTTGCGTCAAATTGGCTTACCTTGCCTTGTTTTGACGCTAACGTCGAAAGCTGCTGCTAATTCAGCCGTCGATTGTGTATCATCAGCTTCTACAATCGCCTTTAATTCGTCATTGTCGACCAAAGTCTTCGGACGACCGCGAGGTTCATTTTTCAGGTCGAAATTCCCAGAACGGAAGCGAGCAAACCAATAACAGGTGGTGCGTTGGTTTGTAGTGTTAGCTCCGTAAACGTCGTTGATGTTGCGTGCCGCTTGTGCCGCGTTGCTGCCACGACGGTACTCATATTCCATAATTACTCGATTTTAACGTATATGAAATGCGATGAAAATGTAACACTAATCAATAAACAAATTACTACTTTTGGAAAAAGAATTCCATGTTTTTAAAATAAAATTAATTTGAAATTAAAATTCTTAGCCAAACAAAAATTATTTTGATTTGAAATGGCCAGTACTGCAGAACGGCAATTTCATAGGTAAAGACCTATTATTTAACTTTGAATAGTTAGATAAACATGACGAATCCAACGTATTCCTGCCATGTGGAAGCAGTCAAGTTCCAAATGCCGCAACGATTTGTTCCGAGTGCTGTTTTAGTGCAATTTTATGGATCCGCCTATACGTGATGTCGGGGATGCTCTTTATAAACTTGGTTTTTATGGCTTCCGTAACCTAGCATTTCGATTTAAAAGTTTAAATGATAGACGATTCTTTAAAATTATTGAAATGCTTTTAATAGAATTAATTCTTATACTGTATTAGAGTTTTTTTTTATACCAAACAAGTATACGGCCTGCCTGATGTGAATGTGAATCTGCTTTTGTATGGCTATATTACCTACCCAACTTTTGTGAAAAGTGGCCGAGAGGCAGTTTGGAACCCAGAGGTGGATAATTCATAAGCAAGACTGCTTACATCTTTAGTCGGACCTACTCGCAGGCACTGTTGGTACTTAGGCTATATTATTTCTTTTTGCTCCGAATCCTAAACATAAATCATACTCAACCGCCAGCAATCTAGTAATAAAAACTGTTTTTTTAATCTTTGAGCAATGTCTTAAACATATTCTATCTCACAAATTGGTTTGACTACAATTTGTCACCTCAGCCCTATCTATTGTTAGACTAGACCAGGAGTTCCCAAACTTTTTTTCAGGTTTCGGTGCACCTTCCTGCTGGCTACTAAATATCTACCATATTCCTAAAACTCGTCAATACATTTGAAGATTGGATCTATCTACGAGAAAAAAAAGTTTGGGACCTCCTGGTTTGTCTAACAATAGATAGGGATTTCCCAGGTACTCACGGGAGACTCAACCCCCGTTGAGTCTCCCGTGGACCCCTGGGACACCTGGACCACTTTGGGAATCACTGGACTAGACTATGATCAGACAAATTATGTACATACTAATTAAATTCAGTACCGTTCAGTCACCAAAAACAATGACATGCATCGCACCGCAATATGTAGAAACTTGTATTTGTAAATGCCTCAGTCACACTTGTGAACTGTGGTTGAACTGACTTCGTGCATCAAAACTACTGTACTAACTTTACTGCGGTTAAAACCAAATCCCAGCTGACGAGACACTGCGGTTAAGACGGGAGCCGGGCTGCGATTATTCCATACAAATGTATTCCCCTGTTTTCTTCCTGAATAATGCCTCTAGAGTCAACATTTTTTTTCATATAATCACGTTCTGCTTTGGATACGTTCCTGTTACTTCCTTTTTTCAGCAACTAATTATTAAAGAAATTATGGCCCTCCAAAAATTACAAGGCGATGATAGCTCAGTGGTAGTGACGTCGGATACCGAGACGAAGGTGTCCCGGGTTCGAATCCTACAATGCCATAGCACGGTGGTAGGGTACTTTGTAGTACCCGCCTGGCTGGCTACCACCCTCAAGTTGAAAATCTGTCGCCAAGCACATTTCGATGTGTTCCGATAGCTGCACTTGAGAGCCAGTTCCTTTCTAGGCTTTGTGTGCTTACCACCTTCGGCTGCATCATCACTTACCATGGTGAGATTGCGGTCAAACACAGGCCTATAAACAGTAAAAAAAAAATAAAAAAAACAATATATGCTCTATTTTTCCGCCATGATTAAAAGGACTACCAGACAAATTCGAAAAGATTTTAACATAAAAGAAAGTAATAGGAACCTAGATAACTCCTTACTTAAAATTTGTATGTAAAAAATAATTGAATCGGCTCTTTTTTCGAGGAGGAAAATGGGGAAAACAAAACGTCGATTTAGCCAATTTTTGGTGAATAAATCGGTCTGAGCTTTAGATGTCCCTATCGCACATAGCGCATAACATAGCGGCATAGCGCGACGGCAATAGTTTCTTCAAATACCTATTTTTCAAATTACTCGCAGCTAGGATCCCCTCTTAATATAGAGCTAAATGTTTAAATTACAAAGGGCCGAATGTTTATGATACTACCAGAGCAATGATTATTCTATATTTCAACTCGTATAATAAATCTAGGAGACATTAACTGCAGGCACTTAATTAGTAAGTTCCGGAAACTACAAGTGGGTACGTGGATGTCATAGAGTACGTAAATAATTATATTAATGATAATGCAAATGTTTATTTATTCTTACGAATGCAACTAACAGTATTGTAATGAAGCTAAGTTAATTACTTATTCATACTAATGTCATTTGTAAGGTAAAATATAATTAATTAAAGGTCGTTGACAAATACAATTAAATAAAGTGTAGGTGTTTTGAGACTTGGTATTAATACTTTGAATAGAAAATAAAAAAAAAAAACGTGTTTTTGGGTTTCGCGAAATTCGATCCCTGACGAGGCAAAAAGGGGTAACATACCTACTAATGTTTTAATGGGAGGATTTTACTGTGTGTCTCGATTGACTCAAAGGTTTGTATGCATTAGAACAGAGTTAATAATATACTATGCCTATTAGAAAGGATTTTTGGAAATACCATTCCTACGGGGGTAAAGAAGGGTCACGGGTGAAACCGCGGGCGGAAAGCTAGTTAGTTATAAATATTGCAAAAACGAATCGGGCAACTTACTATAAAGAAAAAAGAAAGAAAGAGTAATATTTATTCTGAAAAACAACATAACACAATTACACAACATATAGCAGAAAACAACAAAAAAAAAACAATAGGTTCCTATGTGAAAAAATATTTTATAGCGAGAAAATGTGTGAGCCCCTTATGTCAAAGCGACCATAGTGTGCCGCTTATTTGTACAAAAAAGCAGTATAATTATCCTCTAGGAGCTTTAATTGATTTAGGTAGAATTTAAAATGCGTACTAAACCCACACAGTCTATGATCATTGTCCAAATCCCTAGAGGCTATCAGAGAGCAATAATTTTGCAGTAAGTAGGCGACTACAGTCTGAGATTAGGTACGATATTGTTATGCAAATTTGTTATTTATTACTTTATGCACAACACGCATTGTTATATGACGAGTGTTTATGGGATTAATATATGGCTTTGTGAGCATACCTCCAAAAAGATTTTGCATAAAGTGTGTGTGTGTGTTGTTAATCGGTATATCCGATATAATTTTTAACTAACAAGGAGACGGCAAGGGTGTGGGGTCCTCAAATCAAACTTAGGTTCCGCGTGTAGTTAGCACTCAGTATGTATAAAAGTTAAAAAGAAATGGTTTATAACGATTTATTAGATTTTAATAAAAAAAAAAAAATTTTTTTTCAAACTTCATGTTTTTTTTTCTCGGCAATGGCTAATTAGTGCGCTCTAGGGTTTGAGCATATGAATACACTCACTAAGGGCTAACTACACGCGGAACCTAAGTTTGATTTGAGGACCCCACACCCTTGCCGTCTCCTTGTAAGTTAGCAAGCAGGCATACGATACGGCCCGCCTGATGGCAGTTACCGCGTAGCCTATGGACGCTTCGAACACCAGGGTACGTTAGTACTATTATTTATTCTGTGACCAGGGGTATCACTCGCGCGTTGCCGACCCTGCAAAAATCTCTTCACACCCTTCTAGAAGTACCCATGCTGTATTACATTGATGTCTGTACAAAATACGCGTAGTTTTGGTAAAACATGTATATGTCGGTATGTCTACATCGCATCGCTTTTACACTAAAACACATTGGAAGACTCTTTCGCAATAGCTCTTTATTACTACGTGTTTGTGTTCGACGTGCTAAGAGTTGCAAAACGGGTGCTTTTTAAACTGTTTTTTTTAACAATTGTCTATATTGGCAATTTTTTCCCATTTTTTTATTTTACTTTAAAAAAAAACCAAAACCACCTAGTTCATAATTATGTAGGTAGTCTGGTAGTCTAGTGACTTTTGTACAATTTGCACTTGGACATTTTATTAAAATAGTGAACTGATGGCTGCGATATGAACGAAGTACAAATTAAACCACTAAGGTGAATGGGGCGAAGATTGTCTGGTAGGGTAAGACGAACAGTAAAAAATACGAAGAATTCTGAATAGCTGGAAAGATCGCAGCCCATTAAAACTACTAAGCTTTTCAAATATCGGGCTGCTATCTTTGTAGTTTTTCAGAATTCGTCGTATTTCTTGCTGTAAGGTCTTCACCCCATTCACCTTAATATTCTAAAAGCAAAGAAAGTACCTACTATATTTGATACTATACTATTTGATCTATGATTCAATGTTATGAAAATAAAACGTTGTAAAAAAAGTCAATAAAATCCCATCAAAAACATTCTGCAAAAAACTAGCCAAGTCTCGATGGAGCTGCTTGTTTATCTCTAAAAAGTAATGAAGTCTAGACAAAGTCGTGCCAAGTCTAAGGTTCCTTACTGCGATTTCTTTATTATTATAGTTAATGTTGTGTGACTTGGCCGTTGAACATTCTTTATACGTTAGTGGGTACAAGTACAGATTGGTGCAATGGTGTCATGGAGCACCTGGTTTTGTACCCTTGTGTACCCTTCAACGGCCAAGTCACACAACATTAACTATAATAATAAAGAAATCGCAGTAAGGCAACCTACTTTTAACGCCCGCTAAAAATAGCATAAATACACGGATTCTAAACATTTTACTAGAGTGCATTATAACGTTTTATATCAACAACATCAAGAGGAACGAATCACCAAACTTTTACTGTGAATATAATCAATATACCTTTGATACTTCACAAGTGGTTTCTCTACGCACTCCAACATCAACTACAATACAAATATACTGGGCTAACTACTACTAGGCCCGTACAGAACAATACTTGATAGTTCACGTTTACAAAAATATTAAATATAGTTAATGTAATGTAATGGTACTGTACCTATTATCGTCTATCAATGGATAATTTACTAATTGTAAGCTGATTTTTAAATAAAAAATAATAATTAACTTTCTTATTTTTTGGGTTTAATTTATCATTTAATTTCGCATATTGTACCAATTTTCATGCATATTCTGCAAATTTTTATGCATATTCTGACAAGTTTCATGCATATTTCAAGCATTTTTCATGCATCTTGGCATGCATGTAACAAGCTTTTTATGTTGCGTATAATCCGGTCTTTACTAATAACATTAAAACACTGGTTGTCATAGTGACCATTATATCATCCAAAACCAAATCGGGGGGCACGGCAGTGCCCCCGCCGAGTCGAGCGCGAAGCAAACACTGCCGTACCATCCTTTACTGGAACCATTTCGCCGCATTTTCAGGCCCCTATTTGAGAACCTCTGGGTAAGATCCGAACGCAGAAATTTTCGTCATCCAGTAAGCTATAATTACATACTTAAAATCCAAAATTTCAAGTCTGTAGGTCATTTAGTTCCGAAGTTAAGCGAAAGCAAAGTTTCACATTTATGAAACTCACTCACTCACTCACTCACTCACTCATGATCATCAAAATAGAACTAGTACTTCCCATAAACTCAGAGAGCTGAAATTTGGTACAGAGTTAGGGTTTAATGACCACATAAAGGGAAAACTATAAAAACTAGGATAATCGAAGATCTGGAGTACCTGGTGACCCTGATTAGAAAACACAAGAGCCCAACCAAACTATTAGAGATCGACATACCGCCTTTACAAAAAATATTCAACAAAAAAAAATCCCATCAAAAACATTCTGTAAAAAACTAGCCAAGTCTCGATGGAGCTGCTTATTTATCTCTAAAAAGTAATGAAATCTAGACAAAGTCGTGCCAAGTCTAAGGTTCCTTACTGCGATTTCTTTATTATTATAGTTAATGTTGTGTGACTTGGCCGTTGAACATTCTTTATTCAGTTGTTTTTTTTTTTTTATATTTACATATATGTTGGCGTCGGCTTGTGTATTTTGCCATTTTCAAGTTCTAGTCACAATAAATCATTTTCACATAGACCTCAGTCAGTCACCGTCCATAAGTCATGTTTTTAGTACATAATGATGGTTGTACTAAAACTTTTCACGGATTTCTTGAGACAACTTGAAAAGTCACGATACACATGATTCATTTAATTTCACTTCACTGGTGTACATGGATTGATCTTTATTGAATAAAATACCACCGATAATATGCAATAAAATTCAAAATACACGAATTTATGAAAATAAAATTGAAAACGCGACGTCACTTTGCAAGTTCCCGCCAAAAAGTCCCAAAAAGAAAGAAAGAAAGAAATTAGATTTATTCGGGACAACACACTACATTTAATTAATGACTGTACAAAAAATAAAAGAACAGAACAAACAATAAAAAACTACACAATAATGTAATGTTGCGTGATGCCAGGAATAGGTCTCAACTCAGCAATGTGCTCTGGTTGGTAAAAAAAACTAACCTTCGCGCTGGTTTTCAGTCGAGGCCCACGTCCATGACATCAAGAACATAGTGACAGTACCAAACCAATTGCCTTAAAATAAAATTAACAATTTAAAATATAAAGAAGTCGATATATACAAAACAGTGTTAAGTATAATGTTGTACTGAATTTCATTATGCTCTCTCTTTTTTTTTTGCTTTGGGTCCTTACTCGTCAAACAGCCACATTTTCCGTGGTATCCTTATGAATTTCAAAAAAAGAACATTTTCATGCAGGCGCGTTTCACAACCACAGCGCCGTAATAAAAAAAAAACTTAGAGGTTATTCGAATTTACGTCGTATCCCGCCGTTTTGGTTCGATATTAGAATTGCAGAAATTTATTACTTAGTTGTTTACAAAAATGATCATGGGTGTAGATAAAGTCTTGTATGCAACTGTACATAATTAGGTATTAAAACCCTCATGTGATACCATTCATCATCATCATCATCATCAGCCTATAATGTCCCACTGCTGAGCACAGGCCTCCTTTCACAAATGAAGGTCAAAGGGAATGGGCAATATTCCACCACGCGTGCCCACTGCGGATCGGTGGAGGTAGGCTAGTGGTCAACCTACTGTTGGAATTGTTCAAGCTGCCTAGGAGGCATCCAACTAGCTTAACGACTATCACAATTGAGTGATAACCGGGACCAACGGCTTTACGTGCCTTCCGAAGCACGGAAACGCTCGATACCATTATCAACCCACATTCGGGTTTTAATACCCCTTATTAGGTATACAACAGTTGCATAAATAACTAACGTCAAATAATTAGTATCTCTAGTCGCGTCATTCGTCAAGCAGTTTTCAATAGATGGCGCTGGCTGTTTAATTATATTTTTAATTCGAACGTATTTTCAAACTTTATGATGATTTTCTTTTGTTTTTTTTCCCCTCTCTTTCGCTTCGTTCTTGAGCCTGACCCGCTTTAAAATTATCCCGCGTCTTTTAATATAATTTTCTTTAAATTCTTGACAAATATATTGCTAAACACCACCTACACACAGATAAACACAATTTCACATCATTACACTACATATTAACAAAGGTGTAAGTGCAGTGCAAACGTCTCCGCATCGTGGGTAAGTATAATTCCTCAATTTTTCCTTGATTCCCGCGAGATTAGCGCAAATCAACGGCCACAGGGTGAATCCTGTGCCCGGCGGGCATTTAAATTCAAATCATTATTCGCAGGCACTTATGAAGTCTGACTAATCTAATACTCTAATACCGGTTCGGAAGGTTGCATTTGCTGAGAAGAGCCGGCAATAAACTCAGCATTTAGTCTTTTCAAAATAAGCTTAGATTACATAATATTTACATTCTAATCGCACTGACAACAATTGCGTGCCCGTTTGATATCTCAAAACAGGCGACTTCTAATTTATTGTAGGTATCAATTAGGATTCTACCGTATTCTAAAGTAGCACCAATTATAGAGAAAATTACCGAAAACCGCCTCAGATGGTATGGACCATGATCCAAGAAAACAAGGTCTGGCATTCCGGGAGAGACACTTTTTACGTCACTATCCTGTTGCCACTTTATTGTAAGAAACCACTAAATTATGGAAATATTTTTCAGTCACTATTTTGTCAAAAATAAGTATTAAGCATTTTATCTGTCATATCGTTTAACTAATCAAACAAAAGAAATAAGTAAACGTGAGTGAGCATATTGTTTTGAATTAAAACCTTCTGGTTTTATTATATTCCCACCGGAAATACTATGGGTACAAGGAGTCATGATTACATACGACTGGTAACACAAAAACGTGCTGTCTCATTGACATTCTGCCATTTTGACGTGCTACGTTGACGTGTATTTGTTATCTTTGTCGAACACGCATATTTGTAATTTTCGCTTTCGCTCAGTTTCAGTGTACAGAGAGTTTCTCAAACTTTTAAGCACGCGTCTTGTTTTTCTACTACCACAATTTTAAAATGGTTCGTTGTTCTATTAGGAATTATTGTAAGAGTAAAAGTGTAAAGGGCGGTCCAATATGGTTGTTTACATTTACCGTAAAGGAATCTATAGCCAATGAATGGCTAAGCCCTTGTGGACCTAAGACTAGAATGTTTATTTTAAGTTTCGTGCCTGTAGGGGTTATTATCATCTAGATTCCATTGCACATATTTTGATAATGTATTCACACACAGCAA
Source organism: Polyploca ridens (assembly GCA_951394255.1). Taxonomy (NCBI): domain Eukaryota; kingdom Metazoa; phylum Arthropoda; class Insecta; order Lepidoptera; family Drepanidae; genus Polyploca; species Polyploca ridens. The sequence goes on from OX596257.1 coordinate 13,293,156, forward strand.
AGGCAATATCAGGGCGACTTACGATTGATAAATAAATTAAATTACCAATTGCTTCTTGATGAGGAAATTGTTCAAAAGTGACTTTGACATTCTCGTTTTCTTTTTCTTTAGAGGTGAACATATTTTTTTTTCTATCGGATTTAGAACATAGTTCGAATAAGTCTTTTTTTTTTTTTTTTTTTTATATTTAATGGGTTTACGCTTGACCGCAATCCCGCCTGATGGTAAGCGAAGATGTAGTCTAGGGTGGACCGCGCGTACCCATAAGATGCCTATTCACTCTGGCCTTGAATATACCCATGTTATAAGTGTCTGGAAACACGTTGTCCGGGAGAGCATTCCACAGCTTGGCCGTACGTATAAGGTAAGAGGAAGCGAAACGCTTGGTACGGCAAGACGGAATGTCGACGACGAAGCGGTGGAGACCCTCCCGACGCCTAGTGGTCCGATAGAAGAACGGGGATGGGGGTCAGTCATTTCGAACTTTTGAAATTTTCTTAGGGTACATTCCGAATTGGATAATATCGATCATAGTGCTCACAGTAATAATTTGCGTACCGAGTTAGATATCACGTTAATGACAGCTGAGAACTGTCAACAATTCGGAACGCTCGTGAACGCACTCACAGTATTCAAAACAGAACATTTGAGAAATAACTTAAAATCTGAATTAACAATGCGCTAGGACTCCTTATATATTTTATAAGTTGACTCGCAAAAAGGAATATCCACTTTTTTATTATTTTTCTCTCATAAAATCATAAAAAGTATCTTTGCCAAATACAAAACCAAGAATCTTATTAGATTTTTGTAGAAAACACAATAGTTAACCTTCACTTTTGACATCGCTCATGGTGATATCAGTTTAGAGTATGGTCGGTGTGAGCGCAATATGGCGGATGTCATGACGTCATCTACGATGTTTCACGGGATCGGAATCTTTTATATTGTTAATTATTTGGAAAAAAAAAGCCAAACATAGTAAGATTGTCCAAAAAATATATAAAAAAATTTAACCTTGCTGAGTTTCTTGCCGGATTCTTCTCAGTTGAAGGCCGAGTTCCGAACCGGTGGTTACTTCAGTAAATGCCCTTCTGGGGCCTAAATTGAATAAATGGCTTTGACTTTGACATTGACATCGTGAGCGCGCTCACAGTAATATGGAACGGGTTTAAGCACGCTTAAATCGATTACAGCGTCAATTCGGAAAGCAGCCTTAATGTACTTCTTGACACATGAAATTTGCATCTTTTTCTTTATGAATTTGCGCACCATGATAGCATCCAATTTTCTTATCTTTTACTTGATATATAAACTAGATCGACTTTCCCCAAACAAAAAGTTTGAGAACCGTCGTCGGCGGAAATGACGTACATCGTGTCTCCCCGTGTCCCGGAATGCCATACCTGATCTACTTATACCATGGTATGGACATGTAAAACGACGCAGTGAAGACCATTTAGTACAGATTGCCTTGAAAATACCGGAACAGAAGAGAGGTAGAGGCCGCCCGCCATCGACCTGGTGGTCTAATATCAAGAGAGACCTCAGTAAAGCCCAATTGCCAGAGCCGACAACCCAGGACAGAATGTCCTGGCGCAAAAGAGTGAGGAGACCCGACCCCAAATAAGGGAACAGGGACGGACAAAGAAGAAAGATCAATTAGGATTCTACCTTACCTCACCTTACCCCGTGTTCTCGTTTTTCGTGCAAATTAAAACATTTCAGTCACATGCATTCGCCATTGAGTACAGTATAATGATTCAACGGAAACCAATAATTGCAGCCCTCATTATCTCGAGGCTGGTGTATCGTATGGGTAAATTAAGCCATAATGTGTGAGATATATATATGTATACTAGGCGATGACAGTTCAGACAATGGGACTTGGGCGCTCGGTGCTAGTAAAAGATCGTTAGTAAGCTATAGCATGGTATAGGACTTTTAGGATCCGCTAGCTATATTCTATTTCACATAGGATGAGTCGTCAAGGTCAAGGGTTTTTTACCAATATCTAGTGAAATTCCATTTGATTACTCTGAAATAATATTCACAATATTTCGTGAAACCTAGCTCTATCATAGTATTCCTTTATTATATCGAAATGAACATTAACCATTGAGAAATTTAATAAAATACCATGTGTCACCGAACTCATGTTATTTGAAATAGACTATACCATCCTCAATATTTTGTTTAATATGACGTCGGTAAATAAGCATACGGATCGCATGATGGTAAGCGGTTACTATATCTATTTGGAAGCTTGCAACACACGAGGCATCCGTCATGCGTTACCGAACTTTCCTCTTTTCCCAATGAGCTCTGGCGACCTAGCTCACGCGCAGGAACACACATATATTTGGCTGCGGTATTCTGTAAGGTGGAAATACTTCCCCAGTCGAGCTGCTCTTTGAGCGAATAAACGCTACGCTCTACCTCTTTTAAAATCTCCAAGCACCTAACTGCATCCTGGTTGCATATAAGAGTTCCCATCAGGCTGGTAGGGTTTCCTCCAAGCTGATGCGTTGGCGAAAAAAGCTCCTCGCCCGCTGGTCTTTAACGGCCTCGTTCTATTTTGATGACAAATTGCAAGCAAAACGGCGAGCGTCGGACCCCCACGGTCTCATGGACTCGACCACAAAAGGCATAAAAATATAATTTGGTCTAATATATGCGTATTTTTTTAAGTGCTCGTGGTGTAGTATGATTAGCAGTTCTTAATCGATCGGCAAAGTTAAGCTACCACCATCGTGGTTGGTACCTGGATGGGTGACCGCCTAGTGGTATTTCAAATCGAGCGTTTTCGTGCTTCGGAAGGCACGTAAAGCCGTTGGTCCCGGTTATCACTTAATTGTGATAGTCGTTAAGCAAGTTGGATGCCTCCTAGGCGGCTTGAAAAATTCCAACAGTAGGTTGACCACTAGCCTACTTCCACCGATCCGCAGTGGACATACGTGGTGGAGTATTGCCCATTCCCTTTCACCCTCATTTGTGAAAGGAGGCCTATGCTGAGCAGTGAGACATTATAGGCTGATGATGATGCGTATTTTTGAATTTTGAATTTTCCGCACCGGCCACAGCTGTCCCTGCAACTTTACAAATTCAGCTTGTTATAATATTTTTAGACCATTATAAAGCATTATTTGTCCTTCGTGATAACCAAATATAGGTCGTTGTTTTGGTCAGCGACGAGCGACTCAGGGTCGATAATACAAATGATACTGGTGCTAAAAAAAATATAAAAAAATACTTTTTTTTTTTTTAATAATAAAAATAAAAAAATTAAAATTTTGAAAATCATGTAATAAGCTAAAGTTTAGACATAATACTCAACGGGAGTACGAGGGAGTTAAGGGGTGGGGCGATGGTGGCTTGCGCCTAGCTCTAGTCTGTGCACGTGCCTAGTAACCATACTTTGCGGTAATTTTATTTCAAATTTAATAAGGTATTTCTCAGCATATTTACAGTATTTAATGGAATTAAGTCCGTTTTTGGGGAATATATATTTTGTACTACCGCTCCTGGGTCGCTTGTCGCCGACCAAAACAACACCCTGTATACTCGCGCTTTGCCAACCCTGCAAAAATCTCTTCACAGCATTCTGGAAGAACCCCATTGCTTTACTACATTCCTTATTCAAGAGCATAAAATACATAGATCAGGCACAATGAACGCGCGCCTTGGGCACTTGTAATAAAATAACTAGTTTCTTACTGCCTATAAATGTGTAGGTATCTTCAACTGACAATGTATTCAATATCACAGACATGGCTTTTAGAATATCCGTTTGCAAATGAGAAAGAAAAGTTCTCGAGCATGCATCGTCTATGTAGCGTTCACGGCAATATGGCCTTCCACCAAAATCAAAATCAAAATCAAAAAGTCATTTATTCAGTTTAGGCCCTAGTAAGGCACTTATGAACGTTATGTACATACAGTTGAATTTACCACCGGTTCGGAATACACTTAAACTGAGAAGACTCCGGCAAGAAACTCAGCAAGGTTTTTTTTTTTGTGGAAGATCTTTTAATATTACAGCTTTTTTCCAAATACTTATACAATATATACATTATTATTTTATGCTTATTCGTACAATTGTCACTTAGCCAGGGGGATGCAAGTGCAGAGAGAAGCTACTACAACCATATATTCTTGTCTTCCACGTAATGAGCCGCCTTATAGTAGGCTTTGTCAATTAACCTCTGCTTTATGAAATCCTTGAATTTATCATAAGACATTTTAGTTACTTCGAGTGGGATTTTATTATAGAATCGAACGCAATTTCCGAGAAAAGACTTATTAGCTCTAGATAACCTGAATCTAGGTGTCACAATTTTATCTTTATTTCTTGTATTGAAGTTATGGCGGCTACTATTAATTTCAAATAAATTTAAGTTTTTACGGACAAACATAATATTTTCATAAATGTACTGTGACGGTAACGTTAAAATTTTAAATTCCTTGAATCGACTTCGTAGTGATTCGCGAGGACCCAAACAATAGATTGCGCGAATTGCACTTTTCTGCAGAATAAATATAGTTTCAAAGTCTGCAGCTGAGCCCCACAGCAGAAGACTGTAGGACATTAAACTATGGAAATAAGCAAAGTAAACCAACCTGGCTGTAGCCACATCTGTTATTTGTCTAATTTTTCTAACTGCGAAGGCGGCGGAACTCAGTTTACTAGCTAATCTTTCTATATGAGGACCCCATTGTATTTTACTGTCTAATGTAACGCCGAGAAAAACTGCCTTATCCACTAGTGCAAGTCTTTTACCATCGACAAAGATATGAGTGTCACTCTTAACAACATTAGGGAGAGAAAACCTTATACATTTAGTTTTACAGGAATTAAGCATAAGATTATTGGCGGCAAACCATTTTGATACAGCTGATAATGTGTCATTGAGCTGCGTAAGGTCTGTATCTTTCCTATTGACTTTAAAAATTAGAGAAGTGTCATCAGCAAATAAAACTATATCCGACAATTCATTTACCATATAGGGCAGATCATTAATATATGCCAGAAACAAAAAAGGGCCTAAAATTGATCCTTGCGGTACGCCCGTTTTCACTAAAGACCCTGAGGACGTAGTACCGCTAATACCTACTTTTTGTTGGCGACCTGATAGATAAGATGATATAAGATCGAGTGCCACTCCACGAACTCCATAGTGTTGGAGTTTTAAAACTAGTGTGTAGTGATCTACGCAATCAAATGCCTTGGAGAGATCACAAAATACGCCAACCGCATCCTGTGAATTCTCCCAGGCTTCAAAAATATGCTTTAAAAGTTTAGCACCAGCGTCTGTCGTAGACCGGCCTTTTGTAAATCCAAACTGATGATCATGTAAAATCTGATTTTTGGTGAAATGAGTTAACAATTGATTTAGTATAACTTTCTCAAAGATTTTGCTTAACGCTGGAAGTATAGAGATGGGTCTATAATCAGAAGGATTATTTTTGCACCCAGATTTAAATATAGGAATGATCTTACTGTGTTTCATCAAATCGGGGAAAGAACCCTGAACAATACATTGATTAAAAATAGCTGCTAAAATAGGTGCTATACTAGTTATAACTGAGTGGATTACTTTAACTGATAAGCCCCATAAGTCTTCTGTATTTTTTATATTCAAAGACTTGAAAGCTCCTAATATTTCACTAGCATCAATAAACTTAAATAAAAAATTGGGAATATGTTTTGGGAAATTGTCTTTAAGGAGACACTCGGCTTTCTTAGGTGAAGATGCAAGATACTTAGTAGCTTCAGTAGGTATTGTTGAAAAAAAAGATTCGAAAGCACTCGCTACTTCAAATTTATCGGAGATAAACTTATCATTAATTTTAAGGTTAATTGTGTCTTCTTCCTTTTTATTTTTACCAGTCTCCGTGTTTATAATTTTCCACACCGTTTTAATTTTATTAGTCGAATCACTAACTTTTTTGGCAATGAAAATGGCTTTTGCTCTATTACAAACTAATTTAAATATTTTTGAATAATTCCTAACATATGTATGAAACTCTTCGTTAGTTGTGTTTGATTTTTTACGATAGAGTTCATACATGTTTTCTCTACTCAATCTTATTCCTTTAGTGGCCCAATCACAGAATTTTAGTTTATCAGTTACCTTAGTAGATTTAATCGGGCAATATTTATTAAATCCTTTACAAATCTCAGTAAACAATGTTTCATAGTTATGATTAGGATCATCAGATTCGAAATAGGTATTAGCAAGACTCAATTCTAAATGACTATTAAATTTCTCTAACTTGTACTTTGTGGTTGGTCTAAATTCCCTACTTACTTCATATAATATTTGGCTTTGAGAGGGCAATCTAACAACTTGAGCCAAATGATCCGAGCGAACACCAGGAATTAAGAACTTATCCAAAGTACTCCCATTTGTAATAATGTTGTCAATGCATGTTGAAGATGTGGCTGTTACCCGTGTCGGTTCACAAAACAAAAGATCCATATTAAATGATTTGAATAAAGAAATAAAATTGTTTCTATCTGATGAAGTAACAAGAATATCAATATTGAAGTCACCACAAACTACTATAGACTTTTTGGATTTGAAAAGTTTACTAAGAATCTCTTCTATTATAGAATAAAACAAAGAAAAATCAGAAGCCGGAGGTCTATATACACATACGATGATGGAGCTTTCAATCTCTGCACATGCCACCTCACAGACGCGCTCCACAGAATGACTACATATATCTGTACGATTTTTGAATTTTATGTTGCTGTTTAATAAAATAATAGATCCACCACCATTAGCAGACACTCTGTTGAACGCACTGGCGACGGTGAAATTGTTAATATTAAAGAGCATCATATCAGGTTTTAACCAGGTTTCAGTAAAGCATAAAATATCAACCTGGGTTTTATCCAATAAAAGTTCAATATCATATATTTTGCCAGAGAAGCGATTTATGTTCTGATGCAATAAAACAATACTTTGTCTAGGCTTCTCTTTTGTCGAAACTATATGTTTAAAGAATTAATCACAATATTATTAGAGTTACTAGATAATATTGCTTCGTCACTTAACCTACTGTTTGTTATATTTACTATAACACTATCAATATTATAAGCTATCAATGTAGCAATCAGGTTTTTCGTCCTTCTAGGCATTTTCAGTGAATCCCGATTTAATTTTATTCCACTAACAAACTTATTAGTGTCGAAAAACAAAATATTGTCATTGTGACATGTCAAATTAAATAATACATTATTCAGAAACATGATATAACTATTCTGTTTGTCAGTATAGTCAACTGAGTAGGGAAAAGCACATAACATTACTTTTAGTACCCCTAACCTTTGTAAGGACTCAAAGCTATTAAACAGGTCTATCCTATGTACATCTAGTCCATGACCAACTAAAATTACAACTGTGGTATAGTTGTCAAATTTCATTTGTATTATTCTTTTAATAATCTGCATGTAAGAAGCACCTGGCATACAATAATTAACTACTGGCTGTTTTGAATGGTTATTAATAAGGGAACCAAAGTTAACTCCTATTTTATCAGTAAAAATTACTGTTTTGTATTTAATTTGCAAAGAGGATTCTGAATCACAACTCACACACAGCTCAGCTCGTCCAACCTCAGGTACAGCCCCAGTCAAATCCCCAGGTAAAACCTCAGGTAAAATCTCAGGTAAAATCTCAGGTAAGATCTCAGGTAAAATCTCAGGTAAAATCTCAGGTAAAATCTCAGGTAAAATCTCAGGTAAAATCTCAGGCAAGACCTCAGGTAAAACTGGCATTGACTCATCAGCAGACACATGCATACAGCCACAAGTATGGTTGTTAACGAGAGACTCAAATCTATCCTCATTATACTTACACATATCTACTAATTGAGTCGCAGCCAATATGTGTTCTTTAATTTGTTGTTGGGATTGTTCATACTTGATGAATAAATCCTTTAAGCAAAGCTCTTTGTCCTCTAAGTCAGAGAGCAATCGCTGTGTGTCAGTGTCATATATTTTTAGACCATTCTTTAACTTAAGATCACATATTTTAAGTTTTTTTATTAGATTTTTTTGTTTATTTCTTCTTAAGGCTGCACTACGGTAACATTTTTTAATAAATCTATTCAATCTTAAGTACTTTTTTATCTTATTATGGCTTGACATAACATAAATAGGTTGATCAGAAATTGAATTAGGTATAGAGGTAAGTTGGACAGACTGCTGACACGAATCATTCCCTATCATTTCATCATACAGGCTCAAGGTGTTGTTGACCTCATGATTGCTATTATCCAAATTTTGTTTATTTATATTGTTATGAGCTTGACTTAAGCTACTCTCAAGCTCAGAGATGCGGTTAAGCGCTTGGTCATATGTATCACAACATGCGCTAAAAGATGTTACTGTCTCCTGAAGATGGTTACGCTGGTCCAGGATGTCCGCGTAGCTACTGTGTAGTTCCGCCAACTCACTCTTTAATTTAGAGTTCTGATTAAGAATGTTTTTAAATTCTTCTTCGCTATCCTCACGCTCTTGTTGCAATTTGTCGCAGAGGTTTTGGGAGGCTTTTAGTTCTAGTAGTGCCTTTCTGAGCTTTTCTTCCATATCACGGGCAGTGGCCTTGCGTGTCAACATGTTAGACATTATGAAACCACAGACCCTGCAACACAAACACAGAGAAGCTGAATAGCGAGTAAGGATATGAAGTTTTACTGAGTTTGATCTGATCTTTGTTACAATATTAACGTATTTACTAGCTTATTACGATGAAGTTACCTTTTAGTTTATGTTTACAGACAAATATTTATAGGATAAATGTTTGTATTTCAATTTAACAAAGTAACTACCTACCTACTCTTAATTCTTTAGAAAAAATATAGGTTTTCTTGTATCTTGTCTTGCCACCAGGAAGACTGATGACTTGGTTTGAGCTGCTGAATGTAATGGTTGAGGATCTTTGGTCTTGAACACCATAAAAGGAGCTTCTGTTTAACTACGAACCTTCCTATGCTTTGTTAATTCGTAAAAAAAATGCTATAGCTTAATGTAAAACACTATGTCTCGGTTTACAATAGCTGATTGAAATTGCTACTTCAGGCGACGCGACGTTCATTTTTCCATCAAGTTAATTATTGATGAAGTGAGACCACTATGTGCTTTACCAGACAACAGGGTTGTCTGTAGCTATCCGGAATTATAAAATCAAGGTAATTAAATTTAAAAATAAAGAACCACTTGATGTTAATAAAAAATAAATCGCTCCATTGCCTATGAATCATCTCTCAATATTAAAATATTGCCACTATTTTGTTTCAGGGGCAATATGTGGTTTTTTATTGTGACAACCGCCAACCCTTATATTGGAGCGTGTTTTATTCAATAGCCTTCAATAATGCACAGTGTATCAGATGAAGCTATACCCAGGGGCGGGTTTAATTTATTTACGACACGGTTCGATGTTTTTTCAGTAGTTTGCTTTGAAAAAGCACGATGGAAAACCGAGTGGACAAGTTGGCTGCGTTTGTTTTTAGTGTTAAAAATTGTTTGTTATTGATACCGTTGATTTTTCTTTAAAACGTTTTATTTAAAAAAAAAACAAGAAGTTCTAAAATTGACTTCTTTTCAATCATCATCATCAACATCATCAGCTTATAATGTCCCACTGTTGAGCACAGGCCTCCTTTCACAAATGAAGGTGAAAGGGAATGGGCAATACTCCACCACGCGTGCCCACTGCGGATCGGTGGAGGTGGGCTAGTGGTCAACCTACTGTTGGAATTTTTCAAGCCGCCTAGGGGGCATCCAACTAGCTTAACGACTATCACAATTAAGTGAGTGATAACCGGGACCAACGGCTTTACGTGCCTTCCGAAGCACGGAAACGCTCGATTTGAAATACCACTAGGCGGTCACCCATCCAGGTACCGACCACGACAGGCGTAGCTTAACTTTGCCGATCGATTAAGAACGGTTAATCATGCTACACCACGAGCGCTTCAATTTTCAATCAGGCACGATCAAAATAAACTATAATTTCCTAATTTCACTTGCTTACTTTTAATTTAATACTTGCTTCAGCAGCGCAATTCTCTTACATAAGTGTCAGGCGTTCGCGCAGTTAATAGCGCATAATATACTAAAATAATAATTGGACTGTTTTACAAAAAACTTAAACCGACTTCAAAGTACACTAAGAAGTAATCAAATCCTGATCTAATGACAATGGGACCAAACGGGAAGTGTACTCTTTCAAATCAAAAAAGAATTTTCCAAATCGGTTAATAAATGACGGAGTTAAGAGGTAACAAACATAAAAAAAATAAAAAATACATTCGAATTGAGATCCTCCTCCTTTTTTGAAGTCGGTTAAAAACAATAGCCACTAGTCGTTATAATATTCATTAGTCAGCATCTTGGGACTGAATATGACGATGAAGATAGTTTTGAAGTTAATCTATACATATAATAAAACTGTAGAACCGGCGTGTCTGTACATTGAATAAATTTACCAAAAACTGATCGGGGGTGATTTGAGATGAGGAACTGAATACAAAAAACTAAAAAAAAAATGTTTTGTCTGTCTGTCTGTTTGAACACGCTAATCTCAGAATCCACTGAATGGATTAACATGGAACTTCCACGAGCTGATTCGAATTTTTTTGGCGCTTCAACTAGGCTTTGTTTCATTAAAAACGCCTGACGGGAAGAAAAGATATCCCAATTTAATAATTTTGCAGGCCGTCTCACGGCTACACACAGATGTAAGTACTAAAATATTGATGACTAGACTAGATAGATGGCGTTGTCTTTTTCCTGAATCGCACTATGGTTTCGTTCTCACGATTTTATGACACGTTCAATGATTTCTAAATACGAATTTCTCCGTGTAAGGGAAGAAGGCACCAACAGCTTCTATCAAAATAAAAAAAAATTAAGATGATTTCGGATGAGGAATTTTAAAAAGGCCCACCTAGGCTACGAACCAGCGAAATTAAAAAAAAAATCTTATCGAAAATACTTTTCCTCCATGCAGCATGCTGAGGCGACTTCCCACTGTTCCCGTTACAAAAGGTGCCAACCGACTAAATAAACCGACTCAAAAAAAAGAGGAGGTTCTTTGATCGACGCGTATGTTTCTTTTTTCCACGGAATAGATAAATAAGGTTGGAAAGGCCCTCGCTCCAATTTTGTACTAGGACCAGTGTCGCCGCTTGACCCCCACTATTTTAATTTCTACACATACGCAATCATATTTTTACAAATATTTCGCACACAACCAAATCACGCACACATAAATCTCAGGGCAGATATTCGTTCGCCCACTAGCACTAAGCTACCGTGGGCATAGACACTCACACACGCAAAAATGCATACACCTGTCAAAAATGTTGACAACTTACAGTAGGGATGGATAGTGTATAATCGTTAATGAATCGGTTCGATTATCAATTATTATTCTCATAGAACTTGGAATCGATAGTTGCATGGTTATGCTGTACGGATTACACAAAACTAACATATCTGGTGGGTTTTTGCGTACAAATATCAATATGGAAAACGAGGAGCCTCCTAGGATAAAGATAAGGACTTACCAGGAACTCCTATGGCAATCCACTGCACACAGCAACTATCACCACTATCTCACATCAAATCACAAGTCACTGAGTTTCACTGAGTTCAATTTACAAATCAACGCCTCCCGGTCGGCAGCGGTTTTCGTACTGTTTATTTATAAATCACAAAGTTTGATGTTTCCCGTTCGGTAGCGGATCTCGTACTGCCTTTTTGCGGCGTTGCGGGGCGCGCGCCTTACGTTTTGTGATGCGTCGCCGAAGTATGTAGAATATTCCCGAAGCTCTTGTCTCGCTTACACATATGAGGTGGGAAAAGGAGAGGAATCGGGAAGTAGAGGCTCGTCATTGATACTCAATATGAGTAGGTTTTACTATAGATATTATTATAGGTATTTTGGCCTAAACATCCTCCGCCGCCTTGAGAATACGTAGTGTTCTCAAAAGAAAGAAAAAATAATTAATTATAAGAACTAATTACAGATTATAATAATTACTAAAATACTGAATATAAGATGCGGTATGATTAATTTTTATTGTGAGGGTAATGGACATAACTTGACAATGGGTCTTTTGAATGATCCATTTGAAGTTTTTACTAAAGCGACGCGGACGCGGATATTTCCATCCTTGCCAGGATAAACTTGTGATATTATGCCCAACGGCCAACGTAAAGGGGGAATATCATCTTGATGTATAAGAACCACAGTACCAATCTTAATGTTATTTTTATCAATGAGCCATTTCTGTCTAACTTGAAGATTATGTAAATATTCTATACGCCATCTCTTCCAATAGCTACACACCATCTGATCTAATAATTGTTTCCGACAACGTAAAGATATGGTTTCCTCGGACACATTCTGAAGCGGCAATGAAGTCAATGGTGAAGCCATTATAAAGTGAGCGGGAGTAAGAGGCTCCGGGTAGGGATCCTCAGATAAAATGCAAAGCGGTCTAGAATTTAAGACTGTTTCAATTTGGGTAAGAACAGTGAGGAGCTCTTCATATGTGAGGAGCTGCGAACCGATAACACGGTATAAATGAGTTTTAATCGATTTTATATTAGATTCCCACAATCCTCCGAAATGTGGGGCGCGGGGTGGAATCATTTTCCATTCAATGCGGTACTGATCGGTAAGTAGTTCTTGTAATTGAGCTTTAGCTCCGACAAAGTTAGTTCCGTTATCGGAGTAAAGAAAAGAAACAGGTCCTCGACGGGAAATGAATCGCTTAAAAGCGGAAATAAAAGTATCTGATGACACATCAGTTGCCAATTCGATGTGTACAGCTTTGGTTACTAAGCATATAAACAAACAAATATATGCCTTTTGGCTCTTTTGACCTCTGCGTCTACATAATGTTACTTTAATGGGTCCAGCATAGTCAACGCCCGTATGCACAAACGCTTTGGTCTCCTGAACGCGGCAAGAGGGTAAATCAGCCATTTTTGGGCTGAGAAATGAAGGGGAATTTTTAAAACAAAAGTTACATGAATGTACTCTGTGTCTAATGACACTTCTAGCGGACAGTATCCAATATTTCTGGCGCAACAGTGAGCTCAGAAGATTGGCACCAGTATGGCAATGAGCACGGTGAAAATAGTCTATAATAAGATGAGTAACGTGGTCATGTTTAGGTAAAAGAGCGGGATGCTGAGCTTCATACGGAAGATTTGCATTTGAAAGTCTACCTCCAATTCTAATAATTTTATCTTGATCTATAAAGAGGTCAAGTTTTTTAAGCGGGGAAGATACTTTAACGTTTTGAATATTATTAAATAAATTTTGAAAATGAACTTGTTGTACAGAGCGTATTAAATATACTTCAGCTTTATTTAGCTCAGAAGCTGTGATGCGGCTGTGACCTTGATCACGAGAAATTATGCGAGAAAATCTAAGTATGTATACTATTATGCGTAATATTTTATTCCATGATGAGTATTTCAGAGCAAGCTCGTAAATTAAATTAGGCTCAACAGAAGCGGACGCGGTACAAGTAACAAGCGTTTTACTATTAAATTCAGGTAGGTCCTCACAGCATTCGGGACTAAATGGAGTGATAGGCCATTCTGAAACTGGATCTTTTAACCATTTCGGGCCGTGCCACCATAAGTGATGTGACACTAGCTGCTCAGGTAAAATACCTCTAGAGAGACAGTCGCTAGGATTTTCTATACCACTAACGTGGTAGAAATGTTTTGGGTCAAGATTTTCTTGACATTTAGCAATGCGGTTACTAACGAAAACATTCCATCTATGTGGAGATGAATGTATCCATGACAGAGTAATTTTAGAATCGGAGAATGCGAATATATTATCAATAGCGGTTCGAGCACTATAAGTCTCATTATAACTAGCGCGTAGCTGTGGATCGCGTAGCTTGGTACGCTCCAAAGCAAGTAAACGGCGGTGAGCAACGGAACGGGAATCACCTAACACGTCAGGATCCTCACGAAAAGGTAACGCGGTGCAATATCTGCCTGCGGAGTCCCGTGAGAAGTTACGAGAGAACAGCTGTTCACACTCCTTTTCGGCCGAGCTCATAAATTTTTGCGCGGGAATTTCTTCGAGCTCCCAAAACTTAAGTAGGGAATCATCTAAAGAAATAGTAAGGTCATTGGGACCAGAAATGAAAAAAGTCGCGGTATTAAAATAAGTGGATGTATTTTTATTAATATTAGAGTTAGCGGGAACGTCGCCCATAAGAATATAACCGAACACGGTTTCAAGGGCAGAAGGAGCGGGAGGTGCAATAATTTTTTGACCTAATAATAAAAATGGGAACAATTGTGCCCCGAGAACTACTTCGACCTCTCCGGGGATGTGCCACAGAGGGTCAGCGAGCGGTAAGTTACCTAAATGTTGCACTATAGAAGTCTCAACATATTCAGTCGGTAACCTGTCAGTAATGCAATCAACGACAAGAGCGGTAATATTATAAAAATATTTTTTATTTTGCGCGGTTATTTTAAGTTGAACGTAGCCGTGAATAGGACGCGAAGTGGATCCTACACCATTTATAAAAGAATTGCTAAGCGGTATTATATTTAAATTTAGTTGTTTACAACAGGCAGTTGTAATTATGTTGTTTTGAGACGCGTTATCTATTAAACATCTAACTGAAATATATTTATTGTCCTTATTAGACGCATAAACTTGAGCGGTTGATAAAAGTACAGTAGTATGGGAAGGATTTAATTTATTAAAAGAATCGCGTTCGTTATCATTATTCTTATCAACTCGCGCTCGGGTGCATAGCGACACCGGTTGCGGAGCGTCCGTAGCGTTAGAAGGAGACGCGGTCGGATGCGCGGGCGAGGCTGCGCACGGGAGCGGTCGCGGCGCGGCGCTGGCGGCGGCGGACGGCTGCGCGCAAAGCTGCGCGATGCGGTTATCGCTCTTATCAAGACGCGTTGAGTGAGAGGGACGCGAGTCGGAAACTATTTGTTGCGATTGTGAATTACTATCCAAATGCAAAAGAGAATGATGGTGTTTATTACAAGTTTTACAACTATACGACGACTTACACTGAGAAGCAGTATGCGTAAGGCTGAGGCAGTTTACACAGCCTTTTTTAGATTTAACAAAATCTAAACGATCTTTAGTATTAAGTGCTTTAAAAGATGAACAATTAAAAATCTGATAGTGATCAGATTTATTACAAAATAAGCAAGTGCTTTTATTATTATTATCGCGTGCAAGGAAAGCATGGTGGACTGTGTTTGAATTACGCGGTTGCGACCGAGAAGCGGGCGGATTATTAAGGTTGCTACCGACTGGGGCGGTTCGCGCGGAGCCAGCAATTGGCGTAGAAGTGCGGTCTAATATTTTTACTTGCGATTTAATAAAATCAACAAAATCCTTATAAGAAGGAATTTCTTTATTCCTCATAAACATTTCAAAGGAAATAGCGGTTGCGGGATCTAACTTCTTTAAAGCTAAAGAAAGTAAGATAAAATCTTTCATATCTTCAATACCTAACTGTTCCAAAGCAGATACAGAAGCGTGGAAAGTTTCAATGAACGTATTTAAAGACGCGGAATTATTTAATGCGGGTTTAATATTGAATAAATTAGACATGTAGTGTGAGCCTAATGCTCTTTTATCTTGATATTTTTGAACTAAGCTGTCCCAAATAGAATTATAATTATCACCGGACGGTATAATACCTGCCGTGATTTTTAAAGCATTTCCTGTTAATTTACCTACAAGATATTGTACTCTTTGAGAATTCGAAAGATCAGGATTTGAATGTATATTAGATTTAAAAGATTCAAAGAAGACGGGCCAATTTTCTATTTTTCCATCAAATGACGGAATTTGAATTGGTGGTAGTTTGATACCACCTTTATATTGGGACGGAATAGTATTCTGCGCAGACACATTCGACGTAGTATTTGTCTTACTGACGATAAGAGAACGAACCCTTTCTATTCGGGTGTACACTGTATCAAAGGAAATCATTTTTTTATAATCAATCTTATATTCTGGATCAAGTTGCATATTTAACGCGTTAATTGTATCTAAATTGGCACTAAATTCATGACGAATTGTACTAATAATTTCAGTGTCCGCCATGAATGTCTCTGAGGAACGAAGGTCTGCACTCGCGGACATGGAAATATTCTTAGAAGAATCATATAAGAACGATAATTGTTCAAAAATAGCTTCATTTTTAGCTTCCAATATTTTAATTTTAGTTTCAATAGCTTCCATTGTGAAAGATTGCGTAATAATAAATTGCAAAATTACCTAATTAAAGTAAAATGACGTAGGTAAGTAGGTAGGTATATCCAACAGTTTAGGCACCTACCTATATAGGTATGAAAGTTTATTTCAAGTCGACAGACAAGGCTCATAGAATGCAATTATATGCGTAGTAATAGTACAAATAGTAAGTACGTATTGCGGTTATTAGTACACCATATGATTTCGTATAATAAGATACGAATCGGTACCTATAAAATCTAAGTCCTAAAAATATGGAGGAGCGGCGGCGGTATTGAATACCTAACTACTTTTTATCACGATTGGCGTGGTAAAAATGGCGGGAGTACGAAATATCGTATTTATATAGTCTAAAACCTATTTATGAGGTATAAGACTTGCGTATTATGAGGTATATACCTATTTAGAGGCATAAAACCTATAGAAAGCGGGAAATTATACGTGATTTGATATGAAATTAAATTACTGTAATGGCTGACTCAAAATGAATCCGCTCGAAGGCGTACCAGAAAAAATGGTGGGTTTTTGCGTACAAATATCAATATGGAAAACGAGGAGCCTCCTAGGATAAAGGTAAGGACTTACCAGGAACTCCTATGGCAATCCACTGCACACAGCAACTATCACCACTATCTCACATCAAATCACAAGTCACTGAGTTTCACTGAGTTCAATTTACAAATCAACGCCTCCCGGTCGGCAGCGGTTTTCGTACTGTTTATTTATAAATCACAAAGTTTGATGTTTCCCGTTCGGTAGCGGATCTCGTACTGCCTTTTTGCGGCGTTGCGGGGCGCGCGCCTTACGTTTTGTGATGCGTCGCCGAAGTATGTAGAATATTCCCGAAGCTCTTGTCTCGCTTACACATATGAGGTGGGAAAAGGAGAGGAATCGGGAAGTAGAGGCTCGTCATTGATACTCAATATGAGTAGGTTTTACTATAGATATTATTATAGGTATTTTGGCCTAAACAATATCTTTTTCTATTGAATTAATTATATTATTATTCAGCATAATGATTTTTTGGACCGGCAATAATCAATTTGTGACAATTAAAAACTAATAAAACTATTAGGGTATGTAGTGGTTTTTTTACGGATAACTGCGTGATAGATATATAATATATTATATTATAGTGCGCAAATAACGAAAATTTTTACAACAAATTATATAGTTAACTAAATCTTAACTTCTAATGTTCGATTTGTTTTATTTCTAAACTGATTATTGATAGTCTGGTTGTTCGTTGTGCGTGGCACTTCACTAAGTGGGTGGGACCCGTCAATGAAGAACGACATTATCGTTAGTAAGTAATTACCGAAAAAATACGATACTTCATAGGCGTGAGCTGTTAAAATTATGAAGCTAAATTTGACAGATTTGATTTGCTTGATAAAGTCGATATTTTTATCGATAAATTATCTGATGAATGCGTGGGGAAAAATGTAACATGAAATTAATATTAAGAAATTATTTTATTTTATTTTTTTACTATATACTAGCTAAAAGCGCAGCTTTGTAAGGGCTCGTAAGATTCTTTTGTAACTAAGTTTAATATTTTAATTTCAATAAGCCCAAATATGGTTAGGATAAGGATACGTCGTTCCACTATGGAGTTTCAGTGCTTACCCACACTCCAACTCCATCATCAGACCCTGAATACAATATATGGCCAAAGTTCATCTCACGACAATTCCAACAACCCCAAACATGGCTAGGATACGTTGCTGCGCTATGGAGTTCCATTACCTACCCTCCTACTCTATCATCAGAGCCCGAAAACCATATATGGTCAAAGCTGTTCTCAGGACAATTCCAACAACCCCAAACACGGCTAGGATAAGTTGCTCCGTTATACAGTTTAAATACCTACCATTCTACTCCATCATCAGACCAGGGATACCACATGTGGTCAAAGTTCATCTCACGACAATTCCAACAACCCCATCCAGCGCATGCCCTCCTACTTCATCATCACACCCCGGAAAACCATATATGGTTATTGAGCTATTATCACTATAGCTCAATGTATATGGTAAGTCTTATCATCTAGACAAACATTTTAATTACCTATGCTAAATTTCAAATATAGATTTGATCCTATACTTTCAATTCTTGATTGTGCATCATCTGTAGAGGTGTGATCGTTTTTTCGTAAAGTGTACCACAATGTGTAGAACTGAATCGGATAGTAGATCTGACCAGGGAGCCAATTCTCATTCACTCGAATTAATCACTTGTTCCAAATAAAGTTCGAATTCGTACTTTTTTCGAGTGAAAATCAAGTTAGGCTATTCTGAGAATTACGAAGCCGCCATTTTCTCTTATTTTTCGAGGGCTAGCGCTCGAACTACTTCGACTGGTCGGGACCGTTCGAAACGTATTTCGAATGCGAACTATCAAACGTCAAACAGTTAGGTTGTCATTTGGAAACGTAATGACAAATAAGCCTAAGGATTTCTGTTACTCACAGAAAATATTTTGTCATATTCATTTATAATTATTATATAAAATTGATTAACTTATGAATTCCGGATATATTAGGATATAATAAGAGTAAAACGTTGTTTTAAATATTTTATATTCATTAAAATGTTTTAAATTTTAATTTAAGATATAAAATTATCACGTACGTTAACAAAACGCAATTATCAAGTGAAACGAAACGCATCGTGCAATTTGTATCCATCATAATGGCAACATTTACTCCTTACACTCGAACTTATTTCGAAGGTTAGTTAATCAGTCAGGCAGTCGATCAGTGCCGAGAATACAGGAATCGAAAAATAGACTCCGCCCCTCGAAATTTTACAGTCGAAATAGAACTCGTAATGCAAGTTCGATTCGAAGGCTAGTTCGAGGGAAGTGAGAATTAGGCCCCAGGTCGTCGGTCCACCTGGTGGGAGGTCGTCCCGCTCGGCACTTCCAGTACGTGGTCGCCACTCGAGAACCTTTCTTCCACATCGGTTATCGGCTCTTCCAGTTACCTCTACCTGTCACGCCAATCCATTGTTCCCTGGCGTTAGGTTCTTTAGGAAACCTACAATTTATAATTTATTGCATTAGTCAAATTACATTTTACTTAGATTATAATACTAAATACATCATAGATAAATACTCGTAGATGAGGAGGGGTCTTATATGTCCATTTATATCATTCGGTCACATTCATTCAATGATTAATATAATATCTTATTTCAAAATACGTCTAACTAAAAATGTACTATCGTTAATTAAATATAAAATAATTCGAAAATTATCTTTGTCAAACGTAATTATATTATATATAGTCTAGAATTCTATCGATGATTTTATTTAACCAAACCACATGGTCACGTCACTATCGATAAACATGCTGCGCCTTACATCACTGCCAATCAGGGCAAAGGACGAAGTGTAGAAGACGCAATGTATGCAGTACATTGAAAGCGGATTTGGTCATTGCGCTGATTGAGCGAGTACACATCGGTCAATGTATGTTTTTCATAACTTGTTGTAATAATTTTGTTAATGTTTGGTATTTCATAGTGTTCAATATGTTTTTATGTTTTTTACTAATAATATTGTAATTAAATGTTATTTTTGACTTACCGATGGAAAGATATACCTCCTCGCTCTATACTTGACGTCTGACTTTTTTGTCTTACACGTTATTATAGCACAACACGGCATTATAAGCAGAGCTCTGTTCTCCAATGTAATCCAACGCGCACTGACCGCGAATCGGTCGAGTTATGATTATCGAATCATAACTGTGGCGCGCTTGCCCCGCCCACATTACCATTCTAACCTTATTTATCTGTTCTGTGCTTTTTTCCATGCGTGTATGTAGGCGTCTCTTTTCACCGCCAAAAGGAATCCTTTCCACCAGGCTCCTGCTTTCCAAAATATATCCTTGCCTATGTGCGATTGGCTTGATCTCCTCGGCATGAATTTAACAGCCAAAATAAACTTGGACTGTTCTCTTGAGTATATACAGAGTATAGAGCATAAACAGCTGTTAGATAGCTGGGAACCTTTCTAAGATTAAGCGGTACTTCATGCCTGAACAGTTGCTACAACTTTATAAAGCTATACTAGCTAACTTTATATACTTTATAAAGTTCGGTAATACATGGAGTACTGCGGCCATCTGTGGGATGGATGCGCTGAGCACCAACTAGACGCCCTTGACTCAATAGACCGTCGAGCAAGGATACTCATTGGAGATGAGTCTTTATTAAGGCAAAACTCACGAGGCTTGACCATCGAAGAACATAGGCACACGGTCGTAGGACCATCTTACGGCTAGGAGCAAAATGTCACGGTGACTTTTTGTAACCGTATCATTTTCCCGCCGCGCTGGCTTGTGCGGTGACGTTCGGTGATAATTCATAGACAAAAAGTATATTATAAAAATGGTGTACCTCAGCTCCTCAATTCGAAAGAAAAACAAACACAATACTCTTCAAACGATATTTAATTGGACGTATTAATATAAGATACAAATAAATTACCATTTTTTAAATGAATCAGTTAAATAACTTTCACAGACATTCTTCTTATTAAATTCTTCTAACAATTTTGGTTCGAGCAGTTTATTTACGATATTAGATACTCTGCAATCTTGTGGAGCTAGAACATGATCTGATTCAATGTCAAATACTTGAACAGGTTGTTTGGTGTACTTAGACAGGTTGTAATCATCTGCAAGTTTCCCCGCTTCAGGGTGAGGGATACCTTTAATGAGAACCAGCTGTGACTCTAACTTGAAATCTGGTTCGTATTCCCGAGCCATCTGAATTCTCTTATAAGCAGTTTGTAGGATATACCTCTTATATTCATTAGAATAATTTACCAGTTCCCTAAGTCTTATGACGCAAGCTTCAACTTTGTCTGTCCAATTTTCTTTCTTCATCAGATCCTCTGTAAGTTCTTCGCTATCTCTGCCAGTCATAAGATGGTACATGTGTTTCATAATAGTGTCTTGAAGTTGTGTGTCAGTCAAATTACCTACATATGCGTTCAATTGCACTCGTAATGCATCTGGGCTGCTGTCCAAACAGTACACAATTCCAATGTGACCTGAAATGTGGGAGAGATTTTCAATATATAAAAAAAATGCGTCTACTTTCCAACTAGAAATTAATTGAAGTATTTAGTATTGTTTTCACTTCTTCTATTTCATAATTTTTATTTGTATTATTCATGTAATGCACCTATTGTATTATGCGTGATTTTAAGCGATAGCGATACTCTAAATTAAATTACCTTCTTTTTCAAATAGCAATGCCAATTCTAATGCGACGTTAACTCCAAATGAATATCCCAACAGATAGAACTTTGATTTAAGCTCGAACCTCTTCTTTATGAACTGAAATGAATGGAAATTAAATTATAAATAATAAAACTTTCGATTCGAGAGTTTTCCCAGTTGTTAATGTTTACAAAAGTGAAAACAATCCGACCTTACAGAGGAAAATATCAGTCTGATACGAAGAGTAAATTATTGGAGACTCAAAACTCTCCATTCTTCATATAATAAACTAGTTGGAACTTCCATTTTCAGCAAAGCAATATTGCAAAAGTATAAATTTGAGTGATTTACTTAATTTATAAATTAACATCCGATACTTTAAATTAATAAAGATGATGCAATAAAATAATATGATGGTATATCTAACCAAAAATTTTTGCAGTGCAAACGAGATTCCCAGTTCCTTGAGAAATATCAATTGAATCAATTCAATCTTCGATAATATAAGGAAACGACAACTGTTCCCGAACGATAGGAGCTTGCATGCAAGCATGAATGGATTCCAATAGCGGGTCACAACTTTTTACACTTATTGCAATGGTACATAACATTGTTGTTGATCTTGACTTTAGATTTTAGATTCTAAAGCATTTAATTTATTTTATTACAAGAGTTTATCCATGGATTATCTATGGATTTAAATAATGATTGTTTATATAACAAAAGTTCATCTAGTTCCTAATCTTCTGAATTTAGTTTACTTCTATGGGTTACCCTCATTATTTAAAATTAACAATTACAAAGCAGAATTTTGAAGTTTGTAGTAAAGTGAAATCACCTTCAAAATATTTGCTGCCATTTGCTGGATACTGTCTGTCATATCCGGTCCGAGTTGGAAAGTCATAGCTTCAACCTTTAGCCTTTCACAGATTGGAACAAATATTTGACTGTGTCCTTCAAAACCTGGGATCAACATCAGATAAACTGCTTTTGGATCCAATTCTTCTTCATTCTGAACAGACAAAGATATACAAAAAAAATGATATTAGGACAGTACGTAAATTTTTAAGAGGACAGTAACTCTGCATCATAAATACCTCTGTAGCATTGCTCAATTTCGTTGGCATGACGACTATAGGTTCTGTAGCTAAACACTCGTCTTTATCAATATATGTATAGAAAGCTCCTAATCCGCTGTTAAACTTGGTAGTTAGCTTTATTGTATCTTGATAAAGATTTTTTAATCTGTGAATAAGAAAATCAAAAATTACTTAAATTTCGTCAATAGTATCACTATTACATATAATATTGACCCTTCACAAATACGGTTAGGTCCTTTATCATTTTTGACCTTTGTCACCATACTCATTTCCCCCCTCAGTTTCAGTGAGAGGAGGAAACTGCTCGCGCATGCTTGAGAAGTAATAATTATCTTTACCTAATTTAAATAGAGTTGGCAAATAGAATAAACCAAATGTTTTAATAATTAAAAGCGGAATTATCCTTGTACATGGCAAATATTTTTATTTTTATTGATACGCTAATACTTTTTAGGTTTGTTTGAACCAAACCCATAGCGATCTTAAAGTATAGGTTACTTCTAAAGAACTTAATTAAAGGTCACAACAACATCAATTCTTACCGAACAATGCTCATTTCCTTAATCTTTTCGATAGGATAATCGATGTGTAGTACTTCTTTGATGGTTGTTTTGATTTCTTCTAAGTTAGTATGGTTAAGAGTTAAATCCTCTAGGGTCATGATATTTCTCAAGTCATCAATGTGTTTCACACCTGGTAAAACGTTAATAATTATACTAGTGGCACTGTGAGCCGTAGATCTTGCGAGTCTTCATAAATATATTACAATTGAGAAAAGCTTTGGTACCTATATTTATTTACTAGCTGTTCCCCCGATTTCACTCGCGTTCCCGGGATATAAAGTAGCCTATAATACTCGGGGATAATCTAGCTTTAAACAAACAAACAAAAAATCTCTTCCGCTTTATCATATTAGTATAGATTTCGATAGATAGAAACCAGATCAAATCAAAATCAAAATCAAAAAGTCATTTATTCAGTTTAGGCCCTAGTAAGGCACTTATGTACGTTAAATTGGTACATACAGTTGAATTTACCACCGGTTCGGAATACACTTAAACTGAGAAGGATAAAAATTACTTACCAATAATTCTAGTAATTTTTTCCATTAAATCAGTTGCGTTGCGTTTCTTTAAATCAAACGTCACAACATTCTTGTAATTTAATTTTATGCTTGTTTCTAGTGCGTTGAAAACAGCCGATAGTGGTTGTGGCTGTACCTGTTCTAACTTGTTATTGAACTGAAATATATAAATTGTGAAGACGTAAAAATCTGCATATAAAATCATATTTATTTCTCAAAACTAATTAGGTTTTGAAATAGGAATGAGGTGAATCTGGAAAGTCAATAACCTTTCATTTCAAAGAGAGAGTAAGGCCATAAGTTATATACACAAATTGTGAAGCCGTAAAAATCTGCATATAAAATCATAATTATTTATTTCTTTAAACTAATTACGTTTTGAAATAGGAATGAGTTGAATCTGGAAAATCAATAACCTTTCATTTCAAAGAGAGAATAAGGCCATAAGATAAATTTTATATAATAATTATTAAAAATATTTAACAATAAT
Source organism: Polyploca ridens (assembly GCA_951394255.1). Taxonomy (NCBI): domain Eukaryota; kingdom Metazoa; phylum Arthropoda; class Insecta; order Lepidoptera; family Drepanidae; genus Polyploca; species Polyploca ridens. Next base: position 13,317,361 of record OX596257.1, read on the forward strand.
TACCTACCTCTTTCACTGAAGGAAAACGGAAAGTAAGTCCAGGTAAACCAATATCATTTCTTGCTTGACAAATCTTTTCAGATACAGAAACTGCGTATTCATCAGTTAAGCTTTGACACAAACTATTCAGCACTACGAAGTGCCTAGAAAAAAATAATTTCATTCATTAAAATATCCTGTAATGATTGATTAGCTATAACAAGATAAATGGAACATAAGTAATACAGAGTTTTTCAATGTATAGGTACCATACAGAATTTAGTTTGCTCAGTATCACCAGTAAAACAATCCCCATTTTTTTCGATATTTTATGCCATACAATTATTTTTATGCCATATTAGTATGTGACAAAACTAATCATATTTATATGAGTAATGCTTATACTTAATAAGGTATTTTGTAATGGCATTTATTTAATAGAATTTTGACGGTAAAATCTTGTTGGGGTGTATTGGTTCTCCGGAATACTAAAAACAGCATTGTATCTCTTTTTTGAAAGTGCTATATAATAAAGTAACTTACTTCAGTTCGTTGCAAACGTTTCTCGATTTTAAATCTAGATTTGCCACAATCCAAGCAGTATCATTGAAGGTTGCTGCAACATCTTCCGTTTCGATACTTTCTTGTATTGCGTCGGCTTTGAAATTCTGAACTATGAAAATTCCTAGAATTGGACCTAATTTTGCCCCTTCCTTGAGCAGATTCATGCATCCCTTTTCTGTTAGTAGATTTTCTGATGACAAATCTACTGTTGCATTGAGTTTTTTCCATGATCTGTAAGGATTTTTTATTGCTTATGCTTAAAACATACAAATTTTAATGAACGTATGCTCTAGTCGAGCCGTTCACGCAAGTTCTAAATAGCGCTGGTTGTTACATTTTATTATTTTAATTGGAACGATTTTATAATTAAATTTTTTTCTTTATAATATTCTTTTGTTTTTTCTTTCTTTTTTCGCTTCGTTCTTGAGTTTGTCCCGCTATAAAATTATCCCGCATCTTTAAATTTTTTTTTTAAATTCATGACAAATACATCGCCAAACACCACCTACACACCGATTAACATACCATACCAGTAACACAATTTCACATCATTAAACTACATATTAACAACGGTGTAAGTGCAGTGCAAACATCTCCGTATCATAGGTAAGTGGTAAAACTATAAGTCCTAAATTTTTCCTTCGATAACCTCGAGATCAGCCCAAATCAACGGCCACAGGGCCTCCTGAATCCTGTATCTGGCGTGATTATGCTCCATACATACAAAATTATAATAATACTGGATTGGTAATAACAGTAAAGTTACATCTAATTATTAAAGTTAATTATTTCATTTTTTTTATTTACCTACTGTCTTAAATTGTCTTAGATTTAAATAAACAATATGAATCCTCTGGTTGTGACATGATTTTTGACATGTCTCTAGAGAAAGTATGTTAGGTACTTACGCCAACTTATTATGGTAGTATCCACCAATGCACTCGGGTTGAATGTGCATTAAAATGTTCTTAGCACCTCGTTTGACCAAACGATCAACGAGCTCTATACCTAATTCATTCTCATCGCATACGACAATGTAGGCACCTTTTGACGAATACATCATTCTAAAAATTTTATAAATATTTATTTCAAGTACATCAATGAAAACTTTTTATACCAAAATTAAACCGCCTTTTTTATAAACCAACTTCAAAAAATTCAAAAAGGAGTATGTTCTCAATTCGACTGTATGTTTTTAAATTTTGAGTTTAAGTTATGTTTTCAGTATCTCTCAAGATTTGCCACTGTAGACAATATTGAATATAAAATGCTTTCTTCACGATGATTGTGCTCTTTTCCGTTGAGGAATTCGAGGAATATCAAAGTCCATAGTCATCTGACTATGGACTTTGAGATAAGGACTTTTCACGATAAAATGTATATGGGTCTACCTCGGGATCTACCGTAATACAATACAGTTTAAACTATCCAAATCGGATAACCCGTTACCGAGTAATCGGTGAACGAACATACATTTAAAAACACATACGCGTTGAACATAGAGCCTCCCTTTTTTTGAAGTCGGTTAAAATTACTAAAATTGTTAACGACGAGTTGTATTTTTAACGAGCATTCATATTTTTGTAGATGGTCCAAATATTAAAATATTACCGATAAAACTAGTTTTTGAAGTATGTTCACTGCTTTAAATAAAACTTTGTTTTTTTTCAAAAATATTCCCCAGCTACCAAATTTACCTGCGAGTGACTTTCAAGCCTTGTGTGACTGGGTCCCTCATCCATAATAGAACCTTTCCTCTATTTCTACTTGATGAGACAAGTCTGAAGGCTTTCGTAACGTCCATGGGAGAGTATACCACTCGGCTAAGTGGCTGCACTATGCCTTTCGCTATACCTTCGGCCATTGATAGTTGAATTTTCTGAATAAAAAAGAACAAGTTGATTAATCTATAATTAAATTGTTGGATAAAAAAAATAAAATGATACAATGAGTAAGCAATATAAAATGTAAATTAGGTGTTCTTTATACCATAAATTTATTCATATATGTTAGTATTTTTAACAGTCGGTCAACTTATGGTATTTACGCGGGGCAACCATTGGGACTGGGAGAATACGGGGAAGCGAGTAGCAAAGTCAGCGAACGCAATCTCAGTTTAGTTTGCGTTTTCTATTTCGAAAGTGTGCTACGTAATTTTTTTTTAATTTAAAATAATTGAATTGTGTTATTACAAGCTTTTTATAAACTTGCAATGTATGTATGTATGTGCAGGTCACAGAGATCGATCTCTATGACGCAGGAAAAATTTTGCAAGTCAAATTTCACCCACTTCCAGTGGTCGGATTGACTTGAAACCTGACGACACGTAAATTTTATGCAATTCTATTGGCTAATCGATTGACAACGATGATCGGACTATCGTATATCGTTTTTTGTAGTAAGCCCTCCAACCGTCCCTGATTAGGGGACCGTTAAAAGTTATTAAAAGTCACAAGTCGTATAAAAAATTATAGTACATTATATATACCTTCTTCTCATTAACATTTTCTGGTCTAAAAAGACTCGAAAGTTGAACCTTAACGTATGATTTCTCTCCATAAACATACTCCATTCCAAAGTCATTGTTCTCATTTGCATCATAGTCACTTACGTCAAGGAAGAACCCACAGCATCCTACACATTTCATGGCGGCCTGAAAAACAATAAACTATTATTGACTAATACTAAAATAACCCTTCATAGAAAGTCACAGTAAATCCATTCCTATAGGAACTTTAGGTACGATAAATTATACGAATATACTTTTTAAAGGTAGAACTGATGATTCTCTGTTGTTTGTTCCATCAACATCTCACAAACATTCATAACGAACCACGATACGTAAATTATAAATCGTCATTTACTAAATACATATATCTCTTACAAGAACTATTAATTTTACTGGCTTGTTAAATTTTCATTTCGCAAACATAGTTTTCATAAAGCATTTAAGTACTTTATAGATTTTTGTTTAAAACACGTTTTGCTAACGATTTGTACAAATATTTTTTTATTTCACAAAACAACGTTTAACACTAATTTCATAATGTAAATATAGGGCAAGATTGCGAACGGTAAAGAAGATAATAAAACAGCAACCCTTATATAATCGTATTTAGTAGAAAATATCGGACTGCAATCTTTGTAGCTATTCAGAATTCGTCATATTTCTTACTGTACCGTCTTACTCAACCGACGGTCTTCGCCACATTGACCTTATCTGTAAGATCAATTCTAGGATTTCTCATTCAGTACATCAGTGAAAATTACATGGAAGTAATTTCTTCCATACTAAATAGTATTTTAATGTCAAAAGGACAACCAGCAATTAAGCCTATATTAGCAATCATTAAACAGGTATTTTTATATTCTACAACTTGTACTATGGCGATAAGTCTCGAATCACTGTGCGAAACAAGTTATGGCTCAATAAAATGTAACTTAATTTTTATTATTCATTTTTTTTGCTTTTACCCTACAAGGGTTTGTCAGCCTCATCGTACCCTAAACTAACCTATTACCAGTATTTATATACTCTGAGCTATTAACCAGGAAAATCAATATATCTCACTCTTATAATGTACACCTACTGAGAAGATTGAGCGACTGCTGCACCAACCATATCAAATAAATATTTTGCACTTTCTGTTTGAGGCTCTGATAATATTTTAATAAACCTGCCAACATCATATTTATTTCCCTCTCTCTTTGCTTCTTTTCACATTCTATCAATAAGTGTTGGACATCATCAATCTTTGCACAAACTTCACTATTTGGTGAGTCAACCTTTTTCATGAGATATCCAAACTGTCTTGATGGAAAGTGTCCGGAACGTGACCTATGGGCCATAACAACATATGATCTCGATATTCCGGTCAAAAAATATTTTTTTTATCCTGGGAACGCAAGTGAAACCGCGGGGGAGAGGTAGTCATTGATATGCGGGATGAACATACTCCCTTGATATCTACTGAGATTTTCAATAGTGGCCACCAACCTCCCGGTCATAAAAGACGGCACACTATACCAGGCAACCCCTTACGAGGCGACTGGGACCATCTGCGGTAGGTCACGCCGCCAGAGTACTCGCCCCTGGTACTCATTATAAAAATGTGAGTCGCACAGTGATCACTCATTACCATTTGTCCAGAATGCTACCGGAGCTGTCAAAGTAGCTCACCACCCGCACCCCAGCATGCAAGCACAAGTACAAGCGTGAACGCAAACGCAAGCGCAAGCTCGAGCACACCTTGTTGGTGCTAGTGGATTCAATCACCGCTAGGGGTGCCAGAGAATGGAAACCATCCCATTTCTCCAGAATGGTCCCGGAGCTGTCATGCACGCTCATCTCCCGGATACGAATCCACGCATCTACCCAATGCCTACAGCTGGGTTGCCGGAAAACTAATCCAGTGTGTAGTCCTCTACTTTCTATCCAGGAAAGTTCCGGAGATGCATTTCGATCACAGGAGCTCACATACTTGAGGGTTACTCACGAACCCCGCGTCTGACCACCAGGTGGCCCTTTGCCTTAGGCCGGTAACTTCAGACACTTGTTGCGCGCGGGGAATGACGCACGGCCCACACATAACCGAATATACAACATGCCACTCTCCTGCAACCACCACATAGACCACCGCGAGACCTTCTCCAATATCAGGTGCAGGATGAACAGTGTAGGTAACACAGTGCAGGACACTTCATATCGGAACAGCATCCGTCAACAGCGACTTTGATGCTCAATAACATTTTTCCCACAGCGATGTGAGACTTGCCGCCATAGTAAAAATTGTAGTACATAAAAAAAACTTTCCAACCACATATCGCTTAGCGTTATTACTCAATAGGCTGGGGTCCATAGATTTTTGCCAGATGTCTTTATACTCAAGCAGTAGGTACTCATATAAGTTTCTTACCTTACGGTATATACCACTAAGGCAGTTAATGACTGCATCACATCCCTCGTTGTTGGTATTTTTCAACACCATGTTGTAAAAAGTATCAATTCTAGAATTGCCGATGTTTTCCTCTGTTTCAAGTAATTTATAAATTATTATTAGTAAAATTATACTAACATTTGTAATAAATGCCAAATTATTAGAATAACATCACTTTAAATACGAATATATCAGCTTGAAGTTTTTGCATGATACAAAGACACTTTTAAACAGCCAGGTAAGTAACATGCACTATAACTAAAATAAGTCTCAAATTAAGAACTCTAGGTTCTATTCTATAATAATGGAAACTGCAGCTTCCAAATTTGATTAGAAACAAACATTTGTAGCCCGAGGTTATATGACCGAATGATTGCGAAAACTTTTGACTCAATCCCAATTTTGTAGGATTACCAGCTGAGTTTATTGCCGGTTCTTTTTAAAAAAAGCAACCTTCCTGGAGGCAACCATCATCCCTTAAAACAATGTTATTGTAACCTTAATTGTCTTTTCTCCTGTTTTGACGTCGGATGTCAAAGAAGGCCCTAACGCAAGTAAGGTTATATATTATACTAGCTTTTTGCCCGCGGCTTCGCTCGCGTAGACTATAAGATCTTTACATTCGTGTTATCAACAATATATTTTTCGTGAAGATTGTTGTTGTTGTTGTCAAAATACTCGTATATTCTTGTGGACTTCGGTGGACGGTACCGACCGTATAAGGGTATTTAGGGGATGACGACGCGGCAAGACATCACTTTTTTTTTACTAAGTGTAGGCCAAAGATTTTCATACGGCATCGTGGGCCTGTGTTTGACCACAATCTCACCATGGTAAGTGACGATGTGGTCGAAGGTGGTAAGCACACAAAGCCTAGAAGAAACTGGCTCTCAAATGCAGCTGTCGGAACACACCGACAGGTGCTTGGCGGCAGAGTTTCAACTTGAGGGTGGTAGCCAGCCAGATGAGTACAAAGTACCCCCGTGTTATGGTATTCTTTCACTAATGGGTGTTACATTTTTCCCAAGTATTAAAGGCTCCTTTTTTTATCCCGCAAAAGTGGATTTATATAGGCTAGGCTATAGGATTCTCCAAAATTTTCCTTGTAAGAGAATCGGGTACCTATTTGGCTGCAAGCTTTCTTTTTCAAGAGAGGTAGGGCATATCGGGTTCTCGCGTTCAAAATTTGGAGCAGTCCAAGAGACGGAGTACCTGCGGGGTTAAAAACGAAGAGTTGCGCAATATTGCTGAAAGGAATTCATTTCCCGAATTCCCAGCAGATCTGACGCAATTCCTATAAATTTTGGTAAAATGGTCACTAATTTCATGCAATTGAATTCATTAGCTGATTCTAATTTGATATTAATGTTACAACACCAAAAATAAAAGACCGTACTTTACCGGTAAGTTTTTCTATTATCATTTTTATGTCGTAAGAAAGAACTAATAGAGAATTCACGTATTAAAATTATGATCTTAAACATTTGTAACTATAAAACGTTTATATAACTGAAATTACGTATCTAAAATGGGAATTTATAAATGATTAAAAAAATATTTTCATCTTCGACTGGTAATAATAAGTTTGCTAGTCTATGGTCGGTCGTTATATATTTTACCTACGTATAGGTAGTAAATAATACTAATTTCTTTTGAATTTTATCAAAAGTACTTAAATAAGATAAATTCCGTCATTATTTAGTCTAAATAACGGATTATTATGAATAAACAATCACGTGAAATGTGCAGGGAAGAAAATTTCTGTGTAGGACAAATAACAAGAAGAAACATTTCGTTCGTTCGTTATGAAGACTTTTTAACTTAAAAAAGCCGAGTATTTGCGAAGACAAAGGAGTAATTGCATAAATATCCTCTATACATGATAAATCTTTATGAGGATATTTCACCAGAGTTCCATGTTGAAGTTTCTAGTTTTATGAGAGTGAGTTCGTAAATATCATCAATATAGCATATTCCCAACCTAATCTCAACAAAAGAATATACTATTATTTCTATTTATACCATAAATTATTGAATTATAAGCCCCAAATAATATGTTCAACAGAAACTAGGATTTTTTTTATATGAAACATGCAATGCATGTGAAGTGCATAACTAAGATCATTATTAACTTCCCCTTGTTAGATAGGTAGTGTTAGGTTAGGTAGATGATACCTGCTATTGATGATGTGTAAACAATAATATAATCAACAAATAATATTACTTTCAGGTTATAAATTACCCGAAGATAAAGATAAGTACATGGGATTACCAAAAGGATATTTATATTATAATTACTATGGCATCTGTCATCATCATGCTGCTAATATTATGGGGAAGGACCACAGAGAATTTGGGAGTTGGCGTTGCTATCATGCCTTAACATTACCTACACTAAACTTGATAATACTGTAATAAAAGTTACTCTGATTTATTTACTTTTGTCTTTTATTTACCCTAAACAAACAAGCAACCCCTATGTGTATCTCTTTGTGTCACTGTGACTAGTCTTTGGCAATATATACCATCACAGATATAAATGTATATATACTCTAGTAATACCTTTGATAGAAAGTAGATCTGCGGATATAATTCCTCAAAACCCTAAAGCTTATTCTATCAAAATTTAAGCTGCAGATCTTAAAGGTTTTTGTTATTATTAGTTAATTTCAAATAGATTATAAGTAGGTATGTAAGTAATCTTTATGAAAAATCAAATATATAAGAATCTGACTGCATGACAGATGCACGCACAACTCAAACCGCAGAGTACAGAGATACTTGAACTTTTGCACACAGGTTCCTTATAACATAGGCAACTACTAAGGTCTTTTCAAAATTCAACCCCTATGGGGATAAAGAGGGGTTTCTGGGTGGAAAAATAGTATAATATTAATCATGTAAAAATTACGATGGTACTATGTTAGGTTATCACAAAATTGATGGTAAAAGAACTTTATTAGTAGCCAATAGCTTTTAACATTCCATAAAATGGTTTATGGGTGTTAGAAAAACCTCGAAATTCCCCCATTATTCATTGATTTTCAACAAAATCTCTTAATTGAATTGTAATAAGTTGCTCCTCGGTATCCTCTTATGATTCTACTGTTTGACACAAAAGCAATTCCTATTTAGTGAGCCATTTTACGAATCTCCATAGAAAACTGTCAAAAAAATGAATTGCAGAATTAGAATCGTATTGAGATCATATTCCGAATTGCCTACTAAGTGACCATTTTGCGATTTGTAATTCAATTCCTAATGGGAACTCAATCCGATTCGGCGTTTCCTTCCTTTTTAGCCCCCCTGTACCTTACAGAATATTGCAGCCAAATAAGATTACATTGTGTTGTTGTACTCCTGAGGTGAGAAGTGTTGCCAGAGCTCCATAAGGAAACAAAGTTTTTCCTCAGGCTAAGGGGCTCTAAACCACTTGTGAGCTCGGGATCGTCGAGAATTCTAATGGCACGTCGCTGAACTGAGTCTAGAGGCCCAAGCTGGTATCAAGGTGCTCCCACCCACTGATGACAGCTGCACTCCATATGGGGTCGGACTTGCGACTTATAATGTTGCAGTCTTTGCCCCGACGAGAAGTAATGCTTCGCTCTATTAAGCACTCCCGTGTTTTTTGGATACCAGTTTGACTTTGTCTTCTAGATGACTACGGAACAGAATGTCATTAGAGATATCAAAGCCAAGGATCCCTTAGTTTTTTATGATGTCGAGGGAAGTGTTTTGGAAAATGAAGAGCGAGTGAATGGAAGTAAGAGAGGTAGGTACTGCATGGGAAAGTACCTATACCTTACAGAATACTGCAGCTAAATAACTTAATGTTGTGTTCGTCTGCGTCAGTAAGGTTACCAAAACTCGTTGGGGGAGGAGGAAAGGTTGGTAACGCGTGATGCAAGCGTCCATATGGCTACGGTAACCGCTTACCATCAGGCGGACCGTGTGCTTGGATACCGACTTCATCGCATAAAAAAAAGTGAAGTGAGGGTCGCAAACGCGCGATTGATACTCAGGGTGGTGCAAGCGTCTATAGGCTACTATCTGACTGGCAGTATATGCTCTTCATTTGCTGTAGCTCCATAATTCCAAAACACTTCCCTCGACATCATAAAAAACTAAGGGATCCTTGGCTTTGATATCTCTAACGACGTTCTGTTCCGTAGTCATCTAGAAGACAAAGTCAAACTGGTATCCAAAAAACACGGGAGTGCTTAATAGAGCGAAGCATTACTTCTCGTCGGAGCACAGACTGCAACATTATAAGTCGCAAGTCCGACCCCATATGGAGTGCAGCTGTCATCTGTGGGCGGGAGCACCTTGATACCAGCTTGGGCCTCTAGACTCAGTTCAGCGACGTGCCATTAGAATTTTCGACGATCCCGAGCTCACAAGTGGTTTAGAGCCCCTTAGCCTGAGGAGAAACTTTGTTTCCTTATGGAGCTCTGGCAACACTTCTCACCTCAGGAATACAACAACACAATGTAATCTTATTTGGCTGCAATATTCTGTAAGGTACAGGTACTCCGTCACTTGGACTGCTCCAAATTTTGAACGCGAGAGCCCGATATGCCCTACCTCTCTTGAAAAAGAAAGCTTGCAGCCAAATAGGTAACCGATTCTCTTACAAGGAAAATTTTGGGGAATCCTATAGCCTAGCCTATATAAATCCACTTTTGCGGGATAAAAAAAGGAGCCTTTAATACTTGGGAAAAATGTAACACCTATTAGTGAACGAATACCATAACACGGGGGTACTTTGTACTCATCTGGCTGGCTACCACCCTCAAGTTGAAACTCTGCCGCCAAGCACCTGTCGGTGTGGTCCGACAGCTGCATTTGAGAGCCAGTTTCTTCTAGGCTTTGTGTGCTTACCACCTTCGACCACATCGTCACTTACCATAGTGAGATTGTGGTCAAACACAGGCCTACACTTAGTAAAAAAAAAGGTGATGTCTTGCCGCGTCCTCATCCCCTAAATACCCTCATACGGTCGGTACCGTCCACCAAAGTTCACAAGAATATACGAGTATTTTGACAACAACATCAACAATCTTCACGAAAAATATATTGTTGATAACACGAATGTAAAGATCTTATAGTCTACGCGAGCGAAGCCGCGGGCAAAAAGCTAGTATTTAATATGTTTGTAACAAGCATAGTACAAAAGAGTTACCTTTGAGACTGGGGAACCTTTTCAGTAAAAAAATCTTTTTTTGCTCATCGCTTACTGTTGTATACACTTTGCAATCGATTGCCAAACATATCGATATAATTGCCTGACCTAATGCTCCTGCACCACCATTGATAAAGACAGTATGGCCTTGGCGTAATTTTGATCTGATTGTCTGTAAATAAATAACAATGAATTTAGTAATATTCATTCCATAAGATAAGATACGCGAGAATAAGTAAGATAAATACAAGAAGAAGTAAAACAAAACAGGCGTTCTTATCGCTAGAGCGATATTAGCGATCTTTCAGACAATCTTACAGGATTTTATGTCCCTATTTCCACACGAGTTATACAAATAAAAACATCGTACCAAACAGTAATAAGCTAGAACGTAAGGCAAAGGCACTGTTGCGGCATCTTCAAGCGTCCAGTGTTCGGGCACAGGCCATAACAAGTTCAGATCAGCTTCCACTGTGCTCCTGATTGAACCACCAGATACAAGGCCCATAACATTTTCCCCACTATAAAAAAAAATAAGTTTATCAATTTAATCGCTAAAATCTGTAGTTCAACTGTTTTGTGATCCGCGTGGGCGAGGAAAACAACAGAAATCAATTGTTATTTTTTAACCGCAAGTCAAGGGATTAAGCAAGCATGGAGTAAGCTTAATTTATGATTCTTAAAGGAAATAAGCGTTTACCTTTTATTAACACCACTGAAATCCATGCCAAACGATTTCGTACTTGAGACATTGCTAGTAGCATTTTGAACATCTTTTAATGATGGTCCAGCGTAGCATACCTTATGAACAAAGTAATAGAAAATTTTTATATTCGGAAAAGAAAAATAAAACTGAAACACAAATGTTTTTGCAACAAAAAAATATATTTACCTGAACTAAATTATTGCTTGATGGAGACAATGCTTCTTCGACCCAAGTTAGAGTATCGAGATTACCAGGCATGGTAGAAGTAAGAGATACATTCTGGATGTTGGCCAGTCCCTTGTTGCAAGGAATATTGTAGTAACCACCCCATTTTCCCTAGATTGGAAGATTAAATATTTTATTAACTGGTTCTAATGAGGTATGATACAATATTTTAAAATACTGTACAAACCTTCTTCAAAATATTGAAAGCCAAGTTCTTCTGAAGCTGCTCTTTGTAAATAATATTTTCAGGATTGAACGACGGTACGTGGAAATCATCCACAACGACTAAACTAATTTTGTCTCCATAGATTTTCCTTAAGCTTTTGACCACACCTAAAATACGTTAAGCACATAATATTAGAATTAATAAGTATGATACCTGAACAAATTTGATGGATACGCAAGCTTTCTTCTTACCTATAAGGCAATATGGTTGCCTCTGGGAAATCAAAACTAAACGCCTTGATTTTTTCAATTCAGCATAGACTTTTGGTAACCAAGAGAATTTAATGTCTTGGGTTATAGGCATGTAAGTCACATTGACATCATCTATACTTTCAGCTTTCTTTAGTAGTATGAACATTTGCTTCTGTACCGTTAAAGCTGTTATTACACTAAACTTCTCATATTTAGGATGAATCACAGTCGTATCTTGTTCAATAGATAAAATAAATGCACTTTTAGATAAATACGAGTAAAGATCCTTCATTTTCTGGAAAGAAAGAAGAAATTATTTTTAAAATAGAAATCAAAAATGATATTCAGTCTATGCCCTGTTATGGCACTTATGAACGTTATACAGTTGAATTTACTTCAATAATTCACTTCTTTAATTCAATATTCAAATAGTTTATCTTATTTTATGTTTTGTATTTTAGTTAGTTACAGCTGCGTGTTTTAAATCAATCAAAATAAAGAACATGATTTATTTATGACAAGCTGTCCTCCGCAGTTTTACACGGGATAAAAGTAGCCTATGTCTATCTCCATACCATAGACTATCTGCATGCCAAATTTCATGGTGATCCGTTGAGTACTTGAAGCGTGAAGGTGTAACAAACAAAGAAACAAATTCATTTTCGCATTTATTATATTATTAATAAAAGTTAGGATTAAGATTACCTTTTCATCAGCCAATAAATTATCTATAATGGTTATGTAACTTCCTTTGTCATTTAGCGTCTCCAAATTATCAATATTACTTTTCTTAATATCGGTGATAATGAAATTATTGGATGGAATTTCATCGGTCACTTCTTTTAACACTTTTGATATATCGGGTAATGCATTCGCGATTAGCTGAGTTATTTTTATTTCATTGTCTGTTGTATTTCCAGTAACAATTTGTAAGTTGACATGGAGAGCTGTCTTCAACTGAAAAATACATTTTATCAATTAGTTTTTCATCTAGTCATCAAAATGTTGTAGTTTGTCAGTGGTGGTTAAGTTTAAATTATACTCACTTCAGTATTTCCTGAAAGGAAATGAGGAATAAATTCACGTGTTTGCAACACGACTGGTTCTTTATCTATAGCTGGTTTGTCTGTAAAAACGACTCCTTCGAGTTCAACACCCCCACACCTAAAAGATAAGTCAATATTTGATTCTTTAATTTAAGGCTAGTATTCCCTATTTGAAAGTTTTATAGTATTTTTACTATGAGTTTTATTACATTTATTTAATAATATTTTATATTTCTACTTTTTCCTATTATGCTTGTTTCCTCAAGCCTGCCGCTTCCGATTGACGGCAACGTTAAGCTTTTTCTGTATAAATTAAGTTAAATTTAGTACTGTCTTACTTCAAAAAATCTAAATAACATCAGGTTTTTGCTTACCTAGAGATATCATACAAGCTATAAATGTGTGCATTGTAAAAAGTAACACCGTCTATTGTCATTTGTAGAGTCTTCAAATGTTCTTCAGTATTAATATTTAATTGTTTGATGAGTTTAGGTGTGGATATACCTTCTTGATCTCTTGCAAAACAATTAAATTGAATGAGAGAGTCAATAAATGATACCCAGTTATTGATCCATTTAATATTTGCTGAATTGCGCTTAGTGTTTGTTGAATGAATTGATTGAAATACACCACTGAAAAAAAATGTTTAGTAAAATTCACACAATGAATATTTTTTTTTAATTTTGAATTGTATTTTGTTTTAGCCAGATGATTAATTTTGTTTCTGTTATTAAACTTACTCATAAGAATATCCTCTCAAACGCATCGTTTTGTAAACGTCTTCAGTATTTAAAACAAAGGCATTTGATCCAATATTGAGTTCTTCAAGATTTCTAATACCCGCATTGCTTATGTTCATTTCCGTGATAAATCCACCCACAATCTGAGTGTTTTCATAGCTTATCTAGAAATAAAAACAAATATAAGTTTTACTTTAACTAAGTACTTAAGTAATTTTTATTTTTATATCACAGCATTAATGCTTTGATATAAAAATGTGTGAATAAAGAGGAATACCTCAAACTGATGATTTCCCTTATGGATCATGATGCCAAGTCTGAGCGGTGCTTCAGACATTAAATTAGCTTCACAATAGAACTTTACATCACTGAATGTAACAGACATATCTTCATATTTTACACCTTTGTGCATAGCCAGGGTTTCCCAAACAAGCACTAATAGGGCAGCTTCGGGAAAAACGTGGTTTCCTGAAATATTACTTTGTTATTTATTTTTGTACTATCTTTTGCATATTTTTTAGCCTTTTAGATTTCCCTGCTATATCTCTTTTTTAAAGTATTAGGCTTATTATAAATCAGTAATAATTTAGTACTACTACATAGCTTGTCTATTTACACTAGTATCTGTGCTAGTATCATGATTATCAGATATTTTATCCGTCCCCATGTATTTTGTTAATTAAAAAATTGTTTTGTTCATACCATCTCTAATATAACCACGTAAATGTATGTAATCATCATCATGAATGGACATGACAAAATCACGAGCAGTAGCCATTAACCTGTCCTTTCTAGTGTATTTAGATTGAAGCCTGAAAATAAATAGTATATTTACTATATTAATAACTGTGTTTCACTAAGTGTATCTTCACCTACACTGTTAAAGAATAAAATATTTTTTGTTAAAACATAAAAGTCACTTTTGCTCCTTGCTTCTATTACTATTGGTGTAATGCATGTGATTTTTTACTTTGGGTGATGTCAAATCAAAATTAAAATTATTAACGTTTACCAATCCTCACTGTGCTCCCATTCTACGAAGTGCGATAGAAGTGGTGTCTCGGTAGACACAGGGAATTCTATTTTTGGGTATAAAGCATCAACCTTAGGGTTTACACCAGCTTGATATAATCTGAAATCAACCGAAAGTAATAGTCAAATATTACGGGTTATAGAAAAAGTATGGAAGGCACCGGAAATTCTATAATAACGCTGAGTTTGTATGTTTGAACGCTATAATCTCTGCAATTACCTGTTTGGTTAGGTAAAATATTTCGCAGTAGATAGTTCCTTTTTGAGAAAGGTTATTAGCAATACAAAATTATTCTATTGATGGAGAATCTACGGGGCACAAAGTTTTATGAAATGGAAATACTTGTACATCAAAATCTTGACTCGTACTTAAGTTTAAAAGCGCCCATGCTATATAGTGCAAGTACATACTTACAAGCATCCTTATTATTACGTAAGCTGTGTATATGAAACATGAATGCAATAAATTCAAATACGAATTACTTTACTACTTACTTGCCAATAGCTTCGAGTAGGAATTTAACAGGATCGGAATGTCCACGTCTTGTCAGTGGCAAATTGATACATTCACTTAATGACCGCTTTAAAATTGCTTGCAGAAGACCATGTGGTGCCACTTCTATTACTAGAGCATTTGCTGGTATCAGTTTTGATGTCTCTTCAAAAAGTACAGAGCTCTAAAAAACGAAATTATAGTGTTCATAGTAAACCCAAAAACTAATTAATATTAAAATTCTTAATTTGCAGGTAGAGGTACCCATAATGGTGCTTACATACGTAAAATTAGTAGATGTAAAATTAAAGCTAAAACACAATACAAAATAGTGTGAAGGTCAATATAATTACTTAATAAAACAGTAATTCAAAAAATATCAATAAAAAAACGTTTAAAGTCGATTATTTTCGGTTCTCATCCAAATGAAGAGAAAGCCAATGTCTGAAGATTGGACTATTAAAATCGTGACAGACAGCTTTCAGGATTGCATTATGTGATCTCCCTAATAACGCCACTCGCGTTCTAATTCCGGCAAAGGAATCAGGTACCCCCGTCTCAGTGAACATACCAGCCGCGCTGCAGTACCGCGGCCGACGCATGAGGATGCGAAAACAATCATAGTATTGACATTGAACGTGAACGCAGGGCATTGGCTGCTAGATGCAATACGTTGGCTCATAGGTTCACTCGCTGTAGTGAGGAAGCTAAGGTTACATTGTTTAAAGCATACTGTCAAATCTTCTATACGAGTGGCCTGTGTACCAACTATACGCAGAAGGCAATCAGTGCCCTGAGAGTTCAATACAATAATGGCTTCTGAATTCTGTTGGGACTACCAAGATATTGTAGTGCCTCAACTATGTTCGCTCAGGCTAGAACCGATGACTTTTACTCGATCATACGTAAAAAGAGCGCTTCCATTCTCTCAAGGATTTGTCAAAATAAACAATATTATTATTATTGTACCCTCATGGTACTAATTATACTTTTCGACGGTAGTTAACCCAGAGTTGGCATGTGTATTCACAAAAAGCATTCACAAAATGCATTGAAGAGTGTTAATTTGACCTCTTTGCCAAACCTATGCGTCAGCATGTTGCACCGTACCAACAGAAAGTTCCCTCCTCTCACGGTCGATATCAGAGTCAACGTTCAGATTATCCGTAATAATATGACCAAGGTATTTAAACCACTGCACCATATTTACCACTACTCCATTCTAGCATAACACCGAAATATTCTCTGGACCCTTTCCTGCCGTAAATACCATCGTATTGATTTTATTAACATTACTAGTGTTCAAAATTTAATTACACCAAGATTTCTAATCCAATCCAAGATTGGATTGTAAACAGATAGTTTGGTCCAATCGATGCGTATTTTTGAAATCTTGGTGTAATTTAATTTTAAATACTCGTAATTTTGAATAGTAAATCTAAATATGTATTAGAAATTAAAACAATCTTGAAACGAAACAAAAATGAAGGTTGTTTATATTTACCAGTAAATTGTTAGTGTGGTACTCCGCTGAAGAATATTTGGCTTTTGGTTCATCCCACTGATCTTTTGGTACAGACGTTGATACCCATTTAGCACTGCGGGGCTTCGGGTCTTTGATCACTTCACTCAAGTACTTCAAGAGTCCAGGACCTAAATTGTGAACTTGAATTATAATGGAGCCTTTTTAATTTAATCTTACTTTTGGGAAGGTTCTAAAAAAGTATCTAATGAATTAATAATTTTCTGGAATAAATTGAAAAAAAGTTGAGGCTGCTGTGGTTACCTCAACTATAAAAGTTAGCATTGGCTTATAATAGAGGTAATGTTTTTATGTTAATCGAATTAAAATTTTACCCGCATCAGCAATATATCTGGAATGGAACGCGATGTTCGAGCATGGAACTTCCTTAGCGAAAATGCCACGTGATGTTAGATCTGCCACAAACTGTTTCATAATGTTAGCTGGTCCCGAAATTGTGGAGGATTCTGAGCTGTTATGGCAAGCCACTTCAATTTCTGGTGGGCAAAGATGTAGAACCTGTAGAAGAAACATAATTTCTAAATGATAAAACTTCAAGCAAATTATATTAAAGGATACTATAAAATACAAAGCATCTGCATTTATATAAATAGGTTGGCAATGATGTACAAAATCCGCCATATTATTTGGGAAATCGATGCCTTGACCCAGTGAAGATGTTAAATTCTACAGAAATAATAAGAAAATACTGAATCGATGTATTGGCAAACATCGTAGCTGACATATGAAGACAACCGAATGAAAGACTTTCGCAAAATTTTATGTCAGAAGAACCGATAGAATGTAAATGTTTTTTATATGTAATGGGAATAACTGGTTAGTATAATACTAATAAGGTGTACACTTACAGCTTTGTATCCAAGCCCAACAGCAGCCATTGATCCAGGAATGAGTTTTGTCTGAACTGATACCAGACCTCGACTGTAAGCTGAGAGGATCATCTCTTCAGAAGTGAAACAGCCATCAGCATAAGCGCATCCAAGTTCACCTACACTGTGACCTGAGATATACCAATAAGAATGAAAAGTAAAGTATTTCTAAATATTGTATTAATATTATTTACAACCTTTTATTTAACTTGCAATGTATGTATGTTTGTACGGGTGTGGAAACTTGCAAGTTGAATTTCACCCATTTCCAGTGGTCGGATTGACTTGATATTTGGTATACATTAGTATATAGAAATAGAAATACAAAGCATTTCTATTTCTATTTCTATATTAGATGACAATGCAAGTACAGTCAACAAAAAGTACAGTCACTCAAATAAACTTTGTTTGGACTTTTGTTACATAATCTCTAAATAATTGTTTATCGAGACGGCGAAGACACTTGGTACAAAGATCAAACTCTAGAAGAACATCCCTTAGGAGTGCGAGTAAAAACGCTAGGCAAGGTAAAAAAGGTACTTTACCAATTATATTGTCAGGTACAATTCCCATTTCTCTCAGGATGTCTGTGAGGCCGATTTGGACAGCGGCAATCCCAACGAAAGAGTGGAGGATATTATCATATATTGACTTGTCAGGATCAGTCAATATCTTAACAATATCAATGCCTTTCGGTTCTAGAGCTCTGTGGCACCTGTAATTTTAATTTGATTAATCAAAATATAAAATTCCAATGATGTTATTAAGGAAAACGAAATACTGTCAGCGTCAACGTAAAATAATCATGTTAGAATTAAATAATGCTCACTTTTCAACTGCAGCAGCGAAAATAGGTATGCGCATCAGATTTGCTCCCATACCAGCCCATTGTGAACCCATACCACTGTACACGAACCACAGTGGCCGGGAAGTTTCAGAGCAGAGCTCGAGATTTTCAGTTATACATACAGTCTCTTTTTGTTCGTTGCTTTCTGAAATGAAAAATAAGTTTATATTTCACAGTCAGTATACATCACTGTTCAAACTACTATTATGTAACTTAATAGATACAAATCTAATTATTCTTGCATATTATTTTATGTGATCTGGTTATTGCAATATTTTTTAGATTACATATTTTTAAGATAAAACCTACCAAGAATAGTGTATCCTCTGCACGTATGTCCAGGGATATCACTTCCATGTATGCTGTGCAAGAGGCCAATTTGCTCCGGGTCAATTGGCTGATTCTTGAGAATATTAAAAATCTTCTTAAGGCAATTTTCTTGTCTTCCAGAAGCAAGTACTAAATAGGGCAGACTACTTTTGTAGCGTCCAAGATCCTGAAAAATCACGTTATTAAAATTTGTGTTATTTTTGGCTTTAGTTTTGGATAAGAAAAAGCGAAAAAGGTTTTCAAACGTAGCAATTGTTGATGTTAAAATGCTTTAAAAACCTAAGGCATATTTAAATTAAGATATTGTAAGAAAAAGCTCTTGATCCCGTTACTCCTAACCCTAACAAAAGTAAAAAATAAACATAACTATACCTTCTGCTTATAATGTCCCTTCAAAAGAACGTGAATATTAGCTCCACTGTATGAGAAAGTGTTCAACGCAGTGAAACCTCTATTAAAAGGAGCATGTTCTGTCAACACCTGAATCCTTCCTTCATTCACTGCAATGATTTGATCCTGAGGCTCATTATAGTGCAGGTTTGCTGGGAGTTTACCCTCATGGTATGCTAGACAGACCTGGTGAAAATATTTAATTATTTATATTAGTTAAAAGTTCAGGAACATTGGAAGGCTAATACTACAAAATGTTACTCTAATGAATTTCGAAGACTTCAACTATTGTGGTTTATTGCCTAAAATACTAGCTTGTCCTAGGTTAGAAAGTAGTTTATACTAAATTGTGATATCTAGTAATTTATAGTGCAAAAATTATTATCCCAAAATGTATTTACTTTAGTAAGTGCGCTAACTCCCGAGGCACTTTCACTGTGACCCATATTAGACTTAACACTCCCAACCTTAATGGTTGATTCTTTTGCGAAGACATTCCCTATTGCTTCAAGTTCATTGCCATCCGCTACAGCTATCCCTGTAAGAAGAGAGAAAAAGTATATGGAAATTATATAATTTTAGCTTGTAAATTCCTAAGTTATTGCAACAAAACGTGACACATAATTCATCACATTGAATAACAATCCTACCTGAACCATTAGCTTCAATATATTCCACGTCCTTTGGAGATATGTTTATTTCAGAGTAAAATGCCTTCAAAAAATCTTCAATGTCTTTACTTTCACGAATGGGAAAGAACTGATCGCTTATTTTGGGGCTGTAGTTTCCTTTAGCGTGATAAACTTCGGAGTAAATTCTGTAATAACAATCGTTGAAAATAAATGTTTGATCCAAAATATTTTTTGTTGAGATCATTGGAGATAAAATTGTACTACCTATTTTGTGGAAAGTGGATAACGGAGTTCATTAAAATTATTGCACAAATATAGTACTAAAATGTTTGGAAGAATTGAATGATTTGTTGTAAAAGTAGTTTTTTATTGTCATAAAAAAAAGCATCTCATTCGAACTTTCGGCTTATTCCCGTTTGTCTACGTTCCCGTTTGTCAACGGTACATATACATTGGTTATGTTTGTATATATTACGACCTGAGCACACGTTAAAGTACAGTTAGAGTAAAAAGTTGTATGCCGAATTTATTTAATATTATTTTTGTTTGTTTATTATAAAACTACCATATTAATGACTAAGAACTACATAGAATACATGTAACCTATCTATTTAATTGATGTTTTTTAATTTCAATTATTTAGTAATTTTTTTGTGATACATTTATTTTTAATTTTAGTAGTTTAATTGTTATATTATATTTGTTGATTTTGCAATGTTTCGTTAAAATAACTTCTATTTTATATTTTATTTACCTATTATTTCGTTACTTTTTTGTGTTGTGTAGTTGAATTATATACCTACGTTATATTTAGTGTACCAAATTATTTTATTGCACTTGTTGATTTTACTTTGTTAAAAGTTCTAATTTTGAATTTTCGACTTTATTGTTTTTTTACTTTTTTATTTTTATTTTTGTATAGTCACAATTAGATAAAAACATTACGAATGAATAAACAACGTTTACCCATTGTATATTATAGTAACGTATGTTGTTGATTTTGCTTTGCATAGGTTAAATAATTACTAGTCATAATATATTATATTTTTACATAATACATAAAAACTACACTATAAAAATCTTAAATATGTACTTATTTAATTTCAAACCAATATTTACATTCCTTTAAAATTAGACTTAACATACTGACTGTCCTTGGTGCACGCGATACACCGCTATAGGTAAGTATATGTACCGTTGACAAACGGGAACGTAGACAAACGGGAATAAGCCGAACTTTCCACTTAAAATTTGAATCCCAAATGAAAACATGGGAATTGCAAATGTGCTTAACCCCTGTATACATTCAGCTGTCAGGCAACTGTCATGTTACGCAACAATTTGTTCACAGTTGCGACGGGTAGATAAAATGGAATAAAAAACATGCAAGCGTGTTGTAATGGATAGTATTTTGGAGATTCTACTTTTATTCGAATTTTTAATGTTGAACGCAGTTAATAACTTTCGATACTTCAGAGGTCTCAAAGAAAGAAAAAATTAAATAACTTTAACTAAATTAAAATCAAAAAGTCATTTATTCAGTTTAGGCCCTGGTGAGGCACTTATGAACGTTAAGTTGTAACATTTTTATAGTTGAATTTACCACAAAGACGAGACGCGCATCCTATGAAAAAGAAAACCAGGAACTGCGCATCAACCGATATATGATATAAGTATAATGAAGACTTGGAATAGCCAACCAAAAAGCCAAAATAAATAAACAGACTCTATGAATACAAAAGGCATGTGGGCATAAACGGATGGGCGGACTTCCTTCGATGTGATTTTCAATTGAATACTTTCGGTGAGGGAATCGCTCATCATGAGGAAAGCATAGCAAAGCTATGTAGCAGCCTCATGTTTAAAATCTGTGGCCTAGCCTCTACCAGTATATTCCGGGAGCAGCACTTGAGAGCCAGTTTCTATCTCGGCTATGTGTGTTTCCACCTTTGGCCACATTTATTTACGAAAGTGAGATTGTGGTCAGACACAATAAAAAGTACGTTTTTGAAAATGATGTTTATGGTAAATTATTCTTAAATCACAATACCTTTTAGCATCTTTGGCTTTCTGCAAAAACAGCACATTTATGGCATCTGACCTGACATAGCCATCTCCGTTCTTGTCAAAACACTTGGTTTTTCCGTCCATGCATAAGTATCCAGCTCTGCAGCAAATAACCAGAATTATTATTAACTTAGTGTATCTATCTGTCTAAATATAGTGACTATGAATAAAATTTACAGAATAACTGTCAATGATTCAAAATCATTCCTCGCTGACGATGGATTGGCCGTTACAATGACAAAACAATTCAAATAAAATTTAAAGGAAATTAGGTACTGTTCTGTACCTGTAACATTTTGGGAGTCTTCCTAAAATAAATTCAAAGTCAAAGTCAAAGTCAAAGTCAAAGTATCTTTATTATGGACCATAGGTAAAAGTTGTAGGTACAGATGTATTGTAATGTTAAGTTCACTATGTCCCGCCGCTTAGGCATATAATATTAAAAATTTACACACAATTCAATAAAAAAATACATAAAATTCAAAACACACTACAATTATTCAATACAATACATTAAAATTATTCAATATAATGCATTACAATTATTTAATACAAATAAATTTGTTTGATGTGATCAACGGACTTTTTAACAAACAGCCTATATGGTTTTATCATTTAAAAAGTCATTTAGATTGTAATAGCATTTATCGATAAGCAAATCATGGAGGCGTTTCTTAAAAGTGTTTATATCTGTGGATACACGAATTAATTTAGGCACTTTGTTAAAAATTTCTGGAGCCTTGCAAAATATGCTTTTATTAAGCAATTGCGTTTTTCTGGGCACCATGCACAATTTATCTTTATTACGGGCCCGTTCTCTAATTTTAAACAAATCCATATTAGTTTTCACAAATATTGCACATTCATAAATGTACAGACACGGCAGAGTTAAAAGGGCCAATTTTTTAAAATGAGGTCTACATGATTCTGTCTGTCTGATGTTGCAAATTGCCCGAATACACCGTTTTTGCGCTTTAAATGCCGCTTCCTTCTCAGTAGAATTACCCCAAAATATTAATCCATATCTTAAAGTGGAAGCAACATATCCATGATATGCAGTGATTACGGCTGATTGATTAACAACTTTTCTCAATTTAGAGAGCGCGTACGAAAACTGACTTAGCCTTTTACATACGTGGTTAATTTGTATATTCCACTTCACTCGGTTGTCGATGTATATACCCAAAAACTTAGTTGCATCGGTCTCGCCGATTGCTATACCCTGATAAGATATATTGAGTTTCGTTGAATTATTTTGTGTTTGTTTAAAGTTCGTTACTTTCGTTTTATCCAAATTAATTTTCAAATTATTAGAATTAAGCCAGTGAATAATTGATGTCAAAGATTTATTAATGTCAGTTTCTAGATTTGATATTTTATTACCTGTGAACAGTATAGTGCTGTCATCAGCAAATAGCGTCATCTCATAGTTAGTAACCTTAGGCAGATCATTAATGTAGATAAGGAACAATAACGGTCCTAGTACACTTCCCTGTGGGACACCATTTTGGACATCTCTGTATTTAGATAGATATGTAATCTCAGCTTTAGTTTGTAAGCATAGTCTATCAATTTGCGAGGCCTGTTTTCTACCTGTTAGATATGATTGGATTAAATTGAAAACATTACCCCTAACACCGTACGAGTACATCTTACGGAGAAGAATATTGTGTTCAACAAAATCGAAAGCCTTGGTCATATCCATAAATAACGCTATGGCCGGCATTCTAACATCCATACTATTCATTACCTTTAAAAGAAAGCTGTAAATTGCCATATTAATTGTTTTAGTTTTCCTGAAACCATATTGTTGTGATGTGAGAAGATTATTAGTTTCGAGGAATGAGTACAGGCTTTTAAAGATAACTTTTTCAATTATTTTTGACATTACCGGGATTAAGGCTACAGGACGGTAATTGTTTATGTCAGTTTTATCAGATTTTTTAAACAATGGCTTTATAATAGATATTTTTAATTTTTCTGGGAATACTCCTTTCTCTATACACAAATTAAATATATAGCTTAATACTGGAGATATAATGACGTTCACATCTTTAATAACTTTCGTAATTATTCCGTCATAGCCGGTACTGTTTGTGTTTTTTAATGAATTTATAATTTTATTTATGTCGTGAGGAACTGTAGGCATCATGAATATTGAATTTGAATTTTGAGATGTCACGTTACAAGAAATATCATTATTATTATTTAAATTATTATTATAATTTATTACATTGTCTACAAAATGGTCGTTAAAAGCATTTGCGATGTCTATTGGTTCAGATATAATGTTATTATTTAATATTAATTTGGTTATTCCTTCCTTAGGTATGTTAGTTTTACAGTTATTTATAATTTTCCAAGTGGCCTTTGATTTATTTATAGATGATTTTATATGAAAATCATTTTGTGCTTTTTGTGTTAACTTTATAATGTTCTTATATCTTTTAGCATATGTTTTGAATATACGTTTATTATTACTGTTAGGACATGTTCTGTATTTCCATAATAACTCACGTTTTCGTTTACTACATATCCTAATACCACGTGATACCCAAGCAGGCCTCCTGTTCCTAAATACTTTTATTAATTTGATAGGAAAGCATAAATCGTATATCAATTTAAAAATATCATGAAAACAATTAAATGCTTCATTTGGTTCAGTAGACGCATAAACATCAGCGAAGCCAAGTTGGCTCATATAATTTATGAAAATCATTCTATTTTCTAATGAAAAATCTTGTCGAAACAAGTACCAATGTTTCAAAGTACAACTTTTTTTTACTGGACATTTTAGTATCTGAGCAGTGTGGTCTGAAAGTGCAAATTCAATAATTTCCCCCTTACATCCCCTTATATTGTGTACAATATTATCGATACACTTCTGACTAACTATGCGAGTGGGTTGCTTAAATTCAGTTTTTAAGTTGTGACTCAATAGTAGCATCTCAAACTCCTTTGAATAGTTGGTACGTTTTAAAATGTCTATATTAAAGTCCCCACATAATATTATTTTATTATTTTTATGACAAATTTTACACAGAATTGCATTTAGCATTGAAAAAAAGGTGTCAAGAGAACGAGTATCATTATTAGGTGGTCGGTAAATGACTAAATAAATCTTATGTTCCAGAAGTTCGATAGCTGAACATTCAACTATATTGGAAATAGATAAATTATTAATTTCGTTAATTGCCCTGTAATTATGATTATTTCTAACGAGTATACAAGAGCCACCATGCCTATTGCTCCTCATAAAATAAGATGCTAATACAAAATTTGGAATTGTTAGATTATATTCATCGCCACAAATCATGTTATGCTCTGTTACACCTATGATATCTACCTGTTTACTGCTATGACCTAGTTCATCTAAACTTACCGCCAACATGTCTGATTTATTAATAAGTCCGTTGATATTTTGATGCATAATGTTAATGTAATTATAAACGAAATAAATTATTTGTACTACTATTAGTGCCTATATCAATATTATTACAATTATTTACAATGTCATCATTATTATCAATACGTATTAGATTATTCGATTCAAAACAGGTTTGTGTACCTTTTTCCACGTAACTCTTACTATATTCGTATGAAGAAGAACATTGATTTGATGATTCCAGAGATTGCTTATATTTTTCCATGCTAGCAATATAATATAGATGTAATATTTCTTTTAATAACGATCGAGCTAAATTCAAAATAAAATATTGACCATTTGGTAACTCTCTACAATAATTCATGTCCATAAATAATACATTATCATAGTTTTTACTGAGAAATTTCATCTGATAATTTAAAACTTTTTCATTTAAGCATTTATTACGGGCAATCTCACTTATTATAACATTTGTATTGGGCACAGAGGTTAACCATAGATTAAGCTTCAGTTGGAAATCATAAGGATTTTTATCGTTACTGCCTCCTAAAACTACTACATAATCATCTTGACGGGCCAGTTGGCGCAGTTGGTTAAGACGTGGCGTCTTAACCTATAGCGCCGCAGGTCGTGGGTTCGATTCCCACACAGGACATGCATTTGTGTGCATGAACATGTCTGTATGTCCTGAGTCTGGGTGTAATTATGTATAATAAGTATGTATTTACAAACAAAAAAGTAGTATATGTATTATATCAGTTATCTGGTTTCCATAGTACAAGCTTTGCTTAGTTTGGGATCAGATGACCGTGTGTGAGGAATGTCCCAGGATATTATTATTAATCTTTTGTTAAGTTCAAGATTTCAGTTTTGACAGAGTTTACAATATCCCCCAGCGCTGCTCCCGGCTTCAGAAAACTAGTAACAAAGTAGTCGTCACCGAGTAATTTTTGAAGTTTTCCTGAGAGACCTCTTCCTTGCTCATCGCCCAAAATGATAACTTTCCTAATTCTCATATTTTTTGTATCTTTGATATTCTTACCTATGTCCACCATACACGTAGCGCCATCTACTGGCAAATCTGTTAGGCTAGCATATTTTTGTACACTATTGGTGGCACTCTCTGTAATACGGCGATATCGAAGACAGTTATTTGTTTCTTCTAAGCTGTATTTTCTGTTTGATGGTATTATTGGTGTTTTATCAAGGTTACAGCATACACTTCTATCGAGATGGAGCGGAGATATTCTCGGTACCTGCATGCTAATATTCAGTAATCTTCTTCGCATAGGAGTTGAAATATGTTTATTTTGTGTGGAGGTGCGGTCCGATGTAAGTTTTTTTAGTATTTCAATTTTTATATTTTGATCCTGCATCGTTTTTTTCAATTGGTTGTTCTCAAGTATCAACGCTTCTATCTCCTGATCCGCACTTTCCAATTTCTGTTTTAAATTATCGATGTCATTTTTTAGTTCGTCAATAGCTATAGTTTCGCTGTTTTGTGTCGCACTATGGAGACTTAGCATCGTCGAGTCAAGCAATGTAGAATTCATCATATGATGTGACAACACTGATAAATCACAATCGGATTTTGACCTTTGAATCTTCTTCCGAATAGTTATGTTATCCATTCTATAAATTGATCAAATTTCAGACTAGACAAAAATTTCGGATGGTGTAATTTGGATTTGAACACCGACTCTTCAACTTCACAGGTAGACGTCTTGCGCAATCAGCCAACTGACATATATTTAGAGCGGTGAAAATTTAGTACAGATCAAACCTCTATTTATTTTTCGACCAGCTGATGAATCAGCTGTTTAATAAGCAGCAAGTGGGTAGACAAACACTGAGATTTAAGAAACACCTTCCTGTATGTAAATGTTAATGTAATTTTATCACTTTTGGTATATTTATTAATTGTTTTTCACTGATATCACACTGCTATGTAAGGTTCGTATATAAACACTAGTTATTGTCAAAATATTGTATTGTTTATTGGAAAATAACGTTACTTTACAACTTGATTATTGGCACTGTGTACACTGAAAGTATTTTGATAATAACTTTTAAATGGTTATGTACGAGGTATTGATAACACTGTCACGTATTTATTAGTCCACTATGTACTCATTTTTATTGAATGCGATTCATAAAACAGATTTAATTAATTTTACAGATTATTTGTTTACGGAGCTAATGTTACTTGGACTACAGCGCCCTCTGATATTTAAATTCCCAATTATCAATAGGTATCTCAGTACAACCATAAGCTTATCTCAGCACAACCATAAGCTTATCTACGCTACCTATCTTAGCTACGATCTGCTTATCCAATCGTAAAGTATTTATAATCTGTGGTTAACGGTGTTGGTGTCACAATTAATTATAATCTTATTTTATCTTTCTAATTATCCATTGTGATACTGTTTGTTGAACCTCAATAAATAAAAAAAATAAAAAAAAAGTACGTACCTTTTAAAATTTAGAGACACATTAGGGTGAATGCAAAAGTTACAACCGCCAACAATCGCAGCTTCACACTGCCCGGTATTGATACTTCTATACGCATGCTCCAAACAAGCCATGGAGCTAGCACAGGTCTGGTCGACAGTATATGATGGGCCTTTCCCGTCAATCCAGTAAGAGATGCGGTGTGCGTACATACCTTTGTTGCATCTGAAAGAGAGTCACTTTGGTTACTTGTATCATGCCATTTCGATTACGGTGGGCATCTTTGAATTATAATTATATCGTGGAAATTTTATTTATATAAGGCTATCTGACCCCAATATGATCAGAGCTTTTACAATGGAATATAGATAGATAGATAACTCTTTATTGTACAAAATATTGTAAACAAAGTATAAAAATAAAAGCTTAAAATTAAAGAAATTACTGTAAGTACAATAGGCGGTCTTATCGCTAAAAAGCGATCTCTTCCAGACAACCTTAGGATGGAGAGGAATTTAGACACGTTATTAGACGGTAGTGTATACTTTTATAACAAAAATAGGTAAATAAATATACATACCTACAATTATATAAGTCTTTATGTAAATAAATACATAGATTTACGAAAATATATATTATTATTAATAAATACAAAGAGAAAAATGAGTAGAAGAATAAGTAGAATATATTATACAGGATGTTGTTTTGGTCGTCGACAAGCGACCCAGGAGCGGTAGTACAAAATATATATTCCCCAAAAATGGACATAATTCCATTAAATACTGTAAATATGTTGAGAAATACCTTATTCAATTTGAAATAAAATTACTGCAAAGTATGGTTACTAGGCTCGTGCACAGACTAGAGCTAGGCGCAAGCCGCCATCGCCCCACCCCTTTACTCCCTCGTACTCCCGTCGAGTATTATGTCTACACTTTAGCTTATTACATGATTTTCAAAATTTTTTTTTTTTTATTTTTATTATTAAAAAAAATAAAGTATATTTTTTATATTTTTTTTAGCACCAGTGTCATTTGTATTATCGACCCTGAGTCGCTCGTCGCTGACCAAAACAACAACCTGTATATGGAATATATTTATTTGCGCCTAGATATTTCCAAAACTACAAAACATCGGAATTGAAGGAATTCCGATCGTAGGTCATCTTAGAATCTGGCTGCACCCAGCTCCATGCAAATGCATTTAAATACGCTCGACTACTCTCCGCTAAATATGAATCGTAATTTACACTTAAATTTCTTTTATTATAAGCTTGTTATACACTAATGAAACTATGAATGAAACTAGGATGGTTGTATTCTTACTTTGAATAAGAATATTTCAACCATAATTTGATACATTGCCAATCTATACAATTTATCTTTTTTTAAATTTATGATTTCCAAATAGTGAACAGTGCCAACCCTACCCAGATTGGAGTATTCTCAACCTTTGAGTGAGCATCGTTATATTGATATATACCATCATTTGTTCAAAGGCATCCTGAAACGTCGACTTAGCGGAGTAACTTTTTATTTTTGATGTTATACAATAAATCTGTGATATGAGAGCCGAACGTCCCACTTATCCATTTGTGATAGTCTCGTTTTACGATACGCCATTTGTTGTAGTGTTGCCTTTTTTGTCAATTAATCTTTTATGTTGGACTAGCCATTTGCCTGATTGAAACAAAGGATAGAAAGGGCTATAACTGTATTGTCGATATACAACAAATTTGTTATACAACGTGTAAGGGAAAGTTATAATAGGTGTAATAGGGTATATCCACGACTTCTTTGGTACTAGGCGCACAGATCGCGAAAGAGACAATTTTATAATAATTATAGGAAGAGACGTGAAAAAATAATGACTCTCATAGAGCGGTGACAGGTTGTTCAATAGCTTCCTTGAACTACCACAATAGTTCTATAACAGGTGGAGATTTTGAGATGGCATATTTTCGAAACCTATGTTGGGTTAGTTATGCTGAACAACTCTTACTATGACACCAAAAATGAATTCTCAAAAAAAAAATTTTACTTTTCATACATTATGATCGAGCATGGTTGACATTTACTATGAAGAATTTTTTTTTTTGAGAATTCACCATTGATCCCATAGTAAAAGTTGTTCAGCATGACTAACCTAACATAGGTTTCGAAAATATGCCATCTCGAAGTCTCCACCCAGTATAACTACTGTAAAATTACTCGCATGATTTATGTATTCTAGAAACGTTCGTTAGTTTGAAATGAACAGAACTATATTCTCGAAATTTTGCGTTAGTTTTTGGAAAATTAAACTAATTCACTATAAATATGGTACTTTGTGATACCTGGGTGGATAACACCCTCAAGTTGTAAATCTGTCGTCAAGCTGTGTTCTGGTAGTTGCGATTAAGAGCCAGTTTCCGTTTAGGATGTTACCGAACCTTCGCCCTCCTCAATGAGCTCTGGCAATCTTACTCACGCGCAGGAACCCAACATAAAGAATGGCTGCGGTATTCTGTAAGGTGGAGGTACTTCCGTAGGCGAGCTGATCATTGAGCGAAATAACGCTATTCTCTACCTCTTTTAAAACACCTAACGCCTAACCACGCTGTTCCCGTATTTTAGGTATAGCATTGTGTGCCTTCTTAGTTCCTGGCTCACTATTTTACTCGTGTTCTCGAGGGATTCAATGTATCCCCGGAATAACAAGTTTTATGTTTTATTCCAGTGTATCCATTATATATCATTCATCCGAATTCGTTCGGATATTTCAAAATCCACATAAACTTTCTCTTTGCAACAAACTCCTCTTTTTTTTTCAATATCCGGAACCTATTCTTTAAGTACGTAAGGGTCATAATAATCGCACGGTTTGATGATACCACCCCAAAATCGCACACGTTGAGTATTCTCGTTCATTTCGCAGTGAAAATCTAATTATAAGTTAGGCGGTATGTTAAATTGGCTCCCAGTGTACCAAAGTAATGGCTTTTACGTATTTGACAGGAGTGCACTGGTGGGTATATCATGGTAAATCACCTGAGTGACTGACAGCGTTTCTCAGACAAGTGAAAAAGGCGATGATAGCTCAGTGGTAGTGACGTCGGATACCGAGATGAAGGTCCCGGGTTCGAATCCTACAATGAGCTTGAGCTTTCGGTGGCTACCACCCTCATGTTGAAATCTGTCGCCAAGCACCTTTCGGTGTGTTCCGATAGCTGCACTTGAGAGCCAGTTCCTTCTAGGCTTTGTGTGCTTACCACCATCGGCCGCATCATCACTTACCATGGTGAGATTGCGGTCAAACACAGACCTATAAAGAGTAAAAAAAAAAAAATTATTACCTACGTAAATTGTCTGAATATTGGGGTCAATGAATCTTTTCAAAAATGAAAACGATACCTCAATAATAATGGAGTCATATATGTAACATAATACCAATAATGTGAGTGAAATAAGTTATAATTATATGCCCCATTTGTCCTCCTTTCGTGTTTTCTTTTTTTTTCAATAAGTTATATGTTTAACGTTTTTATGTTTTTAATATTATGATATTTTTTCTGTTTACTTTTTTTTTTTTTTTGTTACATTTTATTTAGTTGTAAGATTGCAGCCCATCACAGATTACGATATATAATATATATTTGAGTGACCGCATCTCGCATCTATAAAATATATTTCTGTTACTTCACCAACTTGTACTGTAATTTATATTATAGCTCGGCATATTAATATATATTTTAGCTACGTCTATGATGGGCTTGATGGTGGATAAATAAAATCCTTTTTCTTTCTTTATTTTTTCTATAATAATAACAATTATAAATAACAGTTTCCAGCTAGTTTTCCACGGATTTATTAATATCTATAGTTTTTTTAACAGCACACATTATGAAACTAGGTAAGCACCCCCGTGGTCCACATTTGTACGCGCCGTATAAACTTTTAACCTGAGCTTATTACCATTTTAATAAACGACCCAAATTGCGAAGTGGTCCGGCCCTTTTTCATAATTATATTCTTATTAGTTGAGTCAAGTGCTAGCAACACCTGTGTCGGACGGCTTAGCGGGAGATCGTATTTTGTTGCTATAGAAAAAACTGCTTATTTAAGTTACAATCATTTTTTATCATATAATTGTAAGTGTGCTAAAGCCTTCGATACTGTCTCTGTTCCTATTCTTGTGAAGAAGCTTGAATTGATTGGTATAAGGGACAATACTTTACGTCTTTTAGAGGATTACTTGAAGGGTAGGACTCAGAGGACCAGAGTTGGTGATACAATTAGTGACGAGAAAACAATAAGCTACGGAGTCCCTCAAGGCAGTGTGTTGGGTCCGAGTTTATTCTTGGTCTATGTGAATGACCTCTGCAATTTAAGTTTGGTTAATGGAAGAATCTTTTCATATGCAGATGATACTGCACTAATTTTTGTAGGCAAAGACTGGGAGGAGGTTCGGACTTATGCTGAACAGGGACTAAAGATTGTCACTGAATGGTTGCGTGACAATTTACTTTCTCTTAATGTGGAAAAAACTAAATTTGTCACCTTTGCGAATGCCCGAAGCCATTGTCCTATTATTGACATCAAGGTACATTCGAACTGTACACCAACTGACTGCAGCTGCCCAAAATTACAGTGTGTCCCCAGTATCAAGTACTTAGGTGTAATTATTGACAAAAAAATGACCTGGAAATCTCACATTGAGGCCCTTAGTAGCAGAGTTCGAAAGCTGATCTACGTCTTCAGACATCTGCGTGATGTGGCAGACCGGACATTGATAATTAATGTTTATAATGCACTTTGCAAATCTATTATTACATATTGCAACACCTCGTGGGGTGGCGCATGTAGCACTCATATGTTAGTGCTGGAGCGTGCGCAAAGAGCATTACTCAAGGTTGCCACTTTCAAACCCTTTAGATTTCCGACATCAGACCTTTACAGGGACTGTGGAATACTGACGGTTCGACAGTTGTATGTCCAAAATCTGATTCTAACTCAACATAAACAAATAAATCATTTAGTAAAATCAAAAGCAAATAATAGGCGGAGAAAGGATAGAGTTTTCGATTTACCAAAATTGTACACAAGGCTAGCCCAACGTCATCAATCTTTTCTAGGACCATATTTATACAATAACGCAGTTAAAAAGATAAATAAATTAATAAAACTAAATAATAGAGAAGCCAAACAAGCACTTACCAAGTGGCTGAGCAACCTGAGCTACGATGAGACTGAACTCTTACTGAAAGTAATTGAATAATGCACACACATACACAAACCCTCGCACACACAAACACACACATACACATACACACACCCCCACACTCACACTCCACACCGCACACACCCTTATCTCTAATATATTAATTTAAACTATAAGAGAACTAGAATTTATTAAAAATGTATAATTTTGAAATTAAATTATAAAATTATTAGCTCATTAAAATGTACGATTAAAACTTGTAACTTTATACAATGTAAACTTACCTCTTTGTTTTGAAAATTGTTATAGCTTACCTTAAATTACATTTTCCATTTTACTTTGTATCTTACTATAACTACTAAACTGTACACCATGAAGAGTACGCAGGCACCTACGACACAAGATTCTTTATCTTAGTGTAGGTTCTGCATGTCATTTATGCCTGAGTAGATAACAAGTGTTTTTAGGCTATGCATGTTTTTATATTTTTTATGTATGAACTTGTATTTTAGTGAAATAAATTTATTATTATTATTATTATTAGTATATAAGTGTGTCTCTAAGCGCTCGTGGTGTAGCATTATTAGCCGTTCTTAATCGATCGGCAAAGTTAAGCTACGCCTGTCGTGGTCAGTACCTAGATGGGTGACCGCCTAGAGGTATTTCAAATCGAGCGTTTCCGTACTTCGGAAGGCACGTAAAGCCGTTGGTGGGTTATCACTTAATTGTGATAGTCGTTAAGCTAGTTGGATGCCTCCCAGGCGGCTTGAAAAATTCCAACAGTAGGTTGCCCACTAGCCTATCTCCACCGATCCGCAGTGGACACGCGTGGTGGAGTATTGCCCATTCCCTTTCACCTTCATTTTGTGAAAGTAGGCCTGTGCTCAGCAGTGGGACATTATAGGCTGATGATGATGATAAATAGTCTTAACGTCATAATCATATTTCCAATGTCTTTTTCGAATAAAAAAATGCCACACTTTTATGTGATTCTAGGCTTACAGCGGACCACCTGCCGAATAAACATTTATAATGGCTTATGTTTAATGAACCACCAGATTTAGTAAAATGTTATGGTAAAAAAATCACTCACCATCTAATTTTGGCAGTATATGCCAAAATTAGTAAATGATCACCAAAATGAACCACCATTTTAGCGTGAAATTCGAACCCAAATTATGATTGTTTAATCCAAAAATTATTAAAAGAAACAAAAAACCCGACTGCGTAAAACAAAAATTAACTGAAAAGACAAAAACAAGCTCTTTAATCTATAGAATTTTGAATATAACTTGAATGCTATAAGGTATTGCAGTCGGGGATAAACAAATATTACAAAAAAAATATACATACTAAGGTTATTGGTTTGTTCCCGACTGCAATACCTTATAGCAGTACCGTATAGTCTGTGCAGTACCATATTCAGACTTTTCAGTTTTAACTAATGAATGAGTTGTATGTATTAGTAAGTAAATGAGCGGTACGGTAAACTAACGCTAGCAACAACCATCGCAACTCTGTGAGTTACGTACGGTAACCGCTCAGTCTGTCCTTGCATTAAACGTGTTTTTTGCAGTTTACGGCGAAATGGTTGCATAAAAGTATTATAATATATACAGGGTGTTGTTTTGGTCGGCGACAAGCGACCCAGGAGCGTTAGTACAAAATATATATTCCCCAAAAATGGACTTAATTCCATTAAATACTGTAAATATTTTGAGAAATACATTATTCAATTTGAAATAAAATTACCGCAAAGTATGGTTACTAGGCACGTGCACAGACTAGAGCTAGGCGCAAGCCGCCATCGCCCCTCCCCTTTACTCCCTCGTACTCCCGTTGAGTATTATGTCTACACTTTAGCTTATTACATGATTTTCAAAATTTTAATTTTTTAATTTTTATTATTAAAAAAAAAGATTTTTTTTATATTTTTTTTAGCACCAGTATCATTTGTATTATCGACCCTGAGTCGCTCGTCGCTGACCAAAACAACGACCTGTATATACATTATATGTAAAGGGCTCTTTACAAGCTTTCATTTGATACCCATATTGTTATAATAACGACATTTTTGTTTTTAATACCCCCCTCTTTTTTTATTCGAAGACGCCATATAAAAATAATATACCCTATGACACTCCCCCAGTTAAGACGAATCTAATGACACCTCATATGTTTAAATCCATCAAGCCGTTTAGGCTGCAGAGCGGCACAAAGAAATAGACGTATATATATACATACATACATACATACATACATACATACACTCGAAAAACATAACCCTCCTTCCGGGTCAGTCGGGTAAAAATAGTTAATTAACACCAAAAATTTACACACCACAAACTTGGATCTATAGCTCGCCGCAATAAAAATCTACAATACTAAACTAAAGCAAGATAAATAAGTAAAGATTCAAAGAAAAGCTACATTATTCAACCCATTGAAATATAAAACTAAAGAAATGTAACTCGAGCTCAAAAATCATTCCACGCAAACCGAACCGCGGTGGGCGTTGCCAAAAAAGAGAGACTCATCGCGCTGACAGTTCGCCGGTATCATTGAGTCGATGCGTTCGTGTCGCGAGGGACTTAGAACTGTGATTATTATTGTGTTTTGCGTTGTTTACATTGTGCAAATATGCCGTCATGTGTTGTTAAGTGGTGTAGAAGCCATACAGATATGAAGAATGCTGGAATCACTTTTCATATGTGAGTAAATAAACATTTTGAAATCCTATACTTGTGACTCTGGAAAGTGTTATGCAACATGAACGCAACATGCGTATTTATTTAACACGTTTTGATATTTCACTTAAACTGTTATGCACTAGTACCTATAATTATAAAGAGGATAGAACCTTTGTGGCATAGCGTGCCAGCCGCCATTTTAGTTTTTTTTTCAATGTTGCGGCGCACGGTGTTACTTATGTATATGGGTAGAGGACACTTATACAAACAAAAAATGTTAACCAATATGGTGGCCTAAAGTGTCACGTTTCCGAGATATTTGGAGGTAATATCCAAATAAATAGTTAAATCGGTAAAACTTTCCAAGACGGGACGTGGGGTAGGGGGGAGGGGGGGTATGCGAGGGGGTACGGGGAGGGATGCTTGCTGGAATTGAATGCCCAGACCAGCGTCACGTCTCAACGTTTATCCGTTAAATCAACCTGGGTACTATTATTTAAATACAATTCAATGCATATAAACACGTAATAAGTTCATTTTTAATGATTGTCGTTATTCTTATATGGCGATCTTTACCTCCAAATATCTCGGAAACGTGACACTTTAGGCGCCGATTCCACTGAAAAGAGTTCTAGAGTTCCGAGTTCTGCATTCCGTGTTGACTATTGTGCACACAGCAAGCAGTCTAGAGTTCTAGAGTTCTGCAATATTCGCTACTGATCACACATCATACACTTTTTTTACTTTCAAAGGTGCCACATAGCTTACAAAAAATAAAAAGTAAACACATGAACAAGCTTACTTATTTTTCATAACACCATTCACGTATCTCCTGGGGGCCTACCACAAGCTCTTAAAACAAGGTTAAAATAACCTTATTCGTCTTTTGTCCCGTTTTGACGTCGGATGTCAAAGAAAAACAAAAGTCAAATAAGGTTATAATAATATTGTTTTAAGAGCTTGTGGTTCGCCCTCTGATATGACCTTAACGCGACCCATCACTCTATAATTCGTATGTAAAAACCATAAACTGATTAAAATACTTCTTAATTTTAGATCCTTACAATTATAACACAAAGAAATATTTTAATCCAAAAAGCACATCACAAACTTTTAAATGAATATAATAGAGTGGTATAGTTAAATTACAACTAATTAATCCGACTTATATATGCATATGCATTACGATACTTTATAACTTATCCTCTTACAATCAATGCATAACATCGTCCACGCATCTCGCACTGCAGCAGGCGTGCGGACCAATTAGCATTAGGCTGTCCCGCCGAGAACCAATCATCGCGCTTGCCGGAATACAACGCGTTAGGCAAACGCGGTAAGCGCAGGTAATTGGCTTATTTGCATGTGTGTTCTTTCGTTCGAATACTAGAGATATTTTGTCAATGTAGTAAAGTGTGGAGCCGAATTTCGCGTTGATTTTGTTCACAATTATGCTTCCTTAGTTTTATATTTCAATGATTCAACCTGTTTTCTTAGAGAATAACAAGGTCACGTGTCTGCAATGCGAATGCTTTTATAGGTTCAAAGTAAACAGTAAAGTTCATAAGTGAGATATAAATTTGGAACCTTATTGAATTTAGTCTAACCAAATGTAATTAAATATGCTTCAGGCAAGTTTAAAGTCAGATGAATATTAATAAATCTAATCTAGACATACCTACAGTTGGGATAGGTTTCGCGTCTAGATAATTTTAATGGAGATATAAAATATTTAGATATAGGATTAGCAAAATTGACGGTACATACTCATTTTTGCACATTATCAGATTTGTCTTTACAATGAGAGTATCGTATTATATTACTTTTATTCAATAGTTTTGTTTTATTCTACTACGGTGGCAATCAAAGCATACGATCAACTTTATGGTAAGTGGTTGCCGTACCGTACGCTTGCAACACCAGGAGTATCACTTGCGAGTTGAAGATCCTGCAAAATCTGTTTGAAAAAGAGTTCAGAATAGTCACTGTGCGCAGCGACACAGCGTAGTGCTTCCGAATTTAGAATCGAAAACCTTTCCGCATACTTAGGTTAGAAAATTTCTCCCGATTTCTCATACATTTTACGACGTCAGACACGTCAGAATTTTCTAATAGTATGCGGGGTGAGGCGGGGTCTAGAACAAAATGTATGAGCAAAGTGCCTTTCGGCGGGAGTCAGAATTTTTTTTATAGTATGGGGCCGGCGCTTTAAGGCTGCGGTAACTGTTTACAAAAAGGTGGGTCGAATGTATGTTTGTAGTATAAAAGCAGATAATTGTAATGGTCTTCGTAATGAGAAGAGTCTTGACAAGCAACAAAAGGCAACGCTGTATAAAGGCTTTCTAATTAAGTTATTCCAATGCGTACAAAGGGGAATAAAGGCGGTAACACACGTTCAAAGTCAAAGGTTGACGTCTGGGATCCACAATTTATAGTAAGATGTGGGTCTTTAGATTTATAGTCACACCTGCCTTTATCAGTACAAATTTCGAATAAAAATTTAACAATAGTAGGTACGTAGTACGTATTGTTACTTACCTTTACTTAACTTACTTTACTTAACCTTACTTTTTTCAAAAAATACAAATTTCGAATAAAAATTGAACAATAGTAGGTACGTAGTACGTATTGTTCAATTTTTATTCGAAATTTGTATTTTTTTGAAAAAAGTAAGGTTAAGTAAATTTAAATTACTGTCTGCGTTGAAAACAATCAATATAAAATTGAATTGAGGCTTCTGCATAGAAATGGTAATGAACTTTATTGAATTTAGCTTCCATTTTCTGCATTTCTATTATTATTTATGGGATACGGGAATATAAATCGTGAAAAGATAATTGGACTGTGTTTAGGCCAAAATACCTATAATAATATTTATAGTAGAAACCTACTCATATTGAGTATCAATGACGAGCCTCTGCTTCCCGATTCCTCTCCTTTTCCCACATCATATGTGTGAGCGAGAAAAGAACTTCGGGAATCTTCTACATACTTCGGTGACGCATCGCTGAACGCGTGTGTGTGAGTAAACGTAACGCGCGCGTCTCGCAATCCCGCAAGATTCAGTACGAAATACGCTACAGATCGAAACGCATGTGAAATTTGTGATTTGATAGTGCTCATAATCATTGGATTGCCATAGGAGTTCCTGGTAAGTCCTTACCTTTATCCTGGGAGGCTCCTCGTTTTCCATATTGATATTTTAACGCAAAAACCCACCATTTTTTCTGGTACGCCTTCGAGCGGATTCATTTTGAGTCAGCCATTACAGTAATTTAATTTCATATCAAATCACGTATAATTTCCCGCTTTCTATAGGTTATGCCTCTAAATAGGTATATACCTCATAATACGCAAGTCTTATACCTCATAAATAGGTTTTAGACTATATAAATACGATATTTCGTACTCCCGCCATTTTTACCACGCCAATCGTGATAAAAAGTAGTTAGGTAGTCAATACCGCCGCCGCTCCTCCATATTTTTAGGACTTAGATTTTATAGGTACCGATTCGTATCTTATTATACGAAATCATATGGTGTACTAATAACCGCAATACGTACTTACTATTTGTACTATTACTACGCATATAATTGCATTCTATGAGCCTTGTCTGTCGACTTGAAATAAACTTTCATACCTATATAGGTAGGTGCCTAAACTGTTGGATATACCTACCTACTTACCTACGTCATTTTACTTTAATTAGGTAATTTTGCAATTTATTATTACGCAATCTTTCACAATGGAAGCTATTGAAACTAAAATTAAAATATTGGAAGCTAAAAATGAAGCTATTTTTGAACAATTATCGTTCTTATATGATTCTTCTAAGAATATTTCCACGTCCGCGAGTGCAGACCTTCGTTCCTCAGAGACATTCATGGCGGACACTGAAATTATTAGTACAATTCGTCATGAATTTAGTGCCAATTTAGATACAATTAACGCGTTAAATATGCAACTTGATCCAGAATATAAGATTGATTATAAAAAAATGATTTCATTTGATACAGTGTACACCCGAATAGAAAGGGTTCGTTCTCTTATCGTCAATAAGACAAATACTACGTCGAATGTGTCTGAGCAGAATACTATTCCGTCCCAATATAAAGGTCGTATCAAACTACCACCAATTCAAATTCCGTCATTTGATGGAAAAATAGAAAATTGGCCCGTCTTCTTTGAATCTTTTAAATCTAATATACATTCAAATCCTGATCTTTCGAATTCTCAAAGAGTACAATATCTTGTAGGTAAATTAACAGGAAATGCTTTAAAAATCACGGCAGGTATTATACCGTCAGGTGATAATTATAATTCTATTTGGGACAGCTTAGTTCAAAAATATCAAGATAAAAGAGCATTAGGCTCACACTACATGTCTAATTTATTCAATATTAAACCCGCATTAAATAATTCCGCGTCTTTAAATACGTTCATTGAAACTTTCCACGCTTCTGTATCTGCTTAGGAACAGTTAGGTATTGAAGATATGAAAGATTTTATCTTACTTTCTTTAGCTTTAAAGAAGTTAGATCCCGCAACCGCTAATTCCTTTGAAATGTTTATGAGGAATAAAGAAATTCCTTCTTATAAGGATTTTGTTGATTTTATTAAATCGCAAGTAAAAATATTAGACCGCACTTCTACGCCAATTGCTGGCTCCGCGCGAACCGCCCCAGTCGGTAGCAACCTTAATAATCCGCCCGCTTCTCGGTCTCAACCGCGTAATTCACATACAGTCCACCATGCTTTCCTTGCACGCGATAATAATAATAAAAGCACTTGCTTATTTTGTAATAAATCTGATCACTATCAGATTTTTAATTGTTCATCTTTTAAAGCACTTAATACTAAAGATCGTTTAGATTTTGTTAAATCTAAAAGAGGCTGTGTAAACTGCCTCAGCCTTACGCATACTGCTTCTCAGTGTAAGTCGTCGTATAGTTGTAAAACTTGTAATAAACACCATCATTCTCTTTTGCATTTGGATAGTAATTCACAATCGCAACAAATAGTTTCCGACTCGCGTCCCTCTCAC
This sequence comes from Polyploca ridens, assembly GCA_951394255.1. Classification (NCBI taxonomy): domain Eukaryota; kingdom Metazoa; phylum Arthropoda; class Insecta; order Lepidoptera; family Drepanidae; genus Polyploca; species Polyploca ridens. The sequence goes on from OX596257.1 coordinate 13,358,133, forward strand.
TCGGCGCGTCTTGATAAGTGCGATAACCGCATCGCGCCGTCTCCACACGCGCAGGACGCGCAGCTTTGCGCGCAGACGTCCGCCGCCGCCCGCGCCGCGCCGCGACCGCTCCCGTGCGCAGCCTCGCCCGCGCATCTGACCGCGTCTCCTTCTAACGCTACGGACGCTCCTCAACCGGTGTCGCTATGCACCCGAGCGCGAGTTGATAAGAATAATGATAACGAACGCGATTCTTTTAATAAATTAAATCCTTCCCATAATACTGTACTTTTATCAACCGCTCAAGTTTATGCGTCTAATAAGGACAATAAATATATTTCAGTTAGATGTTTAATAGATAACGCGTCTCAAAACAACATAATTACAACTGCCTGTTGTAAACAACTAAATTTAAATATAATACCGCTTAGCAATTCTTTTATAAAGGGTGTAGGATCCACTTCGCGTCCTATTCACGGCTACGTTCAACTTAAAATAACCGCGAAACTAAAAAATATTTTTATAATATTACCGCTCTTGTCGTTGATTGCATTACTGACAGGTTACCGACTGAATATGTTGAGACTTCTATAGTGCAACATTTAGGTAACTTACCGCTCGCTGACCCTCTGTGGCACATTCCCGGAGAGGTCGAAGTAGTTCTCGGGGCACAATTGTTCCCATTTTTATTATTAAGTCAAAAAATTATTGCATCTCCCGCTCCTTCTGCCCTTGAAACCGTGTTCGGTTATATTCTTATGGGTGACGTTCCCGCTAACTCTAATATTAATAAAAATGCATCCACTTATTTTAATACCGCGACTTTTTTCATTTCTGGTCCCAATGACCTTACTATTTCTTTAGATGATTCCCTACTTAAGTTTTGGGAGCTCGAAGAAATTCCCGCGCAAAAATTTATGAGCTCGGCCGAAAAGGAGTGTGAACAGCTGTTCTCTCGTAACTTCTCACGGGACTCCGCAGGCAGATATTGCACCGCGTTACCTTTTCGTGAGGATCCTGACGTGTTAGGTGATTCCCGTTCCGTTGCTCACCGCCGTTTACTTGCTTTGGAGCGTACCAAGCTACGCGATCCACAGCTACGCGCTAGTTATAATGAGACTTATAGTGCTCGAACCGCTATAGATAATATATTCGCATTCTCCGATTCTAAAATGACTCTGTCATGGATACATTCATCTCCACATAGATGGAATGTTTTCGTTAGTAACCGCATTGCTAAATGTCAAGAAAATCTTGACCCAAAACATTTCTACCACGTTAGTGGTATAGAAAATCCTAGCGACTGTCTCTCTAGAGGTATTTTACCTGAGCAGCTAGTGTCACATCACTTATGGTGGCACGGCCCGAAATGGTTAAAAGATCCAGTTTCAGAATGGCCTATCACTCCATTTAGTCCCGAATGCTGTGAGGACCTACCTGAATTTAATAGTAAAACGCTTGTTACTTGTACCGCGTCCGCTTCTGTTGAGCCTAATTTAATTTACGAGCTTGCTCTGAAATACTCATCATGGAATAAAATATTACGTATAATAGTATACATACTTAGATTTTCTCGCATAATTTCTCGTGATCAAGGTCACAGCCGCATCACAGCTTCTGAGCTAAATAAAGCTGAAGTATATTTAATACGCTCTGTACAACAAGTTCATTTTCAAAATTTATTTAATAATATTCAAAAAGTTAAATTATCTTCCCCTCTTAAAAAACTTGACCTCTTTATAGATCAAGATAAAATTATTAGAATTGGAGGTAGACTTTCAAATGCAAATCTTCCGTATGAAGCTCAGCATCCCGCTCTTTTACCTAAACATGACCACGTTACTCATCTTATTATAGACTATTTTCACCGTGCTCATTGCCATACTGGTGCCAATCTTCTGAGCTCACTGTTGCGCCAGAAATATTGGATACTGTCCGCTAGAAGTGTCATTAGACACAGAGTACATTCATGTAACTTTTGTTTTAAAAATTCCCCTTCATTTCTCAGCCCAAAAATGGCTGATTTACCCTCTTGCCGCGTTCAGGAGACCAAAGCGTTTGTGCATACGGGCGTTGACTATGCTGGACCCATTAAAGTAACATTATGTAGACGCAGAGGTCAAAAGAGCCAAAAGGCATATATTTGTTTGTTTATATGCTTAGTAACCAAAGCTGTACACATCGAATTGGCAACTGATGTGTCATCAGATACTTTTATTTCCGCTTTTAAGCGATTCATTTCCCGTCGAGGACCTGTTTCTTTTCTTTACTCCGATAACGGAACTAACTTTGTCGGAGCTAAAGCTCAATTACAAGAACTACTTACCGATCAGTACCGCATTGAATGGAAAATGATTCCACCCCGCGCCCCACATTTCGGAGGATTGTGGGAATCTAATATAAAATCGATTAAAACTCATTTATACCGTGTTATCGGTTCGCAGCTCCTCACATATGAAGAGCTCCTCACTGTTCTTACCCAAATTGAAACAGTCTTAAATTCTAGACCGCTTTGCATTTTATCTGAGGATCCCTACCCGGAGCCTCTTACTCCCGCTCACTTTATAATGGCTTCACCATTGACTTCATTGCCGCTTCAGAATGTGTCCGAGGAAACCATATCTTTACGTTGTCGGAAACAATTATTAGATCAGATGGTGTGTAGCTATTGGAAAAGATGGCGTATAGAATATTTACATAATCTTCAAGTTAGACAGAAATGGCTCATTGATAAAGATAACATTAAGATTGGTACTGTGGTTCTTATACACCAAGATGATATTCCCCCTTTACGTTGGCCGTTGGGCATAATATCACAAGTTTATCCTGGCAAGGATGGAAATATCCGCGTCGCTTTAGTAAAAACTTCAAATGGATCATTCAAAAGACCCATTGTCAAGTTATGTCCATTACCCTCACAATAAAAATTAATCATACCGCATCTTATATTCAGTACTTTAGTAATTATTATAATCTGTAATTAGTTCTTATAATTAATTATTTTTTCTTTCTTTTGAGAACACTACGTATTCTCAAGGCGGCGGAGGATGTTTAGGCCAAAATACCTATAATAATATTTATAGTAGAAACCTACTCATATTGAGTATCAATGACGAGCCTCTGCTTCCCGATTCCTCTCCTTTTCCCACATCATATGTGTGAGCGAGAAAAGAACTTCGGGAATCTTCTACATACTTCGGTGACGCATCGCTGAACGCGTGTGTGTGAGTAAACGTAACGCGCGCGTCTCGCAATCCCGCAAGATTCAGTACGAAATACGCTACAGATCGAAACGCATGTGAAATTTGTGATTTGATAGTGCTCATAATCATTGGATTGCCATAGGAGTTCCTGGTAAGTCCTTACCTTTATCCTGGGAGGCTCCTCGTTTTCCATATTGATATTTTAACGCAAAAACCCACCAGACTGTTTTACAAAAAACTTAAACCGACTTCAAAGTACACTAATAAGTAATCAAATCCTGATCTGATGACCAAACGGGAAGTGTGTACCCTTTCAAATAGAAAAAGAAATTTCCAAATCGGTTAAAAAATGACGGAGTTATGAGGTAACAAACATTTAAAAAAATAACTGAATTGAGAACCTCCTTCTTTTTTTGAAGTCGGTTAAAAATGTCAAGAAAATCATCCATTGATTCGTCCAATCTCGCTTGATCTCTAAGTTATATAACTCTAGAAAATGGGAGCCAAGTGCAATGAAGTTCGTTAACATTCCTTTACGCAGTAACCCAGCCATAGGTGGCTGTTTCTTACATAAGTATTCTGAAATATATTTCTTTAATGTCATCCTTAGGTACTATCCTAATTTAATATTATAAATGCGAAAGTGAGTTTGTTTGTTACGCCTTCACGCCTCAACTACTCTACGGATGATCATGAAATTCGGCATGCAGATAGCCTATGGTATGGAAAAGGACATAAACTACTTATGATCCCGGGAATGCAGGTGAATCCACGGAGCACAGCTAGTAACTTATATTTCAATTTCAAAATTCATGAGCAAGGGTAAATCTAACAATTATAAAATTAAGCTTTAAACCCTATCTTGTTTTGAATACTTAAAGAACCGTGTTGTAATTTTTGGCTGGATCTTGTAATACCCCTATTAAGGTTTTGAAGATGTAGAAGCTAACTTTGAATATCTTTTAATACAGGCCTCAGGCTGTTCCAAAGAATTAAGTTATCTCGTAACAAAACTCTGTAAGTCACAGCTTGTTAAGCTATAAATATAACGGTGTTTAGTTTTGTTTTTCAACTGCTGAAAGTTACACCGGTTCACGGACTAACATTGTTAACTAGCACTAAACGGTTGCAAATTGTGTTTAGAAAATAATTTACAGTGAATTTGATTATACTACCAATCCAATTACACGATGTTTTGATACTTTATTCGGTTTAAATAACGAACGAAGGGTGCGTTGCTTTTAATAAACTACGAGTATTTTTTGTGACTAAGCTTTTTTAAAAAGGTTAATTTTAGATAGATACTTACTACTTATTATTTATACGAGTTACTTAAGAAAATAGATGTAAATTCGATAAATACGACATAAATAAATTATACAGAATTGGAAAATAGAAAACAGGAAAAATAAGGCCAGTATTAATCACTCTCTCAACATACAACAAAAAATCGAGATTCTGAAAATAAAAAGAAAATGCCATAGTCAACATATATCACCGAACACTTCTCGAAGGAAACATTACAAAAACGCAAAGATCTAAACCGCGAGATGAAATATAATGTAATATAATAGTATCAGAAATAAAGGCTTATTGAATTGAATTGAAGTATTTATTTATAAAATAAGATTTTGTTTAAAAAAACATTTTTAATACAACCTTTTTTTGGTGGCTGTACGTGCACAGATCAAAGAATAAAAGATTTAATTATTATTTTTACTTTCATTCTGTAATCTGTGATACCAAATATCAAGTCAATCCGATCACTGGAAGTGGGTAAAAATTGTCTTGCGAGATTCCACCCAAACAAACATAGTTACGTACATATACATACATACAAAAGTAGTAGGTATATAGTATACTATACACCAGCACGTGAGCATACACCTCACACACACATCTACTACAAATTTAGAAGTTTATATTTTATTTTCATGTTCATAAGTGCCTTACTAAGGCCTAAACTGAATAAATGACTTTTTGATTTTTGATTTTGATTTTCATTGTTTAATTTTCGTTTATTTATATTCCGTAACGCAACTGCTCACAGGAAGAACGTGTCTCCCACGACACAGGGCGACCTAATGTGGGAGCACTGCCATAATACCAACATGTAATTTATTTTCGGAATAAATATATTTTGATTTTGATTTTTGATATATTATTATGTCGTATATCCGCTATCTGATTTCCATATTAAAAGGTCTGCTTAGTTTGCGGTCAGAGTGTGTGAACAGTATCCCAGGATATTTATCTATTTATTTAATAATTTGCTATTATTAAATAAATAGATATACAGAACCTGTATTTTTCACATCAAAAATTACTAATATTTTATAATATTTTACATACCCGCTAATCCCAAAGCCACTACGATGAGCATTTTCGTAAAGGGCAGTCTTTTCAAATTCCGAAAAGGCGGAGCCGATGAAGACGCCTACTTTCTTTCCACGAAGATGCAGAGGGTTGATACCTGAAGAAAGTTTTTTTATTTATTATAGGCCTGTCATTTCCGGATTACTCATTGTGTTTGAAGTTGTAACTCAAAGTATACCATAAACTTGTGATAAAAATAAACCTACCAGCATCATAAATAGCACTGTAAGCGTGCTCCAAAAGCTTTCTGCTCATTGGGTCCATGGTACAGGCTTGCTTGAAGTGCACCCTGAAGAACTGGGCATCAAACTTGCCCATTCCACTGATTTTACCCCGATGATTCGGAACTTCTGGGTGGTTAAAGTCCCACAGCGGATTATCAATTGTTACCATATTCACCTGAATAAAATATTAAAATAATAGGTTAAAAGCATTTCATGAAAAACGAATACAGTTTTTGAATAGAAAATGCGATGTCTGGATAAAACAACTCCTAGGTATAAGCTCATTGAATATGCTATTTTAAAAAATTCTTCATTCATCATCTGCCTATAATTTCCCACTGCTGAGCCTGCATGCCTTTCACAAATTAGGGTGTAAGGTATTGGACAATACTCCACTACGCATGCCCACTACGGATTGGTGGTGGTAGGCTAGTCCTCTACCTACTGTTGGAATTTTTCAAACCGTATAGGAAGCTTTCTACTAGCTTACCTCACCGTGCTATGGTTTACGATGTTTTTCTTCACGGCGTTCGATGTCACTGAGATATCATCTTCCTGCCATGTTCCCAGTCATTTGGGGTCGGCGCAATATGTATGCTTCTTCTATTCACCTCTTCTATTCATCATACTACCACTATCATCGCCTCAAAATCAATGGATGCTAAATATAGGACTGTTAATTGTAGAAGTTTAAGGTCTATATTTAGCAGCATCATGATGATAATATTGACATCTTAAAACAGACTTGGAAGTATGAACCAGATACCCTGGTCAATGGATATTAAAATATCTTCTTTAAAGGCAGCCTATGGATGACCACTGCTGAATATAGGCCTACACCATTGATTGCTTATTGGAAGGGTTTTGGGCCGCTTGCATCTAGTGACGCCAAGTGACTATGACCAGGGCATTGGTTCATCTGGTGGGAGGTCGTCCCTCTCGGTGCTTTCCAGTACTCGGTTAAAATATCTTACCTTGTTGTATAAGTTCTCCTTAAACTTTTGTACACTTTCACAACTTGGGAATATTCCTGAAATTCCACTGATCACTACTTCATCGCCAGTCAAGGGTCTCGGAATAGATTTCTTCGGGGCTCTTTGCTCAGCTATGGTTTCTTGTGGAGAAGGTGCCATGATGATGAAGTTCGGTGTCTTCGCGAAAGTGCAACAGTGAGAGAGTGACGAATGTTGATACGTTTCCACTTTATATTTAAACGAGAATATGTTAATAGATAAGGTAAATACCTGTTGAATTTCTAATCGTGTGGGTTCTGTATAAAACATTTTATTTGACTACTCAAATAATAATATTTTTTTGTTTTTTCTATAGGTAATGTTAATCTGTGGTAATGTTAATGTGGAAGATATTGCGTGGGTGGGTGCATCATCCGGAAGTGCTCTTGCCAAATGAGTACATATTTACGAGTCGCCGTCCTGCGTTTCTCATTGTACCATTTGCTAGGACTAACTTGCTTCAGTATGCCCCACTTTCACGTGCTATACGGTGTATGAATGTTATTTCCAGAGATATTGATATTTTTTATTGTGGCAAATGCATTGAAAATGATGTGTCATAATGACATACAATATTATGTTAATTAAGGTGTTTTTTTATTTTATTTTTATTTTATGTTCTAATACATTTTAACTTTTTTTTATAATGTTTTATGTACCAGCTTTTGTCTTAGTGTTTAGTTATAGCATCGAATTAGTTATGTTACTGTAATGGTGTTATAATTTTAATAAATAAATAATAAAAAAAATAAAAAATCCAACTTATGATATTTTTTTATCAAAATTAATTTATTAAAAAATAAGTATACTGTAGTAATTTTTAAATAATACCTATAACCTAATTGAAATTTATCCAAGACTATTTATTTATTTACTCATAATTTTTTTACTCGTTATATTGTTATTGACATTTTATTTTGTTGAACCCTAAGTGCAGCTACTTTTATAATTGCATAAACATTAGCAACCGTCTACACCAATTAACGGTTTTAGGAACTGTTGCTTTTATTCATTGACATTTTGAAAAGGTCAATATACTTTATAGGGTTCTGTACCCGAGGTTGCCAAAAGGGACCCTATTACCACAGTCTATAAAACCATACAGTCGTCCGACGAAGACGTCTATAGTAGATTTCAAATAAGATGAGTTCTCACCGAACTCATGTTATTTTGGTATTTACACATGGTATTTTATTAGATTTCTGTTCATTTCGATATAATAAAGGAATACTATGATAGATCGAGGTTTCATGAAATATTGTCAGTACTATTTCAGAGTAATCAAATGGCATTTCACTAGATATTGGTAAAAAACCCTTGACCTTAACGACTCATCCTATGTGAAATAAAGTATAGACAGGGCAATTGTGCGGGGTGTGAGGGGCGAGACGCGGGAAAGCCGAGCCCGAACTGCAAATAAAACGATGTTAGTAGTTCGGGACACAGCATATTATAGTATACGTTATCAGCATTTTCCACGAGATCAAAGGCGTCGGACGACTGTATGGTTTTATAGACTGTGCTATTACTAAGACTCCGCTGTTCATCCTTCTGTCAGTTGGTTGTATCTCATGAACGGTAATAGGTAGACAGCTGTAATTTTCAGAGAATATATATTTCTATTGGCGGTATAACAATAAATAATAAAAATAAAATTAATAATTCAATGGGGCACCCATACAAGAAACGTCTTATTTTTCGCAGCAAAGTTGAGTTAGTTAATATTGTATAGAACCCTCCGTGTGCGTGGCTGACTCGCACTTGGCCGGTTTTTTGTGTGAGTGCTGTAATGATTTGCAATACATCCCACTGATATGTATATTAAATGTAAAAATAAGATTGTTTGTTACGTATTGATTCACCCCTGAACGGACAACCAATTGATATAATTTAGCATGTAAGTAGATTATAAGCATTTAAGATTATTTTTACTCCGGGAAAACATATACCTTCGATCTCTGGGAAACGCGGGTGAAACAGTGGGGCGACAACTAGTATAAGCTTATTTTTAATAAACCTAGTGATTCACGTATAAAGTATATTAGTGATGCCAGGTGGAGCCTGTTATTTATGTTTTGTTTAGCATCTTAAGTGCACACTTAAAATAAAAATGAGTTTGTTGACTGTAAAAATAATTCACATTCAAAAAGACATATTACAACAAATAATAATATGAACAAATACAATCTACCGAAAATTTCCTCGAGTCTGCTGCTGCAGCATTTTTATAGTTAGTTTTAACGTTTTATAGTATCCAAAAAAAGGAACCTTTATATGAGCACTCTCATGTCTGTCTATCTATCCGTCTGTTGCAACTTATTTTCTACGAATTTAATAAAGAACCTGTTTCTGGGGGCTATAAAACTAGGGATTGGAAAAATAAGAAATATATGTATAGTTTTCATAACTTTTTAATGCATAATTAAAAATATATTTAAGAATGTATATGATGAGCATTGCTCTATATATTATCTTCAAAACTGCTGAATGAAAATGAAATGTTTATAAATGAAATATGTTTATTACTAAGATTTTCGCATCGGTCCCCACACTAGGCATGCCTGTATCGCGGGAGATGCATATCGTCACTTATTATATACTCTGGGCTCATATCTTTCAGAAAGAGAACACTTCTTACTGCTTACTGAAAACTATTTTGTTTTTAGTGAAAACAACATAGAAATGCTGTTATTGCTACAATTTACTATTAATATAATTATAATAAGGATAAAAACCGAAAAAAATGCAGCAAAGGCAAGCTCAGCTATTTATGCTGGAGACACTAAGTCCGACGTCCAAAACAATGGCAGCGACGAGTCCAAGCTGAAAACCAGCATATAAAGTAGCGGTATGGTAGTAGATACTAGGTCTTTACCTATGAAATTGCCGTTTTGTATGAAAAAATTTAAACGATTTTTTTTCATGTATTTTTTATTTGTATTAATCGAAGTAATCACCCATGCAATCAACTTTCTCTTTGCCAACGCAGTGGCAGTTTATTGATGCCCTTCTTAAAGAAATCAGCTGGACTGGAGGCAACAAATTCTTCAAAGGCATTTTGTACTGCCTCTCGGGTATTGAATTTTTTTCCCGCCAAGAAGTTATCCAAATTCTGGAAAAAGTAGTAGTCTGTAGGCGCATGGTCTGGTGAGTAGGGCGGATGACGGAGAACTTCCAACCCCAGTTCTTGCAACTTGGAGACCGTCTGCTGTGCAGTATGAGGTCGCGCGTTATCGTGCAGGAGCAGCGGAGACGAGCGATTGACCAATGCTGGTTGGAGATGTGCCAGCTTCTCCATCATTGTGTTCAGTTCTTCACAGTACACATCTGCAGTAATGATCACCCCGTTTGGTAAGAAGCTGTGATGAATCACACCGGCGGTAGACCACCAAACAGTGACCATTACTTTTCTAGGGGTAAGTTTTCGTTTAGGGCATTGTTTAGGTGCTGAACCAGGATCCAACCAACTTGCTGGCTTGCGGTTATCAAACAGAATCCATTTTTCATCGCAGGTAACAATGCGGTTCAAAATTCCTTCATTTGTGTGTTTGTTGAGCAGTGCAAGGCACGTTTCAACGCGTACTTCACGCTGGCGATCATTGAGTTCGTGGGGCACCCATTTTTCAAGCTTTTAGCAAGCAATATTGGTCCATTTGCGTCAAATTGGCAAGGTAAGCCAATTTGACGCAAATGGACCAATATTGTTTTGACGCTAACGTCGAAAGCTGCTGCTAATTCAGCCGTCGATTGTGTATCATCAGCTTCCACAATCGCCTTTAATTCGTCATTGTCGACCAAAGTCTTCAGACGACCGCGAGGTTCATTTTTCAGGTCGAAATTCCCAGAACGGAAGCGAGCAAACCAATAACAGGTGGTGCGTTGGTTTGTAGTGTTAGCTCCGTAAACGTCGTTGATGTTGCGTGCCGCTTGTGCCGCGTTGCTGCCACGACGGTACTCATATTCCATAATTACTCGATTTTTTAACGTATACGAAATGCGATGAAAATGTAACACTAATCAATAAACAAATTACTACTTTTGGAAAAAGATTTCCATGTTTTTAAAATAAAATTAATTTGAAATTAAAATTCTTAGCCAAACAAAAATTATTTTGATTTGAAATGGCCAGTACTGCAGAACGGCAATTTCATAGGTAAAGACCTATTATTTAACTTTGAATAGTTAGATAAACATGACGAATCCAACGTATTCCTGCCATGTGGAAGCAGTCAAGTTCCAAATGCCGCAACGATTTGTTCCGAGTGCTGTTTTAGTGCAATTTTATGGATCCGCCTATACGTGATGTCGGGGGTGCTCTTTATAAACTTGGTTTTTATGGCTTCCGTAACCTAGCATTTCGATTTAAAAGTTTAAATGATAGACGATTCTTTAAAATTATTGAAATGCTTTTAATAGAATTAATTCTTATACTGTATTAGAGTTTTTTTTTATACCAAACAAGTATACGGCCTGCCTGATAAGCGGTTACCGTAGCCTATGGACACTTGCAACACCAGGGGTATCACTCGTGCGTTGCCGACCCTGCAGAAATCTCCTCACACCCTTGTTGAAGAACCCCATGCTGTACTCCATTGGGACGGCGTCCCTGCTGTGGTTTTCATGAGTTCCCTCTCATTCCACAGTCTGAGCATCCGCGGAAGGAAGCTCCGTTGAGCCCGCACAGTTCGAACCAATTCTAGTTTCAATGTGTGAGGCTGGACTCCCTGTCGATGGCGAGAGTTACGATGGTGGAAGGTAGCCGTGGGCATCAAGTCGAATAATTCTTTAGAACTCTCTCCGTTGTACAAGCGGTAGAACACACATAAGGAGGCAACGTGTCTTCTCAGACTGAGGAGCTCTAAACCGCTTATATTTTTATTCAGGAGTCAGATGAATTAGACATTTTTGGTGTAACTAAATGTGAATCTGCTTTTGTATGGCTATATTACCTACCCAACTTTTGTGAAAAGTGGCGGAGAGGCAGTTTGGAACCCAGAGGTGGATAATTTATAAGCAAGACTGCGTTCATCTTTAGTCGGACCTACTGGCAGGCACTGTTGGTACTTAGGCTATATTATTTCTTTTTGCTGCGAATCCTTAACATAAATCATACTCAACCGCCTGCAATCTAGTAATAAAAACTGTTTTTTTAATCTTTGAGCAATGTCTTAAACATATTCTATCTCACAAATTTGTTTGACTACAATTTGTCACCTCAGCCCTATCTATTGTTAGACTAGACCAGGAGTTCCCAAACTTTTTTTCTCGTAGACCACTTTCAAAATTTTCAGGTTTCGGTGGACCTTCCTGCTGGCTACTACATATCTACCATATTCCCAAAACTCGTCAATACATTTGAAGATTAGATCTATCTAACATAGACGGGGGTCTATGTTAGGTCTACGAGAAAAAAAAGTTTGGGACCTCCTGGTCTAGTCTAACAATAGATAGGGGATTTCCCAGGTACTCACGAGAGACTCAACCCCCGTTGAGTCTCCCGTGGACCCCTGGGACACTTGGACCACTTTGGGAATCACTGGACTAGACTATGATCAGACAAATTATGTACATACTAATTAAATTCAGTACCGTTCAGTCACCAAAAACAATGACATGCATCGCACCGCAATATGTAGAAACTTGTATTTGTAAATGCCTCAGTCACACTTGTGAACTGTGGTTGAGCTGACTTCGTGAATCAAAACAACTGTACTAACTTTACTGCGGTTAAAACCAAATCCCAGCTGACGAGACACTGCGGTTAAGATGGGAGTCGGGCTGCGATTATTCCATACAAATGTATTCCCCTGTTTTCTTCCTGAATAATGCCTCTAGAGTCAACATTTTTTTTCATATAATCACGTTCTGCTTTGGACACGTTCCTGTTACTTCCTTTTTTCAGCAACTAATTATTAAAGAAATTATGGCCCTCCAAAAATTACAATATATGCTCTATTTTTCCGCCATGATTAAAAGGACTACATAAAAGAAAGTAAAAGGGACCTAGATAACCCCTTACTTAAAATTTTTATGTAAAAAATAATTGAATCGGCTCAGTTTTCGAGGAGGAAAATGGGGAAAACGAAACGCCGATTTCGCCAATTTTTTTGTGAATAAATGTGTGGCGAAAAAGCATAGAGGCATAGCGCGACGGCAATAGTTTCTTCAAATACCTATTTTTCAAATTACTCGCAGCTAGGATACCCTCTCAATATAGAGCTAAATGTTTAAATTACAAAGGGCCGAATGTTTATGATACTACTAGAGCAATGATTATTCTATATTTCAACTCGTATAATAAATCTAGGAGACATTAACTGCAGGCACTTAATTAGTTAGATCCGGAAACTACAAGTGGGTACGTGGGTGTCATAGAGTAGGTAAATAATTATATTAATGATAATGCAAATGTTTATTTATTCTTACGAATGCAACTAACAGTATTGTAATGAAGCTAAGTTACTTATTCATACTAATGTAATTTGTAAAGTAAAATATAATTAATTAAAGGTCGTTGACCAGTACAATTAAATAGTGTAGGTGTTTTGAGACTTCCTATTAATACTTTGGATAGAAAATAAAAAAAACACGTGTTTTTGGGTTTCGCGAAATTCGATCCCTGACGGGGCAAAAAGGGGTAGTTTAGTTACCCCTTTTTGTTGTTTCGTGTTGTAATGAAGCTAAGTTAATTACTTATTCATAATAATGTCATTTGTAAGGTAAAATATAATTAATTAAAGGTCGTTGACAAATACAATTAAATAAAGTGTAGGTGTTTTGAGACTTGGTATTAATACTTTGAATAGAAAAATAAAAAAAAAACACGTGGTTTTGGGTTTCGCGAAATTCGATCCCTGACGGGGCAAAAAGGGGTAACTTACCTACTAATGTTTTAAGGAGAGGATTTTACTGTACGTCTCGATTGACTCAAAGGTTTGTATGCATTAGAACAGAGTTAATAATATACTATGCCTATTAGAAAGGATTTTTGGAAATACCATTCCTACGGGGGTAAAGAAGGGTCACGGGTGAAACCGCGGGCGGAAAGCTAGTTAGTTATAAATATTGCAAAAACGAATCGGGCAACTTACTATAAAGAAAAAAGAAAGAAAGAGTAATATTTATTCTGAGAAACAACATAACACAATTACACAACATATAGCAAAAAAAAACAAACAAAAAAAAACAATAGGGGCCTATGTGAAAAAATATTGTATAGCGAGAAAATGTGTGATATCAATGTGTTATGTCAAAGCGACCATAGTGTGCCGCTTATTTGTACAAAAAAAGCAGTATATCCTCAAGGAGCTTTAATATATAAAATCAGACTTTATTTACAACAAATATGTACAAAATACAATCTATATATAGAAAATTTCCTCAAGCCTGCCGCTGCTTCCGATTAACGGCAGGGTTCCCAGAAGGCTGGCAGCGTTTCCTCTTTGGATAGCCAAGCTGACGCGTTGGCGGAAAAAGCTCCCCGCCCGCTGGTCTCCGGAGGTCTCGATCAATTTTGATGACAAGGTGCGAGCAAAACGGCGAGCTTCGGACCCCCACGGTCCCATGGTCTCGACCGCAAAAGGCACAAAAATATAGTTGGGTCCAATCGATGCGTATTTTTTGAATTTTGAATTTTCCGCACTGGCCGCAGCTGCCCCTGCAGCTTTACAAGTCGCCGGTAAGTGAGATGGCGCGAGTGTATCGACACATGTGGCATCCCACACCAGCGACTTGCCGACACTCCAAGGGATCAAAGACATACCATCCGGTCTCCTGCCATCGCCCCGCGCAATACCGACTGGTTCCAGTACGGAAGGCACGTTAGCGACAACAAGAGCCCTGCGGATAATGTCGTTAATTAAGCTTTAATTGATTTAGGTAGAATTTAAAACGCATACTAAACCCACACAGTCTATGATCATTGTCCAAATCCCTAGAGGCATATCAGAGAGTAATAATTTTGCAGTAAGTAGGCGACTACAGACTGAGATTAGGTTATGCAAATTTGTTATTTATTACTTTATGCACAATACGCATTGTTATATGACGAGTGTTTATGTGGCTTTGTGAGCACACCTCTTTCGGTCATATCCCGCTGTAAAAAAAGCTTAGTGTTCTCACCGACGAATTTATTTTATTCTTTTATTTTCGTGCTTGTTAAACTGTTGCTAGAAGGCCAGGGATTCGGAAAAATTTTACGGCACAGATATGGCTCAAAGTCAAAGTGAAATTCATTTTAGGCCAAAAGCTACTGAAGTAACTACCAGTTCGGAAGTTGGCCTTCAACTAAGAAGAACCGGCAAGAAACACAGCAAGGGTTTGAATCAGTTTGATTTTTTTTTTAACAATTGTCTATGTGGCAATTTTTTCCCATTTTTTTATTTTACTTTAAAAAAACCAAAACCACCTAGTTCATAATTATATAGGTAGTCTAGTGACTTTTGTACAATTTGCACTTGGGTGAACATTTTATTGTACCAAAAATAGTGAACTGATGGCTGCGATATGAACGAAGTACAAATTAAACCACTAAGGTGAATGGGGCGAAGATTGTCTGGTAGGGTAAGACGAACAGTAAAAAATACGAAGAATTCTGAATAGCTGGAAAGATCGCAGCCCAGTAAAACTACTAAGCTTTTCAAATATCGGGCTGCTATCTTAGTAGTTTTTCAGAATTCGTCGTATTTCTTGCTGTAAGGTCTTCGCCCCATTCACCTTAATATTCTAAAAGCTACAGTTAACACTACCAAAACTTAGAAAGAAAGTACCTACTAAATTTGATACTATACTATTTGATCTATGATTCAATGTCATGAAAATAAAACGTTGTAAAAAAAAGTCAATAAAATAATTTTCATTCCCAACAGTCGTAAGGCAAGAAATAATTCAAAATCTTATAATTTGAGAGCGGGTGGGTCTTTAGATGATCAAATTTTGTCAAAAATATCCCAGACGATTTAATAACCACATTTCATAATATCATTCGTAATAATAACTCCACGAAGAATTCCATAATGAAACTCGGTTAGTTATATCCGAGACTTCTTGGGTATCGTTCTGTGATAGGAAAATCCTTGTCTACGTACCTACATAGTAAATGTATAGTAACTAAAGTCTAATAACTAAAGACTGGATTATATGCATTTGCATATTTGCATATGCATGTGCATTTTTAAACGATCTTCAATGGTAATTTGCATATTTTACCTAAGATCTAGTTATGATACATATTATCGATACATTTACAATATTTATCGAGCGAGCGATCTATGTGCTAACATAGCACCCAAGTTCAAATTCTGCCTGCATACGTCAGTGTATGTTGAGCGATACTTTTCCACTATTTTGAACGATCGAAGACACAATCTTACCACTCAACATTTGGAACAATACTTGATAGTTCACGTTTACAAAAATATTAAATATAGTTAATGTAATGTAATGGTACTGTACCTATTATCGTCTATCAATGGATAATTTACTAATTGTAAGCTGATTTTGAAAAAAAAAAAAAAAAACTTTTCTTATTTTTTGGGTTTAACTTATCATTTAATTTCGCATATTCTACCAATTTTCATGCATATTCTGCAAATTTTTATGCATATTCTGACAAGTTTCATGCATATTTCAAGCATTTTTCATGCATATTTGCATGCATATAACAAGCTATTTATGTTGCGTATAATCCGGTCTTTACTAATAACATTAAAACACTGGTTGTCATAGTGACCATTATATCATCCAAAACCAAATATCCAATTTCTTTGTCCAAAACAGTGTTTTTTTTTTTATATATATGTTGGTCGGCTTGTGTATTTTGCCATTTTCCAGTTATTTTATAAGTTCTAGTCACAATAAATCATTTTCACATAGTCCTCAGTCAGTCACCATAAGTCATGTTTTATTACAATGATGGTTGTAATAAAACTTTTCACGGACTTCTTGAGACAACTTGAAAAGTCACGATCCACATGATTCATTTAATTTCACTTCACTAGTACACATGGATTGATCTTTATTGGATAAAATACCACCGATAATATGCAATAAAATTCAAAATACACGAATTTATGAAAATAAAATTGAAACGCGACGTCACTTTGCAAGTTCCCGCCAAAAAGTCCCAAAAAGAAAGAAAGAAAGAAATTAGATTTATTCGGGACAACACACAACATTAAATTAATGACTGTACAAAAAAATAAAAGAACAGAACAAACAATAAAAAACTACACAATAATGTAATGTTGCGTGATGCCAGGAATAGGTCTCGACTCAGCAATGTGCTCTGGTTGGTAAAAAAAAACTAACCCTCGCGCTGGTTTTCAGTCGAGGCCCACGTCCATGACATCACGAACATAGTGACACAGTACCAAACCAATTGCCTTAAAATAAAATTAACAATTTAAAATATAAAGAAGTCGATATATACAAAACAGTGTTAAGTATAATGTTGTACCGAATTTCATTATGCAACTCTTTTTTTTTTGCTTTGGGTCTTTACTCATCAAACAGCCACATTTTCCGTGGTATCCTTATGAATTTCAAAAAAAGAACATTTTCATGCAGGCGCGTTTCACAACCAAAGCGCCGTAATAAAAAAAAACTTAGAGGTTATTCGAATTTACGTCGTATCCCGCCGTTTTGGTTCGATATTAGAATTGCAGAAATTTATTACTTAGTTGTTTACAAAAATGATCATGGGTGTAGATAAAGTCTTGTATGCAACTGTACATAATTAGTTATTAAAACCCTCATGTGATACCATACCATAAACCTACATTCGTGTTTTAATACCCCTTATTAGGTATGCAACAGTTGCATAAATAACTAACGTCAAATAATTAGTATCTCTAGTCGCGTCTTTCATCAAGCAGTTTTCAATAGATGGCGCTGGCTGTTTAATTTTATTTTTAATTCGAACGTATTTTCAAACTTTATGATGATTTTCTTTTGTTTTTTTTTCCCCTCTCTTTCGCTTCGTTCTTGAGCCTGACCCGCTTTAAAATTATCCCGCGTCTTTTAATATAATTTTCTTTAAATTCTTGACAAATATATCGTTAAACACCACCTACACACAGATAAACATAAAGTAACACAATTTCACATCATTACACTACATATTAACAACGGTGTAAGTGCAGTGCAAACGTCTCCGCATCGTGGGTAAGTGGTAGAGCTATAATTCCTCAATTTTTCATTCGATTCCCGCGAGATTAGCGCAAATCAACGGCCACAGGCCACATTATTCGCAGGCACTTATGAAGTCTGACTAATCTAATACTCTAATACCGGTTCGGAAGGTTGCATTTACTGAGAAGAGCCGGCAATAAACTCAGCATTTAGTCTTTTCAAAATAAGCTTAGATTACATAATATTTACATTCTAATCGCACTGACAACAATTGCGTGCCCGTTTGATATCTCGAAACAGGCGACTTCTAATTTATTGTAGGTATCAATTAGGATTCTACCGTATTCTAAAGTAGCACCAATTATAGAGAAAATTACCGAAAACCGCCTCAGATGGTATGGACATGTAAAACGACGCAGTGAAGACCATTTAGTACAGATTGCCTTGAAAATACCGGAACAGAAGAGAGGTAGAGGCCGCCCGCCATCGACCTGGTGGTCTAATATCAAGAGAGACCTCAGTAAAGCCCAATTGCCAGAGCCGAAAACCCAGGACAGAATGTCCTGGCGCAAAAGAGTGAGGAGACCCGACCCCAAATAAGGGAACAGGGACGGACAAAGAAGAAAGATCAATTAGGATTCTACCTTACCTCACCTTACCCCGTGTTCTCGTTTTTCGTGCAAATTAAAACATTTCAGTCACATGCATTCGCCATTGAGTACAGTATAATGATTCAACGGAAACCAATAATTGCAGCCCTCATTATCTCGAGGCTGGTGTATCGTATGGGTAAATTAAGCCATAATGTGTGAGATATATATATGTATACTAGGCGATGACAGTTCAGACAATGGGACTTGGGCGCTCGGTTCTAGTAAAAGATCGTTAGTAAGCTATAGCATGGTATAGGACTTTTAGGATCCGCTAGCTATATTCTATTTCACATAGGATGAGTCGTCAAGGTCAAGGGTTTTTTACCAATATCTAGTGAAATTCTATTTGATTACTCTGAAATAATATTCACAATATTTCGTGAAACCTAGCTCTATCATAGTATTCCTTTATTATATCGAAATGAACATTAACCATTGAGAAATTTAATAAAATACCATGTGTTTCGAACTCATGTTATTTGAAATACCATCTTGACTATACCATCCTCAATATTTTGTTTAATATGACGTCGGTAAATAAGCATACGGATCGCATGATGGTAAGCGGTTACTATATCTATTTGGAAGCTTGCAACACACGAGGCATCCGTCATGCGTTACCGAACTTTCCTCTTTTCCCAATGAGCTCTGGCGACCTAGCTCACGCGCAGGAACACACATATATTTGGCTGCGGTATTCTGTAAGGTGGAAATACTTCCCCAGTCGAGCTGATCTTTGAGCGAATAAACGCTACGCTCTACCTCTTTTAAAATCTCCAAGCACCTAACTGCATCCTGGTTGCATATAAGAGTTCTCATCAGTCTGGTAAGGTTTCCTCCAAACTGATGCGTTGGCGGAAAAAGCTCCCCGCCCTCTGGTCTCCAGCGGCCTCTATCTATTTTGGTGACAAATTGCAAGCAAAACGGCGAGCGTCGGACCCCCACGGTCTCATGGACTCGACCACAAAAGGCATAAAAATATAATTTGGTCTAATATATGCGTATTTTTTTAAGTGCTCGTGGTGTAGTTTGATTAGCAGTTCTTAATAGATCGGCAAAGTTAAGCTACCACCATCGTAGTTGGTACCTGGATGGGTGACCGCCTAGTGGTATTTCAAATCGAGCGTTTCCGTGCTTCGGAAGGCACGTAAAGCCGTTGGTCCCGGTTATCACTTAATTGTGATAGTCGTTAAGCAAGTTGGATGCCTCCTAGGCGGCTTGAAAAATTCCAACAGTAGGTTGACCACTAGCCTACTTCCACCGATCCGCAGTGGACATACGTGGTGGAGTATTGCCCATTCCCTTTCACCCTCATTTGTGAAAGGAGGCCTATGCTGAGCAGTGAGACATTATAGGCTGATGATGATGCGTATTTTTGAATTTTGAATTTTCCGCACCGGCCACAGCTGTCCCTGCAACTTTACAAATTCAGCTTGTTATAATATTTTTAGACCATTATAAAGCTTTATTTGTTCTTCGTGATAACCAAATATAGGTCGTTGTTTTGGTCAGCGACGAGCGAATAAAAAAAAATACTTAATTTTTTTTTAATAATAAAAATAAAAAAAATAAAATTTTGAAATTCATGTAATAAGTTAAAGTGTAGACATAATACTCAACGGGAGTACGAGGGAGTAAAGGGGTGGGGCGATGGCGGCTTGCGCCTAGCTCTAGACTGTGCACGTGCCTAGTAACCATACTTTGCGGTAATTTTATTTCAAATTGAATAAGGTATTTCTCAACATATTTACAGTATTTAATGGAATTAAATCCATTTTTGGGAAATATATATTTTGTACTACCGCTCCTGGGTCGCTTGTCGCGGACCAAAACAACATATATATACAGACATTATTATCATTGAAATGTAACAATATCTCATAATACAATGCGGTATACAGGTTGTGTAGATCAGTCCTAACAATTTGGAGCACAATAGTACAGCAATTACCGGTATCAGATGTTAGTGTGCTGAGTAAACACCATGATGTTCAAATATAGATACGTCATTGTGATTCCTTAATTACAATTGAAAATGATGTCACTGTCCATTTTATTGAGTACTGTGTATCGCTTTTTTACTTTGTCATTATAGGTTTTCTGTGTCTAAACTATCTTCAATGGAATATAAATGTCTTTTTTTAATTTTATACTACGAAGTCGGCAAACAAGCATATGGCCCGCTTGATGGTAAGCGGTTACCTTAGCCATATGGACGCTTGCAACAGCTGGGGTCCCGGAACATCATTTACGCATTACCGACCCTTTCCCCTCCCCTATGGGCCCTGTATTCATTGGATTTTTACTATGAATGAAGCTGTGTGTATGAAGTGACTGACAGTAATTTAAACAAGAACCATCATCAGGTCTTCTTATGTCTTGTCATCTTGGGTAAAGGTGTAGAATGGGCTTCCCATTACGGTTTCTCTCAGAGCTACGATATGGGGTTCTAGAGAAAGATGTAAAAAGAGCTCTTCAAGGTCGGCAACCCCCTTGACCCCCTCCACCAAGAGAAGAGTCTGTTTTGCTTGTCAACTTGCAACGTAAAATCCCTTTCTTTAAATAATAGGGTATATGGAACGCAAATACCCCTGCTAAGAGTTGTTATAATATTAACAAATATGTATATTTTCTGCTTTTATACCATATCTACACCTTCAAATATCATTGACACACTCGTGTAAAGTTGTGTGACGATTGTGCCAGAGATGTGGCCATGATGTTAATTAAGTAACAACTAGACATCAAGTTAAATACTGGAAATTTACTAATAGTGATTACTCTGTGGTTTTCTTCATTTGAGTATTTTAATGGCGAATTAGGAAAAAAATTGTAAAATTAAAAATATTCAGTTAAAAGGTACGATGTTAAATTAATAAATATCAAGTGACATTATTTAATAGTTTATTATTTACAATCAGAAAGAATAGAAATATCCATGCAGTTTGTCTTGATTGGGAAGCGAACCCAAAATCTTACAAGATTACAGATAAAAAAATTTAACATAAGCTTAATAAATTGAACAAAACTATTGAAAGATTTGAGTTTTTTTTAAATATTAATGTCCTTATTTGCTGCAATATTCATAAATAATAGTTTTACACATTTAGCTACTAAGGCATACACATTTTAATATTAATAAATAAATAAATAATGATTATGTTCTCCACCAAGAAAATACATACGCCAACTTTTGACATGTACCTACATAAGTCTCGGGCGCAAGAATAATAATAACTCATGATATAATGAAAATGTAATTCTTTCCCTACAACACACCCTCCCTAAGCAGTAATTAACTTTGTTTAGAAGTAGGGGAGTAAAGTTTTCTTACTTATTTGTTGAAATAATGCCTTTAGTTCTGTCAGTAATTCTGTAACAATTTGCTCATTGGGATGGTCACGTATCAGTTAACGCGATTCCGGATTGTGGCTCGATAATGGATGTTTTATGTTCAGAACTGAACCCTTACGGTGGTCATTATTATTTATGAGGGAGCCAAGGATCTTTCGGGAATGTTCGAGCAGATAAATCGTTACATATTAAGACATTAGTTGCAACCGTGTTGGGCGAGTCAGTGGGCGCGCGTCTATGAAGCGTGTGACCAACGGACTCTTTTATTTTTATACAACTACGGGCCGACTGCCTATAGATGCTCGAAACACCAAGTAAAGGTATCTTATACAGGTCGTTGTTTTGGTCAGCGACGAGCGACTCAGGGTCGATAATACAAATGATACTGGTGCTAAAAAAAATATAAAAAAATACTTTATTTTTTTTAAATAATAAAAATAAAAAATTTTTTTTTTGAAAATCATGTAATAAGCTAAAGTTTAGACATAATACTCAACGGGAGTACGAGGGAGTTAAGGGGTGGGGCGATGGTGGCTTGCGCCTAGCTCTAGTCTGTGCACGTGCCTGGTAACCATACTTTGCGGTAATTTTATTTCAAATTTTATAAGGTATTTCTCAGCATATTTACAGTATTTAATGGAATTAAGTCCATTTTTGGGGAATATATATTTTGTACTACCGCTCCTGGGTCGCTTGTCGCCGACCAAAACAACACCCTGTATACTCGCGCTTTGCCAACCCTGCAAAAATCTCTTCACAGCATTCTGGAAGAACCCCATTGCTTTACTACATTCCTTATTCAAGAGCATACAATACATAGATCAGGCACAATGAACGCGCGCCTTGGGCACTTCTAATAAAATAACTAGTTTCTTACTGCCTATAAATGTGTAGGTATCTTCAACTGACAATGTATTCAATATCACAGATATGGCTTTTAGAATATCCGTTTGCAAATGAGAAAGAAAAGTTCTCGAGCATGCATCGTCTATGTAGCGTTCACAGCAATATGGCCTTCCACCAGGAAGACTGATGACTTGGTTTGAGCTGCTGAATGTAATGGTTGAGGATCTTTGGTCTAGAAAACCATAGGAGGTTCTGTTTAACTACGAACATTCCTATGCTGAGTTAATTCGTAAAAAAATGCTATAGCTTAATGTAAAACACTATGTCTCGGTTTACAATAGCTGATTGAAATTGCTACTTCAGGCGACGCGACGTTCATTTTTCCATCAACTTAATTATTGATGAAGTGAGACCACTATGTACTTTACCAGACAACAGGGTTGTCTGTAGCTATCCGGAATTATAAAATCAAGGTAATTAAATTTAAAAATAAAGAACCACCTGATGTTAATAAAAAATAAATCGCTCCATTGCCTATGAATCATCTCTCAATATTAAAATATTGCCACTATTTTGTTTCAGGGGCAATATGTGGTTTTTTATTGTGACAACCGCCAACCCTTATATTGGGAGTGTTTTATTCAATAGCCTTCAATAATGCACAGTGTATCAGATGAAGCTATACCCAGGGGCGGGTTTAATTTATTTACGACACGGTTCGATGTTTTTTCAGTAGTTTGCTTTGAAAAAGCACGATGGAAAACCGAGTGGACAAGTTGCTGCGTTTGTTTTTTGTGTTAAAAATAGTTTGTTATTGATACCGTTGATTTTTCTTTAACACGTTTTATTTAAAAAAAACAAGATGTTCTAAAATTGACTTCTTTTCAATCATCATCATCATCATCGTCAGCCTATAATGTCCCACTGTTGAGCACAGGCCTCCTTTCACAAATGAAGGTGAAAGGGAATGGGCAATACTCCACCACGCGTGCCCACTGCGGATCGGTGGAGGTAGGCTAGTGGTCAACCTACTGTTGGAATTTTTCAAACCGCCTAGGAGGCATCCAACTAGCTTAACGACTATCACAATTAAGTGAGTGATAACCGGGACCAACGGCTTTACGTGCCTTCCGAAGCACGGAAACGCTCGATTTGAAATACCACTAGGCGGTCACCCATCCAGGTACCGACCACGACAGGCGTAGCTTAACTTTGCCGATCGATTAAGAACGGCTAATCATGCTACACCACGAGCGCTTCAATTTTCAATCAGGCAAGATCAAAATAAACTATAATTTCCTAATTTCACTTGCTTACTTTTAATTTAATACTTGCTTCAGCAGCGCAATTCTCTTACATAAGCATCAGGCGTTCGCGCAGTCGAATAGCGCATATAGTACTAAAATAATAATTGGACTGTTTTACAAAAAACTTAAACCGACTTCAAAGTACACTAAGAAGTAATCAAATCCTGATCTGATGACAATGGGATCAAACGGGAAGTGTACCCTTTCAAATCAAAAAATAATTTTCCAAATCGGTTAATAAATGACGGAGTTATGAGGTAACAAACATAAAAAAAAAAAATACAGTCGAATTAAGAACCTCCTCCTTTTTTTGAAGTCGGTTAAAAACAATAGCCACTAGTCGTAATAATATTCATTAGTCAGCATCTTGGGACTGAATATGACGATGAAGATAGTTTTGAAGTTAATATTTAATTAAATATCAATTTCATTTCATTTCAGGTAAGCCTGCATAAATACTTTAATACGTGTTCTCAATTATTACTTCCATCATTTTTACTTATTATCCCACTATTTATTACATTTTCAGATTTTTAAATTTAACAACGTATTTTATTTTTATTTATTCATTGCTTCATGTAGTACATGTAATATCAGATCTCATGTAGAGCCAAGCTTATAACTCTACAAGTTCTAACTTTACAAACTCTACACCTTAGTCAAAATATGTGGCTTGGCCGCTTCGCTTGGCTCGTCTTAGCGGGTGGCACAGCGGGCACTCCCGTGCCACCCGGCCCTTGGAGAATAGTAAAGCAACACAATCATAATAGGGATGTTTCCTAGGTAAATAATAATTCTAATTAGTCCGTCAGTTAGATTATCAAAAAATATTGGACACGTATTTTTTGCATTGACATAAGAAAAAATACGTGCCTAATATATTTTGATAATTTAAATAACGGTCTAAATTGTTTTTTTCAGGTTACTAGCCTATTCAATTAAAACAAGAGTAGATTGACTTATTCAAAATGTCACTAAATGAATGAATACAATGCCTTCTTATCTTTTTACTATTTTAACTTGTTTTTTTTCGTTATTGTTTCACGTTATTGTTTTACTGTTATACGGTATTGGTGTATTTTAATGTGAAAGTAATTGAACTGTTTAGGGTTCAAAAAATATAATTGTTATTCTGATGCATTATGTTGGAATATTGTGTCAAAATATATGTATGGATTTAATATGGACTAATAATAATATTATTTTATTCAGGCAAAAGACCCACTGTTGGTACCTAATGAAAGTTTAAAAAATATAGGTGGTATTGGTGGTAAGCGGTTACCGTAGCCCTATGGATGCTTGTGATGCCATGGGTGTTGTATTACAAGCGATGCTTGTAATACTCGGGGCATCACTCACACGTGACCGACCTTTCCGACCTCCCAAATGAGCTCTAGCAGGCCTTACTCACGCGCCGGAACACTGCCTGTCCAGAAGGAACAAAATCGCGGCGATTCACTAGCGTGAATGCATTACGCGCGTACGGCGAGATACTGCCAGTATCATACTGGGAGCCAATATTGCATCCACAAGCATCGCGAGTATTTTTAATCACGTGATGCTTGTTGTGCGAGAGAATCGTGGCGAAATCGCCCCTTCTGGACAGGTACTAATTGAATGCGGTATTTATAAGGTGGAGGTACTCCACCATATTTTTTTTATAACCAGATTTTTTAAGTTGAAGTTTGTATCAAGTGTGAAAAGTCGAGCGACAACAAGAGATACATAAAAATGATATAGGTACTACTGAATTGTGTATCTATAACATATCTAAAACAAGTCCAAGATAATACATTGTGTATACGGATAACCCACAATAACCATTTTTATCCGATTGAGTTTTTTTGTTGGTGTTACTTTCGAATTTATTTTCACCAATATTATGTTGGGCATTTAATGTAGATACAATTTGCTTTTAATAAATTAAATTTTAAGTAAAAGTATAATACCTGTGTGAGTACCTCCTCATATTTGCAAGCTGTATTCGCATCTAGTAGGATACAGTAGATTTTGTTAAAGCTATTTACTGTGTATATTTTTGTATCCAGTTTTGAGAATCAAATAAAAAAAAGCAGTTATATATGAAACCCGTTGGTTATTGATGTTATTGTTATTTTTTTAACCGCGAGCCAATGTATTTAATGTTATAGAAACAATACTAAAAAGTAGTATTTGAATATTCAAATCAAATGTTATTTTAAACAGAACCCACGCGATTTGACAATAGGTATACATACTCATTAATAAACATTTCTGTTTATTTACATTATCTCGTTTTTTATATATAAATAGTAGGTTCATTAACATTCGTAGGTTTGTGTCCCTGTGTACTCTCTCATTGTTACACGTTCACGAAGACTCCAATTATTTTATCATCATGACACCTTCTCCACAAGAAACCATGGCCGAGCAAGGCCCTTTTAAGAAATCTATTCCTAGACCCTTGACTGGTGATGAAGTAGTGATCAGTGGAATGTCAGGAATATTCCCAAGTTCTGACAGTGTACAACAGTTTAAGGAGAATATTTACAATAAGGTAAGGTATTAAGAAATTTAAAACACAAACCTTCAAGTAGCATTGTGCTGTTAACATAAACCTCTTCCAAACTTTTACGATGAATAGTCCTAAGTAAATTGCATCCAATGATTTTGAAGCGATGATAATGCCAATGGTAATTACGTCGAACTCCGTGACTCCGTAGGATCCAAACCCTGATCGGGTTTAGGTCCTACAATGAGCTTGACCTTATGTTGAAGGAAAACATCGTAGACAAGCCATATTACGGACGTGGTTTGGGTACTTCGTAGGTTCTCATCTGCCTGGTCCTCAAGTAAAAAATTTATAACCAAGAACTTTTCAGTTTGTTCCGGTAGCTGCTCTTGAGAGTAAGTTGCCTTCTTTGCTTTTCAAAAGTTGGCACACTTTTTCAATTCCCTTGATTTTGCTAATGTCTATACGCGAAGTTAGCCACTTACTGATGGACTCCTACTAGCTTGTCAGTCAATATTACTCCCAATTACTCACACGAAGTCATTATATTTTAAGAAGTGACGAAGAAGAATAAAAAAAAGGTCTAAACTATAATGTGCGTATAGAAGATGTTTTATCCAGTGATCGCATTTTATTCTTTATAGTCCAGCGGTTCTCCATAGTTTCATTACATTTACATGATAAATATCATTTTTTATTCAGGTGAACATGGTAACAAGTGATAATCCGCGATGGGTCTTCAACCACCCAGAGGTTCCGAAACATTTGGGTAAAGTCAATGGAATGGGCAAATTTGATGCCCAGTTCTTCAGGGTGCACTTCAAGCAAGCCTGTACCATGGAACCGATGAGCAGGAAGCTTTTAGAGCACGCTTATGGTGCTATTTATGATTCTGGTACGTTTTTTTTCCTTTTAATTGCTAAAGGACAACCAGCAAGGCGGTAACAGTAACACATTTACATTTGGTTTTAAGATTTTATCATTGTCAAATATAGACATATTTTTTGAAAACAAAAAATATGTCTATATTTGACTTTTGTCGCAGGCCTTTTTCCGTATTAACTTCTTTTTCGTCTGTGATTATGGGTAGGTATCATTTGAGTTACAACTTGAATTTAAATGAGTAATCTGAAAATGTGGGCAACGTGAGCAAATAGACACATTACTCCGTCTATCGTATCTTCAAATAACACTTGTCAGTAGGTATTGCCTTATCATAAAGTATTTGGGACGAAATTTTTGTCGAAGTGAATCCTATTGATAAGTACCTCAAGAATCCATCAGATATTTCACCAATGAAGCATAATAGCTATTAATTACAAAGCCACAAGCACCATTTACGCTAACCCAGTTTAGCGAATCTAGTGTAAAATAAACACTCGTGTAGAATTCGAAGAAGAAAATGTTTGTCCATCAAGAAAATTGAAATTTCCTTAAATTTTTTCATCAGGTATCAACCCTCTACAACTTCGTGGAAAGAAGGTTGGCGTCTTTATTGGCTCCACCTTTTCCGAATCTGAAAGGATAGTCATTTATGAAAATATTCAGCGCAATGGCTTTGGGATTACCGGGTAATTTCTTTTTTGGTTTGTGTAAAATACACATTTTGTACTTTTTTATTCTTGACATTTTTACGGAAATCCTACTATATCTGTATGTCGCAGTAAGATAGTAGCCGTGATATAGTTATATTCCTATGGATATAATATAAACAGGGATATTGGTAAAATACTAACAGCCTCTCAGGAATGTATTACTAACATCAAACAACAAGTTGTATAACTTTTAAATAATTCGTCAGATTTTAATTCATCAGCCATTCATAAAATTCCAGAGTGATACATAATATAATCAATGTGACTCTTACAGTTCCAACAAAGCCATGTACGCAAACCGCATCTCTTACTGGATTGACGGAAAAGGCCCATCATATGCTCTTGATCAGGCCTGTGCTAGCTCCATGGCGTGCTTGGAGCACGCGTACAGAAGTATCAGTACCGGGCAGTGCGAGGCTGCGATTGTTGGTGGATGTAATCTTTGCATGCAACCTCAAGTGTCTCTGAATTTGAAAAGGTATGTATTACGTCCTAAGGGAGTGGGTGGGAGAGCTTTTGGACGCAATGAATTGGTCGAATCTGCAATAGAAGACTATCAAAATAAGTGGTTTAAGCCAAGCACGGTACAGTGCATTATATTATATTGAGTAATATATAATTGTTTAGTGATTCTAAATTGTACATCATTTATTTAGACGAATAGTCAACATGCCAAACTATATCGATGACATTTTCGCGTTTTTTTTTCAGAGCTGGATTCTTATGCATGGATGGACAAACCAAATGTTTTGACAAGAATGGAGACGGTTATGTCAGATCGGATTCCATAAACGTGTTGTTTTTGCAAAAAGCTAAAGATGCTAAAAGGTATTGGGATACGAACATTAACTATGCCAAATCTTACCCGTGCACGCAATATGCTTGAAAAGGGGTCCAAATTAATTAATATATTATTTACCATAGACATCATGTTTAAAAATTTCACTTTTATTTTGTAGATTAGTTTAGATTTAAACACAATTTGACTATGGTAATTAATGACTAGGCCAAAGGTGGCAAGCACATAAAGCCGAGAAAGAAACTGGGTCTCATATGCTATTGCCAGAGCATAATAATACTGGTAGGAAACACTGGTAACAGATTTTTGAGATTTGATAGTGGTATCCAGGCACGTCGGTACTACTAAGTACCCTACTATCGTTTCCTCAAGTTTTTTTTTTCATTAACTAAAATCAATTAAGTATAAATATCATAATCAAAGGAAGTATATGCATGTAATGTATGTGAAGTGGCGATATGCGGAGGCATAGTGGGAGTTTTATCCCCATTGATTGCCTTTTGTTAATTTTACAGATAATTTAATTTGGCTCGTTGGTTTAGCTGTGATTCGTAATAGTCGCCCTCATAAATCGTAAAGACACATAATTATAACACAATATGTTTCTATGTGCGTTCCCATATTCCGTCAACTATGTAGAATAAATAAAATACACACATCAAAAGTGTCTAGAGATAAAAGCAACCATTTAAAAAAAAACACCCTTTTTAACCGACTTCAAAAAGGAGGAGGTTATCAGTTCAGATGTTTGTGTTTTTTTTTTTTTAATGTATTTTCGGGCATAACTCCGTCATATACAGACGGATTTGCAAAATTCTTTTTTTGTTCGAAAGGGGTTTATACCGAAATGGTCCCATAGAAATTTCATATAGATGCAACTAAAAATTCAAAAATAAATTAACTTTTTAACAAAAAAATAAACCGCCTTCAAAGTACACTAAAAAGTATGAAATAACTCTTATGTGACACTGTTTTGAAGTCAGCGAAATATTTTCAATAGAACAGTGTCAGATAACAGTTATTTCATACTTTTTAGTGTACTTTGAAGGCGGTTTATTTTTTTTGTTAAAAAGTTAATTTATTAAATTAAATATAAATGTCTATTTAAATTGGACGAAGTCGGTAGGTACTCTCTGCTATTGTATTAATAAATCCTCCAATACCTTGTACGTCTAGTTCGTCAGCGAGATTTGTCAGAAAAACACACAAAACGGTGTTCTTATGTTGCCCAATAAAATAAAATGATAAAGAATCATTTCCTGAATTTTTATTCCAGAATTTATTCTGAAGTTTATCACGCAAAAGGAAACTACAGCTTCAAAATAAGCGATCAGTTCTTACCCATTCGTGAGAGTGAAGACATTGAGGACTTTCTGAAGGCATTTTACTCCGAAATAAACATATCTCCAAAGGATGTGGAATATATTGAAGCTAATGGTTCAGGTAAAACTGTTATTCCATGTGATGTATTATGTGTCACGTTGTTGAAATAACATAGAAATTTACAAGCAATTTTTAATCTTAATTATATTCCTATACTTTTTTTTCTTACAGGGATAGCTGAAGCGGATGGTAATGAACTTGAAGCAATTGGTAATGTCTTCGCGAAAGAAACAACCATTAATGTTGGAAGTGTTAAGTCTAATATGGGTAACAGTGAACCTGCGTCAGGAGTAAACGCACTTACTAAGGTAAAATAAACTTAAATCATAACTCCCAAAACGTTCATCAAAACGACGAAAATCATAAACGGTCTTTAAAATTGTATTTTGTAAACATAAAATTCATAAACCAAATAAATATTATTAACAAGGTAAATAAAATTGTTGGGCAATTTTCATCGTGAATATTTATGCTATTGAATAATCTAATTATGTTTACGAAATTTATGTTAATGTAATATATCGTAAGTATTCTGAATCTTATCGTGACTTACATTATACCAAGACAAATAATGTATAATTCAACATGAAATTTAGCATGCAGGTAGATCATAGTCTGGAATAATAAATATGACACTTTATATCCCGGAAAATATTAGATCCTTCCGGAACGTGGGTGAAACTGCGAGCCATAACTAGTAAGAAATATAAATAATAATAAAAAAATCACCAGGTCTGTCTAGCATACCATGAGGGAAGACTCCCAGCAAACCTGCACTATAATGAGCCTCAGGATCAAATCACTGCAGTGAAGGAAGGAAGGGTTCAGGTGTTGACAGAAAACGCTCCATTCAATAGAGGTTTCACTGCGTTGAACACTTTCTCATACAGTGGAGCTAATATCCACGTTCTTTTGAAGGGACATTATAAGCAAAAGGTATACAAATTTTGTATGTTTGAGTTGTTTAAGTTTTATTATTGCCTTACGAGATAATAGGCACAAGATTGGATACTTCTAAAATTTTATAATAAACTTTTATTTGCTTATTGGAAATAATGTACTATTTATAATATTTAATAACCTAAGAAGTGGAAGTGGAAGCGTACCAGGGCTAGAGAAATTGGTAAAGGATATAAGTTGTTTTATTGTGGAAGTGATGGAAAGTGGAATAGTATTAGATAGTAAGTTGAAATGATGCGTGACGGATGTAAAGAGGATAAAAATGATAGAATTATAGTGGTAATAATTATGTTGGAGAATGTGGTGTTGAATGTGATTAGCGTATATGCTACTCAGACTGGGTGTGAGGATAGTTTGAGAGAGAAGTTTTGGAAAGATTTAGATGGAGTGCTGATGAAAGTACCAGTTAACGAGGAGATTTATGTGGGATGTGATTTTAATGGGCATATGGGGAAAATTAATACAAGTTATTAGCGAGTACATAGAGGATGGGGTTTTTTAGTAGCCGTAATAGCGAAGGAGAAGCCTAGCGGTAGTGAACACCTGGTTTCAAAAAAGAGACCAACACCTGATAACCTACAGAAGTGGCTTGCACGACGCAGATTGACCATTTTCTACTGAAGAGAAATAATATCAACTGCGTTAAAAACTGCAAAGTGTTGCCAGGCGAGGCCTAGTTACAGACAGGTTGATGATCATGAATGTAGGTATTAGAATACAATCCGCGTAGAGTAAGTGTACATATGTTGGAAAAGACTGACTGTGCGAATGAATTTTAAGATCGTGCGGTATCTCATAGCTAATAATGATATGAAAGAGAAACCAGAAATTAATAATATACAAGTTGCATAAGAACTGTAGCGAAGAATGTTTTAGGAAAAACACGTGAAAATGGCAAGATATATAGAGATACAATGGTTCTGGAATGAAAAGTTTCAAGTAGTTTTGAAAGAAAAAAATATTCAAAGAGTTTTAGAAGAATGGAGAGAAGAACAGTATGAAAGAAGCAAAAAAGGAAGTATAACAGGTGGAGATTTCGAGATGGCATATTTTCGAAACCTATGTTGGGTTAGTTATGCTGAACAACTTTTACTGTGGGACCAATACTGAATTCTCAAAAAAAACGTTATGTCGATCATAACGTATGAAAAGTAAAATTTTTTTTTTAAGCAAGGTCGACATTTTGGAAGAAAAATAAAAAAAAATTGAGAATTCACTATTGGTTTATTCACTTTTACTATCCCATAGTAAAAGTTGTTCAGCATGACTAACCCAACATAGGTTTCGAAAATATGCCATCTTTAAATCTCCACCCAGTATAAGGAGCGTAAAAATGGATTTGATGTCTAGAGCAGGTTGGTGAAATGGCAGCAAAAGCTAGAGAGTGTTGGCTTGAAAATTAGCAGAACTAAAACTGAAAACATGTGATTTGGCGGTCTCTCCACGTTTACGCCTATTTTCCTTGATGGAGTTTCAGTGATCAGTCTGATATTGACCGTGATATAAAGCAGAGAATCAACTCAGATTTGATGAAATGGCGACAGGTAACAGAACATGAAAGACGATTGCATGCAGCTGAGATGGATGTGTGGAGTAACAGAATGAATAATATAAGGAATTAGTACACACGGCAACACATCAAGCTATACATTTCCAGTATAAGCTGATCTCGCATTGTATAAGATTTC
The DNA here is from genome assembly GCA_951394255.1 of Polyploca ridens. Taxonomy (NCBI): domain Eukaryota; kingdom Metazoa; phylum Arthropoda; class Insecta; order Lepidoptera; family Drepanidae; genus Polyploca; species Polyploca ridens. The sequence continues at coordinate 13,391,134 of OX596257.1, forward strand.
CGTACAATGAGAGGTCAGCTTATATTGGAAATGTATAGCTTGATCTGTAGCCGTGTGTACATAAGGGGAAGCTTGAAAGTGACTAAAAAGTGGAGAGGGAACCATTTAGCATGGTATGGGCATGAAGAGAAATAAAAGCCAAGCATGTCACTAAAAAGTTATGAATATGAAAGAGGATTGTGTGAAAGATGATATGAGTAAGAAAGGAGTGAATGCTAGTAGTATCCGCCAATAAAAGAGACAAATGAAAGAAGCGTACATATTGCGCCGACCTCAAATGACTGGGAACCGGGCAGGCAGATGATGAATATTAAATAACCTATGTCATTTCTATGTTGTAAAAAGCCATCGCAAATTTTTGTAAATAGATAAACACAATTTTAATAAATAGATTTTTCAGGAACTGGAACGCTACAAAAGTAGTCTACCCTATCTAGTACTCGCGTCTGGAAGACAAGACAATTGTGTGAAGAACATATTGAAGACTCTCAAGAGTCAACCAATAGACCCAGAGCAAATCGGTCTCTTACACAGCATACATGAAAGTGATATTCCTGGACATATGTGCAGAGGATACACTATTATTGGTAGGTTAAATAAAATATGTAATGTACAACATTGTTTGTAATATCCACAGCACACAAAATTAATTCAAGTAAAGTAAGTAGGTACCTAGAATTTTATGAAGTTAAACAAAACTTGGTTTTATTTTTCATTTCAGAAAGCAACGAACAAAAGGGGACAAATTGTTTAACTGAAAATGTCGAGTTTTGCTCCGGAACCACTCGTCCACTGTGGTTTGTGTACAGTGGTATGGGTTCACAATGGGCTGGTATGGGAGCAGATCTGATGCGCATACCAATCTTCGCTGCTGCAGTTGAAAGGTAAGCATTATTTGGCATTTTTATTACTTCCTTAATTATTTTGCACTGATGTTTACAGTATTTCATTATGTTTTCTGCTTTACTACCATCATCGAAATTAATTTACAGGTGCCACAGAGCTCTAGAACCAAAAGGCATTGATATTGTTAAGATATTGACTGACCCTGACAAGTCAATATATGATAATATCCTCCACTCTTTCGTTGGAATTGCTGCTGTCCAAATCGGTCTCACAGACATCCTGAGAGAAATGGGAGTTGTACCTGACAATATAATTGGTAAATTACCTTATTTAATACCACCTGAAAATGTTATGCTATTAGTTTTTACTCGCTCTCCTAAGGGATGTAATTCAAGGGTTTGAGCTTGAATCTTAACTAACCACGCCACTGACCGGTCCAAATACTTTACTTTTCATTCTAATTGTATATCTTAGGTCACAGTGTAGGTGAACTCGGATGCGCTTATGCTGATGGCTGTTTCACTGCTGAAGAGATGATCCTCTCAGCTTACAGTCGAGGTCTGGTATCAGTTCAGACAAAACTCATTCGTGGATCAATGGCTGCTGTTGGGCTTGGATACAAAGCTGTAAGTGTACATCTTATTAATATTGTATTAACTACTTAGTGGATATACGGATAAAAAAATAGTTGACAGAATACAAAAACTATTGTTTGCTGGCTTTGTATGCTTACCACCTTCAGGCACATTATCATTAACTAGGTGAGATTGTGGTTATACACAGTTCTGTTTACGCTTAGTAAAAAGTAGAAATAATAAAAGATTTTTGTATTTTTAGATCTGATCATTAAATATTTCTTAATATCTCATGTTTCTTCTGAAATTTAATTGTGCCGAAGTCTTTCCAGGTTGTTTCTACATGTCCGTAGGATTTAACATCTTCTCTGAGTGATGGCATCGATTCCTTAAATCATTAAGCTATTTTTGTGTATTATTGCCGAGCCATTTAATTGAATACTAATTACTAATGTAACATTACTAAAGTCCATCGATTTGTTTGTATTTTACTATATCCTATAGTTTCATCATTTAAAAAATATGTTTCTTCTACAGGTTCTAGCTATGTGCCCACCTGAAATTGAAGTAGCATGCCATAATAGTTCAGAATCATCTACAATTTCGGGACCAGCTGATATTATGAAGCAGTTTGTGGCAGATCTAACATCACGTAGCATTTTCGCTAAGGAAGTGCCATGTTCCAACATCGCGTTCCATTCAAGATACATAGCTGATGCTGGTAAAATCTACACACATATTAACCCCATATTTATACTTTTTATATTTTAAGCCAATGCAAACTTTCATAATTAAGAAAACTCTCAACTTTTCTTATATTGATTTATTATCCAGAGATTTAATATTTCATTAGATACTTATTGCGACATTTCTGAAAGTAAGATTACATTAAGTTATTTAGTATTATAATTCAAGAACTCTTTTTAGGTCCCGGTCTCTTGCAGTACTTGAGTGAAGTGATTAAAGACCCGAAGCCCCGCAGTGCTAAATGGGTATCAACGTCCGTACCAAAAGATCAGTGGGATGAACCAAAAGCCAAATACTCTTCAGCGGAGTACCACACTAACAATTTACTGGTAAATATAAACAACAACGTCAAACATATTTGTTGGTTTCAAGATTGTTATAATTAGTAATGTTTAGAATTATTTTGCCAAATTACGAGTATTTTATTAGACCTAGGTTTCAAGAACTACGTATATTTTGAATCAAACTATCTATTTATGCCTTTTGCATTTGAAACAATGGGATCGTGGGGGTCTGAAGCTCGTCGATTTGCTCGCACATTCTCATTCTAAGTAATCGGACAGGCGTGAAGCTTCTTTTCCAACGCTTTAGCATGGCCATCCAAAGTAGAAACACTGCAAACTGGCTAGGAACCTTGCCAATGTTCGGCAGATAGATTGAATTTGGCATATTTGTTTTTCAGTTGTTTATTTTGTTTTTGTTGACATATAAAATAAACCTTCGTTTTCTAATCTTCAAATGCCAAGTAATCGGATTTAGGGAATTCTTATAATACTACTTTCATTTAAATTTTAAAATTTCATTTCATTTCATTTTCTAGAATTCTGTACTTTTCGAAGAGACATCAAAACTGATACCAACAAATGCTCTAGTAATAGAAGTGGCACCACATGGTCTCCTGCAAGCAATCTTGAAGCGGTCATTAAGTGAATGTATCAATTTACCACTGACAAGACGTGGACATTCCGATCCCGTTAAATTCCTACTTGAAGCCATTGGCAAGTAAGTATTATAAGTTAATGTACTAGTTTATATCTCACTTATGACAAAAACTACGCAGCAAATAAAACTAAAAGAAAATAAATCCCTGTTTTGGGATATACAAATGAGCCCTTTCATTACGATACTGCTAAATTTTAACTTGTAGCTCTACTTTGAAATTTTAATCCTCTATTTTGGCCCCTTGTGCAAAAAAATAATTAGGTAGGTATTTTTTTTATTTGCAATAAGTTTAGATAAACAATAGATATTCAAAACTATTCCAAATTTCAAATTAATAGCACAAGTGATTGCTGAAATATACCGCAGTGACAAAAGGACAGTCAGTCTCAGTTTTTCTATAAGCCTTAATATTTTACTGACCATATTTAATTGTAGAAAAAATACTTCTTTATTTCGATTGATTTCAGATTATACCAGGCCGGTGTTAACCCTAAGGTAGATGCTTTATACCCAAAAATCGAATACCCTGTGTCTACTGAGACACCTCTTCTGTCACACTTTGTTGAATGGGAGCACAGTGAGGATTGGTATGTACAATATTAATAATAATAAGAATCATATTAATAGAAAAATCGAAATTACTCGCTTTTAATGCTTAATTCAGGTGTTTCTTAGTTTGGGAGCTAGTGGGACATGTATTTTTGTATTAAAGAAGGTATTATTTTATTATTAATTTCATATGCAAATTTTTTACATGATACATGTGTGCAAAGTTGGTTATTAACACTCGAGGCGGTATTAAGGTGGCCCTCTGTGGCCGGCGCAACTTCAACGCAAGCATAGTCTAAAAGCTTGTTGTTTCATCCAACGTAATGTTTGACTGCGAAAAAAGAGAGACAGCATCAGAGCCGTCGGTTATCAGTCGGTAAATTCCGCTGATCACTCGCGGCCGCTTTGCTAGGTCGTCATTCATGATTTCGCATTCATAAAAGTTGTTCCAGGAGTATACTTCTTGTGAAAAAATCTTACCAGTTTGTGAAAAAAAAGTTAGTTATTTAGAATCTCCAATACATTTGCAAGCCTGGTATCTAATTGTTTTCTTTACTTTTACAATTTATAGGTACATTAGATATGGCCAAAGTTCAGGCAAAAACGCTGTTTTTCGGAGGCTTTGACTGAATTACGAGAGTTTCACACTCTTTTTAAATTACGCCTAGATACACGGCTAGATATAGCGCACAAGATACTAATTTGTTCAAAACATCTAACGAAAAATGTTTAACAACGCCATAATAAGTACAGAGGTTTTGTATGAAAAGTATGACGAATTGAGTCCTCCGCAACGCGATAAGTGAGCCGAGAGTGTAATAATCAATGCAACGTCATACGACGTTTTTCAACACACTTGCGAGGAAAATAACAGACTTGTATTTTGCAATAAATGTCACGTTACGAGCGAGTGTGTTGAAATAAATATTATTTATTTTCAGGCCTCAAGCTATATATAATTCAAAAGACAGGATTACAGCTATTGCTCGTGACTTTATTATGTCCATTCATGATGATGATTACAAACATTTCCGTGGTCACGTTAGAGATGGTAAGAACAACTTACGACAATAACATTTGTGGTTGCTGAAATATTCCGCTGTGACAGACAGATAGACGAACGAAACCCTAAAAATACATCCTCTGATAAGAAAATATGATCTCATGATTAGTGAAAATATAAAAGTTCTTTTTCTGTTTATTAACTACAAAATTATCACAGATTTTTAGATACTGAATAATTTTAATATTTCAAAAAACAATATGGTTTATATATGCAAAAGGTACTTAGCTTTTTATATACTTATATAACAAAATAATATTTCAGGTGACCACGTTTTCCCCGAAGCTGCTCTGTTAGTGCTTGTTTGGGAAACACTGGCTATGCACAAAGGTGTTAAATATGAGGATATGTCTGTTACATTCAGTGATGTGCAGTTCTATTGTGAAGTTCATTTAAGGGCTGAAGCACCGCTCAAACTTGGCATTATGATCCATAAGGGAAATCATCAGTTTGAGGTATTTGTTAATCCTTGGCAGTTATCAATTTGTTTTATTTTAATAAATTTCTATTCATTTTTTATTCTTTATTTAGTCGGGCTTTGTCGCTTAGCGATAATGGCCCTGATTCTGTTGTTCACAACTAAACTAATTTTAATGTCGCTATGTCTCTTTCTAACAAAGAACATAAGAAAAGGATGTAAGAAATGTAGTCCTTCAAATTAGTCCAATGCTTGTTTTCAATATAAATTTAGTTGCCATCTATCGCGGTTACACCTAAATACACGCAAAATAAGACGGCGAAGATTAATTTGACAACTTAAAATACGTTCTATTCTATCCTTTTTCAAAAATGTTCGTAAGAAAGAGATAAAATGTGACTAAAATTAGTTTAGTGCGATTTACAACAGAATCGGCACCAATGTCGCCTCGTTTTGACAGCAATTTACAAATCACTTTCTTAAACCTTAGCTAACAAATATAACTATTTTGATTGGTGTATGCAATAAGGTACAGCTTAGTAATATGAGAAAAATCTGTTTATTTTTTTTTCTAGATAAGCTACGAAAATACTCAGATTGTGAGTGGATTTATCACAGAAATGATGGCAGGCGATGTAGCTGGTAGAAATCTTAGAGAACTCAATGTTCAAGCAAATGACTTTGTTTTAAGTTCCAAAGACGTTTACAAAACGATGTGTATGAGAGGATATTCTTATGAGTAAGTTTAATATTTTATATATATTTAAGAGCTATGCTCTTTTTTTTTTTTTTTTCTTCAATGTCGTCACACGGCTTGTGTATTTTGCCAATTTCCAGTAATATTATAAGTTCTAGTCACAATTAATCACTTTCACATAGTCCTCAGTCAGTCATCGTCCATAAAAGTCATGTTTTGGTACAATGGTGGTTATTGTACTAAAACTTCACGGACTTCTTGAGACAACTTGAAAAGACACGATACACATAATTCATTTCATTTCACTTCACTGGTGCACATGATTGATGTTTATTGGATAAAATACCACCGATAATACGCAATAAAACTCAAAATACACGATTTTATGAAAATAAAAATGAAAACACAACGTCTCTCTACAAGTTCCCGCCAAAAAGTCCAGCTTTGCTCTTGTCTAGCTTTTTCCATTGAGCTCTATCGTTAGCATAATTTTGCACCTCTTTATACGACACGATGTCTATTTTTATATTTCTTTCTATTATGTTTTTGATAATTCGTCGTGTCGTATGAGATGGCCAAACATCTTTCCCCACCTATTCTCTATCGTCTCCATAATGTTCCTCTTCTCTTTTACTCGACTCAATACTTCCTCAATCGTCGCACTCTCTGTCCAGGTAATCTTCTCCTTCCTCCTCCATTGCCACATTTCAAAGACCGCCAGTCTTTCTTAATCCCTTTGCGTCAATGTCCACGTCTCACTCCCACACAATGCTGGTGGAGCACACTCCAAACGAATTTTAATCAATTTCTTTTTAACTTTCCTTGATATCTTTGCTCACATAAATTGTTGATAACTTATAAGTACCATAATATTTTATATTTTGAAAAGATTGCTTGGCTATGTCTATCCTTCTTTTAATACCTGGGGTACATCTCTAGAGTCTCAATAATATAGAAACTAAATTAATCATTCGGTTAAAATGTGTATGTTGTAAATAAATATTTTATTTGCTACTAAACAATTTTATTTTTTATTTTCAGAGATGTATTCCAATCAATTCAATCATCAAACACTGAGCGTAATTCAGCAAATATCAAATGGACAAATGACTGGGTAACATTTATTGACTCACTCATTCAATTTAATTGTTTCTCAAGAGATCACGAAGGTGTATCCACACCTAAACTTATCAAAACACTGGATATCAATACTAAAGAACATTCAAAGACTAAACAAATTACAATAGATGAAGCTTCTTGTTACAATGCACAAATATATAGCTTGTATGATATCTCTAGGTAAGTAAAACCTACATAATAATACATATGTTATTTTGATTTTTATAATATTGTGTGTATTATTATAGAACTCTGTTTTATGGAATATTGTAAATGTGATGACATTTATAATGAAAAGGTAGAAAATGTCATCATCATCATCATCATATAATGTCCCACTGCTGAGCACAGCCCCCCTAAAAAGGAAGCTAAAGCAATATTGCTAACGCAATTCATTTTTTCGAATTCTCGGCAGATCCTACGTAATTTCAATATTTTTTTGGTATACTAGTCACTCATTATACATAATTCAATTCAATAAAAGATTCGGAATTGATGAATTGCATAAGATCTGCCGTAAATTCGAAAAAATGAATTGCGTTAGCAATATTGCTTTAGCTTCCTTTTTATGGGGGCTGGCCTCCTTTCACAAATGAAGGTGAAAGGGAATGGGCAATACTCCACCACGCGTGCCCACTGCGGAACGGTGGAGGTAGGCTAGTGGTCAACTTACTGTTGGAATTTTTCAAGCCGCCTAATAATAATAGTTAAGCTACGCCTGTCGTGGTCGGTACCTGGATGGGTGTCCGCCTAGTGGTATTTCAAATCGAGCGTTTCCGTGCTTCGGAAGGCACGTAAAGCCGTTGGTCTCGGTTATCACTTAATTGTGATAGTCGTTCAGCTAATTGGATGCCTCCTAGAAAATGTATTTTAAAGAAATATTTTTAATATTGAATAACTAATATATAATCTGTAACTTCCAAATGGGTAAACTTAACAGTTACGAATTTAATATTGACTTATCTTTCAGGTGTGGGGGTGTGGAACTTGAAGGACTAGTTTTTACTGACAAACCAGCTATAGATCAAGAACCAGACGTTTTGCAAACACGTGAATTTATTCCTCATTTCCTTTCAGGCAATATTGAAGTGAGTAGACTTTAAACTTGATAACCATTGAGAAACTAGGTATTACATTTTGCCTTATGACAAGATAGAACTTATACATATAATGCTTTTTTTTCAGATGAAGACAGCTCTCCATGTCAACTTACAAATTGTTACTGAAAATTCAACAGACATTGAAATAAAAATAACTCAGCTATTCGCAAAAGAATTACCCGATATATCAAAAGTTTTAAAAGAAGTGACCGACGAAATTCCAACCAATAATTTCATTATCACCGATTTTAAGAAAAACCACATTAATAATTTTGTGACCCTTAATGATAAAGAAACTAATCTTATAATTTTAACCAATTTATTAGCTGACGAAAAGGTACAGAATAATTTAAATGTTTTATAAATTATTAGCGTCTGCTCGCGGCTTCGCCCGCGTGTCCTACAGGAATCAATTGTCATTTTTCTACAACAATAAAACAGAACAAAACAACTTCATCCCGCTTTGAGGGTAAAATTATTAAAAACGCTGAGACACGTATACATTAATTTTCAATCTTCAGCCTAAACACAAAATTTGAAGATCCTAACTTCTAAACTGACGGACTTTCATACAAAATATCATCCCCTATTTTACCCCGTTAGGGGTGGAATTTCGAAAAACCCTTTCTTAGTGGAAACCTACTCTTCACAAAGAATACACTCTCCAAATTTCATGTCTCTAGGACCAGTGGTTTAGGCTGTGCGTTGATATATAAGTCAGTCAGTCATTCAGTCAGTCAGGACTTTGAATTTTATATATATAGATTTATAGCACGTAGCTGTAACTGATTTACATTATATTTATTTAACTTGTTTATTATAAAATTGTGTTTTTTTTTTCAGAAAATGATGTATCTTCCGTCGTGTCTATCCAAAAAGACTTTTGTTTTGTCTATTGAACAAGACACGACTGTGATTCATCCAAAATATGAGCAGTTTAGTGTAATAACAACTTTAACGGTACAAAAGCAAATATTCGTACTACTAAAGAAAGCTAAAAGTATAGACGATGTCAACGTGACTTACATGCCCATATCCCAAGACATTAAGTTCTCTTGGGTACCAAAAGTTCACGCTGAATTGCAAAAATCAAGGCGTTTAGTTTTGATTTCCCAGAGGCAACCATATTGCCTTATAGGTAAGAAGAAAGCTTACATATCCATCAAATTTGTTCAGGTATCATGCTTATTAATTCTAATAATATATGTGCTTAACTTATTTCAGGTGTAGTCAAAAGCTTAAGGAAAACCTATGGAGACAAAATTAGTTTAGTTGTTGTGGATGATTTCCACGTACCATCGTTCAATCCTGAAAATACTATTTACAAAGAGCAGCTCCAGAAAAACTTGGCTTTCAATATTTTGAAGAAGGTTTCTACATTATTTTAGATTGTATCATACCTCGCTAGAATCAATCAATAAAATATGTTATTTTTCAATCCAGGGAAAATGGGGTGGTTACTACAACATTCCTTGCACCAAGGAATCCAATATCCAGAATATTGCTCTTACTTCTACCATTCCTGGTAATCTTGATACTTTAACTTGGGTCGAAGAATCATTGACTCCATCAAGCAATAATTTAGTTCAGGTAAATATTTTTTCAAAGACATTTATTGTGTTAACATGTTTTTTTTTTATTCCGATTATAATAATTTTCAATTACTTTGTTAATTAGGTTTACTACGCTGGACCATCATTTAAAGATGCTCAAAATGCTACCAGCAATGTCTCGAGTATGAAGTCGTTTGGCATGGATTTCAGTGGTATTAATAAAAGGTAAACTCTTATTTCCTTTAAGAATAATGAATTAAGCTTATTCCATGCTTACTTAATGAACTACAGATTTTAGCGATTAAATTAATAAACTTATTTTATTTTTATAGGGGAGAAAAAGTTATGGGTCTTGTATCTGGTGGTTCAATCAGGAGCACAGTGGAAGCTGACCTGAACTTGTTATGGCCTGTGCCCGAACACTGGACGCTTGAAGATGCCGCAACAGTTCCATTACCTTATATTCTAGCTTATTACTGTTTGGTACGATGTTTTTATTTGTATAACTCGACATAAAATCCTGTGAGATTGTCTGAAAGATCGCTAATATCGCTCTAGCGATAAGAACGCCTGTTTTGTTTTACTTCTTCTTGTATTTATCTTACTTATTCTCGTGTATCTTATCATATGGAATGAATATTACTAAATTCATTGTTATTTATTTACAGACTGTCAGATCAAAATTACGCCAAGGCCATACTGTCTTTGTCAATGGTGGTGCAGGAGCATTAGGTCAGGCAATTATATCGATATGTTTGGCAATCGATTGCAAAGTGTATACAACAGTAAGCGATGAGCAAAAAAAGATTTTTTTACTGAAAAGGTTCCCCAGTCTCAAAGGTAACTTTCTTTTGTACTAAGCTTGTTACAAACAGTCATTTTAAAATTATTCTCCATATTTATTTTTTACATTGCGTTTCCAAAAATCCTTATTTATAGGTTATTAAAGGAACTTATATTATATTTTATATTTATATTATAAACTTAAGGAATAAGATTTTTCTTACAAACACGTTCTTAACGTTCATAAGTGGCTTACCAGGGCCTAAATTGAATAAATGACTTTTTGATTTTGATTTTGAACGAAATCCCCCTTTTCACCCCCTTAATGGTTGATTTTCTAAAACCCCTTCTTAGTGGATGCCTACGTTTTAAAAGTAATACATATTTGCGTACATACAAATGAATTGAGAGGACTTTCGAAAAGAAACACAGCTTTTATTTCATACAAAATAGATGCTTTCAGCAAAGGTTTTCTCTTCTTTAATGTTCATTTAAGGCATTGTATTCGGTATAATTTAGTTAGAAGATCAGTTTTTGGAAACTTCAATTGAATTAAGTTTGTTACTTCTCGTATACGCCAAAAATGTTAGTTAGTATAGACAGTGCAAAGTTAAGTTTTATATGAAGATTGAAATTAATTTTTAATTCCTCAAATGGCAAAAACGTAACGTTAACGTTTCTACAATTAAAACTGGCAAGCCGTCCGTCGCAAGCTGGCTCTTAACTTTGAAACAATATCAAATGCAGTGCAAAAAGCTAATAGAAGACAAAATAGTAGAGAAAATCTTTGCTGAAAACACCAATTTTGTATGAAATTTCAGCTTGGTCCAAATTCAATGCCGGTGGGTTTAGTCTGACTCTAATACCATTCTGAGGGCTATCCACCATCTCTTAAAACAATATTATTATATATAACGTTACTTGCGCTACGTCCTTCTTTGATATCCGACGTCAAAACAGGACAAAAGATAATTAAGGTTATAATAACAGTGTTTTAAGAGGCCGTATGCCAAATTTTGCCGATTTCGCTGATTTACGTGATTTAACAATCGTGATTTTACAGTTAAAATACTGTATTTCTACAAGTTTAAATTCACAACCTAAAATATCATTTTAATTATGATCTAATGAATGAGCTACCTTTTTATTTTCATTATTTTATTTAATGCGAGATTTAGGTTGTTTTAAAAGATTTTTTATTGCCAAACTATTTAACTTTTTAATTATTTTTTTCAGGAAATGGATTGTTTATTAACTGAAGTTTATTAATGTTGTTATAATTTTAATGGACGAGAGTTCTAAGTAGCCGAAATCAAAAGCAAATCTTCGCCCATTTTCTCAAAAAATTTACTAAGTTAAATATTTTTTTACTCAAAATTATTATATTAAAGTGGTAAAAAGTGCTTCGTTTATTTTATAGATGACTTTCATAACAATAAACTGTATTTTTTTCATACTGTTTAGACGGGAAAACGATTTGTAAATATGTGATATTCTAAACCTCTTATAGCAAAAATTCAAAAACAGCCGCCTGTTTGAGATCGATTAATCAAAATTAAATAATAAAATTAAAAAAGTAGCCCGTTTATTAGATAATAATTGAAATGATCTTTCATGTTCTGTATTAAAACTTATAGAAATACAGTATTTTAATAGTAAAATGACGTCTGTGAAATCACGTAAATCAGCGAAATCGGCAATCTTTAGCAAAATTTAGCACACGGCCTCTTAAGGGATGGTGGTTGGCCTCCAGGAAGGTTGCTTTTTCTAAGAAAAACCGGCAATCAACTCAGCTTGTAATCCTACAAAACCTATATATAGGAATTGAATCAAAAAATTTCGGTCATATAACCTCGGGCTACAAATGTTTGTTTCTAATCAAATTTGGAAGCTGCAATTTCCATTATTATAGAACCTAGGGTTCATAATTTGAGACTTATTGTAGTTATATTGCATGTTACCTACCTGGCTGTTTAAAAGTGTCTTTGTATCATGCAAAATTTTACTTCAAGCTGATATACTCGTATTTAAATTGACGTTATTCTAATAAATTGGGATTTATTACAAATGTTAGTATAATTTTACTAATAATAATTTATAAATTACTTTAAACAGAGGAAAACATCGGCAATTCTAGAATTGATACTTTTTACAACATGGTGTTGAAAAATACCAACAACGAGGGATGTGATGCAGTCATTAACTGCCTTAGTGGTATATACCGTAAGGTAAGAAACATATATGAGTACCTACTGCTTGAGTATAAAGACATCTGGCAAAATTTTAAGTACCCCAGCCTATTGAGCAATAACGCTAAGCGATATGTGGTTGGAAAGTTTATATACTACAACTTTTACTATGGCGGCAAGTCTCACATCGCTGTGGGAAAAAAGTTATTGAGCATCAAAGTCGCTGTTGATGGATGCTGTTCCGATATGAAGTGTCGATTGAATCCGCTAGCACCAACAAGGTGTGGTCGTGCTTGTGCTTGCATGCTGGGGTGCGGGTGGTGAGCGACTTTGACAGATTCGGTACCATTCTGGACAAATAGTCGAATTGTTATTATAAAAAAACGCTTGAATATCTGATAATAACCATTAGAAAGCAATAAAAAATTAATATGAAGTTACATTTTAATTGATCGTACCTAAAGTTCCTATAGGAATCGATTTACTGTGACTTTCTATGAAGAGTTATTTTAGTATTAGTCAATAATAGTTTATTGTTTTTCAGGCCGCCATGAAATGTGTAGGATTCAGTGGGTTCTTCCTTGACGTAAGTGACTATGATGCAAATGAGAACAATGACTTTGGAATGGAGTATCTTTATGGAGAGAAATCATACCTTAAGGTTCAACTTTCGAGTCTTTTTAGACCAGAAAATGTTAATGAGAAGAAGGTATATATAATTTAATATGATTTTTTTATACCACTTGTGACTTTTTATAACTTTTAACGGTCCCCTAATCAGGGACGGTCGGAGGGCTTACTACGAAAAACGATAGTCCGATCATCGTTGTCAATCGATTAGCCAATAGAATTGCATAAAATTTAGGTGTCGTCTGTTTTCAAGTCAATCCGACCACTGGAAGTGGGTGAAATTTGCAAAAAATGCGACTTGCAAAATTAGACCTGCACATACATACATACATACATACATTGCAAGTTTATAAAAAGCTTGTAATAACACGATTTCTATATATCATTATTTTAAGTTACAAAAATTATACGTAGCACACTTTCAAAATAGAGAACGCAAACTAAACTGAGATTGCGTTCGCTGACTTTGCTTTGCTTTGCTCGCTTCCCCGTATTCTCCCAGTCCCAATGGTTGCCCCGCGTAAATACCATAAGTTGACCGACTGTTAAAAATAGAAGTGTTCAACAACTTATGTTGCTGACTCATTAAATAATTTAATTTTTTCTATCCAACAATTTACTTATAGATTAATCAACTTGTTTTTTTTATTCAGAAAATTCAACTATCAATGGCCGAAGGTATAGCGAAAGGCATAGTGCAGCCACTTAGCCGAGTGGTATACTCTCCCATGGACGTTACGAAAGCCTTCAGACTTGTATCATCAAGTAGAAATAGAGGAAAGGTTCTATTACGGATGAGGGACCCAGTCACACAAGGCTTGAAAGTCACTCGCAGGTAAATTTGGTAGCTGGGGAATATTTTTGAAAAAAAAACAAAGTTTTATTTAAAGCAGTGAAAATACTTCAAAAACAAGTTTTATCGGTAATATTTTAATATTCGGACCATCTACAAAAATATGAATGCTCGTTAAAAATACAACTCGTCGTTAACAATTTTAGTGATTTTAACCGACTTCAAAAAAGGGAGGTTCTATGTTCGACATGTATGTTTTTTTTTAAATGTATGTTCACCGATTACTCGGTAACGGCTTAACTAATTTGGATGGTTTAAACTGTATTGTATTGCGGTAGATCCCGAGGTAGACCCATATACATTTTATCGTGAAAAGTCCTTATCTCAAAGTCCAGAGTCAGATGACTATGAACTTTGATATTCCTCGAATTCCTCAACGGAAAAGAGCACAATCATCGTGATGAAAGCATTTTATATTCAATATTGTCTACAGTGGCAAATCTTGAGAGATACTGAATACATAATTTAAACTCAAAATTGAAAAACATACAATTGAATTAAGAACGTCCTCCTTTTTGATTTTTTTAAAGTTGGTTATTATAAAAAGGCGGTTAACTTTTTTTTTCAAAAAGTACTTTAAATAAATATTTATATTTTTTTTAGAATGGTGTATTCGTCAAAAGGAGCCTATATTGTCGTATGCGATGAGAATGAATTAGGTATAGAGCTCGTTGATCGTTTGGTCAAACGAGGTGCTAAGAACATTTTAATGCACATTCAACCAAAGTGCATTGGTGGATACTACCATAATATGTTGGCGTAAGTACCTAACATAGTATTAATTTCTCTAGAGACTTGTCAAAAACCATGTCACAACCAAAAGGATTCATATTGTTTATTAAAAAACTACGGTCCTGGGACATTAAATAAAATACTAATAAACTTTAATAATTACATGTATTTTTACTGTTATGACCAATCCAGCATTATTATAATTTTTCTTTTATGAAGCATATATTGATTAAATTTATTTGCATGTCTTAAGAGGAAACGCTGGTGGCGTTTGTTCCATACAAACGTAATCCTCAGTTTTCTCTCTGGATAATGAAACTAGAGCTATGATTATTTTACCATGCAATCTGTAGGTACCAATGTATGTCTCTCGGTTGTGTTTTTCTCCATAAATTAATTATTATAAGAATTAGGAGCCTTCTAAAATGACAAAAACTGACCATTTTTACTGCCCTTATCAGACGTCCAGCAAACAAATTTGACGAATATAAAAATAAAAGGAAAACTGACAGACATAGCCAAAGCCCTTCTTATTATATTCTTGTAAAAATTAAAAAAACTATCCAGTATTGGAGGAGGAAACTGGGGATTACGAAATAGCGATTTTGTCTATTTTAAATAGGTATAATCGATCCAAGCTGCAGTTGTCTCTATCGTCCCTCATATATACAACAACAGCGCGACAGCAATAGATTTGTTAAATACCTATATTTCAAATTGCAGCCATCCTCTCCTCTTAAGCATAAGCAATACACATTCCTTACAGATCATGGAAAAAACTCAATGCAACAGTAGATTTGTCATCAGAAAATCTACAAACAGAAAAGGGATGTACGAATCTGCTCAAAGAAGGGGCAAAACTAGGTCCAATTCTAGGAATTTTCATAGTTCAGAATTTCAAAGACGACGCAATACAAGAAAGTATTGAAATGGAAGATGTTGCAGCAAAATTCAATGAGACTGCTTGGATTGTGGCAAATCTAGATTTGAAATCGAGAAACGTTTGCAACGAACTGAAGTAAGTTACTTTATTTTATTGCACTTTTAAAAAAGAGATACAACGCTATTTTAATTATTTAGTATTCCAGAGAACCAATACACCCAATACAACAAGATATTACCGTCAAAATACTATTAAATAAATGCCATCACAAAATACCTTATTAATTACTCATATAAATTTGATCAGTTTTGTCATATACTAATATGGCATAAAAACAATTTTATGGCATAAAATATCGAAAAATGGGGATTGTTTTACTGGTGATACTGAGGAAACTAAAGTATGGAGTATAGTCCAACACAAAAACTCCGTCTTACTAAAATTGTATTTGTCTTGTTATACCTAGTCAATAATTACAAGATATTTTAATGAATGACATTTGTTTTTTTCTAGGCACTTCGTAGTGCTAAATAGTTTGTGTCAAAGCTTAACTGATGAATACGCAGTTTCTGTATCTGAGAAGATTTGTCAAGCAAGAAATGATATTGGTTTACCTGGACTTGCTTTCCGTGTTCCTTTAGTGAAAGAGGTAATTATTGTTAAATATTATTTAAAGTTTATTTTATCAAATTGAACTTATGGCTCTTTGCAATGGATTATTGAAAATTATTGACTTTCCAGTTTCAACTCATTTCTATTTAGAAACGTAATTAGTTTTAAGAAATAAAAATAACGTACTTTAACTATTTTGACGGCTTCTCAATTTATATATTTCTTTTTATATTTCAGTTCAATAACAAGATAGAACAGTTCCAATCGACGGTACAGCCACAACCACTATCGGCTGTTTTCAACGCACTAGAAACAAGCATTAAATTAAATTACAAGAATGTTGTGACGTTTGATTTAAAGAAACGCAACGAAACTGATTTATTGGAAAAAGTTACTAGAATTATTGGTAAGTAATTTTTTATCTAGTTTCTATCTATGTAAATAAATAATATAGGTACAAAAGTTTTTCTGAATTGTCATATAATTATCGAGACTCGCGATATCTACAGCTCACAGTTGGTATAATTAATAACGTTTTTCCAGGTGTGAAACACATTGATGACTTGATAGATACAATGACCTTAGAGGATTTAAGTCTTAATCATACTAACTTAGAAGAAATTAAAACGACCATCAGAGAAGTACTACACATAAATTATCCCCTTGAAAAGATTAAGAAAATGAGCATTGCATGGTAAGCATTCATATCTTTCTTTAATTCATATTTTATAGGAAATATAATTTGGATATTGCTAAAGATTTGGTTCAGATATTTAGCAAAGGAAAATTCTCAAGCACGCGCTAACAGTTTCCCGCTCTGACTTAAACGAACCCTGAGGATGAAAATTAGTAAAAACATGATAAAAGTCTTACCATTGGAGGGGCCAATGTTATATGTTATAGTGACATAGGTACTAATTAAGAAACGTAAATATTTTAATGTACTTATTCTCAGCCTAAAAAATCTTCGTCAAGATATGATAAAGCAGGCCACAAAGTTTGACAGCGGATTAGGGGCTTTCTATACATATATAGATAAAGACGAGTGTATGGCTACAGAGCCTATGGTTGCCATGCCAACGAAATTGAGCAATGCTACAGAGGTATTTATGATGAGCTACTATCCTCTTGAATATAATCATATTGTCGTAAATTTATTCATATGTAACATTTTTGTAACCTTTCTTCATAACAGAATGAAGAAGAATTAGATCCAAAAGCAGTTTACCTGATGTTGATCCCAGGCTTTGAAGGACATAGTCAACTATTTGTACCAATCTGTGAAAGGCTAAAGGTTCAGGCTATGACTTTCCAACTTGGGCCGGATTTGACAGACAACAGTATCCAGCAAATGGCGGCAAATATTTTGAAGGTATATTAAGCTATATAGGAATTTATTGTTTGAACCAAAGTTGAGGATATTTTACTTGTAAATAGACTATGTTCCGTAATGTTCTCTTCAGTTACGATATCTTTGTATCAGACTGATATTCTCCGGTTTAAGGTCGGATTGTTTTCACTTTTGTAAACATTAACAACTAGGAAAACTTTCGAATCGAAGGTTTTAGTATTTATAATAAATTTCCACTCATTTCAGTTCATGAAGAAGAGGTTCGAGCTTAAATCAAAGTTCTATCTGTTGGGATATTCATTTGGAGTTAACGTCGCTTTGGAATTGGCAATGCTATTTGAAAAAGAAGGTAATTTATAGTATCTATTTTGCTTACAATCACCGTTTTATGTTCACAATCACGAATACAATCTATTATACTTTATTTAAACACTACCTGATATTGTATCAAAAATAATCAATGAAGAAGTACCAAATAAATAATTGATTAAATACAAATTATTTATTGTTTTTTTGGACTACGAAATAACGTTTATATTATCTACACTCTATCATCATCATACCGCCTCGTGTGTAATAACCAACTTTGCACATTTGTATTTCCAGTTCGAAAAAAATATTAACAGAAACAAAAAACCCGAATGCGTAAAAAAAAACTGAAAATAGAAAAACTAGCTCATAAATCTATAGAATTTTGAATATAACTTAAATGCTATGAGGTATTGCAGTCAAACTGTAGCATACAAGTATTATAATAGATTATAATATTTACATATCTGGAAAGGGCTATTTACAAGCTTTTATTTCATACCCATATTGAACGATTTTTTTGTTTTTAATACCCCCTCTTTTTTATTCGTAGACGCCATATAAAACTAATATACCCTATGACACGTCTACAGCTAAGACGAATCTAATAACACCTAATATGTTTAAATCCATCAAGCCGTTTATGCTGCAGAGCGTGCCAAAGAAATAGACATACATCAGTCGGGTAAAAAGACAAATATGTTCGTTACTCAAATCTCTCTCATGTTTCAGGTCACGTTGGAATTGTGTACTGTTTGGACAGCAGCCCAGATGCATTACGAGTGCAATTGGACGCATATGTAGGCAATTTGACGGACACACAACTTCAAGACACTATTATAAAACACATGTACCATCTTATGACTGGCAGAGATAGCGAAGAACTTACAGAGGATCTGGCGAAGATAGAAAGCTGGACGGACAAAGTTGAAGCTTGCATCAATAGACTTAGGGAACTAGTGAATTATTCTTACCAATATAGGCGGTCTATCCTACATACTGCTTATAAGAGAATTCAGATGGCTCGGGAATACGAACCAGATTTCAAGTTAGAGTCACAGCTGGTTCTCATGAAAGGCATACCTCACCCTGACGCGGGGAAACTTGCAGATGATTACAACCTGTCTAAGTACACCAAACAACCTGTTCAAGTATTCAACATTGAATCAGATCATGCTCTAGCTCCACAAGATTGCAGAGTATCCAATGTTATTAATAAACTGCTCGAACCAAAATTAATTGAAGAATTCAATAAAAAGAATATCTGTGAAAGTTATATATCTGTTCCACTTAAGAAATGGTAATTTATTTGTACAATTAAATGTTTTAAGTATATGAATTTGTTTTATTTCGTATTTAGGAGCTAGAAAAGAAACATTCATTTAACCAATTGGCTATCCAAATAAGACAGGCTGGCAGCCTTCTGGAAACCTTGCCGTTAATCGGAAGCAGCGGCAGACTTGAGGAAATATTCTATACTTATAACAGGGGGAGATTTCGAGATGGCATATTTTCGAAACCTATGTTGGGTTAGTCATGCTGAACAACTTTTACTATGGGACCAATTATGAATTCTCAAAAAAAACTACTTTTCTTGCTTAATGTCAACTTTGCTCGATAATAATGTATGAAAAGTAAAAAAAAAATGTTGACAATTCAGTGTTGATCCCATAGTAAAAATTGTTCAGCATGACTAATCCAACACAGGTTACGAAAATATGCCATCTCGAAATCTCCACCTAGTATAGATTGTATTTTGTACTTACTTGTATTGGTTGTAAATGAAGATACTTTCAATTAATATCAACATCAATAAAATAACTATTATGAATTATTACCGTCCGTCTTCGCACAAGTGAACAAAAAATATTTTATTTTTATTTGTTCAACAAGAGAGCAACGTTCGTTATTTTGCGTTGACTGAATTTGAATCCCGAGCTAGCGAAGCCACCACCAAAAAAGCTCATAGACCGCGCAAGACCTGCCTTATTTTCTGACGGACAAATTGAGTAGTGTTAGTACGTACTTCAAACGTATGAATACCTGCTAACTTGTCCCATTGGCCAATTTACAGGTACCAGGCATAAAAGGTATGTTATGTACATCAGGTACTTTTCTTACATTCTGAGAGCTGATTTTTAGCAATATAATTTTTGAAAAAGCGTGGCATTTATGGGCCGATTGGAGTCGAGGTTATGTTCATACTAAAAAGTTTCTGGAGCTGGCCATTTGTAATAAAAGTAATGTTTGAATATCGCAATATTGCGATATTCAAAAATGGAACCTTCTGCGAGTCGGTTTACGTCACAATTACGTTTTAGTTTGCGTGAGCGATTGTAATTTGTTTTATGATTGTAGAATAAAATAACAGATTGAAATTGATAAAAAATAGACACTTTTTGGCGGGAACTTGCAGAGTGACGTTGCGTTTTCATTTTTATTTTCATAAATTCGTGTATTTTGAGTTTTATTGCATATTATCGGTGGTATTTTATCCAATAAAGATCATTCCATGTGCACCAGTGAAGTGAAATGAAATGAATTATGTGTATCGTGACTTTTCAAGTTGTCTCAAAAAGTCCGTGAAGAGTTTTAGTATATGACCACCATTGTAGTAAAACATAACTTTTATGGACGGTGACTGACTGAGGACTATGTGAAAGTGATTTATTGTGATTAGAACTTATAACTGGAAATTGACAAAATACACAAGCTGTGTAACGCCATTGAAAAAAATAACTTGTCGTACACACGGCTACAGATCAAGCTATACATTTCCAATATAAGCTGACCTCTCATTGTACGGAAATCCTATACAATGCGAGATTAGCTTATACTGGAAATGTATAGCTTGATGTGTTGCCGTGTGTACCTACAGTGAAAAACAAAGAATATACATCTGGTAAACTATGCTCTCGATGATAATTTAACGTGACCACAGACAGATTGCATTTTCATATAGAGAATGATGCTGTAACTGTAAAATGATAAATACAATTTTAAGGCGATGATAGCTCAGTGGTAGTGACGTCGGATACCGAGATGAAGGTCCCGGGTTCGAATCCTACAATGAGCTTGAGCTTTCGGTGAAGGAAAACATCGTGAGGAAACCATAGCACTGTGGTATGGTACTTTGTAGTACCCGCCTGGCTGGCTACCACCCTCAAGTTGAAAATCTGTCGCCAAGCACCTTTCGGTGTGTTCCGATAGCTGCACTTGAGAGCCAGTTCCTTCTAGGCTTTGTGTGCTTACCACCTTCAGCCGCATCATCACTTACCATGGTGAGATTGCGGTCAAACACAGGCTTATAAACAATAAAAAAAAAAAAAACTTTAACGGATAGTAATGATATAGTATAGGATCTATGCGCTTAGTTTGAGACCAACTGTTCGTATTTTTTTATACCACTAAAGTTTGACACTTTAGCAAACGGCCTAACCTGATGGTAAACGGTTACCATAATCTATAGACACTTGTTATTGCACCATCAAAGTATCACTTGCGCATTCCCGACCTTAAAAGAAAGCCGTGTGAAGAATGTTCCACTATATTTATTTATAGTTTGGTTTTTAATTGAAAATGTTTTATTTAGTTTATTTTCAAATAAAAAATATTTTTTATTAAAATTTAAATCTAAAATGGTCTATGGTAACAATAAAATCTGCTTCGATCAGTCATGGATACCCAAAGATCACAAAATTTATAAATTTCTCTAAATTATAGCATTTTTTTACATAGACTTAAAATATAAGAGTCAAAAAACTAAACAGAAAGTACGCATGAAGAAACTTATTCAACAGTTATATTAAAATTTTAAATTAGTACTAAATTAAAAACTTTAGTGGAGTTAGTTGTCAGCTCGTTTCACACACAGTTCACAACACAGACGTTATACACGAGACCGGAAAATTGGTCAAGCTGGAGTTGTAATCTATATTAAAAAAGGATTCCGTAATTTTAAAATACGTTTTAGGGGTAACTTTAGTACCTGTCTAATATAAAATAAACCTACAAAAGATTTTGGAATAACATCTTCTTATTTGGAAAACTATTACAAAAGCGGTTGTCATGATTTGTGATTCACATCACAACATGTCGTGATTCTTCATCAACAGTTGCTTTTTTACCACAAAAGGAAAAATGGGATATTATAGGATCACTCGTGTGTCTGTCTCTCATAGCCAATTTGCTTCGAATCTACTGAACTACTGTAAAAATTAGGAAAAAAAAATTTTGGTTTTGTAAACTCTGGTGGTCTCAAATAAATTTTTAAAATAATATTGAAATAAATATTTTAAAACTAGATGAAAATTGACGTGAAGAACCAAAAAAGATAAGCTTTAATTACCCTTACGCAGGAAAGTCGGCGAGCAAGCTTTGGACCGGAAAAAATATTTAATTTTAATGGTATCAATATTTAATTTAAATGCCTTCATATTTTAATGCATTTTACTTTTTTGTATACAATAAAGTTTTATTATTATATAAAATTGAAATCAATATGACTAAACATGCAGAACCCCAAAAAAAACGAGCACAAGTCGCGAAGTCGCAAAGCTTTGTCCCGTGTAAGTTCGCCGGGCAACCTGATTCAATTTCCATGTTAATCCGTAACGCGACACAAAGTCCAAGCTCCTTTGTAACACACAGGGACACTAGTAAAGTCGTGTCACGTTGACTCTTATTTTTTGCTGACTGTACCTACCTTACAGCGGGAAGTATGAGGAAAAATTCAATACGATTTTGCGATGGAAAATTATTATTATGCTTTTAGATATTTTTATTAATTAATATTTTAGGGTTCAGTACGTCAAATTAAAAAAAAAAACGGAATTCTTAAAGGATCAACGTTTTATAAGTTATGCGTTTATGTTTTGTTGACTACTTCACTGGAAATCTATGCGCTACTAACCACGTCCGCGACGGCTTAAAAACTTCGAATACTCAAAATTCTAGATAATCAGGGCAGTTGGCACTGTCCGTACAAATTGACACGGAGCACTGGTTAACCAAGCTCGCTGGCTCGTTAGTGTAACCGCTACAGTGAAACCATTTAAAGAGGAATGTAACCTATTAAAACAATAGCCCTTTCTTTACTATGGTAAGGTTTGTTTGTGACTAAAATCGCCTGGCAAGTGATTATTACTCAAAGTGGTATACACATATATAAAGCCTAGAAGGAAACAGTATTGCATATATACAAATATAAAAACGCAGACTAATACACTCCCCCTTATTCATAATCGCTTTTAACTAAATCAGTGTAATGGTGTGCCCCGTCTCACTCTTTCGATCACCAAATGTCAAGTGTCTGATAAAGACTTCGGAATTTTAGCTAATCAACGTTTGATAACTTTATTATGAATAAGGGTGTTAGTACACATTAAACGCAGCCCCAACATTGACTTGCTACAGGGGGCCAAGTCTGCTAAAATGTCATACTGACACGATACTATTGCAATTCCATTATCATTGAGCCGATGTGTGCAGTCTACTAATACATAATGGTCTCATAATGAACGAAAAGAATTTTAGTACAAAAACTGTCAAAACTGACAACTAAAAGATCATTGTGGCACGATTGTAGTTTCAGTGGAAAATCATCGGAAAGCTATTATGGCGCCATTATGACGCTATTGTGGTTTCCGCCCACAATAGCTCTTCTACTACTACATAGTATTATGTATTCAGTGACTCAACCACAAGAAAATATGGCAGCATAAATTTTGGCGACAGTTTTTCAACTTGAGCCTGCTATCCAACCACCCTATATCTAATTCGGGTACCACATAAATTGACTTATCTTCGCATTAAAGATAAAAATGTCACCCAATTTAACATTACGGATATAATAGAATACCATTGTAAGTTAACAAAGGTTATAAATCTCCAACCCTTCTCATATGAGATGGAACCTTTGCAAAGTGAGAAACGTGCTCGACATACAGTTCAAGATCGGGTGTAGATATCCGATGAGCGGATATTTTTTGGCGTGAACTATCATCTTGTTATTTGACAATTTTTATGACCGTTTTTTCGTATAATGTAATATTTTTATGTCTGCAATAAAATTATCCTACTTCTATATAACTACAGGGGGGTAAGTATCTGTAAATGCTAGCAAATTTTACGAAAAAAACATAACTATTTAAATAAAATAAGTTAACGGTTTTCAAAGATTTTTGAAAAATCGCTTTGCTTTTCCTGGAATCAAAGTAAAACAAACCAAAAAATAGCATCCTGTTTTTATGTTACTAGTAAATTGGATCAAAAGGCCAACCACCATCTCTTCAAACCACAGATTATGTCTGGCTTAAAACATTACTTGTGTTACGTCCTTCTTTGCAATCGGAAGTCAAAAAAGGACAAAAGACAAGTAAGGTTTTAATATTATCGTTTTAAGAGATGGTGTTTGGCCCTGATATCTCTCTAATAAACAAGGTGTACAAGTCCACGCAATCTGACATAAAATCTGCACGTCCTATATAAAAAAAACACATGCGTCGAAATTAGCCTCCTCCTTTAGAAAAAGCAACTTCACAAACGCTAAGCTGAGCCCTAATAAAACTAATTTTACCGTCAACAAGTAATTAAATTATTAATCATAATATAATCAGCATTACTTTGTAATGTAAAAAATATTCAGTACCTTTCAACAGGTATTACCTACTATTCAATGTAACAAAACTACCAAATCGATTAATTTAGCTACCCGCCTTCTTTGTGGGAGGAAACTATTAAGAACATAAAAATGCTGGTATTGCATGGGATGACAAAATTAATTTCCCTAGGGGTCTACAAGTCCTTTGAATTCATATTCTAACCACAGAATCGTTGTGAAAGACTATATTTTAATTATAATATATTTATGGCTTTTTCATTGGTTTTTGATATCAATATTTTTATAAACATGCTATAGGTATATGTATGTATCTGATATTTATTAAATAATAGCTGAGGGCCAACCACAAGCTCTTAAAACAAGATTATTATAACCTTACTTGACTTTTGTCCTTCTTTGACATCCGACGTCAAAACAGGACAAAAGTCAAGTATCTAAGCTTTATCTAAGGTTATAATAATATTGAGTGAGCGCTCGTGGTGTAGCATGATTAGCCGTTCTTAATCGATCGGCAAAGTTAAGCTACGCCTCTCGTGGTCGGTACCTGGATGGGTGACCGCCTAGTGGTATTTCAAATCGAGCGTTTCCGTGCTTCGGATGGCACGTAAAGCCGTTGGTCCCGGTTATCACTTAATTGTGATAGTCGTTAAGCTAGTTGGATGCCTCATAGGCGGCTTGAAAAATTCCAACAGTAGGTTGACCACTAGCCTACCTCCACCGATCCGCAGTGGGCACGCGTGGTTAAGTATTGCCCATTCCCTTTCACCTTCACTTGTGAAAGGAAGCCTGTGCTCAGCAGTGGGACATTATAGGCTGATGATGATGATGATGATGATGATGATGATAATAATATTGTTTTGAGAGCTTGTGGTTGGCCCCCTGTTCTTGGGATGACAATTTGTATAAAGCACTCGGGGACCATGGAGATTCCTGATGTCTATTATAGTGAAAGAATTTTCCGAACGTAACCTCTTTATAATATAAGGTTAGTTTATAATATCAACAGAATCTTTATTATGAAAATCGGAATGGAATTCCAAACTAAAAATTTAAATAAATTGACTTTTGGTGCTTTTGGTAAATTTCAATTATCACGAAGTAGAAAAGGTTGCACATATATAGGATACCTAAAACTATTTTGTTGCATACATTGTTACTAATTGTTTGTAGCTAACGAGTTACCAAAACCGCATAAGCGACAATTTGATACAATGTTGGAGCAAACAAATTTTATTGAAATTAAATTTGGGATATTATTTTAGTCTTGGTTCCAATTGTTACTTTAATTCGTGTTATTTTATTACAGTAAGTACACACTTTTGTTTTTGATCAACATTGCATTTTAAACACTTTAGGTCCCTTTCTTACAAACTTTACTAAAAAGAATAGCAAATATATCAAGCTGATAAAGTCCATAAGTATCGGTTTTATTGATAAATACATAGACGCGACCAATTTTGATGGCGTTTAAAATGACACTGAAAATACCTAAGCAACGGACCCTTTCTTACAAACTTTACTAAAAAGAATAGCAAATATATCAAGCTGATAAAGTCCATAAGTATCGGTTTTATTGATAAATACATAGACGCGACCAATTTTGATGGCGTTTAAAATGACACTGAAAATACCTAAGCAACGGACTTTTAACAGGACTTTTGCTATATTTGTCTCTATGGTTAGGTATATCCTTTTCTAGTGTTCCTTTTTAGAAAGACAAATAGAAAAACTAGATTAATTTAGTAACAGAATCAGCAAAAATCCTCTTGTTATATTAGAAAACTATCATTTTAAAATTGGATATTCTTTTTACGAAAATAATCAGGTGATGATAGCTCAATGAAAGTTTGTGCTACCGTATTCCGGAATTTGCATTTGAGAATATGTTTATGATAAAAATAGGTACAAGGTATATAAAAGATTGAGCATCTGCCGCATCCGAGTATATAAAGCGTAAAAATAATAAATGTATCCAATTAATAAAATTCTATTTGAAAAAAGATTTAATAAATGCATCGATTGGACAAAAAAAACTGAATAAATTCCGGTATTGGACTAATTTGTTGGTAACTGCACTGCAATATTTTGCCCGGCTTGTTCACCTAGTTGCAAAAAGTTTTAGTTAGTTCTGAAATGAAAACAATTAGCTACAGCGGCTGCGGGTAACTATTGCTACTTCTGTTTAATGATACAATTATATCGTAGAGAAGCAGTTTCGAGATTTGAAGGAACTACTTAAAGTTGGCGACCAACACTCCTTGCAGTTTATTGGAAGCGACATGACAAACATTTGGAAAATGTTACGCAGAAACTCAGAGAGACAATAAGCTGAAGTGGACATATCGCTTGAGGCTCTTCAACAATCAATAGATAGAGAAAAGGCAACTACGTACCAAAAAGTATCGACTGAGATAATTTCCAATCGAATGGACCGACGATCTATCCAAATTTGTGGGTGCTACTGAATGCAAGTCCAAGACTACCGATCTATCTAGAGAAGGGCTATCTCAAACAGTGGGCGTCCTTACATCTAGTTCTACCGATTAGCAGAGTAAAAATAAAATATACGAGTTGTGTAAACTATAATTAAAAAAGTCTAAAAAATATATTAGCACCTGAATAAAGGCCTAGCCTACCTCCACCAACCCGCAGTGGGCACTCGTGGTGGAGTATCTGCCCATTCCCTTTCACCCTAATTTGTGAAAGGAGGTCTGTGCTTAGCAGTGGGATATTTTAGGCTGATGATGATGATGAATAAAGGCTGCAGCTAAAAGCGACATTTGCAAAAATCAATGCAAACAGAATGGACGGCAAATTTAATTCAGTTCAGATCTTTGTCATAAAAGTATTTTTTTTACCACATATTATAATTCAATTAGCAATAACTAGGTTCAGTGATTTATTAAAAAAGAAAATTAGTTAGTTACAAACGAAAACAATAAAGCGGTTTAACTGGTCCCAGATAGTCGGTCCTGTCGGGAACTTTACCGGAAACTCATTGTTGGGAACATTCAGCAAGGAGTCATACTTTTAAGTTGGATTTGGTAATTTTATCTACTACGGAATGACAAACATTTTTCTATTTTATATTCCAATTTGTTTAGTCTTTGTTGTTTTGCTAATGGAGTCTACGGGTACTAAAATCAAAAAGTATATTTACATCAAAAATTAAATAAAAGAACAAAATTTGATATTGAGAAATAAAACACGGTGTGTGCTCGTGTATAATAAATAAATGGGCTTGTGTCCAGCCACCGACCCGGCTATTTATTTTATTTATTTATTTATTTAAGACACACCAACAATATACATACAATTATAAATACATAGTTAACAAAATTGTAACAGAACAGACATTAGCGAGTACATATACTAATAATAGGCGTGTACAGCATTTATAGGAACAATATTATACAAAAAGAGAAAAATAACAAACTTTAAATTTTACAATAAGATGGGTACACATAAAATATTTACCTATTACAATAAAATAGATAATAAATAAAAATAAGAATATATAAGAGATAATTTTAAACACAAAAATTATGAAGAGCCAGCCAAATTGGTGTCTGACTCCATTAGGTAAGAGTAAATAAAGCGCTTATACGGAATAAATTTTAAGTAGAAAACATCAATATTGGGATTATTATTAAAATCATTATATAACCTAGCCATGCGCAAAAAGGGATTATTGAAAGAGGCATTGAGTGACGTGTTTGATATATGAAAGAGGCGTGGTTGTCTGCGTATATGTTTGTTCAGTTTGAAGTTAAAGTAAGAAATAATATTTGCATCAATTAGTCCATTAACTATTTTGAATAGAATTACTAAATCGTTAAATACACGCCTCTTTTCCAGACTTATGAGTTCAAAATGTTGCATTCTATCTGTGTATTCTGGAATTAATTTACGAAGTCCAGACCTTATACTTATGTACCTAACAAAACGTTTTTGTACTGATTCCACCTTACTAATATGGCTAGAATATTGGGGTGACCAGATAGTACATCCATACTCGAGCACACTTCTGACTAAGGCATTATAAAGTAAGGTCATGGTTGAAATTTTTTGAAAAGGTTTTAACTGTCGTATTATAAAACCCAGCATTTTATTAGCTCTGAGGGTAATATAGTCTATATGTGCACAAAAAGTAAATGCAGAATCAAGTATTATTCCCAAGTCACGAATTACAGGTACTCTATCCAAGTTTGTTCCACCAATATTGTATGTATACAAAGTTAAAGAATATTTTTTTTTTTGTAAACGTAATATAATGACACTTATTCACATTTAAAGACATTTTATTATTAAGGCACCAGGTATGAAGGGAATCTAAATCGTCTTGGAGCAAAATACAATCATTTAAATTAGATATATTACGATAAATTTTAATATCGTCTGCGTAAGCAAGACACTCACATTTAAATATATTTAATAGGTCGTTAATAAATATTAGAAATAATAAGGGACCTAATTTGGACCCTTGAGGGACGCCAGAATATGACATAAATGGGGTCGACTCAAAACCACATAAGGCAACATATTGACTCCGATTAAGCAGATAGCTATGAAACCAGCGTAGGAGACTACCATGGATACCTATATGCTTCAACTTGGCAATCAACACTGAATGATTTACACGATCGAACGCTTTAGCAAAATCAGTATAAATGGCATCCACCTGTCCTCTGACTTCTAAGGTTTTACATATAAAATCACCATAGACTAATAAATTTGATGTGGTTGAGCGATTGGTTACAAAACCATGCTGGTGAGGGCTAAGTAAATGTCTAAAGTGGCTATAAACTCTACAATAAACAAGACCTTCTAGAATTTTTGCAAAACATGAGATTAATGATATATGCCTGTAATTGGATATTATATTTTTGTTACCAGCTTTATGGATAGGGATAACTTGAGAGACTTTCCAAAGTTCAGGAAAAACACCCTCGATCATAGATTTATTAAAAATTGTATGAAGGGGCTTCACAAGAGCTTTTGCGCAAAGGCAAATAAAAAATGGAGGTAAACCATCCGGCCCTGCACCTTTATTTGGATCCAATTTTTTGAGACAAGATTCAACGTCCAGCTCGGTGATGTAAATTGAAGAAAGACTGTAATTTGATGCGGGAAAATTTGGAGTAAAATCAGTATGAAACCCTTGATTTCCGTAAACAGATGCAAAGTACTCGGCGAATAAATTGACAACATCAGCCCCACCCACGCTTGTTTTGTCCTCATATGATACCTGCTTAGGGATGCCACTACTGGATTTCTTTGCTTTAGTATACCTCCAAAATGCTTTTATATTTGATGTAAGGTCATTTTCAACTTTAGAAATAAAGGATTTAAAGCATTGTTCCATAACCATTCGTACTCTCGCGCGTAGGGTATCAAAAGTGTCATAGTCTCTAGGAGTTTTATATTTTCTATATCGGATTCTATACTTGTGCTTTTCCTTTAGAATTTTAATTAAAGATGCTGAGAACCATGAACTATGACGATGACGACGGAACTGAAGATGAACCATGCTTATCCAAAGAAGCGCAATGACGTTCATTTTGGTTGAAATATATTCCGCCAATTTCCCACCGCCGACAATGCGTGCTGGTTGGTTAAGGCGGCCCTCTGTGGCCGGCGCAACTTCGACGCAAGCATAGTCTAAAAGCTTGTTGTTTCATCCAATGTAATGTTTGACTGCGAAAAAAGAGAGACAGCATCAGAGCCGTCGATTATCAGTCGGTAAATTCCGCTGATCACTCGCGCCCGCTTCGCTAGGTCGTCATTCATGATTTCGCATTCATAAAACTTGTTCCAGGAGTATACTTCTTGTGAAAAAATCTTACAAGTTTGTGAAAAAAAAGTTAGTTATTTAGAATCTTCAATACATTTGCAAGCCTGGTATCTTGACGTTTTCTTTACTTTTACAATTTATAGGTACATTAGATATGGCCAAAGTACAGGCAAAAACGCTGTTTTTCGGAGGCTGTCACTGAATTTGTTTCACACTTTTTTTAAATTACGCCTAGATACACGGCTAGATATAGTGCACAAGATACTTATTTGTTCAATACATCTAACGAAAAATGTTTAACAACGTCATAATAAGTACAGAGGTTTTGTATGAAAAGTATGGCGACTTGAGTCCTCTTAAGACAAGGACGCATGCACTCTGATTGGCCAAGTCAAAAACACACGATGCAGCGAGTGGTCTTTATTATTCAAATTCAGTGTCTAATCACTGACTAGTTGTGGAATTTGATTGTTCAGTATTACTACTCTAAAGGGATTTTTCCTCGATGAGTAGATGAGAGCCTATTCACCCTGAACTTGAAAGAAGTAACCTAGTCAGTAAACACAGATGTCGCGTAGTTACAATAATAATAAGTTTATAATATCCCACATCAAATATCAAAATAAGCTTCAAACATCCTGTACACGAAACCATCGGAGTGCTGAGTGGTGGTACACTGAAGAGCAATTTATTACTTTTAAGTTTAGGTATATACAGTTTCGGATTAGACTGGATGCTAGTTCAAACAAATATCTACGCTAATACCGATAGTTAAGAGCTGTTTGGAACTTGTGCTGGGATGTGGCCTGAATTTTGCAGTTATATTGATCAAGAAGTTGTTTATTTCAAATAGCTGGCAAATAAAAAGTCAATGTTCTGTTTGTGATTTCCAAGACTTCTTAAATAATAAGGTGGATAATATTCCCGGCGTATTCGCCCGCGTTACCGGCATAAAATTAACTAAGTAAGCCGAGGAAACTTTCTAAAGATCCAAAGATAATTTAAAAAAAGACATATCATACCGCAGCCAAATAGCAATGCTGTGTTCCTGCGTTTGAATAATGTGAATAAGGTTGCCAGATCTCATTGGGGAGGGGGGAAGGAGCAGGCCTCCCCAAAACGAGTGATGCCCCAGATGTTGCAAGCGTCTCTTGTGATGCAACACCCGTGGCGTCACAAGTGTCCAAAAGGCTACGGCAACCGCTTACCATCAGGTGGGCCTGCTTATGAGGTATGCTTAATTGCCGACTTTGTATTTAGAATGTACTCATACCTATGTATTGTATAAAATGGAGTAATTACGGATATGCTATTCACCCACGTTTACTCTTAAAATATATTTTTTTTAAATTCCAGTCTCAATTTTCATCTTCATATTACTATTCACTGACCCGTCAGCCAGACACTACAAAAAATATTTACCCTAACGTAAAATTGATTCAGAAATGCTTTTTAAATTCCAATTTGTCCTGTACAAAATAAATGGTATCTCAGGGCTATAATTTAAACATGAACGTCATGAAAATGGCTATAAATTAAAGTGGGCGAATTTTAGCCGCGCTTTCAATATTTAATTTTATGTAGAAATATTTACTATAATTTTGAATATGAGAATAAATAAAGTCTTAAAGGTATACATATTTATGTTATGTATTAAATAAAGGTATATTTGCGGGAATAAGCAAGTAAGTAAAATGGCCAAAATTGGTTTTTAGTCAAATTCAAGGCGCTAAAGACAGGATAATAATATCACTAAACAAAGATAGAATCAGGTACTATAGTCAATTTATAACGTTCATAGGCACCTTAGCAGACCATATTTCAATAAATGTGACCACTAGAAAAACATTAGATCTCCTCAAAAGCGTAGCAGGTACTAAAGCTAACAATAATTTAAATACTTAAAGTATTCTCAGTGTCCTTCTCCTATCTAATACTATACAATTTTAATCAATCGAATTAATTGCATCCTCGATATTGTTTTTTTCTTGCATCCTATTGAATGAGAAACATTATTCATACTTACGTCTCTATTTCTTAAACGCTAAAGTTACTTTCAGATTGAAAAGACTATTTGGTTTTAATCACAGACAATGAGTTTAATTACGTCTTTCTCCCTTTGATGGGGTTTATTTCTTTTTTGTTTACATCCTAGAATAGTACATTAATCAATGATTTGAGAAAAAGGAAATCTACAATACCTATATAATATTGCAATTTTATGTCATTAGTTCAGATAGGTACTTACATTAATTTAGTTTACCACTATTACTTAATATTATAACGATGTTTTTATGCGACAGTTCTTTTGCCAATCTTTGTGATATGATACATGCTGCAAACAAATTCAATATTCTCCGAAAAAATATTCTAGAAGGAATGGTATAAAATCAACCGAAGGAAAAGTTATTTTAGTAAAAAGTCATTTTACTGTGCCTCGTATGATTTCTTTTGAAAACGATAAGCTACGTGACTTGCTTGAGCTAAATCTTTACCAACACTGAATACCTACGCAATAGATCTCGTAGAATTTGATTTCGTATTCTGATGAGACAAAATTCTGTCTTCTGGAATAAACTTACTCTGGATTTTTTAAATAAAACTATTTTTTTATTTTATTTCTGCAATTTAATTAAAATCAATCTAACGTACGAATAGTATTCCAAAAGTTTCATTAATACCATGGTATTGTCGTTTCAAAATATTTGTCACACAAATTCTTCGACTTGAATTCTTTCAATAATTTTAAGTCCAGGTTCTTATTTATATAGTTAGCTACTCGGGGGTCTTGTGGAGCAGAAATATGGTCTGACTGTATATCGTACACATTGACCGTTTGTTTGGTATACTTGGAAAGATTGTAGTCATCAGCAAGTATCTCTGCTTTAGGGTGAGGAACGCCTTTCATGAGAACTATCTGCGATTCCAACTTGAAATCAGGTTCGTACTCCCGAGCTAGCAGAATCCTTTTATATGCAGCTTCAAGTAAAGTTTTGACGTACTCATGAGGATAGATGATTTCAGATTTAAGTTTATTAATTGTGATTCGAACTTTCTCGGACCAATCTTCAATGCTTTCCAAATCGTCTTTGAGTTCTAAATTCTGTTTCCCGGTCATAAGTTCATACATGTGTTGTATAACAGCGTTTTGCAGCTGAGGTATTGATAATTTACCGATGTAAGCATCCAGTTGAACCCGCAATGCATCTGGGCTGCTATCCAAGCAGAATATGACTCCAACGTGCCCTGAAAGTGTATAGAAATCATTAAATATACCTGTTTAATCAAGCTTGACATAACTGAGAAAAAAATAATAATGATAAAAAGATTTATTATAACATCAGAACAGAAAATAAAAAGCAGCTTTTAATGTATTTAAATATTACCTTCTTTCTCTAATAACGCCGCAAGTTGCAGTGCAACGTTTACACCAAATGAGTATCCCAAAAGATAAAACTTTGATTTTACTTCGAATCTCTTCTTTATAAACTGAAAAAATAATTAATTGTCCTTTTAGTTGCAATCAATAACTATTATAAAAGTGAATGTTTGTTTCATATATTATGAGAATGCGAGTTTATGTTGGTAAAGAAATCTCCTCACTAATAAAAACTGCAATATATCTGACCATCTCAATATAACAAAATCATTGTATGGTTGACTGTTTTCGTAATAAATCATACCTTCAAAATGCTGTTAGACATTTCTTGTAAACTGCTATTTGGCATGTCAGGTTCCAATTGTAAAGTAACAGACTGAATTTTGAGTTTTTCACATAAGTTTGTAAAAATTCTATGATTTCCATCAAATCCAGGTAACAACATTAAGTATGTTTCTGTAGAGTCTATATCTTCAGCCTTTGAAAAAGAAAATAAGAATAGATAAAGTGCAGATAACATGAATCATCATGAATATTAAGTTAAATATTGATAGTCTCATTCAGAATTCAACCTCAGGACCAGTTTTCTAGAGCTTCAGACTACTCATGTACCTACTGCTATTGGTTTTACTGAAGAAGCAAAACCATACAACCTGCGTAACCGATGGTAAACGGTTACCATAGTGTATATAGGCTTGCAACACTAGAGGTATCACTCACACTTTGCTGACTCTTAGTAAATATTATTTTTACTTGCACTTTCTATTCTGCAGGTGTTCCTTTAATTTGTCTAATACTGACGAATTTTTGATACTAATATTATATTTCAATTACTAACCTCTACAGCTCTACCAAGTCTGGTACTCATGCTTATTATAGGCTCAGCTTTGATCTCACAGTTTTCAACATGACTAAAGAAAGTTCTTAATCCACTATCAAAGTTAGGTTGCTGAACATCTTTGGGTTTATATTCCAATTTAGTGATTCTGGAAATCGAAATCAAAATTAGTATATGCTTCAGAATTTTAACATTGATATCTACTTTGTTTAACAAAATACTTACTCAGCAAAAGTCATTTCTTTTAAATAATCATCACTTTGACTAACTTGACGTGTCTCTTTGATAAGAGATTTTATCTCTTCAACACGAATGCGGCTGACATTTAAATCACCTAGAGTTAAATTGTGTGGAACCTCAGCTATATCCGGGATATCTGTTAAAATATCATAAATATTTTATTTTGTAAGTGTTTGATAAACTAGAATAATGTAAATACTGCTTACCTAATATTTTAGCAATTTCCTCCGGTATATTTTTGCCATTACCTTTCCTCAAATTATAGGTATGAATATTGTTGTACTTCAGTTTTAAACTAGTCTCTAGAGCATTGAGACAAGCTTTAAGGTTTGATTTGATATTGAGTGTTTGATGGCCCTATAGAAATACAAGATCTTAAGTAATGGATGTCCCATAACACAAGCTGAAATATGTTACAGCAGTAGCAGTGGCAGTGGTTTTATACACGTGTCTTCGACACTACAATTACATTATGCTAGTTTGAATATTCGCTTTCACAATTTGTATGAGTGGTTAGTTATGTTATTAAAATTGCGTGATTTTCGCTGGTCAGAGTTGTAATACTAGGTAGCGGTTATAATATTTTCTAAAATTCTTAAAGCGTACATTGTTTAAGTGTTGATATACCTTATTATACAGTTGAGCGCAGAAAAATAGTGTTGGTAACCCAACTTGATTTCTAGCTCGGCAAATCTTTTCTGATGCTGAAATTGCATATTCGTCGTTTAAATTATTCTGGGACCGATTAGAAATAACTACAAAATATCTGTAAATAAACAAAAAGATAATATATAATATGACAAGGCTTAACATATACGATGCTTTAAGAGACGTCGATGAATGATAATCTTATTGAGCAGTATTCAAATTTAAAAATAAATATAAGGAAAAGAATTTACCTCAAATTATTACAATTAGTTCGTGTCGACAAATCCAAGTTTGAAACAACTAATGCCAGTTCATTAAACTTCATTCTCATATTTTCTTGATTTATTTTGTCTATGGTTATCTTCTCACAGTTACCAACTATAATCACACCTTCAATATTTTCTAATTTATTTCCTTCTTTTAGTAAAATTTCACAACCTTCTTTTGTTTGTAGGTTTTCATTCATCAACTTTATAGTAACGCCGGATTTTTGCCAATTCCTAGAATAAATGATTTATTTAAAGAAAACTTATATTAAAAGTACCAAATATTATAATTGTTTTTTATGATTTAAGTATTTATCTATTCGTGCATTTTTTTAATGTTTGCAGATTGGAGATACTTGCATATTGCATAATCAAATTAAATTTTCTCGCGGTCAATATAACATGAACGAATGGACCAGGTGAGTCAAAATAATATTATGGCTAAAGTCAAAGTCAAAGCAATGCAAGTCAATTCAATTTACAAACAATTTTAAAACATAAAAAATCCAACAACTAACACGTTATATAAAAATAATACCCCAAATAAGTTAATAATTGTATAGGTAATCTACTGGCTGTTGTTACAATGTGCACCTGTGCAGAGTGAAACTACTTCCAGACATCTTTATCTTCAATATAATGGGCTACCTTGTTAAGCTCTTGCTAAATATGAGATTTGAATTTTAAATCCGTATTTTTGCTTACCGAAATTGGTATTTTGTTATAAAAAACGAACACTATTGACGGGCCAGTTGGCGATTCACCTTACGCGCCGCAGGTCGTGGATTCGATTCCCACACAGGACATGCATTTGTGTGCATGAACATGTCTCTATGTCCTGACTCTGGGTGTAATTATTTATATTAAGTATGTATTTACAAAAAAAAAGTAGTATATGTATTATATCAGTTATCTGGTTTCCAAATTACAAGCTCTGCTTAGTTTGGGATCAGATGACCGTGTGTGAGGAATGTCCCAGGATATTTATTTATTTACTATGACATAATCTTTGGCTAAAAATATGGAACAACTAATTTATGTTTTCGTCTTGTATTGTGGACCTCCATTTTGGCGCCGATCCCACAGAGAGAGAGTTCTAGAGTTCCGAGTTGACTATTGTGCCCATAGCAAGTACTCAGAGTTCTAGAGTTCTGCAATATTCGCTACTGATCGCACGCTTTTATTAGCTTCACCTGTATGTATGAATGTATGTAAAGGAATCTTTGAACGTAATTTTCATCGACTTCCAGACGTCAGATTAAACTGAAATTTTGCACACTTATCAAGTACCGATGACAATACAATAATTTGGTACCATCGAGCTGATCTGATGATGGATCCGGAAGGTAGGCACTGGAACTCCATAACGGAGCAACGTTTCCTAGCCGTGTTTGGGCTTGTTGGAATTTTCATGAAATGAACTTTGACCATGTATGGTTTTCAGGGTCTGATGATGGAGTAGGAGTCACCCACATAGCTTACAGTCAACGCGGAATGCAGAAATCGCAACGCAGATCTCTAGTACACTTCTCTGTGGGATCGGCGCTACGTTTCTGTGTCTGCATTTCGCGATTGTTACCTATGTTAAAATTTATCTTTAATTTTCTACTTACATCAATTTCATGGTAAAGTAGCCATCGGCATTGCTGTATTGTACTACTAGTTTTCTCAGCCCTCTTTTTACCAGTCTATCAATTAGTTCAACACCCAAATCATTTTCACTGCAAACTATTACATAAGTGACATCTGGTGAAATTGTTAATCTGTAAATAAAACATGTCAAACGATAACAAAAACAAAATTAGATGCATATTTTTTAGGTCTTTTAATTTAAATAATTATTCAGCAACATAGAAATGACTTTTCAAAGTAAGGCCAAACCTCAGAGTGTATAAATACTACGTACAAGCCAAACTAAATGCCAAACATTACATTAGATAACATTGTTGTAAGTCAAAATGAATTTAAATGGTGCGTGGACGGACTTGTGAGCCTTGAATGACCGTTTGGCTCGCGGATGTTCGCACTTCACATCGCGAGCAAGGCTCGTGCACGCTTCGTGTAGCATGGACGCACCATAATATAACTCAATGCATAAACGCCATACAAAATTATTCCTCGGCAAATAATCTGACATCACAATCAAATTTATGAGAATGACAGAAATATTTTTTGTATTTTTTTTATGAAATATCGCCCACAGACTGAAACCTAAAACCAACATTTTACAATGATTGGTATTAGTGTAAAATGTTGGTTTCCAGCATCACACACCTTATAATGATCACAACAATATTATGAAGAGTACCTTCATGACATCAAAGGACAACAGAAATAGTTTTTAATGCTAAAATATACATAGGATTTTACCTGGGTATGGCCTGTGAAACTCTATCATTCATGTTAATCAGCACTCTACCAATATGCTTTCTTGAGGCCAATAATCTAAATGCTCTGGATACATGTTCAGAGGAATATATAACTCGAGTCAGGGGTTTTACAACACCTTTTGCTATTCCATCACTGACCAATCGATGAAGTACCTAAAATACAAAAAATATATAAATGTCAAAAAAATATTTAGATTTTATTATTTTTATTATTATCATAAACACGTTACTAATCTTATCAATAGCTAAAATGTCACTTACTTTCTTATCTTTTGTTAAATTATATTTTAATGAACTTGATATATCCACGGTGCTATAAGTTTCATTACAGAATGTATCCATAAGTAAATCACACTTATTGTCATTATTGAAAACGCTTAGATCCAAAATCATTCCAAACCTAGAAATACACTTGAAGACGGCCTACAAAATATTATTATTTGTTTATTTTTTCAGTTAGACAAAGAAAATTTCATTTCAACACCCAACATTTCACTTACCTCCCGGTGTGGACCCGAAGCACAATTGATTATTAAATTGCATCCAGTATTATTTGTATTCATCTTTACCGTTTCATAAATAAGCTCATGATGTGTATCACAAACTATATTTTTCTCTGTAAATATTATTAAGTTTACAATAAAGAGTTTATTTTTTAATCTATAATAATTACTTATAAACATTAAATGTTACCATTCAGATTGGAAAATGAACGAAGTAAAAAGTTCTTCTTCCTTATATCGCTAACAGTGGTAAATACTGTACAATCAAAATCCAAACAAATAGATATTATTGCTTGCCCAAGTGCTCCTGCGCCACCAGTTATAAAGACTTTACTTCCTCTTTTTAATTTTCCCTTCAACACCTGCAAAATTGAAGTAAATCTCTTAACTGTTTGTTTGAACATAATAATAATCTCACAAATCACAATTCAAATTCAAAATATTTATTTTCAAATTGACTTTCGCTGTAATTGCAGTTGCTAAGAAGAGGAATAAACTCAGCAGTGATTCAAAACAAGCTTAGATTCATTTCATAAATATTATATCACCATACCAAGCAATAATATGCGTGTAAATAAGGAAGCGGTACTGTTGCTGCATCTTCTAGATTCCAGTTCATCGGTACAGGCCATAGCAGATCCCAGTCGGCTTCTACAGAACTGCTAACTGCTCCTTGTGAAATAATACCCATAACTGTTTCCCCTCTGTTGGCGATTTAATAATAATTACATACATATTTTCATTATTGACATGGCTATAAATATCGTCTTTGATAACTAACCTGGCATTGACTCCACTGAAATCCATTCCAAAATATTTGTCATCAGAATGGCTCATTTCTCCTATTGCCTTTTCAGCATCTTTATAAGACAAGCTAGCATAACACACCTACAAATAAGCAATACCTAATAATATTAACCTTTAATATTTATCACGTTGATCTTCTGACCTCTGGTGATTAAGTATTTACAAAGTAGATACCCATCTCAAATCTTTTGACAACAATTCTTTTTTTTTATCATGCACAAACATTAAGAGAGAATTTTGAGCACAGCCCGTTCCCTAGCTTATTTATGCGGCCAGCAGTTGTAGACAGGCACAATAGGTATACTTTTGTGCCAATTCTTATCGTCGGAATACAATTGAAATGGTAATTACATTCAAAATTATTAATCAGTTACCTTTACTGTTTCATTTAATGATATGGCAGGTGCTTCAACCCATTTCAAACAATCCATGCTTCCTGGTGCTGTTCTTATAAGACGGACATTCTGGATGCTTAAAAGTTTTTCTCTGGGAATATAATAGTAACTGCCCCATCGTCCCTAAAATCAGAAGATAAAGGTGTAGAGTAAATGTTGCCAATAACTTACCATCATACCATCATCAACGTCCTATTTAGGTTACCACTGTTCATGTTCAGATACATTATTAAAGCTACAAAATTAATATCACAGATATTTAAAGTTACATAAATCGATTCAGTAGACGATTCTGAACAAACCGTTCAACGATTTAGTATCCAAATCTGTTACACGTATATCACCGTGCTTTAGTTTGGTCACGATGTTTACTTTACCAAAACATCAAGCAAGTCATTCATTGAGAACCAGCTTGGCTTTTAATTGTACACACATATGAAATACAACAAGTTAATTGAGCTGAATTTAAACTGTGTTGATTTATGATATACATTATTGAATAAAGCAATTTTACCTTTTCAAAAATGTTGAATGTTAATTTTTTTTCTAGTTGTCGTTTATATACGTTCTTTCCCACGTCAAACTCTGGAGCTTTATCATCATCGATAACGAGTAAGCTTATCTTCTTCCCGTAATCTTTTCTCAACTTCTTCACAAAACCTTTGAAAAGAATATTCATGAAGATATTTTATCAAAATAAAATAATCATACCAAATTAAATGTAAAGAAGATCATCAAAACTGTACCGAACAAGCCACATAATGGTTGATTTTGAGACACCAATGTGACTGTTTTATCACTTTCCAATTCTTTAATTGCATTTGATATCCAAGAAAATTTATCACCATGAGTCACATTTATGTAAGTCACATTTTTTGCTTCATCTAAAGTTGTTTTTTTTAGAAGTATTAGAGTGTGTTCTTCGGCAGATATAGTCATGATTATAGAAAACAATTTATAGTTTAATGGATATATTTCAGACGTATCTTTTTCTACA
The DNA here is from genome assembly GCA_951394255.1 of Polyploca ridens. Classification (NCBI taxonomy): domain Eukaryota; kingdom Metazoa; phylum Arthropoda; class Insecta; order Lepidoptera; family Drepanidae; genus Polyploca; species Polyploca ridens. The sequence goes on from OX596257.1 coordinate 13,431,964, forward strand.
GCCAGAATGAATGTTTCATCTGATATCAAACTATGGAGATCAATTGTTTTCTGAAAAAAAAATTAGAATTAATTTAATGTGTAACATAATAACAAAATTATTTGATATTTTTTACTTACGTTTTGATCTCCAAGCAAATCATGAATTATAAGAACATCAGACTCACTAATATTGTTTAAAAATTTTGCTTTGTCATTACTTTGAATATTGAAAGGTAGTACGTTAAATTTATTTACTGCAAAAACATCAGTAACCATACGAATAGTATTCGATATAGATGAATTTGAATTTAAAAACAATTCCGTTATTTGGATTTTTTCTTTCATTACATTATCTTCAATTATCTGCAGAGTAATGTAGAGAGCAGTTTCAAACTGAAAAAAAAAGTTTAATAATTCCTATGTTCCAAATGCCAAAGTATGTATAGATATTTTTATCCAGTTAGGAAGCCCGTAATCACTGAATAGATTTTAATGAAAAATAACCACATATTTTGAAGTGATATGGATCATTTGACTAAAAAACATACTGAAATAAAGTATAACATACTTTTTAACTCGGGACATTACATTCCTCGGAAACGAATATAAAACTACAGAAGCTAGTTTAAAATGTATTTTAACTTAAAACACATATAAAATATTACGTATGTTGTATTTTGACTTACGTTTATATGTCCAACAAGAATATGTGGAATAAATGTAAGAGCTTCAATCAAATCTGGTTCTTCTTCTAAATATGGTTTATCATCAAATAAAATATTCATCATCTCTATACCTCCACATCTAAACCAAAATAAGTGATACACTGTGTTAATATTTGTGATAACTAACTACAAATTTTGTCTCAATACTACATTTACAATACCTTAAATATTTATCTTTTTTTTATACCACTAAGTGGCAAACTAGCATACGGCCCGCCTGATGTTAAGCGGTTACCGTAGCCTATGGACGCTTGCAACACCAGGTGTATCACTAGCGCGTTGCCGACCCTGCAGATATCTCTTCACACCCTTTTTGAAGAACCCCATGCTGTACTCCAGTGGGAAAACCACGGCGGAGAGCTCATTCCACAGTCCAAGCGTCCGCAGAAGAAAACTCCTTTTAGCCCGCACAGTTCGAAACAATTCTGGTTTCAGTGTGTGAGGATGGACTCCCCGTCAATGGCGAGAGTTGCGATGGTGGAAGGTAGCCGAAGGCATGAACAATTCCTTAGAACACTCTCCGTTGTACAAGCGATAGAACACACATAAGGAGGCAAAGTCTCTCCTTAGACTGAGGGGATCTAAACCGCTTGTGAGCTCGGGATCATCAACGATTCTGACGGTACGTCGCTGAATAGATATTATCTTTAAATAAATAGAACATACCTGCTAACTTTATGTATTTCACTTATTTGAGCATTATAGCATGGCTCATTATCAACAACAACTATATTTCCTTTATTATGTTCATCAACATTGATAATAAGTTTCATAATGTATTTAGGCAAGGATATGCCATCATTATTTCTTAATAATATATTGATTTGTATCAGAGAATCAAGGAACGTCACCCATTCGCCAGTCCATTTGATATTTCCTTCACTGTTCTGTATGTTAAATTTACAGATAGTTTGGAAGTCATCTCTAAAAATTAAAACATGAGTAATTAAAAAAAATACCTTTATCTGTACGTAGTCATGACTTAAATATAAAAAAATACATAGAAAGCTCATAAAATGAAAAATAATGCTTACGAATACGAATGTCCTTTAAATTCCAGGCACTTGTATACATCCCTTTTTTTCATATCTCTTTTTTTATCTGTTTGTATGTTATCATTCATATTGCAATCCAAAGCAATGTCACTTGCTTCAGTAATAGTGCCAGTTACTATTACCATATTTTTATAAGTAATCTGAAATGATGGCAACAATTACCCTTCATACTTTCACCAACTTTATAAATAATCTTATACTAATTTCTAGTTTATCTTTATACTTTTACTGCAACAAAACAAAAAAGTAGTTTATTACTCACCTCAAATCCACCACTACTTTTAAGTATCATAATACTAAGCTTTTGTGTATCTTCATTATTAATGATAACTTCATTGTGGAAATGCACGTCATCAAAAATAACGGACATTTCATTGTAGAGTTTGCCTTTACACATCGCCAAGGTTTCCCAAGCAAAGACCAAGAATAAAGATTCAGGAATAATATTGACACCTATAGAAAAGAATTTAAATTATTATGTTATCACAGAAGTGGCATATATTTTGGCTAGAGATCCACACATATTAAGATCTTGAATCATTTGCAATTAGTTGCTATTAGTAACTTGAAGGGGGCTAGTTTTTACACTACATATTTACACCTTTATATTAATTAACTTCAATTCGATTATTCATATATTTTATATTCAATTCCGATATAAAAGAAATTTGAAGCTTTGAATGTTGCAAAATTTTGCTATATCGATACCTTAATTTGCAAACCACTAATAACTCCACTTTTTCACGAAAATTACATTTTGATACCGGCAGAAACTAGATTTTTTGCTCTATTTTTTTGAGATACTAATAACTCCATAATTCCCAACTGTACTGGTGTAAAACGCCATTTGAAAATCAAACAACTCCGCGTGAAACGAAACGCATCGATTTTGACAAAATAATCGAATATCTCCCGCGCAGTCGGCCATTTTGTATGGCGTCACAGGAGCGTACGAATGCTCCCGAAGATTTATTTTCAAAACAAATGGTTTAAGTGTGTTTTATCACCGTTTGAAGCTTAAAAACAGTAGAAGATATATTAAGGTAAGTGTATTTATGATTAAACAGCCTTGTGCCTTGTATTTTGACATGTTTTTTGGAAAATTTGCACGGGGATTGGAGTTATTAGATTTGACTTATGGTTATTTTGGTGTGATGCTTGGAGTTGATATGTTTTTCGCAAGGTTTTTGTGATGCTGTGGGCCTATTGTGACACTTTGGAATGATGTTTCCTATCCTGATGCTTTTTTGTTTTGTTTGCTTTATGTTTTTTTCTCTTTGGTGCAGGAATATGTCTAAAGCACGAGCTAAGAGAATGTTGCTTTCTGTGCAAACAATGCATGCCAACAATATTGCTAATAACGACATTACTAACCCTGATAATGCATTGTTCCAAGTTAATCAATTCCCAAAGTTCTATGAAGATACTTCCGTTGCTACTAATTCTGATATTGCCCTTGATGCCTTTGATACTCACATTCCTTCAACTAACCTAACACTATTAGAATCAATACCAATCCATACACAGCCTACTGCACCGGAGAATGAACCTGAGACAGAAACCATTGTGAGTTACCACCAGAAAGAATGTCAACTCTCTAAAGCTACAAGCAAGCACCGATGATGTGTCTCAAGTTCACAATTTATTATTATTTGATGACGATATTAATGTCCCTAACAATGTTCAAATTGACTTTATTGATCAATATGTACCCCCACCGGATGATGTCAACTCATATGTAATTACCCAAGGAACCGACATTGCCATAAACCCTATAGTTGATTAACACACTACCACATCATCCTTGCTGAATGACAATATAAACATTCCCCCTAGAGTTTTTGATATTCGAACCGCTTCATGCACGCTGAACATCAACATTAACCTGCTGTGGTGTGGAGGAAGCTATCACTTCATCATCGCTCAACAATGTGGTCAGATTAGTTGAATATAGTGAAAGTTCAGAATCCGAAGACGATAAACCACTTGTTAAGAGAAGAAAACGTTGTCAAGTAGATAAAAAGGATTGGAATATTGAAAAAAACAGACTTAATAGAGAAAAGGGAATTGAACATTATGGAAAAAGAAAAGTAGAAGGAAAATGGTTACAAGATGTGCCTAAATCAAAAAAGGAAATGAAACCACGATGCAAATGTCAAGAGGATAATAATGAAGTATTTAACGCCTATTACTATGCGTTGCCACACGAAAATAAATTATTTTCATTTATAAAACACAATTTGTTTGTACGATTGTATTCTGCTTAAAGTTTAAGATAAAAATAATTGGACTGTTTTACAAAAACCATAAACCGACTTCAAAGTACACTAAGAAGTAATCAAATCCTGATCTGATGACAATGGGACCAAACGGGAAGCGTACCCTTTCAAATAAAAAAATAATTATCCAAATCGGTTAATAAATGAAGGAGTTATGAGGTAACAAACATAAAAAAAAAAAAAAAAAAAAAAACATACATTCGAATTGAGAACCTCCTCCTTTTTTTGAAGTCGGTTAACAAACAACTCCACTTTTAGTTTCAATTAATGCTTAAACCAAATTTAACAACTCCTTTTTTCATTATAAAACCCAATGGTTATAAAAAAAAAATGTGTTTTTAAGTGTTTTTAGATAAATAAAAAGCATAATTTCCAACGGGATTTTTGGTTTTCTTTATTGCATTAAATAAAATTTATTATGACGTTTTAAGTCTCTCCTGTAAAATTTGCTCCAGAGGAGTTAGTAGGTTTGCAAATTAGGTATCGATATGTTGCTTTCAAATACTTTTGCTTCTTGAGACTATTGTCAGATCAGTCCTGCAAATGTCCTCTTAGATTGGACACTAATAAGTTAATAATTTAGGAAAAAAAACAAATCGGTTTAGTCACCATTTCGAACGTAGCCTTCTAAGTATTTATAATCATCATCATAATTGGAAATAATCTGATCTCGTGCTGAAGTAACCATTGTGTTTTTTACATCACTTACGGGTATGGGCCTGTAAGATGAACAGTATGAACACATTATACTTTTATGGTTAGTTTGTAGGTATGTTCAGTTTATAAATTAGTTACTACAATACACTAACCAATCCTCAGTATGGTTCCATTCGACGAAATGTGATAATAAAGGTGTTTCCGTTGATACAGGATATTGTATTTTGGGGTACAAAACATCGATTTTGGGATTAAATCCAAGTTCATAAATTCTGTAAATTAGAAATAATAAAGGGGTGAAAGAATAATTAATTTATCACCAATCTTAAATGCTTCAACTATTTTCAAGTCCGAAAGGCAGACCTATTTTTTGGTATGTTGCTAATTTAGAATATCTTAAAAATATCAAAACCAACTATCTAACCATGAATAATGAGACGTTGATAAATAAAAAAAATACAAAATTTTGAAGATCTTCTTTCTTACCTTCCTATAGCACCTAAGAATAGAGTAATGAATTCTTTTTCTTTTGGACATTCTAGTCGCCTGGTTAATGGAACATAAATGCAATCTTTGTGTGATTTTTTCATTATAGATTGGAAAAGACAATGTGGAGACACTTCAACGAGAACTGAATTTGGTGGTATCAACTTTGCTGATTCTTCAAATAGAACTGGATTCTGTAACGCAGTGTAAAATAGTAAATTTTTTGCAAATTAATATAAGATAAAGATAAGATAAGATAAAAATTTATTTGAGGCCCATAAAACACTATTACAAATTACATTTGAAACGATGACATCTACAATAGTATAAAACTGTGTCGCAGATATCAACGCCCTCCTCCGCCTCTAATATAAATCTAATCTTACTAAATCTCTGAGATAAGGCTGACATATTATTTAAATTTCCTTGATTTGTATCGTTTATTAATTTAAGAAAAACAATTACATACCAATAAATTGTAGCAATGATATTCAGGAGAACTGTATTGAGCTATCGGCTCATCCCACATTTTTTGAGGCATACACGAGGATATCCATCTTGGACTACGAAGTTTTGGTTCCGTTATTATACTTTGTGCAGCAGAAATTAATACGGGTTCTGTTGATCAATATAGACAAACCATAATGAGCTTACCACAAATACTAACTGCCAGTAAGATATTAATGACAATCTTTAAAGAATTCAATGTATAATTATTATTGGGTTGGACTGAAGATAGTATAAAACATGTAAAGAATCTGTCAACATGAATTCAAAATATGCAATTTCAAAGTTGTTTTTTAAAACTTACCAGCGCTAAGAATATATCTAGAGTGGTACGCTATGTTGCCACATGGTACTTCTTTAGCAAAGATTCCGCGACTAGTTAGCTGGACCCTAAATTTTGCCATGATTTCAGCTGGACCGGATAGTGTACAAGATTCAGGGCTGTTATGGCAGGCAACATCAATCTCAGGTGGGCATAGAGGTAAAACCTGCGCAAAAAATAATTGAGAAACCATACTCTCATTCAAAATGTGCGTTTTATTCAGCAGTGGAGACTCTTAAGTGAAATATGATCATGATGAACCTTGATTTGGAGATGGAGGAGATTGTAATTTAGGGGAGAATACAGGGATTAACAGTTAATCAGTGATTAATCATATTTGTTTTCTCTTACATCTTTATATCCAAGTCCCACAGCAACCATTGATCCCCGTATAAATTTCATCTCAACTGCGATTTTACCACGTATGTAAGATATGAGAATAGTTTGCTCTGCAGTAAAACAACCATCAACATATGCGCACACTAATTCACCTAAACTATGTCCTGAAATTTAGAAAATATAATATAGGTATATCTGGTTTTGATATAAAATAATATTAGTAGGTAAAATAATACCTACCAATAACATAATCAGGTTCGATGCCGATTTCTTTCAGTAAGTCAGTAAGTCCAATCTGCATAGCAGTTATACCAACGAATGCATTAAGACTATTCTCAAATATTTTCTTATCAGGATCAGTTATTATTTTAATAATATCGACACCTTTTGGTAAAAGTACGTTTTGACATCTGAAATAAAATAAAATATAAATAATTATCATCGTTTCTTTTAGTTTATAGATATACATAGTTAAGTAAATTCACTCCTATTTTATTACTTCCACATACGGCTCAGTATGTCCTTTTGAGGACATTGGGATTAAGAAATTCAATAATGTCTTGAAGTTTCATTGAGGTAAGTACCTACTTTTGAATGGCCGCTGCAAATGTCGGTAAGTTCATAAACACAGCTCCCATTCCAGCCCATTGGGAGCCCATTCCAGAGTAAATAAACCATAATTGTGGTTTTTCTCCTGGGAAATGGCCAATACTCTGACGTAGGCTTTTTGTTTCAGTTTGATCGCCATCTGAAAAATAATACAGCTTATAACTGAAAGTAAAAAAAAAAATGACAAATCTCTAAATTACGATTTGGGCATAAACTTCAACAAATGTTCTAAACCCACAGGTGATTGAAAGAGTGAGACGGGTACACTATTACACTGATTTAGTTAAAAAGCGATTATGAATAAGGGGGTAAGTCCCTAGTCTAAGGAGTATTAATAAATATAGCCTTACCAAGAATTATATAACCTCGCTGTGTATGTCCTGGGATATCTTTTCCATGGATGCTATGTAGTAGTCCAATGAGTTCAGGATCTAAAGTTTGTGATTTTAGTTTTTCAAAAATACTGTCAACACATGGTTCTAGTCTACCAGATGCAAGTACAAGATAGGGAATATTGGTTTTGTAATAAGTAGAATCCTGAAAATTAAAGTGAAATTGTCTATTTGTAGTCTTGTTTTCATACGTTTTTTAATGGTGTCATAGAAAAGTTACGTAAAATTTTATATACCTTTGGTTTATAATGACCTTTCAATAAAACGTGAGAATTAGTGCCCAGTTCGCTAAAACCGTTGCACGCAGTAAAACCTCTTTTGAATGGCGTGTGATCTGTCAGAACTTGGACTCTTCCATCACGCACTGCAGAAATATGGTCTTGGGGCTGGTTGTAATGCAAGTTTGCTGGGAGTTCTCCTTTGTGATATGCTAAGCATACCTAACAAAAGGGCACAAATAATTTTAACATTCTATATAAACATTTTTTACCACATTTTTGGAAAATAATAAGAATCATAAACTTTGTCTTTCAAGGCAATAAATCAATAAATTCAAGGCGTGAGTGTAATGTGGAATTTTTACCCTTCAGTATGTACGCAGAAGGTCGTTTTTATGTTACGAAAAATATTAAAGGAAATTGGGCGAACCTCAATCCTAACTTCCTAACTAATATTATACATGCGAAAGTAACTCTATCTGTCTGTCTGTTACGCTTTCCCGCTTAAACCGCTGAACCGATCGCGATGAAATTTGGCATGCATATAGCCTATGGTATGGAGAAGGACATAGGCTAATTTTTATCCCGGGAACGTGGGTGAAACCGCGCGGGTCAGCTAGTATAAAATATGATTGAAACAAAAAGTTATTTACGAATTTCAATATGATTTTCGAAATCAGTCCCTAAATAAATAAAATGAAGGGCATTTAAAAATATTGTCAGGAGAGAAAACGCTACTAGAAATCTAGAACTAATAATAATTGTAAAAAAACCTTTGCAATGGCGCAACCTTCAGACGCCGTTTCAGCACACCCCATGTTAGACTTGACACTGCCAATTTTTATTGGCGCTTCTCTCGAGAAAACTTCTCCAACTGCTTCCAACTCATTGCCATCAGACTCAGCGATTCCTATCAATGCGAATATATTACTAAAATAATTCTTTTTAAGATTGTTATCACAAGCTTAGTTTGATATGAATCATTTACTTTTCTGCATGCAACGGGATAATTTTTGTTTCATATTAAAGTGTCTACCACCTTTCTCTCATTTACAAATAATGTGACTACAAATTTTACCAGCAGCACTTCCTTCGATATATTCTACGTCAGATGGATTCATGTAAATTTCCGAATAAAATTCTTCTAGAAACTCTTTTATGAATTTTGTTTCTCGTATAGGTAGGTATTTTTCCGTTTTCGTATGGTAAAAAGATTTAGTATGATAAACCTCACTGTATATCCTATAATAAAAAATATGCCTTATTAAAAGTCTGGTATATTTTATCTAAATTTAGTTACTAAAAAAATACTTACCGTCTTGCATCCTTCGCTTTTTGCAAGAAGAACATATTAACGGAATCAGCTCTTACGTAACCATCCCCATTTTGGTCAAAGCATTTAGTTTTACCATCCAAACACAAAACTCCAGCTCTGTTAGCAACAAATAATAAACTCATATAAAAAATATTTAAGTGTCTCATGATATAGAAAATCTTGAAACCATAATAAATCATGAAAATAGTTTGATAAAATCTAATTCTTGCTCCGAAAATGAAAGATTTTAATTAAGTAATTCCTTTGAAAGACGTTATATTCTTTGATTACCTACTCACATCCTTTGGCCACATCAGCACTTATCAAAATGTATTGACGGACCAGTTGGCGCAGTTGGTTAAGATTCCACCTATCGCGCCGCAGGCTAAGGGTTCGATTACCACATAGGACATCCATTTTTGGCATGAACATATGTCTGTATTTTTTTTTTTTTTTTTTTTTTTTTTTATACCACTTAGGTGGCAAACAAGCATACGGCCCGCCTGATGGTAAGCAGTTACCGTAGCCTATGGACGCTTGCAACACCAGGGGTATCACTCGCGCGTTGCCGACCCTGAAGAAACCGCTTCACTCCCTTTTTGAAGAACCCCATGCTGTACTCCATTGGGAAAACCACGGCAGGGAGCTCATTCCACAGTCCGAGCGTCCGCGGAAGAAAACTCCTTTTAGCCCGCACAGTTCGAAACAATTCTGGTTTCAATGTGTGTGGATGGACTCCCTGTCGATGGCGAGAGTTGCGATGGTGAAAGGTAGCCGTGGGCATCATGTCGAATAATTCCTTAGAACACTCCCCGTTGTACAAGCGGTAGAACACACATAACGAGGCAAAGTCTCTCCTCAGACTGAGTGGTTCTAAACCGCTTGTGAGCTCGGGATCGTCAACAATTCTGATGGCACGTCGCTGAACCGAGTCTAAAGGCTCAAGCTGATACCCAGGAGCTCCCGCCCATAGATGACAGCAGTACTCCATATGAGGACGGACCTGCGACTTATAAAGTTGCAGCCTTTGCCCCGATGTGAAGTACTGCCTCGCTCTGTTGAGCACTCCAAGCTTTTTGGATGCCAGCCTAACCTTGTCCTCCAAATGACTTCGGAACATAACGTCGCTAGAGATGTCGACGCCAAGGATCCCGATGCTTTGACTGATGTTCAAGGAAGTGTTCTGGAATTTTGGAGCCACAGACCATGGGGTTTTCTTAGCGGTGAACGCGCTGGCTTGAGTCTTGGTGGGGTTGAAATGGACTAGGTTTAGTCGACCCCAATCGGAGACACAAGTTAGTGTACTCTCGATTACAGACACCAGCCATTCGCGGCTTTCCTCCACCTCGAAACGAGGGATATTTGCACGGCCCGTGTAATGAGCGTCTCCTGTACTGTCGTCCGCATAGCAATGAATGCCGTCAATAGACAGCATATCATTGATATGCAGAAGGAACAGTGTTGGGGACAGCACAGAACCTTGCGGGACGCCGGCATTTATATCCATGCTATCGGAGCAACTACCGTCGACGACGGCTTTTATGCATCTGCTGGACAGAAAGCTGGCGACCCATTTGCATAATCCCTCGGGAAGCCCGTATGCTGGTAACTTCGTGAGAAGACCCCTGTGCCAGACCCGATCGAACGCCTTCGCCACATCTAGGCTCACTGCCAATGCCTCACCTTGACTCTCGATGGCGAGTGACCAACGGTGCGTGAGATACACAAGAAGGTCACCAGCTGAGCGACTATGGCGGAAGCCATATTGTCGGTCGCTCAACAACTCGTGATCCTCCAGGTATCTCAAAAGCTGCGTGTTGATCACACGCTCCATGACTTTGGAGAGAAGGGAGGTGATAGCGATAGGCCTGTAATTCGTCGGGTCTGATCTGTCGCCCTTTTTGGGCACTGGGTGCACGTGGGCAGTTTTCCACGAAGACGGGACTTCCTGTTTGGTGTAGGAAAGTGCGAAAAGACGCTGTATATCCAGAGTCTGGATGTAATTTTGTATATTAAGTATGTATTTGCAAACAAAATGTATATCATATCGTATACCAGTTATCTGGTTTTCATAGTAAATCTCTGCTTAGTTTGGGATCAGATGACCGTGTGTGAGTAATGTGCCAGGATATTTGTTCTAGGATATTTATTTATCATGATAAAAAGGCACCAATTTAAAACTACTACCTACTTGCTAAGATTTAAAGAAAGACTAGGCTGCGTGCAAATGTTCGTGCTACCAATAATAGCTCCCTCAATGCTTCCAGTCTTCATGGCTCTGTAAGCATGGTCCATACAAGCCATAAAGCTGCATCCAGATTCCAGAGCATACGATGAACCCTTCGAATCCATCCAGTAATTGATGCGGTTGGGAAACATAGCTTTATAATTCCTGCCAGAAAAAATGACTAGGTAATTTTTGAAATTTTACCCGAAATTGATATTTTTATGTTGATCTTACCCCAGTAAAGCAAAAGAGTCATGATACAATGGACTGTAATAAAGAATGTTCGCATATTCATTGGGTCCACATGCTAAAAACACACCTATTCTTTTTCCTTTTAGTTCCGCAGGATTGAAACCTTGAAATTAGACATTTTGAATTTAGATTTTTTTTATTGTAGTAAAATTATTCAGTAACACAAAAATCTCTCTCTTCTACATCGCTCTTACGAAGTACACACGGCAACACATCAAGCTATATAATTCCAGTATAGGCTGATCTCGCATTGTATAGGATTTCCGTACAATGAGAGGTCAGCTTATATTGGAATTGTATAGCTTGATCTGTAGCCGTGTGTACAAAAACAATCTATGTACATATACACAACTGTTCAGTCCAACATCTACAGTTGAAACACGGTTCGCAGACGCGATTTCCCGGCTTTGCAGAAGATCTTTGAAAATGGAGGGGCCATCCAACCCTGCTCCTTCATGAATTTACTATATATAACACTCAAACCATCCAGAGTTAACTGCTCGTTACATCCTTGCTCTCTACTGTACCCGAAAAATATAAGTAGCTCAATATTATAATATAGCAGATTGTGTGTTGAAAAGCTACTGAATTAATAACTCATATTAAAATAATTAATTACATTAATAAGTATTTTCACTCCTCTATTTATATTTCTACCTTTAATTTACAAACCTGCATCATAAATTGCACCATAAGCATGTTCCAATAACATCCTCGCCATGGGTTCCGTGGCATGCGCCAATTTTGAATGAACTTTGAAAAATTGTGCATCAAATTTCTCCCATCCATCAACCATTCCAAGATGCTTAGGCATTTCTGGATGATTGGAGGTCCAACGGTTATTGGAGGTTACCATATCGACCTAGATCAAAATATTTTTTATTTAACAAAATGTTACATTTCTTTTTGTACTGTGTATAGGTCTGTTTGACGCAATTTCACCATGGTAAGAGATGCTGTTGCCGAAGGTGGTAAGCACACAAAGCCTGAAGGAACTGGCTCTCAAGTGCAGCTGGCGGATCACACCGATATGTGCTTGGCGACAGACTTTCAACTTGAGGGTGGTAGCCACCCTGGTGGACGTGGACACTACAAAGTACCCTATCACCATGCTGTGATTTCCTCACAATGTTTTCCTTCACTGAAAGCTCAAGGTAGGATTCGAACCCCGACCTTCGTCTCGGCATCCGACGTCACTACCACTGAACTAACTTCGCCTTAAAATTATTATTCTAAACGAAATATAATCTTTATTCTCTATCAAAATAATTCTTAGATGCCGATCCCACTAAAAAGAGTTCTATAGTTCCGAGTTCCGAGTTCTGCATTCCGCGTTGATTGTAAGTTATGTGGCGCCTTTGAAAGTAAAAAAAAAATATGATGTGTATCAGTAGCGAATATTGCAGAACTCTAGAACTCTAGATTGCTTGCTGTGTGCACAATATCATCATATCAGCCCATGGATGTCCACTGCTGAACATAGGCCTCCCCCATTGATTTCCACTTCGAACGGTTCTGGGCCGCTTGCATCCAGCAGCGCCCAGCGACTCTGACCAAGTCGTCGGTTCACCTGGTGGGGGGTCGTCCCGCTCGGCACTTTCCACAATAGTCAACACGGAATGCAGAATTCGGAACGCAGAACTCTAGAACTCTTTCTATGGGATTACATTACATGATAATAGCTCAAACTCAAAAAAGAGAGTTGGTACTACGGCGGATACTACACAGTACTCCACACCACAACATCAAGCTACAGAATAATTAATAGTATGACCATGCTACCAAAAGACGGATTTTAACCCAAAAGCTTCGCCATGGTAAAGTATTTACCTATAACAGTAGGATACGAATTACTTGGAATAGTATAATATGTATGTATCAGTATTAAAATTGCAAACAAAATGTAATGTATTACCTTATTGTAAAGATTTTCCATAAATTTAGATGTACTATCTGAACTTGGAAACACTCCCGACATTCCACTAATAACCACTTCATCTCCTTTTAAAGAATCTTCTTTTTCTTTAGATGAAGTATCCATTTTTAAGTAAAATTCTCGTATGGCTTTTAATGATTTCCTAAAGTTGTCTTTTTTGTATTTGGATTTTTGTCAACTGCTTACAACAGAGGTTAAAATATAAATATTTTAATTTCAATCAAAATGTACGAAACTGTCCCTTATTATATATTGGTTCATACAATTAAATACAGGCGACCTTTAACCATAGGTACCTTGAAACAATGTTACAAATCTATATATATAAAATTCAAAGTCCTGACTGACTGACTGACTGACTGATATATCAACGCACAGCCTAAACCGCTGGTCATTGAGACATGTTTGGAGGATGTATTCTTTGTGAAGAGTATGTATCCACTAAGAAAGGGTTTTTCGAAATTACACCCCTGATGGGGTAAAATAGGGGATGAAAGTTTGTATGAAAGTCCGTCAGTTTCGAAGTTAGAATGTTCAACTTTTGTATTTAGCCTGAAGATTAAAAATTAATTTATAAGTGTCTCAGCGTTTTTGATAATCCCATCCTCGAAGGGATAAAAACCAGGATGAAGTTGTGTATGGGAACTCACTGACTGATATTATATCAACGCACAGCCTAAACCGCTGGTCTTAGGGGTACCGTTCTTACTGGAAACTTATTAATAATATTACAGCGTTATAAAAGTAACTAAAAAGCAACTGGAAAGTATGTTGTAAAAGCTGGGAGAAAAAAGATATGAGAGGTACAAAATATAACATAAATTGCCAACTAACATTTTTAGCCGTTTACAAAATTTAAGGCACTTGCAACTTGCAAAACGTTATCCATAGGTAAATCAAATGCATTTAAGTTGGTATGCTGAATAGTCGGTACAAACAGGTAAAGTCGGGTCGTCCATTATCCACTAAATCAAAAAAATATTCTAGGCGTTGAATACGAACGGTGGACTTAATTAATTGACATTTGACACTAGTGTTAAACTAATCGTGAAAATATCTATAGCCTATCGATACCGGACCTTGATCAATAGTATCAATAATTATACTGCCATGTTACATCCCCGACATTTAATTAAACCATGTAGTATGAGAATTATTATTATTTATTAACTGACTTCAAAAAAAGGAGGAGGTTCTCAATTCAAATGTATTTTTTTTTTTATGTTTGTTACCTCATAACTCCGTCATTTATTAACCGATTTGGAAAATTATTTTTTTATTTGAAAGGGTACGCTTCCCGTTTGGTCCCATTGTCATCAGATCAGGATTTGATTACTTCTTAGTGTACTTTGAAGTCGGTTTAAGGTTTTTGTAAAACAGTCCAATTATTTATTAGTTCACGTAGCCAGCAAGCATCTTCTAATTCTTATAAGTCCAACTGTGACAATTTTTTTTTGTGAATCGGTAGGAGGTAATATGCTAAAAAGTATAAGTCTAAAAACTATGTTAAATTATAATTGCAAATAATAATATCGCAATTTCTCACATAATCGATAGTACCTTCTATAGATAAGTATAAATAAATAAATTGTCGATAGTTTTCAACTCAACTTGGGAGTGGCAGATTTTATTTGACGGCACGACGTTGTGTTTTGTAAGTGCACGATGTCTTAATTTTTACTAAATTAAAATCAATCATAACTTTTGATTCCCAGCTTTTAGCGCCTCAATATTTTTTATATAAAGATCTTGTAAACTTTTCATTATAATTAATTTAAACTTGTACGTGAACGGTGTCTTGTTATTTTTGGGTCCAAGACCGCCAACCTTCTTTGGCATTGTGAAAGATTGTGAAACAAATTTTATTGCAATTTCGGGGATCAATTTGGATCAAAGAAAACTTTAATTAATATCGTGTCGGTAGATTATTTGAAAATTTTATTTTTACTATTTTTGTTCAGTCGTCATAACGATATCGTAAAAATGTGCATAATATTGCAATATAATATTCAGCCATTCAATCAAACAGCTAGGCTTGGATCGATTTAATTAAACGGCTAATTATTTGGTTAGTTAGTCTCAGAATGAGCTGAATCTTAAGGTCACTAGGGGGCTATATGAGCAGCATAAAAAAAACGAAAATAAATGGAAGTTTTTATTGGGAAAAGTTAAAACAAAATCCCATCAAGGAAGGGTAAGGGTTAGTAACGTGAGTTGCAAGCATCCATATGGCTACGGCAACCACTTACCATCTGGCGGGCCGTGCTTATTTGCCGACTTAGTTGTATATAAAAAACTGATTGCTTTTTTTAGTACGGCTGGAACCCTAATTTAGCGAGCCTGACTCGTTTTTGACCCGATATTTTTTCAGTTGAATGGGCTTACGTTTGGCCTTTAACCACAGAAGATGCCTATTGACTCTGACCTTGAAGAGCCCCAGGGAGGGAGGCACCCAGAAAATGCCTATTCACTCTGACCTTGAAGACATCTAGGTTAAAGGTGTCAGAAAACACAGACCCCGGAAGAGAGTTCCACTCCTTTGCTGTTCGTATAAGGAACGAAGAAGCAAAGCGGAATGGTTGAAAATTCTCGCGGCGTCTTGTGGTTCGAAGAAGAAGTGGGGATGGAGAATAAAATTGAACGATTCTATGGCCGCTCTCCAAATTATATCCTATAGAAGAACGACAAACATGCAACCTTACATCTATGTTCTCTCTTTAGTTTCTCCGCGTCCTTGCACGACGGTCTATTGAGTCCAGGGCTTTTAGCTGGACACAGATCCATACTAGGGGTGACAGCAGTGTTCCATGTACAGACTTGTGCTTTGTATAGTTGCAGCAACTATCCGCGTAAAGTAGCAGCTTCAACTTACACAGTATGCCCAAATTTATGCAGCTGTGTTTGGCCTTTTTAGCCTTTGACGCTTTAGAACAAATAGAAGAAAGGACTTCTTTTAGTGATGAACAGATATTCCTGTGTTTTGGAGGCATTAAACTTGACCTGATTAGATTCACCCCAATTGCATCACTGCATTGCAGTTGCATCACAATGTCACTCACGCGTTACCTAACCTTCCCCCCTCCTTAATGAGCTTTGGCGCTCTTACTCACGCACAGAAACACAACATAAAGTTATTTGGCTGAAGTATTCTGTACGGTGGAGTATAATACTTTCCCAGTAGAATTGACTTTGAGCGAATAAACGCTATGCTCTACCTCTCTTAAAATCACTTGTCATAATATATTATCATTAAATTATATATCTTATAAAAAATGACAGCCATGACATACATCGGCCATCTCAAAAAGCGAATAAATCTTTGAATATGAGAAGCTAGTATAATGAAATAATATTACACAATTACCTACAAATAAATTAATAGGTATTACAGTTTATAATAATTGCCATTGTATGCTAAACCACTTTAATGACTTGTAATGATTCAAATCATTAAACGATAATGTTATTCGGGTATTGTTATAAATAGTATGGTATGCCGACACAGTACAAGTACTTGTAAATCAATGCAATAGGTAAATAATGTAATTGTTAAAATAAAAATTTACTAAATTTAAGTCGGTATAATAAACTCAGCAAATACTGTTTTTAAAACAAACTTACAGATATAATCAAGAATCTTATATATAAGATTCTTGGTTATAATCTTTACATAACATTGTCTCACTGACAAATTGAAATTTAATAAATGGATTTCACTTCAACATTGGCAGTCGGTGTTTTGTGACCAAGGCGTTTGATTGTGTACATCATGAATTACTGATCAGGAAATTACACCATTATGGTATTAGAGACATTGCATTCAGTTTGTTGAGTTCATACTTGAGTGATAGAATTCATAATGTTTATCATTTTGTTCTATATGTAATGTTTGTAAATTGGATAACTCTAATTTACTTGCAGGAGTAAATTTGTCAGCACCACCTTCTCGTACCAGACACACGAAATTATTTAATATTGCACCCCAACGTACCAATTATTCACGTAACTCTCCAATCAATCGCATTTGCTCCACTCATAACCAATTCTTCTCCGACATTGATATATTCACTAACAGGAATCATACTTTCAAAAGGCAAGTTTTTGATAGACTTTTTAATAAATTCAATAATTTTAAGCATACATAGGTAGGTACTTTGACATACTAAACAAATACACATACACCCTCTACATGCACATTCGCTCTCAAACACTACTTCCACTACTCACCCGTACACACTCTTACTCTTACACACTACCTTACACACACTGTACACACTTTCTACGTTTATACGCAAATACATATTTATTAGATTAAAATGTAATCCACTCACTCCTATTGCTCTTGGTTAATCCAGAAAAACCTGTAATTGGCTTATGTTAAGTTTATATTATACTTGTTTACTTATGTATAAGAAAATATGCTGTTGGTTTTTTAAATAAATAAAAAAAAAAAAAAAAAAAAAAACTTGAGTGATAGAATTCAGAGATTCTCTGGATCTTCAGTATCGATGAGCATTCCACAAGGCTCTATCCTTGGTCCTTATCTTGTTCTCATTTACATCAATGACTTACCTTATTTTGTAGAAAAAAGCATGAGATAGTTTTGTTTGCTGATGACACTTCACTTCTTTACAAAGTGAATAGATATGATTTTAATTCTGACGATGTGAATAATGGTCTTGCAGAAGAAGGCTATTCGCACAATTTACAAAATGAGATTCCTAGAGATTCCCTTAAAGATAAGTCAAGTCCATAAATATTATGACAGTGTAGTCACAGTTCATTTATGAACATTTGATTTTTGTCAGAAAAAACATACAAAATTTTCCTAAGAATAATATTCCTAATACTCATAGTTTGAACACTAGAAATAAGCACAAACTTGCCATACCAGTAACACGGCTCAGCAAAATTAGACTCTTTCAAGGGGCAATGTATACACTTCTATAACAAAGTACCTAAATAAATTCAAGATATAAACAAAAGTTACGCAAGAAAGGTTACTATAAAGTTTCCGATTTTGTAGAAGACAAGAACGCATTGAAATGAATTATTTGCCTCACATGCTATTTTAACATAATATTTCCAACTAATATTGTAAAATGTATTTTGAGTATATTAAAAAAAAAAACCCCTTGCTGAGTTTCTTGCCGGAAGTCTTCTCAGTTCAAGTGTATTACGAACCGGTGGTAGAATCAATCATTGTAACTTTCGTAAGTACATTATTAGGGCCTAAATTGAATAGGTATATAATAAACGATTTTGAATTTGTTAATTTATAAGTTTTTTGTTTTACGATATTATTTATTACGATAAAGCTATATAGGTTCTGTTGCTGCTGCTGCTAATAATTTTAAGATAAAAAAACAAAAGATTTGCATCTTAATCGATGTTTATAAAATGAAATAAATTCATGATGATAATAATTAGTGATGAGCATAATTTGTGACACGCCTTAGTTATAGAGTTATAACAAAATTATTAATTGACCAAAATTCATATAACATAATTTATTTTACAATATTTATAGATTATCATCATCTGTATGCCCTGTTCCCAATCATTTGTGGTCGGCGCAATATATACGGTTCTTCCATTCGTCTCTTCTATCCGTCATACCAGCATCCACTCCTTGCTTACCCATTTAATTTTTTCACTCCACACATCCATCTTAACATCCTCATCTCAGCTGCATGCAATCGTCTTACATCCATTTTCTTTACTGCCCGACATTCCGAACCATACTCGTACATATAGACAGGTCTTACCACGGACTCGTTCAATATATGATGATTGTTTACGCTCGTGTGATTGTGACTTCGAGTGTTATTGCTATGCTCTAATCAACAGGAGTAACATTATATTTCATTGACTTTTTTCGGTACCATCGCCATAATCACTTCAATTTTTTCTAACAAACACAAAACATTGAAACATTGCTCTGTAAACTATTTTGGAAATTACTGTAAATTAGCACATTACAATCATCTAAATCGACTTTGGAGGTTCATTAAACCAATCTGGAGCTTCAACATCTGGCGACCGAGGACAAGAACGGCAATTTTCCTTGTGATTTCCCACAATACCTATAACCTATCAGAATCTACCCAAATCCACAAAAATATCCATCTATTATAGTCTTTACTTGTGCTACAGTATCCATACAGTGCTATAAAATCGTTTTACAATCAATCTATCTATAATTCTATCTCTAAAATTCATAAAATCACTATTTGCATATTTATTTGTTGATTCGATTTCATCCACATTTTTTTACTAAAAAACGATATCATAGCCGTGAAAGTAGGCTATTCTTTACAATTCTACAGGCTAAATTAAGCAATTATTCAAGCATATATTTAAGAGAGGTAGAGCATAGCGTTTATTCGCTCAAAGAGCAGCTCGACAGGGGATGTACCTCCACCATACAGAATACCGCAGCCAAATAACTTTATGTTGTGTAAAGTTGTGATCCTGCGCGTGAGTAAGGTCGCCAGAGCTCATTGGGGAGGGGGGAAAGGTCGGTAACGCGTGAGCGATGCTTCGTGTGTTGCAAGCGTCCATATGGCTACGGTAACCACTTACCATCAGGCGAGCCGTATGCTTGTTTACTGACTAAGTAGCATAAAAAAAAACCTACTTCGCCGATAATTTCAGGCAAATATCGTCACTGCATTTCAGCGATCCCTAACCTGTGCAGGTTTCGTGCATCAAAGTGTCGGTACGTGGTGGCCCGTCAGTCGGCGGCCGCGAGACACGTGCTGTGCCGTGCCTGCTACCCAGGCGTACAGGGCCGGCTTCAGGTGACGCTAGACGAGGAGCGTGAGCTAAACCTTACTTTCATTTTTTACTATTATTTTATGTGTGCGAGTTTTAGTTTCATAATCAAAATATATTTCAAAGTATAATCAATATAGTCTTAACATTTTTTTTTGAGTTATTTCATTATTATTACTTAAATTCATACAATTAGATACATATTTACAAGTTATTTCAATTCATGATGGCTAAAGATTATGGAGCTGAAACTAGCGCAAGAGATCCTCAAGATTTACAGGATCTTATGGTGAAACGTAGTTCAATAAAAGGTCAAATTACCAAATTTAAAAAACATTTAACAAATATTTCTAAAGAAACATTATCTCAAATTGATGGGTTTTTGCGTAAAATATTAATATGGAAAACGAAGAGCCTCCTAGGATAAAGGTAAGGACTTACCAGGAACTCCAGGAACTCCTATGGTAATCCAGCACATGATGTGGGAAAAGGAGAGGAATCGGGAAGTAGAGGCTCGTCACTGAAACTCAATATGAGTAGGTTTCTACTATAAATATTATTATAGGTATTTTGGCCTAAACACAAATTGAACTAGCCGAATTAACCTTAAAACTAAACAAATTTGAATCAATTTACAATCGGTTTGATCACTTGTAAGATCAAATAGAATTCTCATAATTTATCCAGTGAAATCGATGAACCTGATGATATCGAACAATCATTTATTTCTAATATTGCCTCTGCTCAGAGTATTATTCAAAAATACAACTCCAATCGTAACGACGAAAGTAACCATAAAGATTTAAATTCAAGTCAATTGTCCACAGGTCTTTGCAATCACAATGTAGGTTTTAAATTGCCTCAAATACAAATTGCAAAGTTCGTTGGTTCATTCTTTCTTTGGCTTGAGTTTCGTGACACATTCTCATCTCTGGTGCATAATAATGACCGTATCGCCTCAATTCATAAATTCCATTACCTGAGTTCGTACCTGGAGGGCGATGCGGCACGCATTATTGCTAACTTAGAAGTCTTTAGCACTAATTATGATAATGCTTGGAAGTTATTATGTGATCGGTATGACAACAAACGACACTTAATTAGTCACCATTTAAATTCTTTGTTAACGTACAACAAGTTACACGCGAGTCGGATAGATCGTTGCGATTCTTGGTCGATCACATTACAAAAAACTTACGTGCTTTATCCAGTCTTGGACAAACTACTACTCAGTGGGATATTCTTATAATCCACATAATGAGTTCCAAGCTTGATAACCACACTCTCACAAAATGGGAGGAATGGCGTGGCGCGTTGGATGACATTCCCAATTTACAAAAATTTTACAAATTTCTTATCGATCGCGCCGACGTTCTCGAATCATTAAATCGAAATCATTCATCCCCCAGTAGTAAATCATATACAACTTCAAAGCCTACAGCTTCAAGTACTAGGTCAAGTCAATCCTATACTAAATCGCTTGCTTCTATTAGTGAAGACAAGCCTATAAACTTTTATATGTTGTGTGTTATTTGTAAAGGTGAGCATCGCATCTACGATTGTCCCACTATGTACGATTGTACGATTGTTCAATGCTATGAGCGTAGATGATAGTATTACTGAAGTAAACAAAATCAAGCTATGTTCCAACTGTTTAAGGCTTGGCCACACTTTACGTGATTGTCGTATGGGTCCATGTCGTATATGCAAGGCAAGGCACAATACCCTCCTACATAAACAGACTACTAACAATAATATGGCCAGTATTGACAACTGTTGTCCCGACAACACTGACGACACTATTGCAAATTTCTCGAAACAGAATGTTAGCCAAGTTCTACTGTCTACCGCTTTAATCGAAGTATCGAACCCTTCAACAAACCAAACTGTGAAAGCTCGCGCCCTATTAGACTGCGGTAGCCAGTCTTCATTCATGATTCAATCTCTCAAAACAAAACTATGTTTGTAACCTGTTTCGAATTTCCGGGTTAATGTGATTTGAATAGGAAACAATACATCCAGTCTGGTCACAGAAACCTGCGTGGCGCCTATACATTAAAATTTTACTTTAAATAATAAACAAAAAAATACTAATACTATACAATGCAATCACACCACAATTTCTAATGCATCATCCGATGCCAATATTCATCAAGAACTCACCAAGTTCTGGGATCTTGAGAATGTTCCCCTAAAGCCCCTGATGAGTCATAATGAGAAGGTATGTGAAAGTTATTTCTTATCTCACACCTTCCGCCTAGAAACTGGTAGATTCTCAGCTAGTTTACCACTAAAAGATACACCTGATTGTCTCGGTTAATCCTATTCGTTAGCTAAGAAACGACTTCTTAACTTAGAAAAACGCTTTCTTAAACAACCCCAAGTCAAGTTGCAATATATTGAGTTCATGCGTAAGTACGCTGACTTGGGCCATCTTTCAGAGTCCCGTATACATAAGCCTAATCCATCCTATTTTCTCTGTCATCACGCAGTCTTCAAGGATAGTAGTGAATCTACGAAGATAAGGGTCGTGTTTGACGGATCTACTCCTACATCTTCGGGCAAATCGGTCCAAATATGCAGGACTCACTTTTCTCCACACTAATTAGATCTCGACAGTACAAGTATCTCCTGACCGGTGACATCGAAAAGATGTATCGCCAGGTCCTAATAAATAAGGAGGATCAAAATCTTCAACTTATTTTGTGGAGAGAAGATGAGTCCCTGCCTATCAAAACTCTTCGGCTGAATACTGTAACTTACGGCATGGCAAGTTCCAGCTATTTGAGAACGCGTTGTCTTTGGCAGATTGATGAAGAATGCTCGGACCCGATGATCAAGAACATTATACAGCATGATTTTTTCGTTGATGACTTGATCACCGGTTCTGAAAGTGGGAATGCACTACACTATATTCACCAAATGTAACCGAAGCACTGAAACAAGGATGCTTCAATCTCCGTAAGTTCAAAACGAACTTACCATCTATATTTGATACAATTTCAAACACAAAAGACAATCTGGTAGTTAGCGAATCTACGAACACTTGGGACTTGAGGCATGAGATGGAACCCATCTACCGATCAATTGCATTTCCCTATTAAAGTTCCACTCTTGTATAACAATAATCAACTTACAAAACGATCTATACTCTCTTGCCTATTTAAAATTTTCGATCCCTTGGGATTGATCAGTCCATGCGTAATTAAAATGAAAATTTTACTACAACAATTGTGGCTACAAAATTTGACTTGGGATTCTCCTGTTCCACCTGAAATTCAAAGAGACTGGAATGGATTCTCTCAAGCCTTACTACCTTCACTTGTAACGCTAGAAGTTTCCCGACGTGTTCTCTGCGAACTACATTAATTTAGTGACTCATCCCAAAAGGCATACGGAGCTTGTGTGGTACATGCGCTCTCTAAGTGCTGCAAATGAGGTCACTGTCAAACTGCTTTGTTCTAAATCCAAAGTAGCTCCAATAAAAAATACGACTATTCCCCGACTCGAGCTATGTGCCGCTTTACTGGCAGCCAAGCTATGTAAGTCTGTAAGGGAATCGCTGCGATGTCAAGTACACTATCAAGTACATTGGTGTGACTCCTCTGTTGTACTTGGATGGCTCCATACTAGTTTTCAAAATCTGAAAACTTTTGTAGCCAACAGAATTTCTGAGATTTGTGAGTTAATAGATCATTTGTCGTGGCGCTATGTGCCCACATTTGTCAATCCAGCAGACCTCATATTCAGAGAAATCAGTGATACAAGGCTGTGGTGTTCAGGTTTCTCGTTTCTCATGGAACCTAAAAGTATGTGGCCTATGCTAAATAATAAAATTAATTTAATACTCATTTGAAACTAACCTAATACGCGACAACGTCTACTGTTGCGATTAAAAACTAACTATACTACATTTTAAAAAACTATTACAGCTTAAATAAATTAAAAAACAATCTTTTGCTTATACACTACGATTTTAAAGAATTACAACATAACAATAATAATTTCTGGTTTATTATAAACTAATTTTAAATAGAAAGAAACGCGGTTTTAAATAAATAAATAATAAATAAATATCCTGGGACATTCCTCACACACGGTCATCTGATCCCAAACTAAGCAGAGCTTGTACTATGGAAACCAGATAACTGATATAATACATATACTACTTTTTGTTTGTAAATACATACTTAATATACATAAATATTTATAATATTTTTCCTAATGATTAAATTCTATTTCTGCTATTTCATATGTTTACGGTACACAATTTTACATCTGGAAGCCGTAACATATCAAGAATGGTTTTATTATAACCTCGTGGATTTGTGTCACGAAGAGGCAGGCCTACGGAGATATTTTATGTCAATGGACGCTGCAAATACATAGACTTTGTAGCAGGCGTAAGGAAATTAATAATTCTTTTAAACTATTTCTGACTATCTATTTGATTTTGCACGTGAGGAAGGCATACAATTTAATTTTATCTATTTTGCGCTCCTCACTTTGGCGTTATCTGTGTCTCGTTCAAAATTTGGAGCAGTCCAAGTGACGGAGTACCTGTACCTTACAGAAGATTGCAGCCAAATAAGATTACATTGTGTTGTTGTATTCCTGTGGTGAGAAGTGTTGCCAGAGCTCCATAAGGAAACAATGTTTCTCCTCAGGCTAAGAGGCTTTAAACCACTTGTGAGCTCGGGATCGTCGAGAATTCTAATGGCACGTCGTTGAACTGAGTCTAGGCCCAAGCTGGTATCAAGGTACTCCTGCCCACAGATGACAGCAGCACTCCATATGGGGTCGGACTTGCGACATAATGTTGCAGTCTTTGCCACTATGAGAAGTAATGCTTCGCTCTATTAAGCACTCCGTGTTTTTTGGATACCAGTTTGACTTTGTCTTCTAGATGACTACGGAACAGAACGTCGTTAGAGATATTAACGCCAAGGATCCCTTAACTTTTTATGATGTCGAGTGTTCTGGAATTATGAAGCTACAGCAAATGAAAAGCGAGTGAATGGAAGTAAGAGAGGTAGAGCGTACCGTTTATTCGCTCAAAGAGAAGCTCGACTGCATGGGAAAGTACCCTTACAGAATACTGCAGCTAAATAACTTAATGTTGTGTTCGTGCGCATCAGTGAGGCTACCAAAGCTCGTTGGGGAGGAGGAAAGGTTGGTAACGCGTGATGCAAGCGTCCATATGGCTACGGTAACCGCATACCATCAGGCAGACCGTGTGCTAGAATACCGACTTCATCGCATAAAAAAAAGTGAAGTGAGGGTCGGCAACGCGCGATTGATACCCAGGGTGGTGCAAGCGTCTATAGGCTACTATCAGACTGGCAGTATGCATATTTGCCACTTAAAGAATAATTTTATCTTATCTGCATCTAGGTACACCTATTTACTTATGTGCCGCATCGATGCCAGTATGGTACTTTTGTTGATTAGCTTGGGTACCACATGCTATTGTGCGTAAGAAGCGCAGGCACGCCACTCCGACTGATCTTAATTACATCATTCATAGGGCTCTTGCCAGTGCCCACATGTCAGCTATTTGTGAATCGAGTGGCTTGACGCCGACGGTAAGAAGCCTGATGGAATAACATTAATGTCCTAGAGGAAAGGACAGCCCTTAATATGGGATGTAACTTGTGTCGATACTCACGCACCAATACACCGTTAAGAGACTGTCAAAATAGCCGCAGTGAAGCTGACTGTGCTTAAAATCTAAAGCAGCGCACATGTAATCATTCACCTGAATTGATGGAGGCTACATATTTTGCTCAGGAGGTCAGGAGATCATCGTATTTAACGCGATTTTTCGAAGCATCTGATTACCTAATGCTTCGCGTGGCCAGAGGGCTGGCGAATACCTTGCCAGTATATTAGTATCACCATACAGCGCCGGCAACACTTTAGGCTTGCTAACAGCTGGTAGCGATTCAAGAGCTGATCCACTACCAACTGATAGTAGATTAAACGGCTGGTCAGTTCTTTTTGTTTTCTATTTTATTTATCGAGGAATTACATCATATTTTTTTGAAATGTATGGTCTGATCATGATACAATTTATCTTCACGAACATTTCAACGTTGATTACACGAATGTAAAAATCTTATAGTCTACGCGAGCGAAGCGCTTATAAGCCATTTCTGAGGAATGGGTGAATATTTATAAAATGACGTTGGTTTTTGCCACTGACCAATCCATAAAGGACGATGACGAAGCCTAAGATGGAGCACACTTACCCAGAAGAAACCTATTCACTCTGACCTTGAAAGTCCCTAGACGTTGGACGCAAGTCCCACTCCCTTGCTGTCCGCGTTATTGCTGTCTTTCGGTATGTCAACAACATACGTCTGAAAATTTTCCCAGCGTCTAGTGGATCGGTGTAAAAATGGGGATGGTGGAATAATTCCTGCGCACACTCTTCAAAACAATTATATCCTGTAGAAACCGATAGGTAAGCAACCGTTCTTCGATGGTCAAGCCTCGTGAGTTTCGCCTTAATAAAGACTCATCTCCAATGAGTATCCTTGCTCGACGGTCTATTGAGTCAAGGGCGTCTAGTTGGTGCTCAGCGCATCCATCCCACAGATGGCCGCAGTACTCCATGTATTACCGAACTTTATAAAGTATATAAAGTTAGCTAGTATAGCTTTATAAAGTTGTAGCAACTGTTCAAGCATGAAGTACCGCTTAATCATAGAAAGGTTCCCAGCTATCTAACAGCTGTTTATGCTCTATACTCTGTATATACTCAAGAGAACAGTCCAAGTTTATTTTGGCTGTTAAATTCATGCCGAGGAGATCAAGCCAATCGCACATAGGCAAGGATATATTTTGGAAAGCAGGAGCCTGGTGGAAAGGACTCCTTTTGGCGGTGAATAGAGACGCCTACATACAGGCATGGAAAAAAGAAACATACGCGTCGATCAAAGAACCTCCTCTTTTTTTTGAGTCGGTTTATTTAGTCGGTTGGCACCTTTTGTAACGGGAACAGTGGGAAGTCGCCTCAGCATGCTGCATGGAGGAAAAGTATTTTCGATAAGATTTTTTTTTAATTTCGCTGGTTCGTAGCCTAGGTGGGCCTTTTTAAAATATCTATCAATACGGCTGTGATTTTATTTTTAGCTTTTGCTATGTAACTAAACTGGCTTTTTTTCAGTGGACTAAATGGGAGGGAGTATCTGATGAATTTATATTCCTCATCCGAAATCATCTTAATTTTTTTTATTTTGATAGAAGCTGTTGGTGCCTTCCTCCCATACACGGAGAAAATCGTATTTAGAAATCATTGAACGTGACATAAAATCGTGAGAACGAAACCATAGTGCGATTCAGGAAAAAGACAACGCCATCTATCTAGTCTAGTCATCAATATTTTAGTCCTTACATCTGTGTGTAGCCGTGAGACGGCCTGCAAAATTATTAAATTGGGATATCTTTTCTTCCCGTCAGGCGTTTTTAATGAAACAAAGCCTAGTTGAAGCGCCAATAAAATTCAAATCAGCTCGTGGAAGTTCCATGTTAATCCATTCAGTGGATTCTGAGATTAGCGTGTTCAAACAGACAGACAGACAAAACATTTTTTTTTTTAGTTTTTTGTATTCAGTTCCTCATCTCAAATCACCCCCGATGAGTTTTTGGTAAATTTATTCAATGTACAGACACGCCGGTTCTACAGTTTTATTATATGTATATGTATAGATATAGATAAATAGAAGAAGATAGATTTCGGTAAGTAATTGTGCTCCCAAGAAATAAGATTTTTCATACAAACTAATGTCCCCCTTTTCACCCCCTTAGGGGTGGAATTTCCAAAAATCCTTTCTTAGTGGATGCCTCCGTCATAAAAAGAACCTGTGTGCAAAATTTCAAGCTTCTAATCCCAGTGGTTTGGGCTTTGCGTGATTGATCAACGCAAAGCCCAAACCAGTCAGCATGATTACATTGATTACTTACTTACCCTAAGTTTAAAGTTTATAAACTCAAGGAATAATATTTTTCATACGAAGAAAATCTCCCTTTTTCTAGCCCTTTAGGTTGAATTTCCAAAAAATCTTTCTTCTGTACTCGCCTATACTGGGTGGAGATTTCGAGATGGCATATTTTGGAAACCTATGCTGGTTTAGTACTGCTGAACAACTTTTACTAGGGGAACAACAATGTATTCTAAAAAAAAAAATTTTTTTTCGGGATTCCATTGTTTGTGCCTTAGTAAAAGTCGTTCAGAAAGACTAAACCAGCCTAGGTTTCCAAAATATACCATCTCGAAATCTCCACCCGCTATAATAAAAGGAAGCCTTGTGCAACATTTCACGTTCCTGAATCCAGTAGTTTGGGCTGTGCGCTGATATGTGTCAGTCAGTTTCTTCTTTTAAGATAGAGGTAGATAGGAAGCCATATTCTTTCAGTTTGAATCACTATTTAGATATTTTTAAATAGATATTGGTGCCGATTCTGTTGTAAATCGTACTAAACTAATTTTAGTCGCAACCCATCTCTTTCTTACGAACATGATTGAAAAAGGATAGAACATATTTTAAGTTGTCAAATTAATCTCTGCCGTCTTATTTTGCGTGTATTTAGGCGTAACCGCGATAGATGGCGACTAATATTATATTGAAAACAAGCATTGGACTAATTTGACAGGACTAAATTTCTTACATCCTTTTCTTATGTTCTTTGTTAGAAAGAGACATAGTGACATTAAAATTAGTTTAGTTGTGAACAACAGAATCAGGGCCATTATAATCAAAGCAAGTCATTATTAGTATTTAAATTGAACTTTAACCCGTTGGTTCTCGCGAGTCACGCACGTCGTATAATAAAAATTCATGTCATTGTTATTTTTATAACAGCGGGCCAAAGTATTCAACTGTTTGATAATGAAATCATTGGTCAAAATAATTTGAAGGCCACCGTAAGTAAATAAGTTAAAATGGGGTGATTGTGAAAATTTTTTGTAAAAATTAAGATAATTATGTTATAATTGCCAAAACTACGCAAAAATATACGGTACTTTGAAATGTTTAATTTATTCATTTTAAAATATATAGGTTTCACAAAGACTCTTATTTTTAAATTCTTCTAACAATGTTGGATCCAGCATTCTGTTAACAACATTAGACACTTGATAGTTTTCAGTAGCTGAATAATGATCCGATTGTATGTTAAAGACTTGAACTGGTTGCTTGGTGTACTTGGACAGGTTGTAATCATCAGTAAGTATATCTGTTTTAGGGTGCTGGATGCCTTTTATGAGAACTAGCTGTGACTCCAATTTGAAATCAGGTTCGTATTCATGAGCCAACACAAGTCTCTTATACGCTGTCATAAGTATATGTCTTTTATATTGATTGGAATAGTTTACCGATCTTTTCATCTCTTCGATACACACTTCAACTTTTTCTGACCATGTTTGAATATTTTCTACATTCTTTGTTAATGAATCTCCCGTCATAAGTTGATATATATGTTCAATTACAGCATTTTGAAGCTGAGATTCTGATAATGTTCCTAGATTTGCATTAATTTGGAAACGTAACGCATCTGGACTACTATCCAAACAAAAAACAACTCCAACGTGACCTAAAAATAAAAATAATAAAATGTAGTTTTTAAAAAATTGTGTCGAGAAGTAATATTATCAAATTAGAAAACCGCATTCATCATAGGCATTTTTATAAGTTTTTATTTAACTTGCAATCTATGTTCGGGTCAAATATTTCAAATGGAATTTCACCCACTTCCAGTGGTCGGATTGACTTGATATTTGGTATACATTAGTGTAATGGAAGACAATGCAAGTTATAGTCAACAAAAAGTACAGTCACCAACAAAAGCTTGTATTAGAATTAGAAATGAAATTTTAGACATAGACTTATATTACCTTCTTTCTCCAGTAGCGCAGCTAATTCCAAAGCAACGTTAACTCCAAATGAGTATCCCAAAAGGTAAAACTTTGATGTCGTCTCAAACTTTGTCTTCATTAACTGTAATTAAATTTAAAAAATAACTAAAATGATGGTTATATTTGGACAGTATTTCAATTTTAGCAGGAATTTAACAGTCTCTTTTTCATTCGTTACACGTTATTATTTCGCGATGTAGTAGTTCATTGAGGACCCACTTCTCCAATTTTCATGTAAACTCACCTTTCTAACGCTCATTGCCAATTCCGAAATACTATCTTCATTCATGTCAACTCCTAACTGTACAGTAACAGCCTGTATTTTAAGCATTTCAGAAATTGTATTAAATGTCTGATGTCGACCTTCAAATCCTGGTATCATTATCAAATATGTATAATTGGGATCTAAATCATTCTGAAAATCAAAAAAACCATTGATATTGAAAATCCTATTGATGATAATATTTCCTTTCTGATTTTTTCTTGATAGGAAATTGGTCATTGAATTTTGAAAACTAGCTGCGTGGTTATGGAAATAATTTTAAATTATCACATAAATCTTACCTCATTACCGTTGTTGAGCATAGTGATTTGGGCAACAATGGGATGCGAAATTGATATATAATCTGCTTCATCGTCGATGTTATTGTAAAAAGCACCCAAACCATGGTTTAGTTTTTTATAAGTTGCTGTAAAACTATTTCCTAGGGTTCTAAGACTGTAATAAAAATATATTACGTTATCACATTATTTTACATTATATCTTGGTTTTTAATATCTTTAATATATGTGACTATATATGTGTTTACCTTCCAATTGTTAATTGCTTAATCTTATCAATAGGATAGTCACATTGATAGGCTTTCTTTATAATTGATCTCATTTCTTCAAAGTTAACTTCATTTAGATTATAATCCTGAACTGTTGCTGTATCGTTTGCACCATCAAGTGTTTTGAAACCTGTACAAAATTCAAGATTTTGTACTTTATTTTAGTATATAATTAATTATGTGTTTAAAGTAATTGTAAATATTTACCTAGTATATCTGCAATTTTGTGAAGAAATACTGCGTTAGATTTGTTATTAATATTGAAGGATAGTACATTATTGTATGTCAGTTTCAAGCTTCTTTCTAAAGCGTTGAATAAAGAAGTAAACTTTTGGGGCTGTGTTTTAGATTGTGATTCGGTTGAAGGCTCTGCAAACTGGAAATGCAATCAAATATTAACTTTAGAAGTATTTGCAATGGGATTTTTATATTTCTTTAATATTTACCTCATCCAGAGATCCTGATTTTAATATGAGTGCTGGACATCCAATGTCATGTCTCGTCTGACAAATTCTCTCGGAAACTGCTGCTGCATGATTTTCACTATCATTGTGTGAAGGTCGAATGATGACAACAAACTGACTGAAATAACGGTTTTATTTTAAACAATAGGTACATTTTCGACATAAAACTTTTAAAGTTTTCGTACCTGAGGCTAGGACAGAAATTTCTTGATGATAAATCCATGTTTAGTACAATTAAAGAAAATGTATTGAATTTGTTTACGAAGTCTCCTTGCCTATCAACATAACTGTTTTTAGTTGTTATATCTTGAACTATGAAAATTCCCTTAACTTGACCAAGCTTAGCTCCATCTTTGAGAAGTTTCACACAACCTTGTTCAGTCTGTAAATTTTCTGAGGAGAGTCTAATTGATAAATCTTCTCTTGTCCATGATCTATAAAATAATAAAGTTAGTATAGAATGGCTCATCTCATCTCATGAGCTAAAACCACGTTTTCTATAAATATAAATAAAGCTAATTATTTTGTCCGAGTCATTGTGCCTGGAAATTACTTTTCCTGTTAGCTTTTTTACGATTGTTGTTTTATTACTCAGAACGAAGAAAGTTTGGTTACCACACGAACCCAAACAAATGTTTCAATTAATTGAAATTAGATCTTAAAGTTAGTACACATGTTCGCAGTTGATGAAGCTGCAGTGTATTTCCATTATAAACTTACAAAAACTTAGTTCGAACGTAGCCCGTTATAAAATCAGGTTTCAAATGTAGCATTATCTTCTTGGCACCTTGTTTTATAATTCGATCAACTAATTCTATACCCCATCCGGCTTCATCGCATATCACTACGTAGACTCCATTTGAAGAATATATCATCCTGTATTGAAAACAAAAAATGTAAATCTATTTATTATATTAGCTAAAGCATTCAAATAATTGGATTAGGTTAGGAAACAAGACTAGGTATTTAAAAATTAAAGTGGCTTGATTTCTTTACTACACTTAGAAATTATCTTTAACGACGACGTACGTACCTTGGAGTAACTTTTAAGCCTTGACTCAATATGACTGGATCTCTCATCCTAATCAAAACTCTACCTCTATGTCTGCTCGAAGACAGAAGTCTGAATGCTCTAGAAACATCCGTTGGAGAGTATACTACTCGACTAATTGGTTTCACTATTCCTTTAGCTATACCTTCGCTTAATAATATTTGAAGCTTCTGAAAATCAATACAAATTAATTTCATCAAAAAATAAATAATGGGTTTATCTCAAATTAACATAAGGGTCATAAAAATAGAGAGATAATTTGCAAGTTAACTGATGTTAATACAAGTGCAAAGTAAAATGTGTGGAGACGTTAGTAGAAATATTCATATACTATATGAAAAATGGGATAAAAGTGCTGAGTAAATACATACAAAGATATTTGTAATGGCTAATAAGTATTTTTTGCAAGAAAGCAAGTGTGAAATATTTATACCTACTTTTTTATTATTTATATTTTCAGGTCGGAATATATTGGACAGAGTAACGGCCTTGTAAGACCTCTCTTTCTCAAGGTAGTTCATGCCAATATTTCTGTTATTAGTCATATCATAGTTACTGATGTCCAAGAAGAGTCCACTGAATCCAACACATTTCATTGCAGCCTGTTTAAGAAAAATAAATCAATTAATTTAACTATACAAATACCACCTCATTAATAAATAGCTCAATACTGATGGAAGGGGTATCCTAATCCTAAAAAAACAAGGGCTATCCTAACACGTGGACCCTATGCGGATTCATTGAGAAGAATGATTTCCTTTATACAAAAGTTATCAATAAAAAACAAACTGGTATGACCACTAAAATCATTTAAACTATAGTTACGTATAGAGATATAATTCTATATTGAACATAGAATAATGGTACCATTGTAATAATCGCGATGATCAATCGAGCGCATTCTCACTTAAGACCATACCCTGAAAAATAAATTCCCACGTTCGCTCCGCCTACACACCCCGCCACCCCTCATGTATAAGACGCGCTGCTGTCTGTATCGCGATAGCACGACCTAGTGTCCGATAGAAATTTGCGCGATTGATGACGCGCGAGTAAGAAAATAACACAAAAAGAATGGAGTAGTTTTTAAAATAAATATTTTTCCATCGTCACGCTCATTATCCCCGAAGAAGTAGCCTCAAGAGCCGCTTTTTAATATTCATTTACTACAAAAACTCTACTAAAAAGAGTAAAAATAATAAAACTATAGGGGAGAGAGGGTCAGTGTGGATTATTTTTTTAAACTGATATCATCGCGCTAGTTTCGCTTCAAAAAAGTTAGTTTTATTCTTAAAATATACGTTTAACATCTGTGTTAGAAAATCAAAGACAAAGATAGGACTTGGGAAGTTCAGTAATACAATATATACATTTAAAAAAGATGGTGACGTTATCCACTGTAACCCATGGGTGGTTAATACTGAATCAGGGATTTTTCGTACTGAGTAATTTGGTTAAAATGTTTCAGTGTCAAAAACCAACAGCTTTGGATTAACAAATTAATAAAGATAAATGGATTAAAAATAAAGATAACCTACTAAAAAATAAAGACAACATTTAGAAATGTAACACAAAATAGGAATAATTCACAGAAGATATTATTCTTAACAGCTTACCTAAGAAAAAGATTTGACTGAGTTTGCGCCTTACTGAAACAATGCTCGAATCAAACAAATCAATGTCATGCTCATGTGCAAGGCCTATTATACCTGTCGCCAGCTCGCAGAAGGAAGGCATTCTGCCTGTAACATGTAGAGGCATGCGGGACTATTATACCGCCAATTAGGCGTAGAGGATATATAACGATATGTTAGATAGTAATTCTGGACAGTCGACACTTCCAGATACTATCTTCAACAGGTAAGTAAGGTCGGCAATTTCGCAGCGCTGGTGCAGATGTAACAGGTGATGTTTCTTATCAAGATCAAGGTACATAGACGAGTCATATTTATGTTTAAAGAGGTAGCAGAGGTATTCAAGAAATATCTGTTAGATATTTTCGATTCTTGAAACAAGGTCCTTGTATCTGGGGTTCTAAACCTGCAATGCATACTCCAAGTGGCTTCAGACGTAAGTGCAATACAATATTTTTAACCATTTTACTTGAGTGAAACATTCATACGCATCACAAAATTCAAAATTCAAAATCATTTATTCAAATAGACCTTCGCAGGCACTTATGAAAAGTCTGACTGTAATACTCTAATACCGGTTCGGAAGGTTGCATTTGCTGAGAAGAGCCGGCAATAAACTCAGCAATTAGTCTTTTCAAAACAAGCTTAGATTCATTACATAATATTTACATTCTAATCGCACTGACAACAATTGCGTGCCCCAGTGCGGCGGCAAAGTAGACTGAATCTATATTTAATAAGTAAATAAATAAGTGGCAAACTTAGGCAGACCAGCCCCCACAAGCAGCACCTGTTCATAAGTATGACGCATGTGGCAGCCATCGCTCTCCTCGCCATATTGGAGGGAAGTGAGTGACCCGTCACACGACGCCGCCGCAAGAACACAAATCCAAGGGTTCCAAGGTCTTTGCTATTATACGCTCAATATGGCTGTTTAATGTTAACTTAGAATCATGAGAGACAAGTATACATTCCTGAGCTTCCAATACTTGACCTTGCAATTAATAATTGGGAAGATAATTGTTAGCTTTCTGTGTGAAAGTAACAATAGAGCACTTAACAGGATTGAGGTCAAGTTTATTGAGCGTACAGTAATCAGTTAGATGACCCAAGTCAGATTAAAGCGCGTCAGCATCAGAAACAAAGAACATGAGAAGTCTTAATGCACAGTTTTCGTTAATTTACAAATATTATCAATAGCAAAGGCCCCAGTAATGAACCCTGGAGAATGCCACTACATATGGGAACCTAGCTTGATATGTAGTTATTGACAACAACAGCATGTCTCCGGTTTTCTAGGTAAGATGAAAACCATCGACACCTCTTATGCCTATGCCTTTTAGCTTGGATAAGAGAAGACTATGGTCAATTCTGTTAAGAAACCATGTTGGCTTTGGTTGAAAGAGTTCTTTAAAGCCGCGTAAACTTGATGTTAGATAAGATATTCAAGTATTTTGGATATTATACATAATTTTGAGATAGGGCGGTAGTTGGCTACTTCTAATTTAGAACCCTTCTTGTAAATTGGTAATGAAGGCAGACTTCCAGATAGAAGGGACATAACAATCAAGAAAGGCTCTTTTGAACAGAATGGTAATTAGGAAAACAATAGTTTTAGTACTGAATTTCGGAACCTGGGCATGCAAGTCATGAGTGCCAGCAGATTTAGATGTATCAACGATTCACTTCAAGAGAGTGGACGATGAGGACGATCCTGATGCTTTTACTGATGTTCAAGGACATTCTATTACCGCCAGTATCGCATCAGCGACGGCAACTGTACAGGTGTCAGGATCTTCTGTTGCGAAGAAGAGCTGCCTGCACGGGTACGATACGTAGTATCCACGCAAATCATCCCAGTCTGCTGACTTATAGTGCCACACACGACGACACCCGGGTGACCGGAGCAAATCGGGCCACGCACAAGGCACCTGCGTCCGGACGAGACAGTGGTCCCATGAGCCGAGTGGCGCATCCACTGTCACTGCATAGCCGTCCGGTCGCATAGTCAGCAGAAGGTCCAGTAAGGAGCTAGTATAGCTCTCAATATCTGGGATTCTCGTAGGAGAAAGAATCAGTTGCGAGAAGCCATAGGCCAGAGCAAAGTCGTGAGCAGTCTTCCCCGAAAAGTCAGTGGACCGAGAACCATGCCACTCAACTTGGTGAGCGTTGAAGCTAAAATCACTAACTCCGCGGAGGGGACAGTGCTTCAGTACTTTGTCAGTCATCGATTGCAGTTGCTCAAATAACCGTTTTGTCTCGGAGTCATCGCTGTGGGACCTGTTAAGGTACGCGTAAATTTTGGTGTGGACACCGTGATCTACGCGCGCTCACAAAACTGACAGGTCCCTGTCTTCGAGGCCATGGAGACGACGACAGCAAATATCCTCCTTAACTTAAATACATATCCTAGCACGGGACACAAAGATGTGATCCTGACAGCTGAGATATTTGCTTGTGGTAGACAGGCAGGTAGACAAATAGACGGGCGGCAGTAGAGGCTTAGTAATAACACGATACACGTGTACGATATTTTTACTTGAATATAAAATTTTGTGAATAAACAACTTGAATACAAAATTTCATGCCCCTTTTCACCACTTTGGGGGTGGAATTATCAAAAACGCTGAGACACTTATCACAATCGTCAGCCCTAAACACATAATTTGAAGATTCTAACTTCAAAACTGACTGACTTTCATTGAAACTTTCATTCAATCCATAAATAATCCAATCCATAAGAAAATATCCAAAAACTCTTCCTTAGTGGATGCCTACACCGTATAAGGTATCTTTGTGCAAAATTTATAGTCTACGTCCTGCGGCTTGGGCTGTGCGTTGATATATCAACAATCAATCAGTTTACGATAAATATTTTGAATTTGAAGCGCTTGTGGTGTAGCATAATTAGCCGTTCTTAATCGATCGGCAAAGTTAAGCTACCACCATCGTGGTCGGTACCTGGATGGGTGACCGCCTAGTGGTATTTCAAATCGAGCGTTTCCGTGCTACGGAAGGCACGAAAAGCCGTTGGTCCCGGTTATCACTTAATTGTGATAGTCGTTAAGCTAGTTGGATGCCTCATAGGCGGCTTGGAAAATCTCAACAGTAGGTTGGCCACTAGCCCTAACTCCACCGATCCTTAGTGGGCACGTGTGGTGGAGTATCTGCCCATTACCTTACAACCTCATTTGTGAAAGGAGGCCTGTGCTCAGCAGTGGGACATTATAGGCTGATGATGATGATGATGATTTTGAATTTACTAGTTTTATACAACGAAACGAGAGAATATAAAAAAGGTTACAAAATAATGCCAAAAATGTAGAACTGAAGTTTATAACGTCAAATAATTTCTAATACAATCTGATATTACAATCAATAAAATAATTACAAATGTTCACATCAAAATATATAAAACTAGCTGTCCACCGCGTTTTTTCCTGAATTTTCTTTGCTATAAACCTCACGGAGCCCGAGACCTTTCCAACGAATGCAAAACCGTGGAAATCGGTTCGTGCGTTCTGGAGTTATAGCGTCAGGAAGGAAAACCCGACTTATTTTTATATATTAGATTTCTTATTGAAACAAGAACGTTCGCTAAGTGAAAAAGTACATAATCCATATCTGTAAAATACAATGATTATAGACAAATCTAGGTTCTCATACTGCTACTTCTAATTTAACTATAATTCTATGTTTCGTTGGCGACTCCACTGGATCTCTTCCTTTTGTATTCTAAAATGAAACTAAACATAAACTCTGCCAACCAGGGTCATCAGTTTTTGACGTTTAAGAATACCCACGAGTTTCAATTTTAATGCTTTGTGATAAGGTTTATCTGTTAAAATCAAAGGTATGATGTTACAAAAGAATCTTACTGTACAGGATTAAGATTCATTTTTCTCTATAATTTTTTACGTCAAAAAGTAATTGAACTGGTGGACAGAGTGTCATTTGTTTACAAACATTGTCATGTCAAACAACTCGTCGAAATTGAAACAAATAAAAAAAAAAAAAAAAACAAAAAAACGAATACATCCTTTCTCCTGAGCGCACTGCGCGGTACTGAAGAACCGATGCCTATTCATTGCTATTATAACTCGAGGGAGGACGAATACAAAGTTGAATATCGCGTGTGACGTTTGAACGTAGAATGGTCCAAAAGTAACTGACTAAAAGTTTAAAAACTAATTTCGTTTATAAAATGAGTTATATAATATCTAGGAAAATTTTGGTTTGCCATGCCCTAGTAAACTATGTTTTCTTGCTGTAAGACAAATGTAAGACAGAAACCTGAAGCCGTTTACGTAGAAAATGATATTAAAGCTAAAAAAATACCATTTTTAAAACGAATAAATGATCGAATGAAAGTCTTCGAATCATGTTTTTGGCTTTTTGGGGCCCTAGATAAAGGTCTGAAATAACTTAAATTATAATTTCCTTTTTGATCAGACTTGTGATGGACTTAGAATATTAAGTCAAAAATGATGATAAATTTTGATGCCCCGTCTTAAGTTGTTGATAAATACTTACTTCTCTAATTGATCCTGTAGCACAGTTGACAACAATGTCGCAGCGACGTTTCTTAGAATTAGATATCACCATATTGCAGAATGATTCATGGCGTGAGTATCCAATATTATTTTCTGAGAATAAATCATAGTTTCTAATAAAATTATAATATCATTGCGAATTTTCTGGAATCTCGAACAATAAAATTGTATTTGGAACCTTTGTAGAGTCATTTTTATTAACGTTCATACGTAAAATTTTATTCTGAAGAAAAATTTTGCTTATTATTATTTTTATGAGTGACATCTTTGTCTACTTCTTTAATAAATTTAATGAGATACATAAATAACAGCGATAAAGCACTAATTTGAGCTTCTAACTAAATACAGGATACGATTTGTCTTAATTAAGATCAAATTAATATGGAAACCAATAAAAACTTTTGTAACTATTAAAATAAAATTTAAAAGATGTTAACATATATTATTTGTTGAACTGTATAAAGACTAGTCCCTTTCATCCTCATTACTGAAAGGAGGCCCGTGCTCACCACAGAAACTTTATGAACTCTTGATGATGATGATGATAAAGATGAGATTAAACGAAAGACGTGTCTTACTAACCTTCTAAGGACGGAAATAATTGGAGTAACAACTGTTTTTTCTTCATATTACTTACAGTCGTATATACCGTACAATCTACAGATAAGCATAAAGAGATGACAGCTTGTCCAAGTGCCCCTGCACCACCAGTGACCAATACACTTTGACCCTTAAGAAGATTCCCTGTGATTATCTGAAAAGATAAAATGTTACATTAGAGGGATAAATGTCATCTTCACTCGCGGAAATATGAATTATTTTGGGCTTAATTCCTTTAAAACATATCGGGTAATTATCAACACACCGAAAATAAAAAAAGCTTTATATTTTTGGTTGGTTTGTAGTTAAAATAATGTAGTGGACTTTTAATCCCCCTATGTGTCAGAAAAGGTTTGACCAAATAGTAAGTACCTACTATAAGCATAATAACTGAACTAAATATGATGCAAATATTATGGCTATCCAATTATGGCCATGTTTATGAATATTTTTCGGGTCGAAGACCAAATGTTCAATGAACAAATTCTTACCAAGCAGTAGTAAGCATGCAAGTAAGGTAGCGGCACTGTTGCTGCATCTTCAAGACTCCAATGATCTGGTACTGGCCACAGCAAGTTCAAATCAGCTTCCACAGTACTACTGATTGCACCATCAAGAACTACACCCATCACTCTTTCACCCCTGATAATAATAATGTAAACCATTACGTAATCCATCCCATACTGCTAGATGTAAACTTATTTATTTATAAACTTACATGTAATCAAGTCCACTGTAGTCCATCCCAAAAGAATTATTATCCTCGTTTCTGACACCAAATACAGCTTTTTGTGTATCAAGAAATGATAATCCAGAGAAGGAGACCTAAAATATTTTAATTTTAAAATACTCGAAGAATACCAAACTTCTTAATAATTGTTGAATTGAATCAAGTCATATAACATAGCAGTAAATTTATCATTTTCTGAATTTGCAGTTACCTGAACTAAAGTATTTTTTGCAGCAACAGGGGAAGCTTCAACCCAAATTAAACTCCCAAGATCACCAGGTGATGAACAAGTGAGAGATACATTGCGAAGATAAATTGATTGTGTACACTCTGTATAATAGTAACCTCCCCAACGACCCTGCAAAAAAGGAATTCATTCGAATCTACATTATATTTATATCTTGATAAAAATAAAAACTTTGAGCACTTATCATGATAAAACTGTGGTCAAATATAAGCTAACAAAAAATAAAATCAATATTACCTTTTTCAGAATATTAATGGCCAAATTCTTTTTAAGTTGCTCCTTGTAAAAATGATCTTCTTTATTGAATCGTGGTGCACTAAAATCTTCGGTTATAATCAAACCTACTTTTTCTACTCCATCACTTTTTAATTTCTTTATTAAACCTGAAAACAGAAATAATAATAATATTAATTAATAGTAATATGTGACTTTAATTCACCATCATTTGCGTAAAAAAATACTTAATACGATAACTGTATAAGCAGGAGCTGCCACCAAAAGTCGCTGTCACGAGATCATAAATATCCCGTATCTTACGACAGAATAATCTTTTGAGAGACAATCGTAAATACTGCAACTGAGAGGGAGTGCTGCTGTACTGATCACTTTCGGCTACATCATCATCACATACCAGTTATGTAAATAGTTCTTTCAACACAGGAATCGGGACTCGAAGATAAAATTCCCAACGTTTAATTTAGAAGACTTCTTGCTAGTACACTTTTAAAATTGGAGTGATATAAATAAAATAAAAAATAAGAAATTAGCGGTGGCGGCGCGTAAACTCAAAAAAAAAAATACAGTTTTTAAGCCATGTTCGGTGCCACTGTTCCTACATTCATCGAGAAACAGAAATAAAAATACATATACAGTGCTTATTATTCTTTTTATGACAACTAACTGACCTGAAATTAGTTAGCCGTAACATAAATCAAATCAGTCAATATTGCGTAAAGACGCACTGCTGATCACGTGCCGCATCATGGTTTTAAGTCATTAGTAATAACATGAAACTGTGGTAATAATAATAATGCAAGTCTATTAAATAAATTGTTGAATTATCATACTTTAGGTTCAAGGAACGTATCTTGATGACAAGTATTTTTATTATATTAATAATCAATGCCTGTAATATAGTAATATAAAATAATTGAAGTATAAGAATGCACATCTGAAACTACAATTTGGTCTAACATCTAAAACATTTCCAAAATAAATCATAGATGAAGAAATTATTACTCACCTTCAAGCCCACAAAACGGCTGCCTTTCCGACACTAAAACAACTCTTTTAGTTTTTTGCAGTTCACTGTAAAAGTTGTTTATCCAAGAAAACTTGACATCATATGGTATTGAAATAAAAGTATCGTTTTGTTTTAAATTTACTTTCCTTAGTAAAAGTAATATTTTGTTTCCATCTGACATAGACGTTATGAGATTAAAGTGCTCTTTTATAATTGACTGCGTCATTGGCACATGATTCTCTATGGCTATTACGAAAGCATCTCTCTTGATTTTGCTGCACAGTTTATTGATTTTCTGAATGTAAAGAACAACAATATTAACACGCTAATCAACTTCTCAATGTCAAGAGATAAACAAATTAATGTTTTCAATAATATTTCATACCTTCTCGTCCTCTATTAGATTTTCAATAACATAAATATTTTCTCTAAAGTTTTCTCCGGCTTGTGTTATGTCTTCGATATTGTTATCGTCAAAAACAACTGAAACTATATTGATGTCAATAAATGTAGTAGCATTTACTACTTCATTTAATTTCAAAAATATTTCAGATACATGATTGTCAATTAATTCTGTCATTTGTAATCCTTTCGCCGTAGTATTTTCAGCTACTATTTGTAATATTATTTGTATGGCTTTTTTAAGCTGCAAAAACATAACATGTACATATTATTATGTTATAAATTTTTATATGGTATAATACATTACTATAGTCTATCATTACTAAATATAACACAACTATACTTACTTCAATACTTTCCATCATGTAGTATGGGAAGAAATTCTTTACTCCCAATACATCAGGTTCCTTCTCCACTTTTGGCTTATCAACAAACGTTATGTTATCAATTTCTACACCAGTACACCTAAATAGAAATAAAGTTGGATTATTTTCTAGGTTGACTAAGCTTAAATCTTACTCCCTATATTCATCAGACTACATATTTCATCTTAACTTAATACATATTACTTTCATTGATACGTGAGACCTATATCAACGACTCTCTAAGCTTAAGTTTAGTAAACATTTTTTCAAAATATTTTTAATTACCGTGTAACTCCATAAGCCCTGTTAAATCTTGCATTATAACAGGAAACGTCTTTAACTTCATTTGGTATATATTTCTGATGATCACGAACATTAATACTGACTTTTTTAATAAACTTGGGTATAGATATACCATCATGGTCTCTAGATAAAATGTTCAGTTGGATGAGAGAATCCAAAAATGTCACCCAATTTTTCCATTTGATATAGGCGTTATCACGCACTAAATTCATTGAATGGATGCATTGAAATTGATGACTGAAATAAAAAACCTGATGAAATTCTTAACTATGAAAAACAAAATAGTTTGCACTCTGTTTTAAACATCAACAAATCGTATAAATAAAATATATTATAATTTTAATGATTATCTAATATGTGGGTTATAATTTTGAAAATCAACAAACCTAATAAAAGAGCCAGAAAAGGGCAGACAACAAAAATCTCTAAGCTTGTTTTGAAAAGAGTAATTGCTGAGTTTATTGCCGGCTCTTCACAGCAAATGCAACCGTCCGAACCGGTATTAGAGACAGACTTTTCATAACTGCCTGCGAAGGTCTATTTGAATAAATGATTTTGAATTTTGATTTTTTTGAGTATGTGCTATGTATGTAGCAGTCACAGTCACTATTGGTTTTGAAAGCGTAACAACTACTGTATATTTAAAGCGCTTACATACTTGTAGTCAAATCCTCGTATACGCAAAATCTTGTATATATCCTCAGAATTCAGCGCATCGTCTTCTTCTATTTCTGTATTATTTATATTGCGATGAGATTGAACGTACCCATCGACGATGCCACTAACTATTAAAATGTCTTCTTGGCTTACCTTACATGGAAAAAAGTATTTTAACCGATAAAAAAGTGTATTTTTAGATGTAATACTACAATACATAGTTGTAACTACTATAATATACAGTACTAGGAACAGACAACTTCCTAGTATCATAATAATCTGTTTATACGAGGAATATTATTATATTTAACTGTATGTTCCCCTTTTTCCTTTGTATAAATAGAAATAAAAACTAAAATATGCCTATTTAAAAATCTGTGTTCGTCTATTTGTAAATCTTAATATATAAAATGATAAACTGATTGTTGATATATCAGCCCACAGCCCAAACCGCTGGACCTAGAGATTTGAAATTTTGCACAAAGATACCTTATACAGTGTAGGCATCCACTAAGGAAGGATTTTTGGAAATTCCACCCCTAAGAGGGTTAGGGGATGACAGTTTGTATGCAAGTCCGTCAGTTTTGAAGTTAGGATCTTCAAATTTTGTGTTTAGGCTGACGATTGAAAATTAATGTGTAGTTATCTCAGCGTTTGTGATAATTCCACCACCGAAGGGAGGAAAAGGGGGATGAAGTTGGGTATGCAAGTCCTTCAATTTCAAAGTAAACTTCACTAAATGTATTATTATACGGTGTAGGCATCCAGTAAGGAAGGATTTTTGGAAATTCCACCCCTAACAGGGTAAAATAAGGGATGAAAGTTTGTATGCAAGTTCGTCAGTTTTGAAGTTAGGATCTTCAAATTTTGTGTTTAGGCTGACGATTGAAAATTAATGTGTAGTTATCTCAGCGTTTGTGATAATTCCACCACCGAAGGGAGGAAAAGGGGGATGAAGTTGGGTATGCAAGTCCTTCAATTTCAAAGTAAACTTCACTAAATGTATTATTATACGGTGTAGGCATCCAGTAAGGAAGGATTTTTGGAAATTCCACCCCTAACAGGGTAAAATAAGGGATGAAAGTTTGTATGCAAGTTCGTCAGTTCTGAAGTTAGGATCTTCAAATTTTGTGTTTAGGCTGACGATTGAAAATTAATATATAGTTATCTACGCGTTTGTAATAATTCCACCACCGAAGGGAGGAAAAGGGGGATGAAGTTGTGTATGCAAGTCCTTCAATTTCAAAGTAAACTTCA
Source organism: Polyploca ridens (assembly GCA_951394255.1). Classification (NCBI taxonomy): domain Eukaryota; kingdom Metazoa; phylum Arthropoda; class Insecta; order Lepidoptera; family Drepanidae; genus Polyploca; species Polyploca ridens. Next base: position 13,476,296 of record OX596257.1, read on the forward strand.
CTATATTTAATATTATACAGTGTAGGTATTCAGTAAGGAAGGATTTTTGGAAATTCCACTCCTAGGGGGGTAAAATAGGGGATGAAAGTTTGTATGAAAGTTCGTCAGTTTTGAAGTTAGGATCTTCAAATTTTGTATTTAGGCTAATGATTGAAAATTAATTAATATATGTTTCAGCTTTTTTGACAATCCACCCCTGACAGGGTGAAAAGGTATGGGATGTATGTAAGTCATTCAGTTTCAAAGTAAACGTTACTTAATATTTTATTACACAGTGTAGGCAACCACTAAGGATTTTTGGATATTCCATCCTTAAGGGGGTAAAATAGGGGATGCAAGTTTATATGAAAGTCCATCAGTTTCGAAGTTAGGACCTTCAAATTTTGTGTTTAGGTTGACGATTGAAAATTAATTTATATGTGCCTCAACGTTTTTGATAATTCCGATCCCGAAAGGGTAAAAAGGGGGATGAATTTGTGTATGGAAGTACACTAAATTTATTATTTAAGCTTATGGTTATAAACTAACGCAACGAATATCGGTGCTGTTGGAATTTGAACCCTTAAGGAGTGAAAAGAGGGATTAAATTTAGTATATGAAGTTCTTTATTTTCGGAGTAAAAATTTCAAAATTTATTATTTCGGCTTATGGTATTGGCGTATTGAAAAGACTCGCCTAAACAACATCAGGAAAAAGAGAGGAATCGGTATTAAAACAAAGATCCGATTAATACGAGCATTGGTATTCCTCATTTTCATGTATGGAGTGGAAGCGTGGACTATACTGGCCCGAGAAAGAAAAAAGATTGATGCATTCGAGATGTGGTGCTGGAGACGGATGTTGGAAATACCTTGGACCGCTAAACGCAACAATGCATCAATCCTATCGCAGCTCCAAATTAAAACACGATTGTCCACCATATGCCACCAACGTATTTTTTCATATTTCGGCCACATGGTGCGCAAAGGCGATGAAAGTTTGGAAATCTGATCATAGTTGGGAACACGGAAGGAAAACGACTACGTGGTCGTTCACCAACAAGATGGTCCGATCAAGTAAAAGACTCATCGTCCTCCAAGTTTTACAGAAACCAGAAGACAGAAACCAGTGGAGGCAGATCATTCGCTCAAACCCGATGTTGACCACGATCCTCAGACATGAGGGAAAGAGAGATAAGGCCTCCAAAATTGTGCTGTGGAACTAGACTACAAGTAACAGCTCTCCGCTGCAATGTTATTGAGGCCAAAATATTTACTGGTTCTGCCAGAGGAGAAACAGTCTTCTTGCCGCGTATACCATTGATCCCAAATCACCTTCCGTTTGAATTTAAAAGATAACAGTTCCTAATTAAGGTTTGTAGTCACAGGGAAAAACTCTGAAATTTGCTAGAGTTGATTTGCGGCAGGACTGTTTCAGTTTTATGTGGCATCCTCGCATATGAGCTCTTAATCTACCTGAACTTTTGTCAATATCACACGTAGTGGCGGACAATAGCCATGAACAAAGCTCTATATTGTTACAATGATTCATATCTAGAAAAAATAAATAATCTACGCGGACGAAGTCGCGGGCTATAAAGCTAGTATTTCATAAAAAAAGAAACTTACCTCAAACTTATTATTCCCTTTACTTATTACGATAGACAAACGTACTGGTAGAGTTTGACTGACTATTACTTCTGTGTGGAAGTGAATATCACGGAAAACAATGGACATATCTTTGTAGTTCATATTATTGTACATTGCTAAGGTTTCCCAAACAAGTACTAGTATTGCGGATTCAGACACTATGTTCATTCCTAGAATAAACAATTCAAGGTAGGTAAAGGTTCATTTAGAGCAAGGCAAAAAAATCTAATTAATACATGTAATGGTAACTTAAGTGTGATATTCGTAAAGCTACTTAGATACCTTCTAGATAGCTTGAAAACTCAAACAGTAGGTCGACCACTAGCACTTCCACCAATCCGCAGTGGTAATGCGTGGTAGAGTATCTGCCCATTCCCTTTCACCCTTATTTATTTTTTTAAAGGAGGGCTGCTTAGTTTTAGGACATTATGGGGCTGATGATGGACAGTGGTAAGCACAGACTAAAGAAAACATGGAAATATGGGACAATGATTAATAATATGAACCATTCCAAATATAAATTAGAAGAATCTTCAAATTAAAACATGCAAATTTTGCTAATATTTTACTGGAAGCACTATACTCGGACTAACTAGTCCAATTGATAGACAAATTTAATAATGAAAACTTATTGGTATCCTATTGGTAATTATGATAGAAAGTTTTGTCTAAAGGAAAACTTATTCATTAATATTATCATGAAAATTTTGTATAAAAATCTTACCATCTCTTACATAACCTTCAAAGTATTTATAATCATCACTTTTAGTAGAAATAATCGCATTTCGAGCCATTGCAGTTCTTTTTTCTACATCCTCATATTTTATACTTGGCCTAAAAAAATACTCAATTTATGCATTTTAGCCCGTGTGCACTCGCGTCATTACAACAACTACAAAAAAGAACTATGAACAGATACTCAACTGATTTAAATATAGTATCTCCTGTCGATTTACTCGTATTTCGAGGATTAAAGTATTTGCCCAAGCTTGAATCTGGTTGGTTAGTTTAGCAATAAAATTGATAGACTCATTTTAATTTTTATGCTCTTAGAAATAATAATTAAAAATAAATATGCTTTCAGCAATTTGTCTTACCAATCCTCACTATGATCCCATTCAACAAAATGAGAAAGAAAAGGAGTTTCAGTTGAAACTGGAAATTCAATCTGTGGATACAATTTTTCCACATTTGGATTCAACCCAACTTGATACAATCTGAAATCAAAATTAAATTCTGATCACCTGGATAAATCCCAATATTTACGAGTATCATTTCGTGATGCACAGTCGCACACTCGCAAGGCGATGACAGAATATCAGTGTTGAGGGGTAACTCAACATCAGGCTGAGTCGGCCGCCTTTTTCTTCAAATACGCACAGATTGGATATTTATTTATATTTTAAATTGCTGTTCTGTTATTACTATACTGTATTTGTGTGTTTCTAGAAAAATAAATTCATTATCTTTTTTTTCATTTTATAGGTAACTAGCTTTCTAGCCCGCGACTTCGTCCGCGTAGATTATTTCTTTTTTTCTAGATATAAATCATTGTAACAATATAGAGCTTTGTTCATGGCTATTGTCCGCCACTACGTGTGATATTGACAAAAGTTCAGGTAGATTAAGAGCTCATATGCGAGGATGCCACATAAAACTGAAACAGTCCTGCCGCAAATCAACTCTAGCAAATTTCAGAGTTTTTCCCTGTGACTACAAACCTTAATTAGAATCTTTTAAATTCAAACGGAAGGTGATTTGGGATCAATGGTATACGCGGCAAGAAGACTGTTTCTCCTCTGGCAGAACCAGTAAATATTTTGACCTCAATAACATTGCGGCGGAGAGCTGTTACTTGTAGTCTAGTTCCACAGCACAATTTTAGAGGCCTTATCTCTCTTTCCCTCATGTCTGAGGATCGTGGTCAAAATCGGGTTTGCTTCTAGAGCGAATGATCTGCCTCCACTGGTTTTTGTCTTCTGGTTTCTGTTAAACTTGGAGGACGATGAGTCTTTTACTTGATCGGACCATCTTGTTGGTGAACGACCACGTAGTCGTTTTCCTTCCGTGTTCCCAACTATGATCAGATTTCCAAACTTTCATCCCCTTTGCGCACCATGTGGCCGAAATACGAAAAAATACGTTGGTGGCATATGGTGGACAATCGTGTTTTAATTTGGAGCTGCGATAGGATTGATGCATTGTTGCGTTTAGCGGTCCAAGGTATTTCCAACATCCGTCTCCAGCACCACGTCTCGAATGCATCAATCCTTTTTCTTTCTCGGGCCAGTATAGTCCACGCTTCCACTCCATACATGAAAATGAGGAATACCAATGCTCGTATTAACCGGATTTTTGTTTTAATACCGATTCCTCTCTTTTTCCTGATGCTATTTAGGCGAGTCATTTCAATACGCCAATACCATAAGCCGAAATAATAAATTGTAAAATGTTCACTCCGAAAATAAAGAACTTCATATACTAAATTTAATCCCCTGTTCACTCCTTAAGGGTTCAAATTCCAACAACACCAATATTCGTTGCGTTAGTTTATAACCATAAGCTTAAATAATAAAAGTGTACTTCCATACACAACTTCATCCTCCTTTTCCTCCCACCGAAGGGAGGAAAGGGGGGATGAAGTTGTGTATGCAAGTCCTTCAATTTCAAAGTAAACTTCACTAAATGTATTATTATACGGTGTAGGCATCCACTAAGGAAGGATTTTTAGAAATTCCACCCCTAAGGGGGTAAAATAGGGGATGAAAGTTTGTATGCAAGTCCGTCAGTTTTGAAGTTGGGATCTTCAAATTCTGTATTTAGGCTGACGATTGAAAATTAATATACAGGGCGATTTTTTTTTCTAGCCAGTGAGGACAACTTCTGAACTACAGGTCTTAGAGAAAAACGCTGAAGAGAACCCCGAGCTAAATTTTGAAGAAAATAAAAATGCCATTAAAGAAAATGAAAAAAAAATGTGTTTTTAATTTTTTTCAATTTTTTTTTTCTTTTTCTGCTTTTACTTCACAATACGAACAAAATTATGTATGACAATCTTGGTCTGAAGTTGCTAGAAGTTATCAAAATTGACCTCAATTTTTTTGTCAGAATGCTAAGAGTCAATTCTTTATGGCTAAACATAGTGAGGTCCCTGCAAGATCTACTCCACCTCGTCAAACTTTACGCAGCATAAAACCATGGTCAAGGAAAATATAAAATAATATTTTGGATAACTTCTAGCAACTTGAGAGCAAGATTGTCTTACATAGTTTTGTTCATATTGTGACGAAGAAGCAGAATTTGGAAAAAAAATTTTTTTTGAAAAAATTCAATATCTTCGAAAATACTATTTTTTTTAAATAAATTTTAATCGCATTTTATTTTTCTTCAAAATTCAGCTCGGGGATCCTTTCAGCGTTTTTCTCTAAGACCTGTAGTTCAGAAGATGCCCACACTGGCTAGAAATAAAAATTCGGCCTGTATATTAATTTTCAATCGTCAGCCTAAACACAGAATTTGAAGATCCTAACTTCAAAACTGACGGACTTGCATACAAACTTTCATCCCCTATTTTACCCCCTTAGGGGTGGAATTTCTAAAAATCCTTCCTTAGTGGATGCCTAAACCGTATAATAATACATTTAGTGACGTTTACTTTGAAATTGAAGGACTTGCATACACAACTTCATCCCCCCTTTCCTCCCTTCAGTGGTGGAATTAACACAAATGCTGAAATAACTATATATTAATTTTCAATCGTCAGCCTAAACACAAAATTTGAAGATCCTAACTTTAAAACTGACGAACTTGCATACAAACTTTCATCCCTTATTTTACCCCCTTAGGGGTGGAATTTCCAAAAATCCTTCCTTAGTGGATGCCTACACCATATAATAATACATTTAGTGAAGTTTACTTTGAAATTGAAGGACTTGCATACCCAACTTCATCCCCCTTTTCCTCCCTTCGGTGGTGGAATTATCACAAACACTGAGATAACTACACATTAATTTTCAATCGTCAGCCTAAACACAAAATTTGAAGATCCTAACTTCAAAACTGACGGACTTGCATACAAACTGTCATCCCCTATTTTACCCTCTTAGGGGTGGAATTTCCAAAAATCCTTCCTTAGTGGATGCCTCCACTGTATAAGGTATCTTTGTGCAAAATTTCAAATCTCTAGGTCCAGCGGTTTGGGCTGTGGGCTGATATATCAACAATCAGTTTATAATTTTATATATTAAGATTTAATCCCCCTTTTCACTCCTTAAGGGTTCAAATTCCAACAACACCGATATTCGTTGCGTTAGTTTATAACCAAGCTTAAATAATAAATGTAGTGTACTTCCATACACAAATTCATCCCCCTTTTTACCCTTTCGGGATCGGAATTATCAAAAACGTTGAGGCACATATAAATTAATTTTAACTTCGAAACTGATGGACTTTCATATAAACTTGCATCCCCTATTTTACCCCCTTAAGGATGGAATATCCAATAATCCTTAGTGGTTGCCTACACTGTGTAATAATATATTAAGTGACGTTTACTTTGAAACTGAATGACCTACATACATCCCATACCTTTTCACCCTGTCGGGGGTGGAATTGTTAAAAAAGCTGAGATAACAACACATTAATTTTCAATCGTCAGCCTAAACACAAAATTTGAAGATCCTAACTTTAAAACTGACGGACTTGCATACAAACTGTCATTCCCTATTTTACCCTCTTAGGGGTGGAATTTCCAAAAATCCTTCCTTAGTGGATGCCTCCACTGTATAATATTAAATTTAGTGAACTTTACTTTGAAATTGAAGGACTTGCATACACAACTTCATCCCCCTTTTCCTTCCTTCGGCGGTGGAATAACCACAAACGCTGAGATAACTATACATTAATTTTCAATCGTCAGCCTAAACACAAAATTTGAAAATCCTAACTTCAAAACTGACGGACTTGCATACAAACTTTCATCCCTTATTTTACCCTGTTAGGGGTGGAGTTTCCAAAAATCCTTCCTTAGTGGATGCCTACACCGTATAATAATACATTTAGTGAAGTTTACTTTGAAATTGAAGGACTTGCATGCACAACTTCATCCCCCTTTTCCTCCCTTCGGTGGTGGAATTATTACAAACGCTGAGATAACTATATATTAATTTTCAATTGTCAGCCTAAACACAGAATTTGAAGCACCTAACTTCAAAACTGACGGATGTGCATACAAACTTTCATCCCTTAATTTACCCTGTTAAGGGTGGAATTTCCAAAAATCCTTCCTTAGTGGATGCCTCCACTATACAAGGTATCTTTGTGCAAAATTTCAAATCTCTAGATCCAGCGGTTTGGGCTGTGCGTTGATATATCAACAATCAGTTTATCATTTTATACAATAAGATTATTATTAAGATTACCCTCTTAGGGGTGGAATTACCAAAAATCCTTCCTTAGTGGATGCCTACACCGTATAATAATACATTTAGTGAAGTTTACTTTGAAATTGAAGGACTTGCATACACAACTTCATCCCTCTTTTCCTCCCTTCGATGGTGGAATTATCACAAACGCTGAGATAACCATACATTAATTTTCAATCGTTAGCCTAAACACAAAATTTGAAGATCCTAACTTCAAAACTGACGGACTTGCATACAAACTTTCATCCCTTATTTTACCCCCTTAGGGGTGGAATTTCCAAAAATCCTTCCTTAGTGGATGTCTACACCATATAATAATACATTTAGTGACGTTTACTTTGAAATTGAAGGACTTGCAATACACAACTTCATCCCCCTTTTCCTCCTTTCGGTGGTGGAATTACCACAAACGCTGAGATAACTATATATTAATTTTCAATCGTCAGCCTAAACACAAAATTTGAAGATCCTAACTTCAAAACTGACGAACTTGCATACAAACTTTCATCCCTTATTTTAACCCCTTAGGGGTGGAATTTCCAAAAATCCTTCCTTAGTGGATGTCTACACCGTATAATAATACATTTAGTGAAGTTTACTTTGAAATTGAAGGACTTGCATACCCAACTTCATCCCCCTTTTCCTCCCTTCGGTGGTGGAATTATCATAAACGCTGAGATAACTACACATTAATTTTCAATCGTCAGCCTAAACACAAAATTTGAAGATCCTAACTTTAAAACTGACGGACTTGCATACAAACTGTCTTCCCCTATTTTACCCTCTTAGGGGTGGAATTTCCAAAAATCCTTCCTTAGTGGATGCCTCCACTGTATAAGGTATCTTTGTGCAAAATTTCAAATCTCTAGGTCCAGCGGTTTGGGCTGTGGGCTGATATATCAACAATCAGTTTATCATTTTATATATTAAGATTACAAATTTCTTCCATCCTATTTATTTACTTTACAATATTTATTAATGAACAGCCAAGGCCAGGATCTTACTTTCCAATAGCATCCAAAAGGAATTTGACACCATCCTTATTTCCCTTCCTAGTTAATGGTACATGAGTACAGTCCTTGAGAGATCTCTTTAGAATTGCTTGCAATAGACCATGTGGAGCCACTTCAACTACTATTGCGTTAGCTGGTATAAGTTTGGACATTTCTTCAAAAAGTACTGGGCTCTGAAATATTAATGTTAAGCTATGATTTAAGGTTCACAAACTGAAATCAACTGAAGCTGAATATTAAATAAAGCTATTTGGAGACTCGATAGCAAGTCCGCCAAACTTTATGTAGGTACATAAAAATATGTTTAGCACTTACTAATAAGTTATTTGCATGATATTCAGCTGAGGAATACTTAGCTAAAGGCTCATCCCATCTGTCCATGGGTATTGATGAAGATATCCATTTCTTGCTTCGGGGCTTCGGATCTTTGATTACTTCTCTTAAAGATTCTTCTAGTTTTGGACCTATCGTATAAAAATTATGTACCTATGTTATTTTATAAACGCATAAGACTCGCATTAAATTGATACAAATATTAAATTGTTATATTCGTAAAAGCAGAATGTCGTAGTTATTTTGAAATCTAAGAAAATATCTTGTCCTGCGCTATCGTTAAAAAATATCATTTTATTTTATGCAACAAACTCCATTATTCCATTTATCAATGGAGTATATCTGGCCAACAGTGTCTAACCCAGTTTTATAATCTACTTTGACTAGTTTATGAAGAAAATTACAGTTAACCTAAATAAATGGTAGAATCCTAAATAAAAGTGCTGCCAGAATTGTCGACGATCCCGAGCTCACAAGCGGTTTAGAGCCCCTCAGTCTGAGGAGAGACTTTGCCTCCTTATGTGTGTTCTACCGCTTGTACAACGTATAGTGTTCTGAAGAATTGTTTAAGATGATGCCCACGGCTACCTTTTACCATCGCAACTCTTGCCGTCGACAGGGAGTCCATCCTCATATATTGAAACCAGAATTGTTTCGAACTGTGCGGTCTCAAAGGAGCTTCCTTCCGCGGCTCTCAGATTATGGAATGAGCTCCCCGCCGTGGTTTTCCCAATGGAAAACAGCATGGGGTTCTTCAAAAAGGGTGTGAAGAGATTTCTGCAGGGTCGGCAACGCGTGAGTAATGTTGCAAGTGTCCATAGGCTGCGGTATCCGCTTACCATCAGGCGGGCCGTATGCTTGTTTGCTACCTAAGCAGTATAAAAAAAAACATACCACTATGAGCAATATATCTGGAATGATAGGGTACGTTGGCACACGGTACTTCTCTTGCAAAAATACCACGACTAGTTAAGTCTGCTACAAACTCCTTTACGATGTCTGCAGGTCCAGATAATGTTGAAGATTCAAAGCTGTTGTGACATGCCACATCAATTTCTGGAGGACATTGTGTTACCATCTATAGGCAAAAAATATAATTTTTATAATACTTTAGGAGTAGTTTTCGACAACTTTATGGATTTTTAAATTCGCTTGTTTTTTTGTAAATTATTCTGAAACATTCGTCACACGCAGCCATTCCAAAGCAAGCAGAGCTTGTTCTATGGAAACCAGACAGATATGCTGCTACTTTCAAAATATATTTCACACACTTACCCACACTTACACAAACACGCATTTTTCTTTAAATTTGTTTAAATTGTAACCTTTATGTATTATTTTTGTATTACTATTGTTTTAGGTATGTAACGGAGGAGGGCATTGGTGTCTGCGACACAGTTTTCAAACTTCTGCAGACACCATCATTGGTTGTTGAATTGAGCCTTATGTGTTGTTCCAAATAAATATATTTTGATATTTGATAAATATGTATTTGACCTGGGTGAGACTTGGGAGCCATTGTATCTAACCTATACACAGCCCTGATAATAAATGGGTTTTCTTACATCATTATATCCAAGACCAACGGCAGCCATAGATCCTTTGATAACTGGTATATTCAGGCAAACACTTCCTCGGCAATAAGTTGACAACATTAATTCTTCAGCAGTGAAGGTATTATCATGGTATGCGCAAGCCATTTCCCCTAAGCTGTGACCTAAAAACACAGTTTAGATATTTTGAATTTACGAAATGAAATATGGATATTATGAATAGTTAGCTGCCTTTCAAAATTGGATGACACTAGAATGAACAATAGTAGTGTCTTCGAATTCGAACGCACCTTTAGACTCGCATATTGTCTATTATTAATGGAAAGTCAGGATTACAACATGGATTTAATATACAAACGGGATTGAACTCTCCAAAAATTTTATCATACAAAAATAAACCATAAGTCATGCACATTAGGCTTTACTTTTGTTAGTTATCTTAGCCGAGGCAAAACGAGCCGAGAGAGATAGCCCGAACCGAGGCCGTTTGTCCTTTTTCCTCAATTGCCAAAAGATAAAAATGTTAAAGATGGTAGAAAATATTTTACCACAACAAGTAAAATATATTACGTATAAATATTTTTTTGCTATTAAACTAGTTTTAAATCATTTTATTTTGTAGGTTTACATCTGTACATAATAATAAATAATTGTATTTAAGTAAAATAATCAAAATAATATGATTGTTTGGTAGCTATCATAAAATTATTCTGGTAGCACTGAAATCTGATATCAGTGGTGTCATGGCGACATGGCGACTTTTTCTGTTGTTTTGTGGAAACGCATTTTAAGTTTTAGCTACGTTTTGTATCAAGACATGTAAAAGTGAATCATGTGCTGGTTGTGGGATTTTATTTCACAAGTAAGGAATAACGATGATTTTATTTACTAACAATGGTGAGTCATAAGTAGTTTGACCATGGTTTATTAAAAAAAATTGTAGACGGAAGACACTAAAGTTAGTGTAATTCTTTTTAAAACTAAGTATAATGTTTATTGTGTGTTTTAATGTGTACCTATTGTATAAATTATTTGTACCTATGTATCGCATAATTGAAATAGCATTATTTTTTATGTTTGTTACAGCTTTCCATCGAAAGAAGAAATGAAGCAAAAATGCAATTTTGATGCGATTAAAACAAATGTTTTCCACAAGATTGAAACATCTTATTATTCCACCGCATCCTTTCCAATGCATAACAGATGAAGAACCGCACGAACTGCAACTAGTAAAAGCATTGGCTAATAATTCGTACCTATTCACCACGCGAAATGTAATGTATTCAGAAACTTAGGCAGTGAGATTGGCCTAAGGCAGAAACTAAATAAAACGATTTTGTTTAGCCGTGTTTAATTTTAATAAATACCTACTTTGTCAAGCACATTGAGTTTTATTTCCCTTTGCTTTATTTTAATTCCCAAATAACAGCTCTGTAGAGCAAACTGAAAAAAGAGCAAGGGGAAAAGCCGTGGTCCCGGAACGAAATTCTGCATGCACCCTTGCCTATTCATACGCAATATTTGATGATTCGACACAAAACGTAACTCAAAAATTAATCATAACTTTTCTCAAAAACATGGGTATACACGGCTACACATCAAGCTATACATTCCAGTATAAACTGATCTCGCATTGTATAGGATTTCTGTACAATGAGAGATCAGCTAATATTGGAAATTAATATCTTGATTAATCGTGCGTACACGATTCAACACCCACATAGAACATAACAATGTTCAGTTTCAAATAATGGGTTTTCGCGAAAAAGTATCTCGATATCTATAGTTTTTCATTATGGTTTTATCTCTTCTTTTTTTCTATAAATTATTATTTCACTATTTTAAGTAACATAATGTTAATATTTTTGTAATACAAACAATAATTTGAAATCAACTAGTGTCAAAACGCCACAAACAGACAAAATTGGAGGAACTTTGCAATGCAGCGATTGTGCGCGAAAGGGACTAACAATGACCACGACCACTCTGCCAAGAGTGCACGACTAGGAAGAAGAAGTGTCAACCGGACACAAATTATCTCTCAAATCCAACTTTCCTGTTCGTTATAAAAATGTTTGGTCACCCTATTAGAATGGGATAAACAGCCTCGGTATGCGTTATCTCTCTCTGCTCGCGTTTTTGGCCCAAGAGCTCAATCCTGTTTGTATATTAAATCCATGGATTACAATGATGTGTGACAATCGTGACAGGTGGAATCTCAACCAACAATACCAATTGGCCCGACAACTGATAAAGCATTATTTTTTGTATTGTTTGGATTTCTAGGCTACTGTAAGCTGAAAAACAATTATTCTTACCAATAATATAGTCAGGAACCAATCCAATTTCTTTCAAAATATCGGTCAGACCGATTTGTATAGCTCCAATGCCAACAAATGCGTTCAGTATGTTATCAAGTACTTTATCGTCAGTATCAGTCAGAATTTTATAAATGTCAATACCTCTTGGTTCAAGAACTTTATGACATCTGTAATAATAACATATCTTTTTGTAGGTTAGCTATTAATAGTGTAAGGGTTTTTATCTTTTAGAATTATGGTTTCATAGTGTACCTCTTCACTTCTCAGGAGTCGATAATAGTTGAAATATTCTTTAACTAAATTACCAGTGCCCATTTTACACTGAATAAAAATAATCTAAACAATTGAAATTTCATGATTGCATACGTATGGGTATACGTTCTCCACTGAACATACTTTAAAAAAATCTTAAGTTTGAACAAATATATATATTTATGAGATTATTTACCTTTCAATAGCAGCAGCAAATACTGGTATTTTCATTAGATTTGATCCCATACCAACCCATTGCGATCCCATACCACTGAATACAAACCATAAGGGTCGTTTATCGCCAGGGTAGTATTCAACACTTTGGGATAAGCTGACTGTTTCATTATTTTCATTTGTACCTGAAAGAGATATACAAGTACCAATAACAAGGATTCACTTAATCTTTAAAATGCATTCTTACAACATTTTAAATCAACGTTCTACTGCTAGTAGGTTCAATGTAATTGTAATCACAATATTGTGATGAAAACAAACCTAGGATTGTATAGCCTCGGCCGAGGTGTCCAGGAATATCGTTTTTGAATACATTATGCAGCAAAGCAATTTGTTCAGGGTCTATAGGTTGACTCTTTAGCAAGTTGAAGATTTTATTCAAACATGATTCCTGTCTTCCTGATACGAGGACGACGTGAGGTATTTTACTTGTATACTTATTGAGATCCTAAAATTATAAAAATATTATACAATATCCTACCGAAATCCGAATATTTCTCATCATCTCATCTCATTCCAAATATCAAAATGTCACTTAAACAAAAGTTTATCATAAATCATAAGCTAAATTTTCCCAAAATTACCGATGCTGAGTACCTACATCTATACAAAGTTAGCTCAATAACTGGCTTTAAGCCATGAAGTCAACATAATTTGTTTTAACAATACACAAACCATATTCATCGAGGGCCAAATATTTAAAAAATGGAATGTGTGAATTCTTTTGATTTCATTTGGAACAGAATTATGATAAAATTTTACCTTCTTCTTATAATGCCCTTTCAATAGAGCATGGAAATTAGCTCCAGTATAAGAAAAACTGTTAACTGCAGCATAGTCTCTTTTGAATGACTCATTTTCCGTAGTAATCTGAATTCTGCCATCCCGTATAGCGGGAATGTGATCTTGAGGCTCATTATAATGCAGATTAGCCGGGAGTTGACCTTGGTGGTAAGCTAGACAAATCTGAAAAAAATAATATTTAAGAATCTGTTGAAGATATAGGTAGTTATTACATGAACAATTTTGGCTGATATATATTTTTCTATTAATTAACGGGTTGTTTTATATATCATCTAAATTATACAGGGTGTTGTTTTGGTCGGCGACAAGCGACCCAGGAGCGGTAGTACAAAATATATATTCCCCAAAAATGGACTTAATTCCATTAAATACTGTACATATGATGAGAAATACCTTATTCAATTTGAAATAAAATTACCGCAAAGTATGGTTACTAGGCACGTGCACAGACTAGAGCTAGGCACAAGCCGCCATCGCCCCACCCCTTTAGTCCCTCGTACTCCCTTTGAGTATTATGTCTACACTTTAGCTTATTACATGTTTTTCAAATTTTTTTTTTTTTTATTTTTATTATTTAAGAAAAATAAAGTATTTTTTTCATATTTTTTTTAGCACCAGTATCATTTGTATTATCGACCCTGAGTCGCTTGTCGCTGACCAAAACAACGACCTGTATTAAGCAATAGTTGTTTAATCATCTCAACTACAGCATGACTGTGTTTGAAATACCTTAGTAAGTGCACAAACTCCCGAGGCTGGTTCACTATGTCCCATATTAGATTTGATACAACCAACTTTAACAATCTTATCTTTTGCAAAAACTCTGCCAATCGCTTCAAGTTCATTGCCATCTGCTTCTGCTATAGCTGTAATTACATTTAACAGTTGATAATAACTATGTAAAACATTACCACTTAATAAATTATTAATTTTAGTACCTGCGCCATTAGCTTCAACGTATTCAATATCTACTGGTCCCACATTAATTTCAGAGTAAAATTCTTCGAAAAACTTTTGCATATCATTCGGATCTCGAATAGGTAGCATTGGACCATTTGCCTTCATCTGGTACATTCCTTTTGCATGACAAACTTGTGCGTATATTCTGTGATTATTTAGATGTAAATATAACATTTGTAATTAAGCTTTTTACTTAAAAGCCAGATAGGAATATTAGAACAGATTATTGAATGATTTTCATTTATTTAACCTTTGACCAGTCTAGACGTTATTAACGATTACGCATTCTGAATTAATTTACATTGGTGCACATACTTACTACTGACTCAAGTTGTGAATATATTTGGTATATGAATGTTTAAAAAAACAAATATCAAAACGACATTACATTGTAAACGTACTAAACTCAATAAAACGATAAAATTTGAATGAAGATTATATTCTTATTAATTTCATGATACCTTTTAGCGTCCTTGGCTTTTTGTAGAAATAATATATTAACGGCATCTGACCTTACATAGCCATCCCCATTTTTGTCAAAACACTTCGTTTTGCCATCAAGACATAACAAGCCTGCCCTGTTAATAGAAAAATAATTACTTTTTACATACAAAAAGCAAGAGGAATTTTAGAACCATTGCTTAAATAGATAAAAGCGTTAATTTAACATACACAAACTTTTTTTGCTCTTATTGGAAATATTATATTCTCATAGTTCTTTTTCCATAGCTTTTCTCATTCATGTTCTAGCTCTTGCATATTATTATTTTCTTTCTAATTAAGCATATTGTACTGGAAAAAATCCATAGGACGTTCTACTACATGATTTGGACTGACGATCTGCATAGAGTTACTGAGAGCCATTTTGGAAATCTATGAGAAAAGCATAATGTATCCTAGTGAACGCATTTGGTGTCACTGGTATTAAAATGTAATAATGTTATCAGCTAATTTTTAAAAGAGTAATTGCTGAGTTTATTGCCGTCTCTAAGAGGAACTGCGAAGGTCTACTTGGAAAATAATTTTGAACATTAATTTGCCATCGACGGAGACTCCCCGGAGTCCATCCTCACATATTGGAACCAAAATAGTCTCACACTGTTCTATCAAAGGAGCTTTCTACCGCGGACGCTCGGGTTTTAGACTGACCTAAAAGTTAAGTAATAGGTAGTATAGTTACGTCCTAAGTTACCTTCTCAAATTGACTATTAAACAAGGTTGTGTACAATAATTACAACCTCCAATTAATGCCGCATTACATTCACCGGCTTGCATGCTTTTATATGCTTGTTCAAGACATGCCATGGAACTTGAGCAAGCGTAGTCGAGGTTATAAGACGGACCTCTGCCGTCAACCCAGAATGAAATCCTATTAGCTAACATAGCTTTGCTGCATCTGTATGGAAATAAAAGTATGTTTTTTATCGAATATAGTTGCTGTGTTATTTTATGGATATAGTTCTGTTTGTCCCATAATATTATAAGTTTAGAACTAATAATTCATATCACAACTTTATTTGAGAAGTTATCATTCATAAGTATTTTAATTATTTTCACAGTTTGAGGATATCACGGGATATAAAAATGATTAAAAATACCTAGCTAATATAAAACTGACTGAATTACCGCATGTTTCATTATGTCCGCGCGCTAGGTAACCCACCATATTTTAATGTTAATCTGACATAAAATGAAAATAAAACACAAATGTTTAATATTAAACTGCCACCACGACTAAGTTTTAGGAAGGAAGTCCATCAATCGTACTATAGTATGGGAGCCGAAATATATATAACCAACTTACCCACTTACAATGAAGTCACTTCTCTTTTGAATACCATACATGGCCAAAGCACTGTGGTCAGCAAATGAGGAGCCAATAAAAACTCCAACTTTCTTTTCTTTTAGCTGTATGAGATTTGAACCTGTAGACATAAATTTAAACCAATAAAAGAAGTGGCACGATTATATTTTAAATTATTTTAATATTAAAAACAAAAAAAAAACATTATTATGTATGAGTCTTTATTTTTATTTTTTATATACCACTATGGTGGCAAACAAGCATACGGCCCGACCCTGAAGAAACCGCTTCACACCCTTTTTGAAGAACCCTATGCTGTACGCCATTGGGAAAACCATGGCGGGGAGCTCATTCCACAGTCTGAGCGTCCGCGGAAGAAAATTCCTTTTAGCACGCACAGTTCGAAACAATTCTGGTTTCAATGTGTGTGAATGGATTCCCCGTCGATGGCGAGAGTTGCGATGGTGAAAGGTAGCCGTGGGCATCAAGTCGAACAATTCCTTAGAACACTCTCCGTTGTACAAGCGGTAGAACACACATATAAGGTAAGTCCGGGGGAGATGGCCGTAGTTTTTGTTAGGCGCTATAAAAATAAAACTAGTGGTATCTTTATAAATTTTTTTTATTTCAAATCAGTCCTAAATCATTTAACTTCTAAATAGCAGAAAGTAATTAACAAATTTTAATCAAATAAAATAAAAATAACAAACATTATCAAAACTCTCGATTGGCCATCTCTCCCGAGGTGTCCGGAAGAGATGACCATAATAGTAAGGGGAAGATGGCCAGTAGTTTATTCTACTCTTTTTTTAGTTTTCTGCTTCTCGTCTCTTGTTTTTTTTTGCCCACATTTCGAGTACATGTTGTCAAATTCGGTACAGTTTTCATGAACCTAAAATGAGCAAATGACACACTGTGTACTGTATCCAGTCCTCAATAAGTTGGGTAGTGTAATCATTTTCCCCACACCTAGCACAGTTGTCTTGTTCATTTTCGATATCAATATCTGAATCGCAAAGTATTGGTTCTTCTTCGTCCTCAATGCTTTCTGAAATCTTTCGAACAGCCTTTCGTTTTCTAGCTACCATAATCTTCTCAGTCTTATTCTCTTTTTTGTTATTAACTTTCTTATTTAATTTTTATTCTCTCTTCTTTGGAATTTTTTTCCTGTTCTTTGGCTTTTCTTAACTCTATATGATATTCAGAAGTTAAAAGAATGCACACTTGCTTTGCCCGTTTACTAGCTTCCACAACTAAAAACTGAAAGATTTAATTTTAAAAAACAAAACTGACTTTAAAACCATCTCTTTCTCTGTCCCATCCCATCCCGTCCCATTTCCCCTCCCCGTCCCAGTCCTTCCTGTTCCGTCTCCTTAATAAGACCATCTATACTGGACCACTTATGGCCATCTCTCCTTATTTCACCGGGAGCGATAGCCATATCGAAATAAAAGTGAATGACCCTGCATTACTTATAATTTTGAGGTTAGAATGCAATAAATCAATCATACTAAAGAAGGTAACACAAAAAAATCACAAGTTTCCATTGAAATTTTTTCACCACGATGTAAAATGTGAACCCATTGAAAAATGTTTACACTTTTGAAAACAAATAACGAGGTTTTTACTAACTTTTTGATTAAATTTCACTTTAAATTCGCACTTACTGTTAGTGGGCTCCGCTGAAAGAAGCGTACTAAGCGACAATTGGCACCATCTAGCTATTCGTTCTGAAAATAATTGAATTGGCCATCTCTCCCATACGGCCATCTCCCCCAGACTTACCCTACATATATATGTATAAATATGTCTGTGATTATTATTTACGTATGAAACAAAAAGCTGAACAAACCAGAGTCAATAATAGCCCCATAAGCATGTTCCAAGAGCTTCCGCGCCATGGGTTCCATTACACAACCGAGCTGGAAGCCAACCTTAAAGAACTGTGCATCAAACTTCTCCAAGCCATTGATCTTCCCTATATGTTTGGGCACATCTGGATCATTCAAAGTCCATCTCGGTTCATCATTGGTAACCATATCCACCTAAAAATATGAGAAATTAGTTCCAAATCTTGTTTGCTACAAGTAAGTAACTAAGCCTACCCTTCTAGGCTTTGAGCTTTTCATTCGGTGACATCATCAGTCCTATTACAGTCCACTTTGGTAGTGGAATGTACAAAAAAATCAGAATTTATCCAGACATATCGAATAAGGAACCAGAAGGATAGGTATCAGACTTATAGCGTATCTGTTAGTCGTACCTGGCATGGGGTAAATACCAAAAATGCATCTACGATATTATCATATAACATATTATAAAACAAAGTCCCCCCGTCGCGTCTGTCTGAACGGCTTTTCATACGGTTTTCAGCAATAGACGTAGTGGTTCATGAGAAAGGTTTAGGTGTAAGTATAATTCACGAAGATCGTGTGTAAATTGGCTGAAACATGACGATGATTGTTGAAGAGGTCGGAAAAAATTATGCGGCATGGATAAAAACTACTCTGCTACTAGTGCGAAGCCGGAGCGGATCGCTAGTAAATTTATAAAGAAGCAAGATCAAAAACATACCTTATTATAAAGATTTTCCATGAACTCTAAAACATCCTGAGATTTAGGAAACACTCCAGAAATTCCACTTATAACGATTTCTTCACCAATTAATTCTGAATCACCGTGTTTTTTTTGTATATTATCTTTAAATGATGTAGCCATTTTAATTGCATTAATGAACTGATTTAATTTCGTAGTGTTATAATCTACTGCAACTATTCAACTATTCGAATAATTTAAAAGTGAGGTAAATATATACTTGAACGAGCACGTGAAACAATTTAGTGATCCTTTGGGTATTTATATTTTACTAGCTGTCCCCGCGGTTTTACCCGCGTTCCCGCGTACCCGGGATAAAAATTATGATGATCCATTGATTAGTTGACGCGTGAAGGCGTAACAAACAAGCAAACTCACTTTCGCATTTATAATATTACTAGCTTTATAGCCCGCGACTTCGTCCGCGTAGATTATTTCTTTTTTCTAGATATGAATCATTGTAACAATATAGAGATTTGTTCATGGCTATTGTCCGCCACTACGTGTGATATTGACAAAAGTTCAGGTAGATTAAGAGCTCATATGCGAGGATGCCACATAAAACTGAAACAGTCCTGCCGCAAATCAACTCTAGCAAATTTCAGAGATTTCCCTGTGACTACAAACCTTAATTAGGAACTGTTATCTTTCAAATTCAAACGGAAGGTGCTTTGGGATCAATGTTATACACGGCAAGAAGACTGTTTCTCCTCTGGCAGAACCAGTAAATATTTTGACCTCAATAACATTGCGGCGGAGAGCTGTTACTTGTAGTCTAGTTCCACAGCACAATTTTGCACGCCTTATCTCTCTTTTCCTCATGTCTGAGGATCGTGGTCAACATCGGGTTTGCTTCTAGAGCGAATGATCTGCCTCCACTGGTTTCTGTCTTCTGGTTTCTGTAAAACTTGGAGGACGATGAGTCTTTTACTTGATTGGACCATCTTGTTGGTGAACGACCACGTAGTCGTTTTCCTTCCGTGTTCCCAACTATGATCAGATTTCCAAAATTTCATCGCCTTTGCGTACCATGTGGCCGAAATACGAAAAAATACGTTGGTGGCATGTCGTGTTTTAATTTGGAGCTGCGATAGGATTGATGCATTGTTGCGTTTAGCGGTCCAAGGTATTTCCAACATCCGTCTCCAACACCACATCTCGAATGCATCAATCCTTTTTCTTTCTCGGGCCAGTATAGTCCACGCTTCCACTCCATACATGAAAATGAGGAATACCAATGCTCGTATTAACCGGATTTTTGTTTTAATACCGATTCGTCTCTTTTTCCTGGTGTTGTTTAGGCAGTTATTTCAATAGGCCAATACCATAAGCCGAAATAATAAATTGTTAAATTTTCACTCCGAAACTAAAGAACTTCATATACTAAATTTAATCCCCCTTTTCACTACTTAAGGGTTCAAATTCCAACAACACCGATATTCGTTGCGTTAGTTTATAACCATAAGCTTAAATAATAAAAGTGTACTTCCATACACAACTTCATCCCCCTTTTCCTCCCTTCGGTGGTGTAATTATTACAAACGCTGAGATAACTATATATTAATTTTCAATCGTCAGCCTAAACACAGAATTTGAAAATCCTAACTTCAAAACTGCCGTCTTGCATACAAACTTTCATCCCTTAGTTTACCCTGTTAGGGGTGGAATTTCCAAAAATCCTTCCTTAGTGGATGCCTACACTGTATAATAGTAGATTTAGTGAAGTTTACTTTGAAATTGAAGGACTTGCATACACAACTTCATCCCCCCTTTCCTCCCTTCGGTGGTGGAATTATCATAAATGCTGAGATAACTATATATTAATTTTCAATCGTCAGCCTAAATACAAAATTTGAAGATCCTAACTTTAAAACTGACGAACTTGCATACAAACTTTCATCCCTTATTTTATCCCCTTAGAGGTGGAATTTCCAAAAATCCTTCCTTAGTGGATGCCTACACTATATAAGGTATCTTTGTGCAACATTTCAAATCTCTAGGTCCAGCGGTTTGGGCTGTGGGCTGATATATCAACAATCAGTTTATCATTTTATACAGGGTGTAACGGAAAGGCCATATACATCCGAAAGGGGTGAAAACTACATCAGATATAGAGTCTGTATAAAAAGTTTCAGCTTTCAGCAGAGCAAAATAAATTACTCAAAGAATTCATACCAAAATTTTGGTTCCATAAGTTTATTGAATTCAAATCATACCAAAGTGTCACTGCACTACGAGGGTTATTATCCTTGCAAATAATATTATTAAAATCTCTTTCGTGATCTGTGCGCCTAGTACAAGATGTGCCGTCGCCGCCTCGTGCCGCCGCGGCTTCTCTTTGACGGCGCGAACTAACAGGGATCAAACGAGCCGATAAGCGGTAGTTAGCACCGACATGACGAGCACGTGTCATCTTAACATACTTTAGCCCCATGCTTTAGCCAAATAATTGTTAACCATTACTTTAGGTAGTATTGAGTAGTTTAGTGTATTAAGTAATAATGCGTTATAATTTAATTACACGTAAATATCGAGCCAGAATTAAAAATTATGTAAAAAATAGGTTTAGATAGGTACCCTAGCTACTTAGCTATTTTTATTTTATTCCTTAATCTTACCTAGTAAACTGTAAAATCTAAAGCCATGCTTAATCTTGTAAATTAACTTACATTTTTAAAGATAGGGTTCGATGTGGTGGCCTTGGTATTGTATTCACAAGGCCACTCGCTTGTTCATGGACATCTGAACATTCCGCAGCATTTCTGGGGTAATTGTCCTAAAGGCGGCTTCGATCCGCACTCTCATTTCATGCACTGTATCGCAATGCACTGCGTACACCACATTTTTAATGTAACCCCATAAAAAAAAATCTAAAGGAGTTAGGTCTGGGGATCGCGGAGGCCAAGCCACGTTCCTACTACCGCGCCCGATCCATTGAGAAGTAGGTGTAGTAGAAGTAGGTGCGTGGAAGGAACCGGTTTGGTGCAGACGATGTATCATCCGATGGAAACTAGCAACCGAAGGCAGCTGCCGATCAGCAGCGATCAGCATCTGGTCTGCCTTCGATAAATCTTTGACGATACAACCAAATCAAAATACTTTATTTGTAACACAACACAACCACAGATTTATAATACAATCCTCTGTGACACAACTCTCGGGCAGCACGCACATTGCCATCCTCGGCCCCGACACACAACATCATTTCCTAATATTCGCTATTACTGAACGACATTTTACGTAACGAAATCAAAGCGGATGGAGAGAGTGACACAAAGCACAACAAACTCGAGGATAGCCTACGTACGACTGACGACTTCTGTGAATCAAAAATATTCAAAAATGACCCTAAAAATTTCTTCCCTCCTGGTACTAGGGTAGCTAGGCCAATTTCGTATTATTCAATCATTTTTCTAATCAACTAACTCGGGCACTGCTGGATGGACATCACTCGATACTTACCACATCTAGTCAACCCAGCTACCTTCTTCAGGTCGTGGCTGAGTAGGTACTACCTAATATTAATAATTTAATGAAAACTCTGAATTTAATAGGTACATCGACGCACACTAGGGCGCAGATTGAAGAAGAGCTAGGTCAGGATACTAGTTAAGTAAAACCCATGAGCTGATCAGATGAGTTGACAAACGATACCGATTAGATCACTTGTTGTTGACTGTGCTGGGGGTACCTACATAAGTCCGTCCGTCCGTCGTTGTATTAATTTGTAAGTACGGAATAATCACATAAGTTGAGGTTAGATTCAATCGGGGGCACGGTTAAGTGCCCCCGCCCCACGCTAAGACGAGCCATTTTGCTTGGTTTTGCTTTAAACCATGTTTTGTAAGGGGGATAAAGTTTCAATTGCATAGTTTTATTGTTATCTAAAAAAACCCGATTTCGTCACTGACTCACTGATATGGTCTCGTCTTGGAAACATTTTACGTGAAAATGTTTTTGGTAGGATTTATTTATTGATCAAAATCAAAAGTTGTACCAGGAGTAAGTTATCTCCACCTTCGTAACTGCAACTGGCCTATTTACCCTATCGTTGTATTGTATGTATGCATCATCGAAATTAGGGTTCATTCAGTAATTTTGTTATTATTGTGCGCAAACTCTATTCGTAAAACTCTCGTTGCTCATGAGGTCCTAGTACTTTTAATAATTATTTCCTTAATTAAAATTAATAAACTTGATTATTATTTATTATTATTATAATTTGATTAGCGGAATATTAAGGAGAGACTTTTGCCTACTTAATGTGTCTTCTTATACCACCTTTTACAACGAACAGGACAGTGTTCGGAAGAATTGTTTGACCTGATGCCCACAGCTACATACCTTATAAAAGCCTTATACCACCGCAACTCTCGCCATCGACACGGCGCGCCGGCGCCGGCAGCGACGCAACGTCCATTCTCCTTCATACCAAATAATAAATAATAGTACAAGTAAGTGCTCATACATTGGAACCGAAATGGTTTCGTACTGTTGGTACTGTGCGGTTTCAACGGAGCTTCCTACCACGGACGCACGCTCAGGCTAGTGTGCATTCCCCGCCCGTAGTTTTCCCAAGTGAGTACAGCATGGGGTTCTTCAAAAAGGCTGTAAAAAGATTTTTGCAGGGTCGGCAACGCGCGAGTGATACCCCTGTAGTTAAAAAGCTACTACCTACCAACTTATAAAAAATACATGGCAAAAGCTACCAACTAATACCAACATATTCATAATACAACATACCATATCAACATATCATGTGATATCATATTTAAATTAAAAGCGGAACCCACTGAAATTATTGTTACCAGGAGATACATAAGTTGCATAGGAAAGTCATTCAGGGTTCATTTTGATATAAATTTATGTTATAAAATCCTTTTTCGGTTCTGTTCCATACATACGGTACAACTTTCGCAAAACTTACCTACAAAACGTCTTTTTGTGTATTAAATAATTTCTAATTCCAATCTTTACCAAAACAATTAAATTCTGATACTATGGGTATCAAAAATTCAAGATTCAGAAGGAAAGAAAATTAAAATAAAATAAAAATCCTTTGTACTATGTACTTCCCCGATGGCGCCCGTTTTGTACTACAACACGACTGTGACGTCTCACCCCCCCTCAGATCACAACGTATCGCGCACGGGTAGTATGTACACAATTAATAGGCACCTACATTTACACGTTCATCGAAAGTCGCGTAGTCGTGAGCTAAGTACTCCGTTATGTTCAACAATCCTAGCTTTCTTAAATCTAATTTAAACTAAAAACGGAACCCTTTAGCAATATTTTTGTACCAGGACACACATAAGTTGCGTAGGAAAGATATTCAGGGTTCATTTGAACATAAATTTGTGTTACAAAATCCTTTTTCTGTTCTAAGTTCCATAATTTACTTTCGCAGTACCTACCTATTTACCTAGTTATCTAAGCAATTAATTTCTGGTACAGTATGTATTGCCAATGGCAACCAATAAAAGATTAGATACTTATTTGAGAAATTGTGTGGTAGAAGATTACTGAGGATAGTGCGTTTACTCATTTACATTACATACTACGTTATGTTTATTATTTTACGTACGTTTCAACGAGGTAGAGCATAGCGTTTATTCGCTCAAAGAGCAGCTCGACTGGGGAAGTACCTCCACCTTACAGAATACCGCAGCCAAATAACTTTATGTTGTGTTCCTGCGCGTGAGTAAGGTCGCCAGAGCTCATAGGGGAGGGGGGAAAGGTCGGTAACGCGTGAGCGATACTTCTTGTGTTGCAAGCGCCCATATGGCTACGGTAACCGCTTACCATCAGGCGGCCGTATGCTTGTTTACCGATTTAGTAGTATAAAAAAAAAAAACGTAGGTACGTTAACGTGTTAGGTGTTTTATCTAAGGAGGTACTTTTTATTCCGTAGTCCCTACTAATTCGCTACAATATTTGTATTTTAACTTGTTCACAAACATAATGGTCGCTTTTGTAAGAGAAAGTAAGAACTTATTAAAAATAAAATAAAAATCCGGAACCCATTAAAAAAATATCCTAAAATACCAGGAGTAAGAAGTTTGTTTTCACGTTTGAATAGGTCAATAACACCGACCAGCTGATTTGTGCTAGTGATGTGTTTAATTTCAATTTGAAATTTTTGGTTTCTTGGTATCATTGGATTGGAATTTCTCATCTTCCTAACAGTTAGACATAGGATTTAAAAAAAATTATAGTATGGTTTATTATCATCCAAAGAAGTCGTGCACTTTATATGTATATGACCTTTCCGTTACACACTGTATATTAAGATAGGCCAATTAAAAAATAAATAAACTGTACTCGTCGACTTCAGAACTCAGAAGTTAACTCACGCCATGCAATCGTATCACACTAACCAGAATATTTTACAAACATCCATACAACCTAAAATATTTTTAATATTGAAAAAAAGTGCACCATGACCGATATAATTCAATAAAATGACCTCTTCGTAATTTAACCTCTATTTTAATTAAAATACAATGCCAACGAATAAAGGTTGCCGCTTGAATTTTATACATAATGTTTTTTTTTATTATAAAACAGAATGTTAAATTGATAAGATCAATTTTTGATTTTAATATCTTTTACCTTATTATTATATACCTACTATTTTGGAAAACAGTCTGGTTTTATGACCAGAGAAAATTTGAATTTGGGCATAGAGAGACAATAAAGTTGTAAATTCAAATATAGATTTAAGCAGAACTATATTGAATACTGAATCAAGATTTATAATCATTTTTATGCTAAATATATTATTATTATAGTATTAAAGACAACGCCTTTCATTTTTAACCGACTTCAAAAAAAGAGGACGCTCTATCGACGTATCCCTTTCGCACCTGAGATTTTTTCCATCCAACTGTTTTTCTTTTCTATAAAATCTTTTTATGTACGGTAAGTATCATGGGAAAACATATCTATATAAAGGCCATCTACATAGGCAATAGGGTAAATATTTCTAATAATAAAATTAAAACAGTGTGGCAGATTATTAATACAGATACTGGTAAGAATAAAATCAAAGATAATACTTTTTCTCTTAAAATTAATGATACATTAATCTCAGGTAAATTAGAAGTAGCATCTGCTTTTGAAACTTTTTTCTCAAATATACCTATGGAGGCTACTAAAAATCTTGCTTCGTCTTCCACGTTAGCTGAATCGATTTTACAGAATAATTTTCAACAAAATATTCCAGACTTCGCATTCACCCAGGTTAATGACTATGACATTATCACGGCTTTTAAGTCACTAAATATGAAAAATACAGAAGACTTATGGGGTTTGTCAGTTAAGGTTATACAGTCAATTATTTTCAATATTGCCCCTATTTTAGCCCTAATTTTTAACCAATGTCTCGAACAGGGCAACTTTCCTGACTTAATGAAATACAGCAAAATTGTTCCAATCTTTAAATCGGGATGTAAAAACAATCCCTCAGATTATAGACCTGTTTCAGTACTTCCTGCATTAAGCAAGATTTTTGAAAAGATTGTGCTAAACCAAATGTTAAGGCATTTTAATAACCACAAGATACTCCATGATGATCAGTTCGGTTTTACAAGAGGTAAGTCCACTACGGATGCGGGAGCTAAACTTATTAAGCATATTTTTCAGGCCTGGGAGTGCTCACACGATGCTATTGGTATCTTTTGTGATCTCTCCAAGGCATTTGATTGCGTAGATCACCAAACGCTAGCTCTTAAACTTAAGTTATATGGAATTCGCGGAGTGGCCCTCGATCTTGTGGTTTCCTATCTTTCAGGGCGCCAACAAAAAGTAGGAATCAATGGTAGTGTGTCATCGGGCTCCTTAGTCAAATTAGGCGTACCTCAAGGCTCGATTTTAGGCCCATTTCTGTTTCTAGTTTATATAAATGACCTACCTTACATGGTGAAAGAACTATCAGATGTCGTTTTGTTTGCAGATGATACGTCTCTGATATTTAAAGTAGATAGAAAAGACAAAGACCTTTTAAAAGTTAACCACGCTCTGGAAACTGTGTCTCAATGGTTTGCTGCCAACAATCTAATGCTAAATTCTAAAAAAACTAAATGTATAAGATTTTCATTACCAAACGTACCAAAAGTTGATACCAATGTTATTGTGGACGGTACTAAACTTAATGTAGTAGATAAGACTGTTTTTCTTGGTCTGACCATAGACTGTAGATTGCAGTGGGGTGCTCACCTGGAAGCTTTAGGTGGTAAACTGAGCTCCGCTGCTTTTGCAGTCAGCAAAATAAGGCAACTGACGGACATTAATACAGCCAGATTAATTTATTTTGCATATTTTCATAGCCTTATGTCTTACGGTATTTTGCTGTGGGGTTCTGCCGCAGACTTGGAATCAATTTTTGTATTGCAAAAAAGAGCAATTCGCGCCATCTACTGTTTGGGGTCTCGCGAATCTCTGCGAAAGGTATTTCCGGAAATTAATATATTAACTTTGCCCTCTCAGTACATTTTTGAAAATATTATGTATGTTCGTAAAAACATTAATTTGTTTCCAGTCAATAGTGATTATCACGATAGAAACACTAGAAACAAAGACAAAATAACTGTGCCTAGATTTAGATTAGCTAAAGTAAATAAGTCCTTTCTTGGGAATTGTATCCAATTTTACAATAAAATTCCTCATAGCGTGACCAGTATGTCCTTTTTAAAATTTAAGGAACATATCAAAAAGCGGTTGTTGAGTAGGGCCTATTATAAAGTGTCTCATTATATTGACGACAAGGATGTATGGAAGTAGCTTCTCTCTGCACCTGCTTCACTTAGCATCTAGTTCAAGGTCCATTTTAATTCTAAGTATGCTATTATTATTATAAGTTATCTTTTTTTTTATTTTTTGTTTAATTTACAGATTATTACTTATAGTAATTAATTCAATTTAATGTTTTTCATTTATTTCTAAATTCTTCAATAGATTATGTCTGTCTCCTTAATTGTTATATTTTCTATACATATACCTAAATGATATTTAGTATAAACTTGTCAATAGTCACAGTGATAACAAATTGCGTGTTTAGTAGTTTCCCTTTAGTTTATTTTTTATTTCTAAGCCAGACTTAAGTAAGTCATGCTCACTTTAAGGCCTTTGCTTGCGGCGGCGTCGTGTGACGGGTCGCTCACTTCCCTCCAATATGGCGAGGAGGGCGATGGCTGCCACACGCGTCATACTTGTGAACAGGTGCTGCTTGTGGGGGTTGGTCTGCTTAAGTTTGCCATTTATTTATTTACTTATTAAATATAGATTCAGTCTACTTTGTAGTTTTGCGGCCGCGCCGGGGCACGCAATTGTTGTCAGTGCGATTAGAATGTAAATATTATGTAATGAATCTAAGCTTGTTTTGAAAAGAGTAATTGCTGAGTTTATTGCCGGCTCTTCTCAGCAAATGCAACCTTCCGAACCGGTATTAGAGTATTAGAGTCAGACTTTTCATAAGTGCCTGCGAAGGTCTATTTGAATAAATGATTTTGAATTTTGAATTTTGAATTTTGAATTTATTTAAAAAAATATACCATTTACACAACTTCTAGAATGTACTTAGCACGTTCGTGACATCCAGGTGTGTAGACTACGTTGTAGAATTTTAGAAAAAATTAAGTCACTATCGTATTATTCAGGTGCGAAAGGAGTATGCGTAGAACAGAGTTCGATGTGATCATGGAGCAAAAACGAGTTTAATAGCTAGGTGAGATAAGGAATACGAACTCTACAGACCTACGTTTTTAGAATGTTCGTATCCTATTTATTTTCGGAGATATAGAATCGAATAAAGTTCCATCTGACATTAACTCCGCAAAAAAACGGACGAGCGGAGGCGGCGCGGGCGCCCTGTCCGTACTTTAGGCCGGCCGCTGTTTGTTGGAGGGAGGGTGTTTTTGTGTCATGCGCTTAGCTTTTTTTCGGTTTGATGAAAAAAATATTTAACAAGTGATTTGCGTGAAAAATCTCATTTTTAGGGATGTCGCGAACACATAAATAGGAGATGCAGAAGAACCTGAGCTTAGTTGATCATTTTCATATGTTCCTGCTGTTTATATGAAGAATAGTGGTAATGCTGGTAAGTTGACGATTTTTCATTTGTGTTATTTCGTGATACACACTATGAAATTAATAAACATTATTGCTATTTTGTCTAATAAACAATTGTGGGGGATCGATTTTGATATTGGACTTTTTTTGACGGAGAGGTATAGAAACGCATTTGTAATGCAAAAATACGATTGGCGTAATGCATAAAATGGACGTTGTTCATTTAAAACTATCGTTAAATTTAAAGATTTTTTATGTAAGATTTGTTAAATTAATTACTAGGTACATTGTCTTGCAATATACATAATTATAAATAGTATGTTTTATTTAATATACCGTTTTTTTAATTTTGTTGTGAATGTTGATGACAATAGTATGATGCAACAAACGTCACCTTTGCCTCCTGGTGCAGAAGAAATAAAGTAAATATCCTCGAACATTCCTATCTATAATACAAAAAGATAGTGTAGGTTCTTATTGGTGAAAATTTTTTAGAATCGGATCAATAGTTCCGGTGTTTACCTTCTACGTAAATTGTTGATTCAGAAGAGATCATTTTTTTACTTTATAGGTCTATGTGTGACCACAATCTCACCATGGTCAGTGATGTTTTTTTTTTTTTTTTTTTTTTACTGCTACCACCAGCGTCGCTGATGCCTATTTTAAGCTGTTTCTCTTTCATACCAGTTCTCGCAATTATTCCTCTCGCACTTTCATTCCACTGTATCTTTCTTTCATTCATCATCTTACACTGCTTTTATGGGTGGGATTTCCCATTTCTTTCTAGTTCTACTCTTTCTAACTAACTTTAGCTTTATGCTTCTGTAGGGGATTTACTTGGGTTCTATCTTTAATTTTAATTCAATAAAGTTACACGTTTTCGAAATAGCTGGTGTTAACATTTTTATCTTAACCTATGTTTTACAGTCTTACTCTGGTTAACAAGTTTTTCCAAATTGTATACATCTTATCTAAATTACAATGATCTTAGTCTAGGTTAGGGCTTATTATATTTAGTACATTTTTTATTTCTAAACATATTTATTGTAAACTATTGCTATCTATAATTAATTTTATACACCATATTTATTGTTCAATGCTTAACTCTAATATATCATTATATTATGTAAACATGATTTTCTTAAACGGTTTTGTTTCTTTTTATTACTCTCTGTGCAATTTTGATGCAATAATTTAAAAACTTTTCCCTATTTTTGCCCGCCATTATACCTTTGATATTTTCAGGCTCTATTTTGGTGTCTAGTATCACTTCTATTTCGTGACGGTCTTTGCAAAATATGGGGCACTCGAACAACACATGTGGAACCGTTTCGCTCTTTGTTGGATCGCAGATGCACGATGGGCTCTCCTTACATTTGAAGCGGTACAAATATTCAGAGAACCCACCGTGCCCCGTCAGAAACTGCGTTGTCACTCCTGTGGGTTCAATTTTTCTTGCTAACTTGTAGGCCGTGATAGCGTCCGGGAGAAACATCTTTGTTATTGACGCCGTTTCGCCGGTAACATACCTTTGGTTCCATTCGTCAAGCGAAGCCTTACGAATGCTCCGCTTGACGAATGAAATCGGGCACTGGTCATAATCCGGTTTTCGTTTGGAGTTTTTGGCAGCCTCCTTTGCCAGTTTGTCAGCTCTT
Source organism: Polyploca ridens (assembly GCA_951394255.1). Classification (NCBI taxonomy): domain Eukaryota; kingdom Metazoa; phylum Arthropoda; class Insecta; order Lepidoptera; family Drepanidae; genus Polyploca; species Polyploca ridens. The sequence goes on from OX596257.1 coordinate 13,506,942, forward strand.
TCGTTGCCCTCCAATCCTGCGTGGGCTTTTATCCAGAACAGAGTGAATACTTTGTTCTGGAGAGATGCTGATTTTAGGTTATCTCTAGCTTGCACTGCCAGGGGATGGAGGCAGCTGTTATTCTTCACGGTTTGGAGGGCTGCCATAGAATCGCTATAAACTCCAAACGATGACGCCTGTCGCTTTCGGATCTCTTCGGTTGCTCGACATATGGCCAGCAGCTCAGCCTGGTAAACTGTGCCGTATTTTGGTAAAGCAAGTTTGAGGGCTTTAGTTTCGCCTTCGCTATTCCAAATGGATAGCGAAGCGCCCACGCCACCCTCAATTTTACTACCATCAGTAAAGATACGCACATCAAAGTCGCTGTTTGCACTAACATGTTCCTGGTTTACCAGGCTTATGAGCTCTAGGTCCATTTGCTCTGCGGGATGTGGAGCTTCCAGTGCAGAAGCCATTCGCTCCACCTCTCTGTCTCCCAGCTCTGGCTGGGGCACCCCCCTCTTGGCCTCGTATAGTGAAGCCGCCTCTCGGACTCGGAGGTCGAGAGGGAGGATGCCGGTCAGCGCCAGTGCTGAGTTCAGAGAGACTGTGCGATAGGCCTTACACATTCTCTGTGTTATTCCGCGTTGTACGACGCTCAGTTGTTTTCTAATCCCTAGTTTACTAGCGGCCGGTGCCCACACGCTTGCTGCATAAAGAACGATGGGTTCAACGGTTGCCACATATATAATTCGAATGACTTCGGGGCTTAATCCCCAACTAATTTTCGCTGCCCTTGCTTATAGACTCCTACCGCCTTCCTGCAGACATTTGACACGTGCGTGTTGAAGGTTAATTTCTCGTCGATTGTGACACCGAGCAACTTCATCTCTTTGGACGTGGCAAGGCCGATCCCGCCCATGTTCAACCGTGGGGTGTCGTACTTTAGTTTTCGGGTTACGACCATCGCATTAGTCTTCTGCGGAGCAAATTTAAGCTTGTTTTGCAATCCCCACGCCTGAACATGTTCGAGGGCAGGGTCAGTGATGTTGTGGCCGAAGGTGGTAAGCACAAAGCCTAGAAAGAACTGGCTCTCAAGTGCAGGTGTCAGAACACACTGGTAGGTGCTTGGCGACAGATTTTTAACATGTGAGTGGTAGGCAGCCAAGTGGGTGCGACAAAGTAACCTACCACCGTGCTCAGGTTTCCTCACGATGTTTTTTTTTTTCGCTGAAAGCTCAAACTCTTTGTAGGATTCGAACTCGGGACTTTCGTCTTGGCATTCGACGTCACTATCACTGAGCTTTCATCGCCTTCAAAGAATTATGATTCTGTAAAATAATGTAGTGAAATTATCTCCTCTATTTGGAAATGATCGTGCACTCGCTCTCACCGGTACTCACCACACAAAACGATTTGTCCTCAATGGTTATGCGATTATAAAGTGATGTGACCTGCCCGACCATGCCAATTCAGAACTTAGTATGTACTTTTGAATATCCTCATTCTTATCGTTGCACTTATTATGAACTTTGAACACATGGAAATAGGAATAAGCTCGACCCAGATTTTACAATTAACTGTAATAGTTTGATTCTTTACTATGGTGGAGGGATACCACTTACTAGTACCCATTTGATCGGCAGATCACAGTATCAACTTCACCAATGGGTTGCACACTTTCCGCCTATGTATTATTTCACTATATCGACGATCTTCACCAATGGGTTGCACACTTTCCATCTAGACATTATTTCACTATATCGACGATCTTCACCAATGGGTTGCACACTTTCCATCTAGACATTATTTCACTATATCGACGATTTTCTCTCTATAAATGGGCCTTAGTTTTAAGACACTTTAAAGATCTGAATAAAAAGAAAAGTTGATGTTTGTCTTAGTACAATTACATTGCTAGTCGCGATGTAAGACTAATTGATAATATTATGAAGGCTGGTTGTTATGATTTATTAGGAATTAAGTAACTGGGTGCGAAGCTTAAATATCTTCATATACTTATGTTCCGTTGGTATGATAAATACTTACGTGCATTTATAAGTTAAAGACTGCTGATTTAAGTCCGTACCGTAGTCATGTAGATTACTGAGTTATCATGCTGTGATGCCATTTAATTACTATTTTGAACTATTACGCCACCAAGGCAGTTTTAGGTATATTTACATGATCGACGACATCTTCACACATTGAAACCAGAATGGAATGAGCTCCCCGCCGTTGTTTTCCTTATGGAGTAAGCCGTGGAGTTCTTCAAAAAGGGTGTGAAGGGATTTCTGCAGGGTCGCCAACGCGTGAATAATACCCCCTGCCCTAGTGTTGCAAGCGTCCATAGACTACGGTAACTGCTTATCTTCAGGCAGGCCGTATGCTTGTTTGCTACCTAAGTATAGAACCTTGTCTAGGTCACGATGCTTCTGATTGGTGAAAATATTAAGACTGAACGTTATTTTGGATGTTATTGTTGATTTTATAAATAATGTGAAGTATAAATTTCTTCATGCGCGTCTCTTGCATTTTTCTAATAGATCCGTAAGTTTTAGACTATGCTTATTTTCAGTCCGTACCTAAGTGTGATTTGATTGCTGTTCAAATTGATGTCATCTAATGGTTTTGTTACCTACCTATTTCAAGATTTTTTAAATCAATAAACGATTTTAAATAATAAAAACATTCTTTATTTAGTTATATGAAAGGGTAGTCAATATATGGCTAACATTATGTTTAAATGTTTCAAGGTGGTTATTCACAAAGGACTCATAAGGGATGAGTAATTCCAACAAAAAATTACCCATGTTAAAGTAGAACGTCGAATTCTCCGTAATACAACTATTGAGGATGAGCAATGATTAAAACATTAAGACGAGCTAAAAAATAAAAACACGTCCGCTCACTAGCGTATATTTTTTCACACAAAACCGACAATAGAAACAAAATAATGACATCGAAAATCACACTGAAAATTTGAATATAAAAAAGCCAAAAAAGGTTAGCTCTACAGTTAGGTCGCCAACATGGCCCCCGACGGTGTGAAGCACCCAAAACTATTGGCCGGCGACCAGCAGTGCCACCTTTCGTGTGGGCCGACGCAGGACGCCCCCTTTGGTTGCGACATCTACAACTCTCACTATGCCATCCTTGCCTGGATATACTGCCACTATTCTTCCACGAGGCCAACAGGTTCTAGGAAGCGTCCCATCACCAATGAAAACTACATCACCAATCTTTAGTTGACCCATCTGTGGTAACTGTTCGCGTGGGGTAAGTGTAGGCAAATATTCCTTCACGAATCGCTGCCAGAAGTGATCGGCAAGTCTCTGGGCTTTCTTCCAGTCGGCACGCCTGTGAAGATCAGCGTCATCAAAAAGTTTTACCACCGGTTCGTAGCTAGAGTTTCCGATTAAAAAGGTGAATGGTGTGATTGTATGCTCCGAGTCTACGTCTACAGACACATGGGTGAGAGGTCTTGAATTTACAATACATTCGGCTTCAAGCAGCAGCGTGAGCAAAACCTCTTCTCTGGGTGACCGTTCTTTTAAAGTTACCGAAATTGCAGTCTTAATTGACCTCACCAACCGCTCCCAGCATCCTCCCATAAATGGTGCAGAGGGTGGTATAAATCGCCATTCAATTCTCTTGTTGGAGCAGAAGTCAAATAGATCCGGTAACATCTTCGCAGCACCAACAAAAGCAGTACTGTTATCGGAGTAAATGAAAGTTGGGGAACCTCTTCTTGCAATAAAACGCCGAATAGCCATTATGGCAGAATCTGAGGAAAGGTTCTGAACTACCTCGAGATGTACTGCTCTTACGGTCATACATGTGAATAGAGCTACCCACCTCTTCACAGTGCGTCTGAGAATGGTGACGTTCACAGGTCCGAAATAATCTAGACCCACGTGAGTAAATGGACGCGGATGATGTGCGAGTCTGGCATCTGGTAAATCTCCAATCGGTGGTGTTACAGGCTTGGCCTTACGATTACGGCAAAACTGACATTTCTGTGACATTGCTCTCACTGTTGGTCTCAGGCTGAGGATATAAAACCTTTGACGTAGTTCACTCATTATTTCCATGCGCAAATGTGACGTGGTAGTAGTGGATCAACAATCTGGTAATCTGATGCTTTCCGTCCAGTACTATCGGATGGGATTCTATGCTTCCAGCAGCGGCAGTACGCCCATCAAGACGAAGTAACTTATCTTCACCTAAACTGAGTGAAACATTTCTTAGCCTACTGTCACTCGAAACAGGACGTGCTGCTAGAACTGCATTAAACTCATCAGTAAATGACTCTAATTGAACCTTCTGAAATAAATAAACCTCTGCAACGTTGAGGTCTTGAACAGTTAGCAACGGAAAATTGGAATTGTCTCGAAGCGAATCGGAAGAAAATTTTGAATTTAGGCGTATAATTGACAGAAAAACTCTTATACACTGATGTATTCGAGCTGTAGCACGAAGTAATCGCAACCAACTACTAAAACGTTGGTGCTCCGCAACTACCGGTGAAGGTAATTGATGCAAATTGGCAACTAGGAGTCCCACCGATGCCGAATGACGTTTAAGCTCTTCAGTCACCGGAGGGATATTGCACGGTGGTTCAAGTGGCCATTCCGAGTATGGAGACAAAAGAAATGCTGGGCCAGTGAACCATCGTGACGACGTTGAAAAATCGTAACTATCCCGTGTAGCGTCGTCCGCGACATTTAAAGCTGTGGGAACATACCTCCAATTTTGAATATTGGTTGATTCTGCTATCTCACCAACCCGAAACGAAACGAAGGCTTTAAATGCACAGGCGTCGCTACGTAGCCACTTTAAAACGGTTAGGGAATCCGTCCAGTAAAATGTTTGACTAGGCTTTCGCCTGTGTGCTTCAATAGCATATGTACCAAAACGAGACGCGATAAGGGCCGCTTGCAGTTCCAATCTGGGAATTGAAACTGGTTTCAGTGGTGCTAATCGGCCTTTTCCCCCAATTAACGCCAAACTCACGCTGTCATTGACGTAAACGAAACGCCAATAAGCTACGCAAGCGTAAGCTCGTTCACTTGCGTCAGCAAAGACATGAAGTTGAACGTCCTTAATACTACTAATAGAACTGTCTATATAGCAACGAGGAATAGCACTATTAGATATACTTTGAATTTCCAAAAACCATATTTTCAAGTCATCTATTAAGGCACAAGGTAAGATTTGATCCCAATCAATGCCTAGTTTCCAAGTTCTCTAAAATAATACACGACCTTTCATAATAATAGGGGTCAAGAAACCCAAGGGATCGTAGACGGACATCAGCAAAGATAGAATGGAGCGCTTGGAGACTTTGACTGGAAACTGTGGTAGAGTTTTTATGAAATGAAGCCTATCCTCATAAACTTTCCAGGTCAGACCTAATACATGAATTTGCGAGGGAGATGCTGGACCTAAACCCACCTCGTTAATGTCAACTGCTTGCAACTCAAGGGGAATTAAAGCCAAAGCTTCCTTTTGGTTTGACACCCAAGATCGCATCTCAAAACAAGCAGCTCTGTGAATTGTCAGTATTTCAGAGACTTGCTGAGCAGCTACACTGATACTGTCAAAACTTCCCAAAAAATCGTCCATGTAATGATCTTCGATGACAGATCTAACAGCATCGGGATACTGCAATTGAAATTGACAAGCGTTACTATTCTTAACCCATAATGCAGTGAATGGACTTGAAGCTGCGCCAAATATCATCGATGACATACGAAACTCTTGAAGTGGCAAGTCAGGTCTGTCTCTCCATAAGAAACGTTGAGAATCTCTATCCTCAGGCCTAATCTTAATTTGTGGAAACATCTCTCTAATATCTCCTGTCACGGCTACCGGACCTTCCCTAAATCTCATTACAATGCTAAGCAGTGGTTGAAGAAGATCAGGTCCCGTCAAAAGCATAGAATTGAGACTAACACCGGCACACTTCGCTGCTGCATCATGAACTACACGTAGTTTCTTTTTCTGTGGATGAATAACACCGAAATGAGGAAGATACCAAGGAATTCGAGTAGATGGAGGACCTGTACATAGTTCTGCATAACCCTTGCTAATCATAGCTTGAATATTCTGCTTATAGGCATCGGAATATGATTTGTCCTTAGCTAACTTGCGCTCGAGGCAAGAGAACCTGGCCAATGCTAGTTCACGGCTATCGGGAACAAATGAGATATTATCACGCCATAAAAGACCGGTTTCAAACCTACCAGAATCCAAGCGTTTGGTGGACTCTTCTAAAATTCTTAACGCACGTTTCTGACTATCGCTATGATGATCTACCTTTACTATTCCTATAGAGTCCAACTTAAAATAGTCTTTAACTAGGACGTCTAAAGAAAAATCCGTGGTGTGTTCAACGTCGGCGGAGACATGATGGACTGAATCCAAATTGTACCTATGCGACATATAACCGAATAGAACCCAACCTAAAGCAGTGTAAATAGCGGCAGGTTGATTGCGAGTGCCGTGGCGAACTGCTTTTGGAAGCGTAATATCCCAATTATCCGCTCCTATAAGCAACATGGGCTTTGCATCATTGTAACACAGGACGTCTTCAAGATCTGACAAATACTCATATCGAACGACATCTTCTAAACGTACGGATTGATTATTAATACCTAAATTGGAAATAGATCGCGCTCTAATGTCATAAGTGTTCATACTATGTCGACCCTTTACCTTTATGTCAACATAATTTACCTCTGTCAATCTATTCAATCCACCAATGCAATTAATATTCAATCTACATTTGGGTCCCTTAGCTCCTACTAGGTCTGCTACCGATTGATCCAAAAGCGTTGCGGAACTCCCATCATCAAGGAGAGCGTAAGTATCCACACTACCTTTGGGGCCAATTATATAAACCGCTACGACTTTAAGAAGAGGCTTGAGACTGGACAGATTCACGGGAATAGAGCTATGAGCTACAGTAGCGGAACGCTGCTTGTCCTTTGACATACATGGTTCGTTACTAGTGCAGGTTTCTATGGCAGACTGTACCTCATTTCCAGAAACTAACGATGGCGCTGACTGTGTATCAATATGAGCCGTTGTTGTAAAACGGTCTCTGTGCAGGAGCCTATGATGCCGCCTATCCGCTAAACAACCATCTACACCACACCTTTTCTTACAATTTCTGTATTGATGCAAACCTTTTTTCAGACATTTACGGCATACTTTATTATCTAAGACCCACTGCCAACGATCGTCTAAAGAGAGAGATAAAAAATCTCGACAATCACAAATTTCGTATTCACTCATTTGACAGAATTTACACAAATCAAAACTCTTTGGTTTAGCAGATGATTCTGAAGAGGTTGCGATTGTATAAATTTTATCTTTGATAGGTTTGACAGGTGGACCTTGTTGATTTTTGCCGACAGGTGTCAACTCTGGCATAATAAAACCAAATTTTGTTTGCAGACTGGCCTCATTTTCAAAGAACTCCGACAGAATTTCCAATTTTAACTTGCCAGAGCCGACCCTCGTGGCTGCAAAATCCGCCCATCTCGACCTAATTAGAGGATTTAGTTTGCCAATTATCGAATTGATAAGTTCGGGAGCCGCTAGATATTCTGGTTGGTTTAGGAGTCGAATGACTTCTACACAGTTGCGTATACGACAGGCAAAGACATTGAGCTCACGCGGAGCATCATTCGCGCCGAGTCTAGGAAGACCACGAACAAGAGCTAGTTGCTGAAGTATGATGTTCTCAGGCTGAGCGAACCTAGTTTCAAGAGACTTAATTATCTGATCCGGATCGTCTGCGGATGCAAGAAGCATTGTAACTGCCTCTCGCGCCGGACCGTGAAGAGCTGCGGAAATTCTGGCGATGTTGTCGCTCGGTGTGAAGCTCTCTCTGGACTGCTCAAAGGCCCTTTTGAAAGGAAGCCAGTCCAAAGCACAACCATCAAACTTAGGGATATGACTCACCTTTATTTTCTTCTTTCCCAGGTCCACGATGGCATTTGCAAGTAAAATAAAGTTATCTTGAGTACCTACTGTTTGATTGCTACCTTTATTTCTGAGAACATTACAATTTCTATTTAAATGTTGTGTGCCTAAACCTGATGTATGTAAAGTGGTGTATATTGGGTCTTGAACCTTCTTACGGTCGCCGGCGGTGCAGGGCGCATAGCCAGGCAACGAAGATAGGGGCGCATCTCTGGCCACTAACGGGACGGGCGCAGCATTGTGCGGTGGAAGATGCACCACAGAAGTAGGAAGCTGACGTGCATCTTTAGGATTTTCTGCATATCCTACTGCCCTGTCAAGAGAACCCACTGAATTATTATGTTCCGAACTATTCTGAGATCTGACTAACCATTCTTCGACCTGATCTTGTTTGAAGCTGCAAGAAGCATTGCTAGCAATGGCAGCAAGCTCAGCTTCGAGTTCAAGGTCTGCTAACGCTTTTTTGCGGTTAGCGGCTGTAGCGGCTGCGGCAGCTGCACTGGCAGCGGCGGCAGCGGCTGTATCGGCAGTGGCTGCTTCAATTTCAGCGAGGCGCCGTGCATGTTCCACCCTGGCGGCTAACTGTTGCACCTTTATAGTGTGGGTAGAACGTGCACTTGACTTTGTGAGCGACTTCGCTAATGAGCTTGCCTTCTCTGAACTACCAATTGAACTACATTGACTTACAGACGTTGGAGCGACTTTTTCGGCAAGTGAGCGAGCCCTTGTTCTCATAGGCATTGTATCCCACTTCTGACACCAATATTGAGGATGAGCAATGATTAAAACATTAAGACGAGCTAAAAAATAAAAACACGTCCGCTCACTAGCGTATATTTTTTCACACAAAACCGACAATAGAAACAAAATAATGACATCGAAAATCACACTGAAAATTTGAATATAAAAAAGCCAAAAAAGGTTAGCTCTACAGTTAGGTCGCCAACAACAACGTATAATGCTCACGGACCCCCGCTCTTCCGCCATAAAACATACTATGTGTATATGGAACTCACTATCTCGTGAAATAAAAGGATTAGAAATATACTATACATCGCGTTTAACTAGACTGGGGCGTTGTTATAACATACCAAATAATCAAAATTTCAAGTCTTACCGTTTAAGAGTTACACAAGTCAACAACTTCTCTAGCCTCTAGTGAAAACCATAAATCCTGCAGATCGAACTTTATTCTACGGATGAGTCGCTATGTTCAACGCGTATTATTTCGATGTCTGCGTTATTGGTCGCTGGCTTGTGGTTCTCCTCCTACGAGATCTTCAGCTGGTGTTTTTGAGGTTCGCGAACCGGCGCCGGTTATCTCAAGCCAATTTAAGGCGAGTGCGCGGGAGATACTTTTTATGTGTGTTATGCGTGAGGCGTTGCGAGAAAGTGCGTAGGCGGTACAAGGATTGGAATTACTAGAGGGAATGAATGAATGAGTGAGAGAAAGGGTTGGGATTGGTTTATGCGTTCGGAAACGTGAGCAATATTTGTTAAGTATTTTTATTTTGTACAGACAATTATGAAATTTATTTTATATTTAATCGGCGTAAACAGTAATCACGTCATGTAGATAAAATACACAATAAATAAACACTATAAATTTATACTTTGAAATGTTTAATTATTTAATTTTGATTTACATTATGTACGTTTCACAAAGACTCTTATTTTTAAATTCTTCTAACAATTTTGGATCCAGCATTCTGTTAACAATATTAGACACTTGATAGTTTTCAGTAGCTGAATAATGATCCGATTGTATGTTAAAGACTTGAACTGGTTGCTTGGTGTACTTGGACAGGTTGTAATCATCAGTAAGTATATCTGTTTTAGGGTGCTGGATGCCTTTTATGAGAACTAGCTGTGACTCCAATTTGAAATCAGGTTCGTATTCATGAGCCAACACAAGTCTCTTATACGCTGTCATAAGTATATGTCTTTTATATTGATTGGAATAGTTTACCGATCTTTTCATATCTTGGATACACACTTCAACTTTTTCTGACCATGTTTCAATATTTTCTACATTCTTTGTTAATGAAACTCCCGTCATAAGTTGATATATATGTTCAATTACGGCATTTTGAAGCTGAGATTCTGATAATGTTCCTAGATTTGCATTCATTTGGAAACGTAACGCATCTGGACTACTATCCAAACAAAAAACAAATCCAACGTGACCTAAAAATAAAAATAATAAAATGTAGTTTTTAAAAAATTGTGTCGAGAAGTAATATTATCAAATTAGAAAACCGCATTCATCATAGGCATTTTTACAAGCTTTTTATTTAACTTGCAATCTATGTTCGGGTCAAATAATTCAAATCGAATTTCACCCACTTCCAGTGGTCAGATTGATTTAATATTTGGTATACATTAGTACAGTCAACAAAAAGTAGTCACCAAAAAAGCTTGTATTAGAATTAGAAATGAAATTTTAGACATAGACTTATATTACCTTCTTTCTCCAGTAGCGCAGCTAATTCCAAAGCAACGTTAACTCCAAATGAATATCCCAAAAGGTAAAACTTTGATGTCGTCTCAAACTTTGTCTTCATTAACTGTAATTAAATTTAAAAAATAACTAAAATGATGGTTATATTTGGACAGTATTTCAATTTTAGCAGGAATTTAACAGTCTCTTTTTCATTCGTTACACGTTATTATTTCGCGATGTAGTAGTTCATTGAGGACCCACTTCTCCAATTTTCATTTAAACTCACCTTTCTAACGCTCATTGCCAATTCCAAAATACTATCTTCATTCATGTCAACTCCTAACTGTACAGTAACAGCCTGTATTTTAAGCATTTCAGAAATTGTATTAAATGTCTGATGTCGACCTTCAAATCCTGGTATCATTATCAAATATGTATAATTGGGATCTAAATCATTCTGAAAATCAAAAAAACCATTGATATTGAAAATCCTATTGATTCCTATTTCCTTTCTGATATTTTCTTGATAGGAAATTGGTCATTGAATTTTGAAAACTAGCTGCGTGGTTATGGAAATAATTTTAAATTATCACATAAATCTTACCTCATTACCGTTGTTGAGCATAGTGATTTGGGGAACAATAGGATGCGAAATTGATATATAATCTGCTTCATCGTCGATGTTATTGTAAAAAGCACCCAAACCATGGTTAAGTTTTTTATAAGTTTCTGTAAAACTATTTCCTAGGGTTCTAAGACTGTAATAAAAATATATTACGTTATCACATTATTTTACATTATATCTTGGTTTTTAATATCTTTAATATATGTGACTATATATGTGTTTACCTTCCAATTGTTAATTGCTTAATCTTATCAATAGGATAGTCACATTGATAGGCTTTCTTTATAATTGATCTCATTTCTTCAAAGTTAACTTCATTTAGATTATAATCCTGAACTGTTGCTGTATCGTTTGCACCATCAAGTGTTTTGAAACCTGTACAAAATTCAAGATTTTGTACTTTATTTTAGTATATAATTAATTATGTGTTTAAAGTAATTGTAAATATTTACCTAGTATATCTGCAATTTTGTGAAGAAATACTGCGTTAGATTTGTTATTAATATTGAAGGATAGTACATTATTGTATGTCAGTTTCAAGCTTCTTTCTAAAGCGTTGAATAAAGAAGTAAACTTTTGGGGCTGTGTTTTAGATTGTGATTCGGTTGAAGGCTCTGCAAACTGGAAATGCAATCAAATATTAACTTTAGAAGTATTTGCAATGGGATTTTTATATTTCTTTAATATTTACCTCATCCAGAGATCCTGATTTTAATATGAGTGCTGGACATCCAATGTCATGTCTCGTCTGACAAATTCTCTCGGAAACTGCTGCTGCATGATTTTCACTATCATTGTGTGAAGGTCGAATGATGACAACAAACTGACTGAAATAACGGTTTTATTTTAAACAATAGGTACATTTTCGACATAAAACTTTTAAAGTTTTCGTACCTGAGGCTAGGACAGAAATTTCTTGATGATAAATCCATGTTTAGTACAATTAAAGAAAATGTATTGAATTTGTTTACGAAGTCTTCTTGCCTATCAACATAACTGTTTTTAGTTGTTATATCTTGAACTATGAAAATTCCCTTAACTTGACCAAGCTTAGCTCCATCTTTGAGAAGTTTCACACAACCTTGTTCAGTCTGTAAATTTTCTGAGGAGAGTCTAATTGATAAATCTTCTCTTGTCCATGATCTATAAAATAATAAAGTTAGTATAGAATGGCTCATCTCATCTCATGAGCTAAAACCACGTTTTCTATAAATATAAATAAAGCTAATTATTTTGTCCGAGTCATTGTGCCTGGAAATTACTTTTCCTGTTAGCTTTTTACGATTGTTGTTTTATTACTCAGAACGAAGAAAGTTTGGTTACCACACGAACCCAAACAAATGTTTCAATTAATTGAAATTAGATCTTAAAGTTAGTACACATGTTCGCAGTTGATGAAGCTGCAGTGTATTTCCATTATAAACTTACAAAAACTTAGTTCGAACGTAGCCCGTTATAAAATCAGGTTTCAAATGTAGCATTATCTTCTTGGCACCTTGTTTTATAATTCGATCAACTAATTCTATACCCCATCCGGCTTCATCGCATATCACTACGTAGACTCCATTTGAAGAGTATATCATCCTGTATTGAAAACAAAAAATGTAAATCTATTTATTATATTAGCTAAAGCATTCAAATAATTGGATTAGGTTAGGAAACAAGACTAGGTATTTAAAAATTAAAGTGGCTTGATTTCTTTACTACACTTAGAAATTATCTTTAACGACGACGTACGTACCTTGGAGTAACCTTTAAGCCTCGACTCAATATGACTGGATCTCTCATCCTAATCAAAACTCTACCCCTATGTCTGCTCGAAGACAGAAGTCTGAATGCTCTAGAAACATCCGTTGGAGAGTATACTACTCGACTAATTGGTTTCACTATTCCTTTAGCTATACCTTCGCTTATTAATATTTGTAGCTTCTGAAAATCAATACAAATTAATTTCATCAAAAAATAAATAATGGGTTTATCTCAAATTAACATAAGGGTCATAAAAATAGAGAGATAATTTGCAAGTTTACTGATGTAAATACAAGTGCAAAGTAAAATGTGTGGAGACGTTAGTAGAAATATTCATATACTATATGAAAAATGGGATAAAAGTGCTGAGTAAATACATACAAAGATATTTGTAATGGCTAATAAGTATTTTTTGCAAGAAAGCAAGTGTGAAATATTTATACCTACTTTTTTATTATTTATATTTTCAGGTCGGAATATATTGGATAGAGTTACGGCCTTGTAAGACCTCTCTTTCTCAAGGTAGTTCATGCCAATATTTCTGTTATTAGTCATATCATAGTTACTGATGTCCAAGAAGAGTCCACTGAATCCGACACATTTCATTGCAGCCTGTTTAAGAAAAATAAATCAATTAATTTAACTATACAAATACCACCTCATTAATAAATAGCTCAATAGTGATGGAAGGGGTATCCTAATCCTAAAAAACAAGGGTTATCCTAACACGTGAAACCTATGTGGATTAATTGAGAAGAATGATTTCCTTTATACAAAAGTGATCAAGTTGTACATTAATAAAAAACAAACTGGTATGACCACTAAAATCATTTAAACTATAGTTACGTATAGAGATATAATTCTATATTGAACATAGAATAATGGTACCATTGTAATAATCGCGATGATCAATCGAGCAAATTCTCGCTGAAGTTGTTGATAAATACTTACTTCTCTAATTGATCCTGTAGCACAGTTGACAACAATGTCGCAGCGACGTTTTTTAGAATTAGATATCACCATATTGCAGAAAGATTCATGGCGCGAGTATCCAATATTATTTTCTGAGAATAAATCATAGTTTCTAATAAAATTATAATATCATTGCGAATTTTCTGGAATCTCGAACAATAAAGTTGTATTTGGAACCTTTGTCCAGAGTCATTTTTATTAACGTTCATAAGTAATATTTTATTCTGAAGAAAAATTTTGCTTATTATTATTTTTATCTTTGTCTACTTCTTTAATAGATTTAATGAGATACATAAATAACAGCGACAAAGCACTAATTTGAGCTACTAAGTCTTAACAACTATCTTAATTAAGATCAAATTTATATGGAAACCAATAAAAACTTTTGTAACTATTAAAATAAAATTTAAAAGAAGTTAACATATTTTATTTGTTGAACTGTATAAAGACTAGTCCCTTTCATCCTCATTAATGAAAGGAGGCCCGTGCTCACCACAAAAACTTTATAGACTGTTGATGATGATGATGATAAAGATGAGAGTAATCGAAAGACGTGTCTTACTAACCTTCTAAGCACGGAAATAATTTTAGTAACAACTGTTTCTTCTTCATATTACTTACAGTCGTATATACCGTACAATCTACAGATAAACATAAAGAGATGACAGCTTGTCCAAGTGCCCCTGCACCACCAGTGACCAATACACTTTGACCCTTAAGAAGATTCCCTGTGATTGTCTGAAAAGGTAAAATGTTACATTACAGGAATAAATAACATCTTCACTCGCAGATATATGCATTGTTTTGGGCTTAATTCCTTTGAAACAGCGGCCAATCGGGTGATTATCAACACACCCAGATAAGCACATTGTGGTTAAAATAATAGTAGATCTAAATCAACCTATGTGTTAGGAAAAGCCTGTCAACCAGTAGATAAGTATAATATGAACTATACATAACAGCGTACAATATTACCCAACTTATATGGCGCGTCGTAAATCTTCGTTCGCACAGAATAAAAGTATGGCCCCGAAGATCATCGAAAGTATGCTTAAAACTTACAATGAACCTTAGATCACTACTATAAGGTTCATAATACACTGCAGCTGTTAGTTCCATCTCACTTGCAAGTCACGCCCCTCCGCACGGCGCCTGCTAACATGGCGGCAGCTGTCGGCCAATAGCGTTTGCCGCGCTTTCAAAATGTATCTTCTGCGCAGGTACATCGGTAAGCCATATTAATTGGGTACTACTCTACGCCCTAGGTTCCGTAAGTAATTATGAAAAAAATGTTATGGATAATGAAATTAATATTATTAAAGAATTATGGTTTTATAAATAAAACCTTGAATACTTAAATACATGAACCATTATAAATGAACCAGAACTCTGGAATGATGGCCATTTTTTCGGGCCAAAGAACAAATGTTTAAATTCTTACCAAACAGTAGTAAGCATGCAAATAAGGTAGCGGCACTGTTGCTGCATCTTCAAGACTCCAACGTTCTGGTACTGGCCACAGCAAGTTCAAATCAGCTTCCACAGTACTGCTGATTGCACCATCAAGAACTACACCCATCACTCTTTCACCCCTGATAATAATAATGTAAACCATTACGAAATCCATCCCATACTGCTAGATGTAAACTTATTTACTTATAAACTTACATGTAATCAAGTCCACTGTAGTCCATCCCAAAATAATTATTATCCTCGTTTTTGACACCAAATACAGCTTTTTGTGTATCACGAAATGATATTCCAGCGAAGGCGACCTAAAATATTTTAATTTCAAAACAAAATACTCGAAGACTACAAATCTTTTTAATTATTATACATATAACCGTAAAATTATATCTTATTGTTAGTAGTAAAACCATTTCTGAATTTGCAGTTACCTGAACTAAAGTGTTTTTTGCAGCTACAGGGGAAGATTCAACCCAATTTAAACTGCCAAGATCACCAGATGATGAACAAGTGAGGGATACATTGCGAAGATAAATTGATTTTGTACACTCTGTATAATAGTAACCTCCCCAACGACCCTGCAAAAAGAAATATATTCGAATTCTACATTATAATCATCAATTATATATCATGAAACAAGAAATAATTAACTTTGAGCATTCACTATGGTTACATTGTGGTAAAATATAAGCTTATACATAAATATACACAAATCAATAGGTATTACCTCTTTCAGAATATTAATGGCCAAATTCTTTTTAAGTTGCTCCTTGTAAAAAATATCTTCCGGGTTGAATCGTGGTGCACTAAAGTCTTCGATTATAATTAAACTTACATTTTCTATTCCGTCACTTTTTAATTTCTTTATTAAACCTGTAAACAGTTAGAAATAATCATAAATGTTTATCATAATAATATGTGCCTTAAATTCACCATCTTTTGCATCTATGTAAAATGTACTGTTACTGTGTAGTACTTAAATTAAAGGTGGTTAATAGGCTATTATTATAAATGAGCTGCAGTTAAGATGCCGATCCCATTCTGCGTTCCGCATTCACTATTGTGCACACAGCAAGCAGTCTAGAGTTCTGAAATATTCGCTACCGATCACACGTCATACACTTTTTTATATATGATATAGATTACAGTGAACGCAAACATAGAACTCTGAACGCAGAACTCTTCTGTCTGTGGGATCGGTGCCTAAAGTAGTATCGGAAACC
Organism: Polyploca ridens; assembly: GCA_951394255.1. Taxonomy (NCBI): domain Eukaryota; kingdom Metazoa; phylum Arthropoda; class Insecta; order Lepidoptera; family Drepanidae; genus Polyploca; species Polyploca ridens. The sequence goes on from OX596257.1 coordinate 13,523,395, forward strand.
AAAACCGGTATGGAGTACCACGAGATAGTATTTGTGGACCATCGTACACAACATAAAATAGTTCTATTTGCAAATGATTCGATAATTTTAATAAAATGAAGTGACTTTAATAATTTTGAAAATGATGTAACTAATGCTTTAAGGAATATAATTAACTGGATGGAACTAAATAATATATTAATTAATCTTGACATAAGAAAAGCGCAAGAATATTTTCTTTCAAATTGAAAAAAACCGCATTCACATGGGTTCACCCATTAAAAAGCTAAGGTACCACACACAGACACACAGACTTTCACGTCAAACTTACAACACTACTTACTTTTTGCGTCGGGGGTGAAAAAACAAAATGAATGCATTTTTACCACAATAGAGAAAAATAAGAAATGACTTAGGTTTAATAAAAATTTTGAGTCTACAAAGAATATATTTTAGAAAACTGCGATTTTACGTACCTTCAAGCCCACAAAACGGCTGCCTTTCCGACACTAAAACAACTCTTTTAGTTTTTGGCAATTCACTGTAAAAGTTGTTTATCCAAGAAAACTTGTCATCATATGGTATTGAAATAAAAGTATCATTTTGTTTTAAGTTTAGTTTCCTTAGTAAGAGTAATATTCGTTTTCCATCTGACATAGACGTGATGAGATTAAAATGCTCTTTTATAATTGACTGCGTCATTGGTAAATCATTCTCTATTGCTATTACGAAAGTATCTCTTTTGATTTCGCTACTCAATTTGTAGATTTTCTGAATGCAAAGAACAACAATATTAACACATGAATAAACGTATCAATACCTTTATACTTAATGTTTCAAATAATGCTTCTTACTTTTTCGTCTTCTAGTAGATTTTCCACGACAAAGATATTTTCTCTAAAATGTTCTTCTGCTTGTGTTAGTTCTTTAATGTTATTATCTTTAAAATCAACTGAAACTATATTCATGTCAACAAATGCTGTAGCATTTACTACTTCATTTATTTTCAAAAATATCTCAGGTTCATGTTTGTCAACTAGTTTTGTAATTTGTAGTCCTTTTTTTGTGACATTTTCAGCAACTATTTGTAATATTATTTGTATAACTGTTTTAAGCTGTAAAAATACAGTGGTATAAAAATCAAATATTTTGTTATAAATGTCACTAAATAATATTATAGTACTGAGTACATTATGATACATGTGTGTTGGTTATTAACACTTCAGGCGGTATTAAGCACGTGAGCCATAGGCGAACGCGATAAGGGAGCCGAGAGTGTAATAATCAATGCACACGCGTGTCATACGACGTTTTTCAACACACTTGCGAGGAAAAAACAGACTTGTATTTTGCAATAATTGTCACTTTACGAGCGAGTGTGTTGAAAATATAGTTAAGTAGGTATTACTAAACGTAAAACACAACTATACATACGTCAATATTTTCCATCATATAGTATGGGAAGAAATTCTTTACTCCCAATACATTGGGATCCTTCTTCAATTTTAGCTTATCAATAAACGTTATGCTATCAATTTCTACACCAGTGCACCTAAAATGAAGTAAAGTTTGATTACCGTTATTCATTCAATTAAATATTTTTCTCTTAATTTGTTAAATGTTTCTAGTAATGATAACCATTTATCAGTAATTACAGATAAAATCTTACCATGTAACTCCAGAAGTATTATTTAATCTTGCATTATAACACGAAACCTCTTTAACTTTCACTGGAAGATATTTCTGATGATCAACAACATTAATGCTAACTTTCTTAATAAACTTGGGTATTGATATACCATCGTGGTCTCTTGACAAAATGTTCAATTGTATCAGAGAATCCAAGAATATCACCCAATCATTCTTCCAATTGATATAGGCGTTGTCTCGTGCTAAGTTCATTGAATGGATGGATTGAAATTGATCTCTGAAAGAAAAAATACTTTATGCTATATACTTACCTATAAAAATAACAAATTATGTGTTTGTAGTAGTTTCCTTTTAGTTTTTAAGACAGACTTAAGTAAGTCATGCTCACTTTAAGGCCTTTGCTTGCGGCGTAGTGTGACGGGTCGCTCACTTCCCTCCAATATGGCGAGGAGGGCGATGGCTGCCACACGCGTCATACTTGTGAACTGATGCTACTTGTGGGGGCTGGTCTGCTTAAGTTTGCTAGTTGCTAGTAAATATCGATTCGATATTGAAAATTCTAGATCACATATCTTGTTTTTCTCCTAATTTTTTATATTACCTACGCAGTGAGGTTTTTTGTTTCTTTTATTATAAGTATTCTACCAACTACTATGATTTATAGTGCTTACTTGTAGCTATATCCTCGTAAATGTAAAATCTTGTATACATCTTCAGAATTCAGCGCATCCTCTTCTTCTGTTTCTATATTATTTATATTGCGATGAGACTGAACGTCTTTATTGATGATACCACTTGCTATTAAAATATCTTCTTGGCTTACCTTGCAAGGGAAAAGTTTATAAACCGATTTCAAAAATAATAAGAGTTTGTTTTATAAATATCACTTGGTCATACATGTTAGCTACTGGTCATTAATAAGTATTTATATTGGATGAATCTGCAATCTAGGTGCTCACTCACAGAAATAACGTGTACAATTATTTATGGTCGATAGAATGACTGCTCATTTAATTGGACATAATGATTAATTATTATGAATTCTTTATTCAACTTAAATATTCTAATTTATATTTTAATGCAGAATTTAAACATTTATAATAATAAGTATTTATTTTACTTTAGTTTGGTAAAGGATGACAATTGTCCGGCAAAACGCCATTTTGTTGTCTACCGTCACAATTTAGTTTATAAAGGCAGTATATGCCTGTGCCAGGGGCATTCGTTGTCCTGCAGTCGTCTTGTTAACATCAAGTGCTAAAACGTGATTATGTGATATATGGCAAATATAAGAATTGTGAGTACATTCTGTTATTTATTAGCAATTACTTTGTTGTGGCATTACAATATAATATTATATTATATTGTTTATGTATTCAAATGCTTAACGCTTGGCTGATTGTATAAATTATATGAAAATAATAAACGAGATCATAGAATTAAATAAATACATTTGGATATATTAAACATATCTCATATATAAAAGTAGTTTCATTAACATACATAACTAGCTGTATCTCTGCTATGTAAGCTTATATAAACATAAGAATACAGGTAAATATCTTTTGCATTGATCTTGATGCAAAATGGATTATTCATACCTACGTTGAAAATGGTTTTCAAGTTCGTTACTAGCAATACAAAAACCAATTGTCTATTCCCAGAATCATTTTTAGACAAGAAGTATTATTTTATTTTATTGTATTTTGCTTTTTTGCTATTTATAAATAAAACTAAGAACATAAAAATCTATGTTTGGCTGTTTGTAAATATTTCATAAAAAATAATTAAAAAGCCTACCTCAAACTTATTATTCCCTCTGTTCCTTACGATGGATAGACGTACTGGTACATTAGGGCTGATTATTACTTCTGTGTGAAAGTGTAAATCACGGAAAACAATGGACATATCTTCGTACTTCATTTTATTGTACATTGCTAAGGTTTCCCAAACAAGTACTAGTATTGCGGATTCAGGTACTATGTTAATTCCTAGAATAAAAAAATAAAAGCAATATGATGATTAATAAGTAATGGAGGATCGGGAGGCCAAATATAAATTCGCCATAATAGGCCAGATAAAAACCAATGCATACATTTTATTCAAACAATAATTAATTAAAATAAAGCATGCTAATTTTGCTAATATTAAACTGGAAGCACTATAAATAGTCCAAGGAAAGCCATAATATACTAGTGGCTCTGTGAGCTGTAGACGTCGCGAGTCTCGATAATTATATAGAATTCTCTTGTCGATTCAATTTTTAGAAATTACTGAACTAGCTCACAAAATTTCACGAGAATCGGTTGAGAAATGCGACCTGTAGAGTTCTTCTCTACAGGTCGCCGGACGGATAAACGAAAGCATTTTTGCCCAAGCTAAAACAGAGACGCTTCACGATCGCTCGGTCAACTACATTCTTTACAAACTTATTGGTATCTAATTCAGTTACAATAGAAGTTTATGTCTTGAGGACAGCCTTTAGTTAATGGTTTTTTTTAAAATAATTGATAAAACAGAAAACTATTCAATAGGACATGATGATGATACTTTTGCATTATAAACTTACCATCCCTTGCGTGACCTTCAAAGTATTTATAATCATCACTTTTAGTAGAAACAATTACATTTCGAGACATTGCAGTTATTTTTTCTACATCCTCATATTTCACGTCCAACCTAAAAATGTTAACTCAATTTATGCATTTTAATTCGTTAGTTAGTTTGTGGGACTAGCAAGATGCGCATATGAAAAAAACGAATTCTAAGAACTGGTATTCAATTGTTTTAACTTAATTTAAAAACTAACTATCTCCTGTCGATTTACTCGCGTTATGAGCTTTTATAACATTGAAAGAATAAAAAGTAATATTATAGATGCTTTGAGCATTATCTTACCAATCTTCACTATGTTCCCATTCTACAAAATGAGAAAGAAACGGAGTTTCGGTTGAAACTGGAAATTCAATCTGTGGATACAATTTTTCCACATTTGGATTCAAACCAAGTTCATACAATCTGAAATCAAAATTAAATTCTGGTCATAATTACAATTTCTTCCATCCTATTTAAACTATTTTACAAGGTTTATCATAGTCAAGGTGAGGATCTTACTTTCCAATAGCATCCAAAAGGAATTTGACACCATCCTTATTTCCCTTCCTAGTTAATGGTACATGAGTGCAGTCCTTGAGAGACCTCTTTAGAATTGCTTGCAATAGACCATATGGAGCCACTTCAACTACAATTGCGTTAGCTGGTATCAGTTTTGACATTTCTTCAAGGAGTACAGGGCTCTGAAATGAAATAAAGAGTAAGCAGCTATCTGTACAAACCGGCAGCTTATTAGAGACAGAATTTATACTTGAGGAAGCCAGCCAGCCAAGTTACCTACTAAAAATTTCGGATTCGATATCGGGAACGGATTCGGAAACCTTCACGGAATTCGGAAGCGTTTACGAAGATTATTAATACTGGTAGGAAATGGAAATTATATAAACTAAAATAAAAGCAAAATCGAAAATATTACGCATTTGTATTGTTGAGCAGATTATATCAAATGCATAAAGACAGAAACTTGTTTTTTTGATTTTTTTATATTTTAAGTCTACATTTCTGTTTATAAAAATAAAAAATGTTTTCTAGTTGTATCGAACTTCATAAACTGACTGTATAGTTCATTGACTGATTGAATTTTTGACGTTTCTCGACGGAAATGTCAATTCGATTCATCGAAAAGTTTCCGATAGCTTTTAGCAGGCGGAAATCTTTCCGAATTTTATTTAACGTAATTTTTTACTATTATTTCATATAAACTAATTATTTAAACCTATTTTCAGGCTAGTTGGTACCAAACAAAATGTGTTTGCACCTGTTTTAAGTAAATAATGAATGAGAAAGGTCTGCGGTTAAAATAATAGCTGCATACTCAAACCTCGTAGGAACTAAAACATATTGATCACACTAATTTTGGATGCTAGATTCACTACCACTATGTGGTACTACGTATCACCTACAACTGAGAGATCTAGGTATTCATAAAATATTTGTTTTATTAAACTGTCCATGAATATACTGAAAAAAAAACATTGACATAGAGGGCTTTTTGGCGAGAACTTACAAAGTGACGTTGCGTTTTCGTTTTATTGTCAAAAATGCGTGTATTTTGAGTTTTATTTCATATTATCTGTGGTGTTTTATTAAAGATAAATCCATGTGCATTAGTGAAGGATAATTAAATGAATGATGTGTATCGTGACTTATCAAGTTGTCTCACAAAGTCCGTGAAAAGATTTCGTATAATGACCACCATTTCATTAAAACATGACGTTTATGGACGGTGACTAACAGTGCGTACTGTATGAAAATTATTTATTTTATGACTAGAATTTTTAACTCAAATACGACTAGGCTGTATGGAACAAACCTTTGCCTGACTTTTGGCGAATATTATAAACAGCAATTAATTTGACATATCAGTCATTTACGAAGTTCGATACAACTAAAATCTTTTTTTTATTTTTATAAACACACCTGTAGACCTAAACTCTAAAATATAAAAAATAACATGTTTCTGGCCTTATGCATTTGATATATGTGCCCAAATGAGGCCTTTCAAGAATAAAAATGCGTAATAATTTCTATTTTGCTTTTATTTTAGTTTATCATTTCCATTTCCTACCAGTATTAAAAAATCTTCGTAAACGCTTCCGAATTCCGTGAAGGTTTCCGAATCCGTTTCCGATAACGAATCCGACAGTTTTAAAATAACCCTGCAGGATTCGTGATGCATTTCGCGGCGGCCTGCGCAGCTCAGCGCGACACGTCTTTGTAACTGGCCTCTTCATGCATCATCGCGTCGCATCTCATCTCGATGTGAACTGACTACTATGTATTTAATATTAAAAAAAAGGAGGAGCATAAATGTTCGACACGTCTGAATAATTTCTAATCATCTGAATTTCAATACCGTAAACCGATGAAAAACGTCGTATGACGCGCGTGTGCATTGATTATTACACTCTTGGCTCACTTATCGCGTTTGCCTGCGGCTCACGCGCTTAATACCGCCTCGCGTGTTAATTTAATAACCAACTTTGCACACATGTATCATTCATAATGTACTATTAGGATTCGAACCCATTTGTCACCACTACCATATACTCTGAGCCACTACTTAGAAACTAATGTCTTAAATATATTAGTTCCATTGTTGTTTATTTTCTTCGTAAATTCTGCTGCTTTCTGCTACCAACACATTTTCAGAACATTATTCAGACTGGTGTGATAAAAGTGCAACTTTAGTTTACCATAAAAAAATTAATAACAACATTGTTTTAAGTACTTACTAATAAGTTATTTGCATGATATTCAGCTGAGGAATTCTTAGCTAAAGGCTCATCCCATCTGTCCATGGGTATTGATGTAGATATCCATTTCTTGCTTCGGGGCTTTGGATCTTTGATTACTTCTCTTAAAGCTTCTTCTAGTTTTGGACCTGATGAATAAAAATTAAGTACACCATGATAATGATATGATAAAACAAATAAGAATTAAAAAAAGAATTTGGCCAAGAATGAGTCGGATATAATAGACATATTAACATGATAATAAATAGCAATTAAAACTTAATAATAATTGTTAAATCGTAATGGTCTCGCGCGCAGCCTATCGGCGTGGTACTCGGTTAGCGACTTGCTATGCAGGAGGATAAGATTTTGGTGCGTTTGCCACAATAATATTTAAAAAAAGTTGCTATGAAATGAAATAGTAGGCTCAACAAAATTAAGTTCATAATCGCAAAAAAAATATTGTGATGTAACTAAAAATTTACGGTTTTCAGGTTTAGTTTTTTGTCTTTTGAGGTACGGAACCCTACAAAATAATTAAATTGTCAAAAACATTTTATTTTTCGTTTTCGTAAATGCAGAAAATCGTACCTATTGATTTTGAAAACTTAGAAAATAACTAATGCGCCAATGAGTAATTGATAATGATAGCTCAGTGGTAGTGACGTCGGATACCGAGACGAAGGTCCCGGGTTCGAATCCTACTATGAGCTTGAGCTTTCGGTGAAGGAAAATATCGTGAGGAAACCATAGCACGGTGGTAGGGTACTTTGTAGTATCCGCCTGGCTGGCTACCACCCTCAAGTTGAAAATCTGTCGCCAAGCACCTTTCGGTGTGTTCCGACAGCTGCACTTGAGAGCCAGCTCCTTCTAGGCTTTGTGTGCTTACCAACTTCGGCCGCATTTACCATGGTGAGATTGCGGTCAAACACAGACCTATAAACAGTAAAAAAAAAGTAAAAAAATGATTTTTTAAGAACTTTGCTTGCTATTTTTTATATAGAGTCTATCTGACCAGCAGTGCCTAACACAGTTTTATATCTACTTTTTAAGAAGAAAATTACAAAATCAGATAACCTAAATAAAATCTTACCACCATGAGCAATATATCTGGAATGATAGGCGATGTTGGCACACGGTACTTCTCTTGCAAAAATACCGCGATTAATTAAGTCTGCTACAAACTGCTTCATGATGTCTGCAGGTCCAGATAATGTTGATGATTCAGAGCTGTTGTGACATGCTACATCAATTTCTGGAGGACATTGTGGTAATATCTGAAGGAGAAAAATATAATATTTATATGTCGGAGAATCGGAATATTGCTCAGAGTTGGTTGGCTCCATGGTATAAGTATATCTGGATCATGGTTGGCTCATGTCATTATTATGATGTAAAAATAGGAATGTTGCCAGGGTAAAAATATAATAATTCTAATTAGTCCGTCAGTTAGATTATCAAAAAATATTGGACACGTATTTTTTGCTTTACCAAATCAGTAACAATTGACGAAGATAAAGCGCGACTAAGTTCGGGAGTGGGGGCTCGTGACGTCACGTGTTCCTAAAAAGTGTACCACACCGTGACGTCACGCGGAACTTCAACATACGATATCTTCGTATTTTTTTGTTTAATTGACAAAAGAAAAAATAAGTGTCTAATATTTTTTGAAAATGTAAATGACGGACTTATTAGTTTTTTTTTCAGGAAAGTAGTCTATTGTGAAATACCGGCAACACAAGAACGTTTTTACAAAAAAGAAAACTGTTTACAAAAAACTTAAACCGACTTCAAAGTACACTAAAAAGTAATCAAATCCTGACCTGGTGCCAATGGGACAAAACGGGAAGTGTACCCTTTCACACAATAAAAGAATTTTCCAAATCGGTTAAAAAATGACGGAATTATGAGGTAACAAACAAAAAAAAGGGGGGGGGGGGGGGGTATCGGGGTGAGGGTATTGCTTATGTTGGATCAGTATGTAAAAAACGTAGTGATTATATTCTCTTTGCAGTAAGTATATCAAAAGCTCTTATGATGTCTTTTATTAATTTTTAAAATTTAAATGAAACTTCAGTCAGTCCTCAGTTTTTAGTTATTTAGTTATGTAAGTAAAAAGCAATTACAAATATTCTGAGACATTCATCACACGCAGCTGTCTGATTCCAAAGCAAGCAAAGCTTGTTCTATGGATATCAGACAATTGATTGCTATATACCTACTTACAAATAATTACTTAAACAAATAAGTATTTGACCTAAGTGAGACTTTGGAGCCATGTATCTAACCTATAAACCATCCGGCCTTTAATTCAAAATTCAAAATCATTTATTCAAATAGACTTTCGCAGGCACTTATGAATAGTCCGACTCTAATACTGTAATACCGGTTCGAAAGGTTGTCTGTACACACGGCTACACATCAAGCTATACATTGCCAGTATAAGCTGATCTCGTATTGTATAGGATTTCCGTACAATCAGAGGTCAGCTTATATTTGAATTGTATAGCTTGATGTGTAGCCGTGCGTACATAAAATATATCCAAACAATAAACGGACTTTCTTACAGCATTATATCCAAGACCAACGGCAGCCATAGATCCTTTGATAGTCTGTAGGTTGAGGCAAACACTTCCGCGGCAGTAAGTTGACAAAATTAACTCTTCAGCAGTAAAGGTATTATCATGATATGCGCATGCCATTTCTCCTAAGCTGTGACCTAAAAACAAAATTTCAATAAATTTAATAACTAAAGCTTACAATAGTACCACAGATTACCATAATCCTCTGTGATAGTACCCAACTGATATGGCTTACAGATGTTATATGGCTTATAGATGTTATATGTGATATCGTTTTGCGCAGAAGATACTTTTTGTACATTTTCAAAGCGCGGGAAACCGCTATTGGTCGGCAGCTGCCGCCATGTTAGTGCGCGCCGTGCGGAGGGGCGTGACTTGCAAGTGAGACGGACCTAACAGCTGCAGTGTATTATGAACCTTATAGTAATGTTTTAAGGTTGATTGTAAGTTTTAAGCATTCTTTCGTTAATCTTCGGGGCCATACTTTCTTTTCTGTGCGAACGAAGATTCACGACGCGCCACATCAGTTGGGTACTACTGTACGTATTTGCTTGTTTGCTTTCAAAAACCACAATCATATGTGTATAGGATTTTTAATTATAAAGTTATAATTATGTGTGAAATTCTATAATTTTTACGGGCAAGCTAAGTTTGATGTCCTGATAAGAAATCAAAGTTCAGAGCCCTACTGTTAAAACACCCATATCGATACTAATAATGTATTATAAATTTGAAGTAGCTGTCTATTTGTTACCTTTTCACACCTATCTCCGAACCGATCGCTATAGATTTTGGCACGCAGATAGCCTATGTTATGGAATGCGGGTGAAACCGCGGAACAGCTAGTTATTTTAAGCCAAAATGCAAACGTCCTTACCAATTATATAGTCAGGAACCAGTCCAATTTCTTTCAAAACGTCAATCAGACCAATTTGTATAGCTCCAATGCCAACAAAAGCGTGTAGAACGTTGTCAAAAACTTTATCGTCAGTACCAGTTAGAATTTTATAAATATCTACACCTTTTGGTTCAAGGACTTTATGACATCTGTAATATATTATAACTTTTTTGTAATATTGCGCTACACTCGGCGAATATACAAGAATAGCTTGTAATATAACTCAACACTGGTAAAAATAAGTCTGCACTGAATTTGGTTAAAATTAAATCTTATACCTGACGTGGGTTGAAACAAAATATAAAAATAATGACTATACATCTCCCTGCAATGTGCATGAGACACATGAGAACATTTTTGAACCACTTTTGGTCAAGATCAATGGCATGTGGGTAAAATCTCCACTGATTACACATTAAAAATATTTAAGTTTGAACAAAACAGTATCTCAAATATAACTATGGGATTATTTTACCTTTCAATGGCAGCAGCAAATACCGGTATTTGCATTAGGTTTGATCCCATACCAACCCATTGTGATCCCATACCACTGAATACAAACCATAAGGGTCGTTTATCGCCAGGGTAGTAGTCAACACTTTGGGATAAGCTGATTGTTTCATTGTTTTCATTTGTACCTGAAAAAGAACATAAAATCTGAAAATTACAGTTGATAGCCAAAGAAATAATAAAATCTGAAATAATATAATTGAACGTCGAAAAAAATATGACAAGTTTATTTTCAAAGTACCAATAACACAAAAACAAAATACACAAAATGTTTAGAATGCTTCTTAGATAATATTAATGTCCGACTACTAGTACAATCACCAAATTATGATAAAAACAAACCTAGGATTGTATAGCCTCGGCCGAGGTGTCCAGGAATATCGTTTTTGAATACATTATGCAGCAAAGCAATTTGTTCAGGATCTATAGGTTGACTCATTAGCAAGTTGAAGATTTTGCTCAAACATGATTCCTGTCTTCCCGATGCAAGGACGATGTGAGGTATTTTACTTTTATACTTATTGAGATCCTAAAATTAGATAAATATTTTTCAACACACTTGTTCGTAAAGTGACTCTTATTGCACCGCTCTTTTAGTTTCATAATTCAGCTTATTATGCACTACATAGTGCTTTTTACTTTAAACCCTGTCCAGAAGGAGCGATTTCGCCGCGATTCTCTCGCGCGACTGCATTACGCGTGTACAAGATACTGGGAGCCAAAATAGCCAATACATTGGGCGTGATTTTTGTCATATGCGCGTAATGCATTCGCGCGAGTGAATCGCCGCGATCACTTCCATTGCACAGTTTTATGATAATTATAATCCCGATTATGTTATGTTTATACATCACTGCAAGTGATATGGGTCTAGACAGAGCATTCTTCATTTTACCGGGTAAGCGCATCGCTGTCAAGAAAAAGAAACCTGCAATTTTCAATAAATATTTGTTTATGTTTTCGCAGTATGGTTGATTTATTATCAAAAAAATTACTCTAAGATCCTCGCAACTTGTGTTTAAACACGTCTTATGATAGGCGTGTGCATTGATCATTACACTCTCGGCTCCCTTATCTACTGCCTCGTATGTAATAACTAAGCTTTGCACACTTGTATTATAATTTACTATTACAATATCCTGCTGAAATCCGAATGTTTCTCATCAATCGGTTGATTTACAAGAATTTTCTCATATATTCCCAATCTCAAAATGTCGCATAACTTTATCATGAGCTGAATTTTTCCAAAATTTCCATTGCTGAGCACATCAATATAATGTCAGTTCAATAACTTGCTGAAATGTATGAAGTCAATATAATTAATTTTATCAACATACAAACTATACCCATTGAGAGCCATATATGATCGAATTGAAAGATTTCTTCAGGATCGGCAACGCGCGACTGATACCCCTGGTGTTGCAAGCGTCCATAAGCTACAGTAACTGCTTACCATAAGGCGGGCCGTATGCTTGTTTGCTACATTATTGGTATAAAAAAAATTAAAACCTATGTGACATAATAATATTTTAAGCTGTATTCACTATATAAATCTTAATATAATTATGCTTAGAACAGAACCATGATAAAATTTTACCTTCTTTTTATAATGTCCCTTCAATAGAGCATGGAAATTGGCTCCGGTGAAAGAGAAACTGTTAACTGCAGCATAGTTTCTTTTAAATGGTTCAGTTTCCGAGGTAACCTGAATTCTTCCGTCCCGTACAGCGGTAATATGATCTAGTGGCTCATTATAATGCAGATTAGCTGGGAGTTCTCCTTGGTGGTAAGCCAGGCAAAGCTGAAAAATACAAAGATAATATTTTATGGAAAAAAGTAGTTGACACAAAATAAAAAATAGAAGATTTAGTTTTATTTAATTTTTGGATAGTCTATTTGCTGATTTACGAAAGGGAAATCGGATTGATGTGGTAACACTTACCATAGTGTGAATAGAAAAGAGAATAAAAGTGTGGTTGATATTTGGAAGGAGTCGATGGCAAGCCTCGAGCGGGGCGCATCTCAGGGCAGTTACTATTTTACCGTTCTTATTATTAATACTGCGCGTGTTATTGAAGTAATAATAATTACAACAATAAACCTAATGGGCTATGAGGAGTTTCTTGCGTCATTTCTTCTCCTCATACGGTACTTTTAAGATTTAATAAAGTTAAAATCTTAATAAAAACCTACAACTGCAGCGATTTACTTACCTTAGTAAGAGCACAAACTCCTGAAGCTGGTTCACTATGTCCCATATTAGATTTGAGACAACCAACTTTTACAATTGTATCCTTTGCAAAAACTCTGCCAATTGCTTCAAGTTCATTGCCATCTGCTTCTGCTATAGCTGTAATAATATTTAATACATGTTTACTACCATATACAACATTAGCAATATCACTAAATTGTTAATTATTGTATTACCTGCGCCATTAGCTTCAACGTATTCAATATCGGCAGGTGATACACTTATTTCGGAGTAAAATTCTTCGAAAAACTCTTGCATATCAGCAGGGTCTCGAATAGGTAGCATTGGACCATTTTCTTTCATTTTATACTTTCCTTTTGCATGACAAACTTGTGCATATACCCTGCGATTATTGTAATATAAATATAATATTCGTAATCAGCTAATCTTAATAATAATAATATATAAAATGATAAACTGATTGTTGATATATCAGCCCACAGCCCAAACCGCTGGATTACCTAGAGATTTGAAATTTTGCACAAAGATACCTTATACAGTGTAGGCATCCACTAAGGAAGGATTTTTGGAAATTCCACCCCTAAGAAGGTAAAATAGGGGATGACAGTTTGTATGCAAGTCCGTCAGTTTTGAAGTTAGGATCTTCAAATTTTGTGTTTAGGCTGACGATTGAAAATTAATGTGTAGTTATCTCAGCGTTTGTAATAATTCCACCACGGAAGGGAGGAAAAGGGGGATGAAGTTGGGTATGCAAGTCCTTCAATTTCAAAGTAAACTTCACTAAATGTATTATTATACGGTGTAGGCATTCACTAAGGAAGGATTGTTGGAAATTCCACCCCTAACAGGGTAAAATAAGGGATGAAAGTTTGTATGCAAGTCGGTCAGTTTTGAAGTTAGGATCTTCAAATTTTGTGTTTAGGCTGACGATTGAAAATTAATATATAGTTATCTCAGCGTTTGTAATAATTCCACCACCGAAGGGAGGAAAAGGGGAATGAAGTTGTGTATGCAAGTCCTTCAATTTCAAAGTAAACTTCACTAAATGTATTATTATTATACGGTGAAGGCATCCACTAAGGAAGGATTTTTGGAAACTCCACCCCTAACATGGTAAAATAAGGGATGAAAGTTTGTATGCAAGTCGGTCAGTTTTGAAGTTAGGATCTTCAAATTTTGTTTTTAGGCTGACGATTGAAAATTAATGTATAGTTATCTCAGCGTTTGTGATTATTCCACCACCGAAGGGAGGAAAAGGGGGATGAAGTTGTGTATGCAATTCCTTCAATTTCAAAGTAAACTTCACTAAATTTAATATTATACAGTGTAGGTATTCAGTAAGGAAGGATTTTTGGAAATTCCACTCCTAGGGGGGTAAAATAGGGGATGAAAGTTTATATGAAAGTTCGTCAGTTTTGAAGTTAGGATCTTCAAATTTTGTATTTAGGCTAACGATTGAAAATTAATTTATACATGTTTCAGCTTTTTTGACACTTCCACCCCCGACAGGGTTTAAAGGTATGGGATGTATGTAAGTCATTCAGTTTCAAAGTAAACGTCACTTAATATATTATTACATAGTGTAGGCAACCACTAAGGATTTTTGGATATTCCATCCTTGAGGGGGTAAAATAGGGGATGCAAGTTTATATGAAAGTCCATCAGTTTCGAAGTTAGGACCTTCAAATTTTGTGTTTAGGTTGACAATTAAAAATTAATTTATATGTGCCTCAACGTTTTTGATAATTCCGATCCCGAAAGGGTAAAAAGGGGGATGAATTTGTGTTTGTGGGAAGTACACTAAAGGACAATGGCGAAATTGGCCCTAGCTGCGTATAACGACATAATATATATAAAAAAAAAGCTTTATTAAAGTTAAATTAAATAACATAATTCAATATTTGTCAGGACTAGCAGTATGTCTAGAAAATATACATTTATATATTTTAGGCTGTTAGTTAAGCTGATTGCGATTTGGAACGCACCCATAATGTCGTTCCATGTTCCTTTGAACGTTGTTCAAAACAACATATGTCCACAATGTTTTTTTTATATTTGAAACATTTCTATTAGTCATAATAATGATAAATAATTTTATTTTTAACAGAGTTTAGTTGAAAATGTCATTGCATTTATTAATACAAACTCTATGAGAAAAAAAAACTTTTTAACACTATAACACGATGACATATTATTTTTTTACGTCAAATGAAACGCGTACGTAGTCTATGGTCAGCGAGCCCTTTGAGTGAAGTTGATTGATCGACTTTTTGACGGGAAATTATAATATAACTCGACACTGGCAGAAATAAGTCATAATTTGGATTTGATTGCCAAACTTAAAACTAATAAGAAGTTGATTGATTTGTCTGACATTGTGTGACTGTCACACAATTCAAAAGGTACTTTCTTTTTGTGCGCATTCCTACGGTTTTTGGTTGACTCCTGACTACACCACGACCCTTTGCTTTTCTACGGATACCGATATCTTTTCTACACGTGACTACGGCATTTGAATGGACCTTAGATAATCGACAATTGGCTGTGTTATTTGGATTTGCATGAACGCAATATAAATCCACTGGCAGAATTCTTAGACAATATTGTCATTGGATTTTATTTTGATGAATAAAAACCTAAATAAAAATGACCTTGTTTTATTGAAAGCCTGTGCATGTCCCGATACTTCAAAGTAACTACTACTTACCAGTAGGATATACCTACCTGGGTAAGTACCTATACTAGAAACAATTGTTAGGTACTTAAATAACATATTTATTCAGCAACTATCTGTCTCTATGGTCTACAAAACTAGTGTAAAATCATAATTAATCGCTTGGCTCGCGGTTAAAAATATAACAATGACATCAATTGTTATAATAGGACGCGCGTCCCTCGCGAGAACAAACGGGTAGAACTAAATGGATTTCATCCATATTTTTAAAATGTACTTATAATTTTAGAACAATTTTATAATACTTAGAACGTTACTCATTTGATACGTCAAAATCGGCATAACCTATAAAACCTTTTAACTCAAATAAAAAAAAACTGCAGCTTTTTTGTTAAAATATTTTTTAGTAGTAGCATAACAGTTTATTAATCTACAGGAATTCAACAGTGGTTGTCATATACGTTACAAAAAAATGTAGGTCCAAGCATGTATGGAATCTCGCCATCCTCCTTTATTATTTAAGCTTATGGTTATAAACTAACGCAACGAATATCGGTGTTGTTGGAGTTTGAACCCTTAAGGAGTGAAAAGGGGGATTAAATTTAGTATATGAAGTTCTTTATTTTCGGAGTGAAAATTTCAAAATTTATTATTTCGGCTTATGGTATTGGCGTATTGAAATGACTCACCTAAACAACATCAGGAAAAAGAGAGGAATCGGTATTAAGACAAAGATCCGGTTAATACGAGAATTGGTATTCCCCATTTTCATGTATGGAGTGGAAGCGTGGACTATACTGGCCCGAGAAAGAAAAAGGATTTATGCATTCGAGATGTGGTGCTGGAGACGGATGTTGTAAATACCTTGGACCGCTAAACGCAACAATGCATCAATCCTATCGCAGCTCACAATTAAAACACGATTGTCCACCATATGCCACCAACGTATTTTTTCGTATTTCGGCCACATGGTGCGCTAAGGCGATGAAAGTTTGGAAATCTGATCATAGTTGGGAACACGGAAGGAAAACGACTACGTGGTCGTTCACCAACAAGATGGTCCGATCAAGTAAAAGACTCATCGTCCTCCAAGTTTTACAGAAACCAGAAGACAGAAACCAGTGGAGGCAGATCATTCGCTCTAGAAGCAAACCCGATGTTGACCACGATCCTCAGACATGAGGGAAAGAGAGATAAGGCCTCCAAAATTGTGCTGTGGAACTAGATTACAAGTAACAGCTCTCCGCCGCAATGTTATTGAGGCCAAAATATTTACTGGTTCTGCCAGAAGAGAAACAGTCTTCTTGCCGCGTATACCATTGATCCCAAATCACCTTCCGTTTGAATTTAAAAGATAACAGTTCCTAATTAAGGAAAAACTCTGAAATTTGCTAGAGTTGATTTGCGGCAGGACTGTTTCAGTTTTATGTGGCATCCTCGCATATGATCTACCTGAACTTTTGTCAATATCACACGTAGTGGCGGACAATAGCCATGAACACAGCTCTATATTGTTACAATGATTAATATCTAGAAAAAAGAAATAATCTACGCGGACGAAGTCGCGGGCTATAAAGCTAGTATAATATATATACAGGCATTTTTTTCAAGATTGCCTAGTTGACTAAATCTTAAAGTACAGGGAATAGCGTAAAATTCATGGTAGCCATGTCACTGGCGGCGTTTCCAAGCTAAATGCTTACCTCTAGCCGTAAAAGTCAATAGCTCTCAAGTTCCCAGAGGGCAAAGACTAACCGTTTGCCCACTTCTTGGACGAATAATTTTGTATCAGATGGCCAAGGGCCTAATGTTTCCACTGCAAGCGCCGCAAACACTTATTCGTCAGTGAGACGAGAGTATTTGCGACCCTTGAGGATCTTCGCACTATCCGCTGCCGCACCCACCATGAGATGCGTGCCCGAGATGTGAGACGCTGCCAATGTGTCCACACAGATTACGTCCCACACCAGGGTACGGCCCAGTGTTACACCATCTGGAATGGCCATCATCTCTGGAATGACCACTCGATTCCAGTGACGCTGGAATAGTGGTGGAGGTAAGGGCCCGACGGACTGCATTACTGAGAGTGACATGACGAAAACTACGGCCTGCGGTTTTTTAAACGTGCGGGGTCTTTTTTTTTAATTTAGAATTTACTCGTCATTGTAAATTGGTGCCCCAAGGAGGGAGAGGTTGTTTGTCACAAAAAATAGAATAGAGTTTTCTTAAAAAAAAAAAACATTTAATTGATCGTTATAAGTGACACTATAAGATGGAGTAATAATACAGACTGTGTTTTTTTTCCAAATTAACGAGTTCGATTTCCGGCAAAGCATTTTTTAGTTGAAGTTTTATCAAAATCGGCCTCGAGACTCATTCAGCAATTTTTGCTTTCCCATCCAGGCTCACTTGAAAAATTCAACCTGTATAGTAATATTATATTGGAAAAGGTTATTGAACGATTTTCATTACATTACCTTTGAAAATCGCCAATAACATAATTGGAATAATCCATTGACGTTATTGGCGATTTCACATTCTGAATTTATTTACATGATTAAAACTGACTCAAATAATGAGTATTATTATCATTTAAACAAAATCAAAGTTGTACAAAGTTGTAAATATACTATATTAAAGTAATATATGTATGTACAGATAGTTTAAAAAAACTGTAAAGTTGTATTCTTTTCTTGGAGAAAGAGAAGTGATGAA
Source organism: Polyploca ridens (assembly GCA_951394255.1). Lineage (NCBI taxonomy): Eukaryota > Metazoa > Arthropoda > Insecta > Lepidoptera > Drepanidae > Polyploca > Polyploca ridens. The sequence goes on from OX596257.1 coordinate 13,541,963, forward strand.
ACAAAAACCGTTATAGACTAATTGTTTTAATTTTTTGGTTGTCAAAGTTGAAAAACACATTCAAATAGAATAGGTAATTGCTACTGAAAAAAAAAAAATTTAAGTCGGTGGGTGGATCTCCATCCTACAAATACACGATTATTCCGATCATTCCGAAGTATGGTCTACATCGTCACCATTAAAAGAACCAATAAAAAAAATTACACGCCTGTGACACTCATAAATTTTTATAACGCACCTAAAATCATGTTTATAGATACGTCACTATTTATATATGACTAGATACGTCACAGTCAAAACTGAAAAATCATGACCAATGCCAATTTTGACCGAATTGATCTTAAACCCAAAACGACTTGAACAAAAACCGTTACAATAGTACCCAACTGATATGGCCCGTCGTGAATCTTCGTTCGCACAGAAAAGAAAGTATGGCCCCGAAGATTAACGAAAACGATTAGATCCAATTAGATCAGTACCTTAAGGTTCATAATACACAGCAGCTGTTAGTTCCGTCTCACTCGCAAGTCACGCCCCTCCGCACGGCGCGTGCTAACATGGCGGCAGCTGCCGACCAATAGCGTTTCCCGCGCTTTGAAAATGTATCTTCTGCGCAGGTACATCGGTAAGCCATATTAGTTGGGTACTGTATTTCCATATTCATTTGCCTAATATCTCATGAATAACAATAGCTATTTTCAAAAATATTTCAATACCATGTTAAAAGATAATTTTACTATAATTAAGATACTATATTTTTCTTCTAAAAATGTTAATAAGTTATAAGGTTTTTTTTTTGATTTTCTGAAAAAAAAATACAAAGTGGATATACGGTTTTTGTATAGTTACTCCTCAAATTTACCTTTTAGCATCACTGACTTTTTGAAGAAACAATATATTAACGGCATCTGACCTCACGTAGCCGTCCCCATTTTTGTCAAAACACTTTGTTTTACCATCTAGACATAATAAGCCTGCCCTGTAAATAGAAAAAAAAATATTAATATTTAAAACTACAAGCTAGCGGAATTTTACAACCTATATTATTGCTTGAATCAAAGCATTAATATCAATATCAATTTTGAGAGCAATCGGACCAATAACAAAATAGTTCAATATGGCAGCCACTTTTTTGAATTTTGAGAAAAGATTTGGGTTTTGTAATCCCAAGGCTTTTCAAATTTAAATTTTGAGAGCAATCGGACTAGTAACTGAATAGTTCAATATGGCGGACACTATTTTTTTATTGTGAATATTTTGCAATTCCAATAACATTAAATACACGCCTGTCGAATTAATAACCTTCTTTTTTAATTAAGTAATAACTAACTTAAATAAAAATGTCAATTTTAAACAAATGAAGGTACTGTATACTTGTATAAAGAAGTTTTTTGCAAAATGTTCCGGTGGGCCTATCCTTCGTTGAAATCATTGCCTTCGACACAGACACAGACATCTGGACATGCCTTTAAAGAGTGTATACCCTAAACCAGGGGTTCCCAAACTGTGCGTCGCGACGCCCTGGGGCGTCGCGGTAGTATCCCAGGGGCGTCGCGGCGTCGTGAGGCGATCTAAATAGGTTGGCTGTCTGTGTCAGCTACTTAAATTTTGGAGCTCAGTTTATCAAGAATATCGTTCCATCAGCACTGCAGCATTGAGGGTTTTATTACCGTTTGCGACATCATACTTGTGCGAGACAGGTTTCTCTGCAGTTGCAGTAATTAAGAACAAGTATAGATGGAATATAAATTTAGAGACAGAGACGAGACTGGCAATTTCGAAACTTGAGCCTCATTTTGAGCAACTTTGCTCAAAAAAGCAACATCATTCTCATTAATACCAAACGAAAAGAGATTTTTGAAGAAATTTGAAAGAAGAAGGTTGTGCTTGCTTTTTATCTTTTTTGTTTGCTTTCATTTTTGTTTTATGTTTTGTTCTTTATTTTCTAATAAAAATTTAGATGCTATTTGGAGTTTTTCTGACAAATTGTTATTAGGCTAGAACTACAACTAGTAGGTAAATGTATGCCAAGAAGGCCAGGGCGTCGCAAAAATATGGCAACATCCCAAGAGCGTCACAGTTAAAATAAGTTTGGAAACCCCTGCCCTAAGCAAAGAGGTCAATATAACATTTTTACATATATTTTTTAGGAAGTGTATGTCTAGGTTCCTGTCATTTTGTTTTATGTTACATTGATTACAAACTTTTCGAATTTGTCTTTACCTTCTCATATTAATTGTCAAAGAAGGATGCTTGCAGTAATTACAGCCTCCAATCAATGCTGCATCACATTCACCAGCTTTCATGCTATTGTATGCTTGTTCGAGACAGGCCATGGAACTTGAGCAAGCGCAGTCAAGGTTATAAGACGGACCTCTGCCGTCAACCCAGAATGAAATCCTATTAGCGAACATTGCTTTGCTGCAACTGTAAGGAAATTGAAGGTTTATTTTTTATCGAGAACAGAAAGTTACTGTGTTACTTTTATTGTGATTGTGTCATACATTAGGTTGAAATTTATGGGAAGAAAATGTTTTATTAATTAATAAAAATAAAAAATTCAGACAACATTGATCCAATTCTGAATTCTACAATAATTTTATAAATCCATGAAATAAATAACGTTATTAAAAGTTATTGAATTAAAATAAACATTGAGCTGATTTAAATAAAATAAATGAATAAACATTTTAAACACATAAAATTATAAATTATTTAAAATAATAAATATGCTTAGCATTAGGGTTTATCAGGGCTGACATGACACCCAAGGCTTATGCAGAAGACTGTCAAATATTCCAGCCAGAGCCTGAAGCAACTTGTTAGAGCTACCCACCATTATGATACTTTCTTTCGCATGAGCATTGGCATGCCTGACCTGAGATACTGCAGCATCTGGGTCGCCCAAACAGTACCCTGAACATGGTATTATAATGGAGTCGAAGGGCGCTGTTAGCCTTCTTGGTAAAACTTACACACAAGCCGCTGGTGTAAAAAGATTGTCAAAAGAATTTAAATAATGTTATTTTAGCTTCAACTGTGCAATGTGCGAATCTACGAGCCAGCATATTCCCACGTACGGCCAGCGCCCTTACGCTCATTTTTAATATCACAATCATCTTTTTTTAATCATTGGTGACCACCTGACCCAGATATTTGAATTTGGATACCATTTAAAAGGGAAGACCTTCCGCCAGCCTGGTTCATCGTGCCTGGGGACCGCGGTCCAACTGTACATGTCGGACAGTTGTTTATATGCAGATTCTCGAGAAAACTTCTTAAGCGTGATGCAGGATGGAGTGGCTTTGTAGGCGCGATGCTGGATAATGTGGCGTCACGCCATCTATCTTTCTATGTGTGAACTATCTCAGTGTTATAGATAGATGATAGATGGCTGATAGGTGTCGCTACATAGCTAATAAACTCATTACCATTCAGATAAACGGGAGGGATGTAACTGAGAGAGCTACCACGGGCACAGATTACTAAATAATTACTCCACGGGCTGCAAAAGCCATCAACGCGCTCTTCTTGCTATTGTATTTGAGCCCATGAGTTTTGGCATGGCTCTTTCAAATCATAAGTCTTTGGCTATATTTTATTCTCTACTGTTCTAGAAGTTTTTTTTTATCTTTATTTAAAGGGATCTTGACAATGTCGTCCCCGTAGAAGAAGTATACATTATAAATCAATCAATATCTTAAGACGAAAGGATGACTGCAAGAAATTTGAACGATAGGTATTTAACAAATCTATTGCTGTCGCGCTGTGGCCCGGATATCAACGTGTGAGTGAACAGAATGTGCATGGTGCAAGTGTGCGTGCCGTAGCTCGCACCGCTCTCACCGACCGCCCGCCGCCCGCCTCTCGATGCCTCACTTCGCATCAACTTCGCATTTACTTGTAATATTATATTTCTGTGATTCGGCCGGCGACTGGCGAGTTGATATACCTTTCAGCGCTTGCAGTTCTGTTGTTCCAAGTGACATTAGGGATTTTGAAATTAGAACAAATACCTAACCATACGTTATTTGTATTTTGAAGTCGATATAAAAAAATAGATTATCTATACGACACGTATGTATGTAATATTATTGGAACTGCATTATCTATACATATAAAATGCTTTGTCCTGAATGACTGACTGTGAATCAACGCACATCCTAAACCACTGATCGTAGATACCTGAAACTTGAAGGGTCTGACTTGTTCTTTGTATGTCGTAGGCATCCGATAAGAAAGGATTTTCCGAAATTGTACCTCTAAGGGGGTGAAAAACGGTGGCAAAGTTTGTATGGGACAATGTGATTCATTGGTCCGATCTACTTCAAAATTTGCATAAACATTCCTCAACAGAATTGATAGAAGACGTGTTTCGTATTTTATTGAAAGTCATCGCCTAACGGTGTCAAAAAGGGGGTAGAATGTTATTTTAGGGGTGATTTGCATCTAAGTTGATATCAATACTCCTTAATAATTTTGATTTAAATTACAGTTTATTTTGACACATGTTTGAAAACTCAATCTGATTTTCACAGATTACAAAATAAGGCAGATGGAGCGCGCGGAACATTTTTTAAACATTCTTGTCTGTCTGTTGCGGTTCATAGCTGATGTTATAAGGTACTTAGCTACTTATAGGTGCTTAGCTAGGTAAGCTTTTTTTGAAAAATAATAAGTGTTCCGCACTAAAAAATACAAACCGTACGCGGGTGAAACCGCGGGGGTCTGCTAGTATTCACATATGATAATCTATTAGGGCTTCCAAACAAATACCTATACAACATTTTATTGATATATATTTGTCCACAGTCCACGCATTTCTTTGAAACTATTTATCAAATTGTGACCATTCTTTTTTAATGCCTTATATTTACTTCAACTTAGGGAACAGTGCGAAAGAGGACGTCGTATTCCATTGAAAATATTTTGCTGACTTCAAGACAGTATCAGATTAGAGTTATTCCACACTTTTTCATTAAGTAATTTTTGAAATTTTGTGAAAAAGTTTCATCAAAATCGGTTCAGTTTTTTTCAAGATATGGACTAATACGTGTGACGGCCTGGCTTGATACGAGCTACGTTTTATTATGATTCTATAATATTATTTCAAGGGCTTGTTTTATACGTATAAATAAGCTCTTTCACTAGTAAAAAAAACTACTTCATAATACACAAAAAAATATGAAATAACTGTAAACTGAAAATATCTTGAAGTCAGCGAAAGAGCATATATTAAAATTAAAAATATTATACCTAGCTGACATCAAGACAGTGTCAGATTAGAGTTATTTCATACTTTTTAGTGTATTTTGAAGTCGATTTAGTTTTTAAAATTACTTTTTTTTTTCAATTACCAATTTTTTTATTTCGTAATTTTTAGTTTTTCTTATATGCACTAGAATTTGACCAAGCTCAAGCCAAGCCATCGCACGAATTACTTAGTCCATACCTTGAAAACAACTGAACCGATTTTAATAAAACTCTCACTGAGTTGAAAAAAATGTAAACCAATAAAAAAATGTCACAATCAGATTAATAGTTTCAGAGAAATGCGTGGACAAACATACACTAATGAAATTTTGTATACCCTATTAGTTTGGAAGCCTGACATTTTGTGAGGAAGTTTCATCAAAATCAGTTCAGTAGTTTTCAAGATATGGAATAATTAGTATGTCGGGCTGGCTTATTAATACGAGCTATGGGTTTTGGTTGTGTCAAAGGGAAAATATCTGAAAACTGGCCAAATTCACGAAAATTTCAGAAAAAAAAAACCAAGTCGATTTTATATAAATATACCGGCCAAGTGCGAGTCAGACTCACACACGGAGGGTTCCGTACAATATTAAATAACTCATCCTTGCTATGACAAAAAAATACATTTCTTGTATGGGCGGCCCTTTATTTTTATTTTTCATTTTTATTATTTGTTGTTATAGCGGCCATAGAAATACATATTCTCTGAAAATTTCAGCTGGCTACCTATTAACGTTCATGAGATACAGCCCACTGATAGACAGACGAACGGACGCACAGCGGAGACTTGTTTGGCACCCTTCGGGTACGAAACTCTAAAAAGTATAGTCACAATCCGATTAATAGTTTCGGAGAAATGCGTGGATAAACATACATACACCTATAAAATTTGGTATATTTGTTTGGAATTCCTAATAGATTATCATTTGAATATATTGCAGTCCAATAATACATACATACGAGTCGATTTGATAATCTCATTTTGTTAAGTCAATTTAAAATAGATATTTTGTCCAGTTATTTTGAAGAAGGTTACTAAATGTTAGATATTATGATAACCTTTAAACGATAACATTTTATGTTCTTTAATCGTTCATCACTCAAAAGTAAAAAAAAGAACAATCTTGGTTAGGGCACACTATACCTTACATGTAAGTTACCAAAGACGTTATACTATATCGATATTGACGAACAACACTAGGGCAGGTATCGATAATATATTATCGACTACTACGCGACACTTCTTTGACTGTATATGTATTTGTCCAACCCTCTCCTCCCTCAACCCTGCCGGAATACAGGGGATAGAGACAACTGCAGCTTGGATCGATTATACCTATTTAAAATAGACGAAATCGCTATTTCGTAATCCCCAGTTTCCTCCTCCAATACTGGATCGATTTAATTTTTTTTCGAGAATAATAATAAGAAGGGCTTTGGCTATGTCGGTCGGTTTTCCTTTTATTTTTTATATTCGTCAAATTTGTTTTCTGGACGTCTGATAAGGGCAATTAAAAATAGTACGTTTTTGTGATTTTAGAAGATTTTTAGTTTTTATAATAATTAATTTATGGAGAAAAACAAAACCGAGGGACTTACAGTGGCACCTACAGATTGCATGGTAAAATAATCATTGCCTTAGGGTCATTAACCAGAGAGGAAACTGAGGATTACGTTTGTATGGAACAAACGCCACCAGTGTTTCCTCTTAAGTATATTTCCCTTGATTCTGGAATGAAAGGAATAGTGCACACAGCGCCCCAGCGTCCCCCGAAAGAGGGGAAGCCAAGACGCTGTTGCACGCTCCCACATCATAGCGTTTTAACAATATCTGCTGACGTTGTAACTCGTTTCGGGCACATTCAGTCAATATATGTTGGTAGTCTAGAAGTTTAACAATTATTGTACTTATAGTTTGGAAGCAGCAAAGCTACAAATTTCTAACACAAGGACTATAACTAACACACTAAATTACTAACAAATTTCTAACAAATGGTATAGTCTCTTTAACAGTTTAAAGTTTTCAAACAACTTTTAAATTATTGAAATAATTAGATGGACAGTAATTATTCGTTTCATCTTTATATAGATACCTAGTACATAACCTACTTACCCATTCACAATGAAGTCACTTCGCTTCTGAATATCATACATGGCCATAGCACTGTTGTCAGTGAATGAAGAGCCAATAAAAACCCCAACTTTCTTTTCCTTTAGCTCTATGAGATTTGAGCCTGTAGTCATAAAAGTTGAATCAATAAAAGAGGCAAAATTATCATTTTAATTTACAAAATAAGTTTTCTGCTAACTATTGCCTAACAATGTGTATCAGTATAAAAAAATACGTTGACGATTATAAATGTCATAGAAAAATGTACCTTATTGCTTCTGAATATGGTATATCAGTTAAATATATGATATACAGTCATAAGCAATAAAATCTATTTTTAATCACAAGTTGTTGCACTTTAGGACTATGGCCAAAGTATTCAACTATGAAACAAAAAAAAAAACATTGAAAACTTTGTACAAACCGGAGTCAATAATAGCCCCGTAAGCATGTTCCAAGAGCTTCCGTGCCATGGGCTCCATTACACAACCGAGCTGGAAGCCAACCTTGAAGAACTGTGCATCAAACTTCTCCAAGCCATTGATCTTCCCTATATGTTTGGGCACATCTGGATCATTCAAAGTCCATCTCGGTTCATCACTGGTAACCATATCCACCTAAAAAAATTTAGAAATTAGTTCCGAGTTCCGAGTTTTGGTTGGTGAACCAAACGTGCACATTTATTATTTATGTGCTTAGAAATCTGAACCAAATTTTATGGCGGCTGTGAAATGCGTTGCAAGCCGGCTTTGCGCAGGTTCAGTCATCTCCAAGAAGTATAAAGCCCGTGGATTGCGCGTCGACACGATTTTATTTCAAACACAACTCACCGATTGCTATGGGGGAACCGTGTTGATTGGCAGGCGCAAAGGAGACTGGTGGTCATTTATAATTTGTTTGAGTTGTGTAATCGGTTTTGATTATTATTTGTATTAGAAATAACAGCAAACGTAAAAGAGGAATGGTCTGCGATGCTCAGATTATGGGTTCAATTTTGAAAAAGAAAGAGGTAATATGATTTTAAAAGCTAATTTTATAAATATTTACTGGATTTTGAAATTAATAAAGATTTGAGTACGTTTCTCCTATATTCTTTTTTGGAATTTTTTGTAATAAATCTCCGTCTGTTATCAATAGAATTTATCTATTCCGTGAATAGAATTAACGCAAATTAATATATGCTTTAGAAATCATATGTTTGGCGAGTGCGGTATCTCCGCACACGCTCTACACGGGCTTTATACTTCTTGGTCATCTCGAATGTACCTCATACCTTCGTTTTCGCCTAATATCACAGCCGACAATAAGTATGACTCAGTCTGTACTATCTTTGGCAATAATTACTCATAATGACGTTTCCCGGTTATGCGTTTGAGGTTTTTTTTTATACCTTTAAGTGGCAAACAAGCATACGGCCCGCCTGATGTTGAGCGGTTACCGTAGCCTATGGACGCTTGCAACACCAAGGGTATCACTCGCGCGTTGCCGACCCTGCAGAAATCTCTTCACACCCTTTTTGAAGAACCCCATGCTGTACTCCATTGGGAAAACCACGGCGGGGAGCTCATTCCACAGTCCGAGCGTCCGCGGAAGAAAACTCCTTTTAGCCCGCAAAGTTCGAAACAATTCTGGTTTCAATGTGTAGAGGATGGACTCCCCGTCGATGGCGAGAGTTGCGATGGTGAAAGGTAGCCGTAGGCATCAAGTCGAACAATTCCTTAGAACACTCTCCGTTGCATTAAAAGATTTATAAAGAAGCAAGATCGAAACCATACCTTATTATAAAGATTTTCCATAAACTCTAAAACATTCTGAGACTTAGGAAATACGCCAGAAATTCCACTTATGACTATCTCTTCACCACTTAAGTTTGAATCGCCCTGATTTTTTTGTATATCTTTAGATGATGTAGCCATTTTAATTTTATGAAAGAACTTGATTAAATTTTGAGTGTTGCATTTGCAACTGCTACTATTCCAATAATTTTAAGGTGCAGCGAATATATACTTTTGATCAAACGCGTGATTTAATTTAGTGATTCCTTCGGGTTTTTCTATTTTTATTTTGTTGTGAGTAACAATTTATAAATAAAAATAAATTAAGTATTGTAAAACAGAGAAAGCGATTGATAACCAATAAGTAAATTATGAATTAGGTTTTTAATAATAGGTTATTTTTATTTCCTATCTAATCATAAAAAATAAATTAACTTTTTAACAAAAAAAATAAACCGCCTTCAAAGTACACTAAAAAGTATGAAATAACTCCTATCTGACACTGTTTTGAAGTGAGCGAAATCGCATGACGTGTTCAATAGAAAATATTTCGCTGACTTCAAAACAGTGTCAGATAGGAGTTATTTCATACTTTTTAGTGTACTTTGAAGGCGGTTTATTTTTTTTGTTAAAAAGTTAATTTATTTTTGAATTTTTAGTTTCATCTATATGAAATTTATATGGGACCATTTCGGTATAAACCCCTTTCGAACAAAAAAAGAATTTTGCAAATCCGTCCATATATGACGGAGTTATGCCCGAACATACATAAAAAAAAAAAAAAAATACAAACATCCGAATTGAGAACCTCCTCCTTTTGTTGAAGTCGGTTAAAAATAATACTGTACTCGTCGACTATAGATTATTTTTTATATATGGGTCTTCTTGCTCCTACCGCGGTCTTACTACCCGCTTACTAAAAGCTTTTACAAACTTCCATACCTCCTCAATTTTCTTTTATAGTAATGGATGTAATAATTAAAATAAAGGTTAAATTACTTACGAACTCGTAATTTAATATATTTAATTAATATACGCTGTCATCCTTGCGAATAAAGGTTGCCACACACGAGGAAAAAAACAGACTTGTATTTTGCAATAAATGTCACTTTACGAGTGAGTGTGTTGAAAAGGTCTTCTTCGCTTAAATGAAGTATCATCTGCTACGTCTACTTAAACTGTGCTTATAGTTTCTACACTATCCCATTATTGATTTGGAAATCATTACAACGAGAACTTATTGAAATTGTGTTCCATTAAATAAGGTTTCAGATAACTTTATTTCCCATAAGAATTAAATTCACTTACATGAGAAATTACAGTAAATAATAAAATGTACATAATGATGGGCAAAAGCACTAGTATTAAAATTTATATAAAACTAAGGTGATTATTTGGCAAAAGATTACCTCAAAAGAGTTCATTCGACCATGTTTTTATGAGATACAGTAAGTCGTTACTGGAAGTGGCATGTATCGTCATAGCATTGTAAAGTGTTTGTTTTGTTTAGGATATTATTATGGTATTTAAGTTATCGTTTGTAAGTTTTCATTGATTTGGCTTCTTTGATATCTTTTGGAAGTTTGTTATATATTTGTGCTCCCTCGTACATAATACTTTTTTTTGCCATAATTTGTTCGTGGGGTATGTAGTTTTATATCATTTGCACTTCTTAAGAGCAGGCATCCCGCTATACTTTTCATACAAAACTCTGTAATTATGGCGTTGTTAAACATTAATCATTAGATGTTTTAAGCAAATATGTATCTTGTGTACTATATCTAGGTCTGTATATAGGCAAAAATAAAAAAAAAAAACAGTAAAAGCCTCTGAAATACAGCGTTTTTGCCCAAATTTTACCTGAACTTTGGCCATACTTATAAATTGTAAAAAGTAAATAAAATATTTTGAACCGACATTGCAAATATATTGGAGATTCAAAGTAATAAACTTTTTTTTCACAAACTTGTAAGATTTTTTCACAAGAAGTATACTCCTGGAACAAGTTTTATGATATCCGAAATCATGAATGATTAGCGAAGCGGCCGCGAGTGATCAGCGGAATTTACCGACTGATAACCGACGGCTCTGATGCTGTCTCTCTTTTTTCGCAGTCAAACATTACGTTGGATGAAAGTACAAGCTTTTAGGCTTTGTGTGCGTTGAAGTTGCGATGGCCATGAAGGGCCCTCTTGTACATTTGATGTTTCTTCGTGAAGCTTATTTGCATGTGTATGTCTTTATTCAATATTTTCCTAACTAATATAAATTTTAAATCAATTAATTAATTTATTCAACCTTTGCTACTGCATTTGAAGTAACTGCAATCGCCTTGATTTGATTCCGAAAAATATTTTTATAAGCTTCACAATGAATTTGCGCTGTTACTATGCTCTGTCTCTTTCTTTAAGGTAACAATCACGTGAGAAGTCCGATGTTCATAGCCTCGTGAGGAGTCTCTCTGCAGTTTAATTACGAGCATAAATAAAAATGATATAGTTAATCTATGATTTACAATTAATTCTTGATTCAGTATTCAATATTGCTAACATCTACTGAATTGACCACTTGATTCTTTGTGCCCCAATTGAAATTACTGCCACTAAATTCTCGTTGGACATGAAGCTAGGCTATATAGCCTATATATCCTTGGTATGGAAATATTTCCGTAACAAGGTCAAGCTACTGTTTCCAAAATAGTAAATAAGACAAACCAGCAACTTTTGTTTCATACATTATTTTTAAAAACACTATGTATAGGTTTAAATGAATAATTGAACATCCAGGAACATTTTTCAAATACAGCTAAATAGCTGTATCTGTAGCCTCGATTGGTACAAAAGATTTTCTTGTTGTAAATGAAATGCAGAAACTTTTGGTACCAACTATATCTACAATACAAACTGCAGTTTAAAACCTAGAACTGGACATAAAATGTGAAAAATTCAGTCGTCTATCACGGGATTAGGTAAATGGTTCGGGAGTTGCGAGCTTGTATAGACACGGTCGCATTTGAAATTTATTTTAGCTTTTGGACATGTAAAGGTATTTTAGCTTCTGTTTATTTTTGTAAACCGTTCAAAAAATAAACATAGGAAAAATCACAGATTACAGAATATAAGGCAGATGGAGCGCACGGAACACGAAAGTGAAGCCAAAAATTCAAAATCAGATGCCTTAGTATTGGTTTTCCATTTTGTATTTGCTTTGTTTAACAAACTCTATTTAACAAAAACACTTCTTTATTAATAAACTGTGGTTACACAAAGCAAACACAAACGGAAAAAAGATTACCAGGCATGTGATTTTGAAGTTGTATTTGCTTTTTTGGCTTCACTTTCGTGTTCCGTGCGCTCCATCTGCCTTCTATTCTGTAATTTGTGGGAAAAATTGTCAGATCATCGATATATACAGGGTGTTGTTTTGGTCGGCGACAAGCGATCCAGGAGCGGTAGTACAAAATATATATTCCCCAAAAATTAATTTATTATAATTATATATATTAATTCCATTAAATACTGTAAATATGTTGAGAAATACCTTATTCAATTTGAAATAAAATTACCGCAAAGTATGGTTACTAGGCACGTGCACAGACTAGAGCTAGGCGCAAGCCGCCATCGCCCCACTCCTTTACTCCCTCGTACTCCCGTTGAGTATTATGTGTACACTTTAGCTTATTAAATGACTTTCAAAATTTTAATTTTTATATTTTTATTATTAAAAAAAATAAAGTATTTTTTTTATATTTTTTTAGCACCAGTATCATTTGTATTATCGACCCTGAGTCGCTCGTCGCTGACCAAAACAACGACCTGTATATAAGATCCACGAGACAGGATCTTAAACTGTGATTTTTTTGTGTTCAGAAGATGATAACTATAATAATAATTTCTGTTACAAATTATTACTTTGATGTAGGGGCATCAAAGTAATAATTTGAAACAGAAATTATTATTATACTAAGATTTTGTCCACGTGTGTCTGGGCACCGTATATTACTCATTTACATTATATTATCTATGGTTTTAGATTTTAAATTACCAATACGTTGAACAAATTTGGGCATTTTACTTCGAAATATATTCATAAAACTCATTTATAGACCATTAGACCTCTATTGCATTCGACAATAGTTACTATTAAAGGAATTAGCAAGCGCAAGGACTTGGCGTCCATTTAACATTTAATTGCCAAATGGACCTCAATTTATTTAGCATTATGTGCGTAATACAAAGGTTTGAGTATAATTAAAGATATTAATGCTACGTACAAAATGGTTTCGTGATGTGCGGTTCCAAAGGATGTGGAATGAGCTCCCCCGTGGTTTTCCCAAGAGAGTACATGGGGTTCTTTTACTTCTTATAGAACGGTATGAAGAGATTTCTTCAGGGTCGGTAACGCGGTTTTTATACGCTTACAGGTGGTCTGTACGCTTGTTATTTCCTTTGGTATATTTTTTTTTGACATTTTGGTCTATTTTTGTCGTAATTTTAAATAAATATAATAAATAAATATCCTGGGACATTCCTCACACACGGTCATCTGATCCCAAACTAAGCAGAGCTTGTACTATGAAAACCAGATAACTGATATAATACATATACTACTTTTTGTTTGTAAATACATACTTAATATACATAATTACACCCAGACTCAGGACATACAGACATGTTCATGCACACAAATGCATGTCCTGTATGGGAATCGAGCGCGTAAGGTGAACCTTAAGCAACTGCGCCAACTGGCCCGTCAATTTTAAGGCAATGGTAGCTCAATAGAATTCTGTGAATGTTGTGGGATCGAATTCTGTAATGAGCTTCAGATTTTGATCAGGAAAATATATGAGGTAACCATAGAGCGGTAGTAATACCTACCGGTGTGCTCCTGCTACCCGTCAGAATCAGTTCCATCCGAGAATTTATATCATACTATCTACTTACACACTCGAACTCACACACGGAGCGTTCCGTACAATATTAATTAACTCAACTTTGCAATGAAAAAAAAAACGCCATAAAAAACGTTTCTTGTGTGGGTGCCCCCTTTAATTTCTAATTGTATTTCATTTTTATTATTTGTTGTTATAACGGCAATAGAAATACACATTCTCTGTAAATTTCAGCTGTCTACCTATTACGGTTCATGAGATACAGCCCACTGACAGACAGACGGACGGACGGATGGAAGGGCAGCGGAATCTTAGTAATTTGGCACTCTTCGGGTACGGAACACTAATAAAAAAATAAGAATGAATTCATAGTTTGTTAGAAGTACGGAATATCTATATATATAAAATTCAAAGTCCTGACTGACTGACTGACTGATATTATCAACGCACAGCCTAAACCACTGGTCCTAGAGACATGAAATTTAGAGGGTATATTCTTTGTGAAGAGTAGGTATCCACTAAGAAAGGGGTTTTTAAAATTCCACATCTAAGGGGGTAAAATAGGGGATGAAAGTTTGTATGAAAGTCCGTCAGTTTCGAAGTTAGGATCTTCAAATTTTGTGTTTAGGCTGAATAATGAAAATTAATTTATACGTGTCTTAGCGTTTTTAATAACTCACCCTCGAAGCGGGATGAAGTTGTTTTGTTTTGTATTATTATTGTAGAAAAATATGCCATTTGATTCCTGTAGGCCACGTGGGCGAAGCCGCGAGCAGGTGCTAGTAATAAAATAAGAATGAATTCATAGTTTATTTTTGTTAGAAGAACGGAATATCTTATATATTATTGTACATTTTGATACCAATAAATTGGCATCAAAATGTACAATAGCCGGTACAAATTGACCGTGGAAGTCGGGACAGCTCTCCCGGGCGACTTATTATTGCATTTCAATATTCAATAGTCGTGACAAATCGAGAAGTTCTCATTCCAATATTAGTTGGCGATTATATCGCAATAGTGCAGTCGAAAATTATGTTCCAATCGAGAACACTGAACAAAAGGGAATTCGCTACCGGCTACTTTTGTTTGAAATTGATGTTGTATTTTCTGAAATGTCTTTAAATTTCACAAAGTGGAAAAGTGACAAGTGAGTGGCAAATTATACTCATAGTATACTCAACATAAAATTAAGAGACAAAGATAAGAAAACGAACCAAGATTATAGATATAAAATACCGAATCCAAGAACTAACATGGAAATGGACTGGACATCTAATAAGAAGTAACACAGAAAAATGGGCCAAAGAAGTGACAGAATGGTGCCCTAGATATAAAAAGAGAAGTAAAGGTAGACAATATCGCAGATGGGAAGATGATATTAAAAAGTGGCGGGAACGACTTGGGCGAGAAAAACAAGAGATAGATCTTTATGGAGAACACTTGGGGAGGCCTATGCTGATAAGCCAGTCAAGACAATCAAGAAACCGGTGTCTAACGTGAAAAATACTGTTTATTTATAACTAAACCATATTTTTGTATTACTGAGTAGAAATAAGATGTAATGTATATTTATATGATTGTTAATAAAGGCTATCATTATCATTATCAAACTCGCAAATTGAATTTCCCCTGAAATCTGCATATCTTTGGACCTTCATACCCTAGTACCTAAGCTGTGGCAATTAATATGGTCTCAGAGCCTGAGAGTTTTTTTTTCCAAAAAACGATACACAGTAGTCCGATCTTCGTTTCAAAATATTAACCAATGGAATTTCATCGAAACTTACATGACGTAAATGTGATCTGACTGAAGTTTTTTTTTTAAATAAAATAATGTGGCAAACAAGCATACGGCCCGCCTAATGGTAAACAGTTACCGTAGCCTATGGACGCTTGCAACACCAGGGGTATCACTCGCGCGTTGCCGATCCTGGAGAAATCTCTTCACACCATTTTTGAAGAACCCCATGCTGTACTCCATTGGAGAACCACGGCAGGGAGCTCATTCCACAATCTGAGCATCAGCGGAAGAAAGCTCCTTTGAGCCCGCACAGTACGAAAAAAATCTGGTTTCAATATGTGAGGATGGACTCCCCGTCGATGGCGAGAGTTGCGAAGTGATACTTAAATTTACACAATCATTTAATTGATCCAGTCGTTATGGTGGAAAATGGTAACAGATATACACAGATAAACAGGCACATACCTACACACACAACCTCTTCCCCAAATGCATATACCAACTCAGTAACGTCTTGAGCAAAAGTGCAAAAGCTCAGAAACATAAAATCGTTCAAGATCCGTCTAGTTTTGTTGCAAACAAAGTGGGTTAGGTTAAATTTTCAACGTGACCGCTGCGTCAGCCCGTAAAAGGTTCCGGGTTCGATTCCCGATCTAGATTTAAAGAGCTGCCCGGTTAGGGCTCAGTAAGCAAATGTTTTTTGACAGCGATGTATGAATATTGTGAAAATGGATGCGTTATTTACTAAAATAGAGTCACTGTCAAAAGTAGCTGAGCACTTAAGTACCGTGTCACATTAAGAAATTCACAGTATTCGTGCAAACTGTAATGAGAACTTCAATAGATTATTACGAAAGGGTACTAAAATGCAACTCTGCTTTTGATGCCGACCGTAGGTACATGCAGCGATCACATTGAAAATGTAATCTAGCCCGCTTTACTACTACGGGTATAAAATAAATTTTAACATTTTAATCATCTAATCAGATTTAAAAGAGTGTCTATTACCCATAAAAAAGAAATAAGGTAATTTTCATACCGATTACTCAGAAGGATTTAAAACTAAACAACATTATTTGAACTAGCTGAATATAATTGGAGGTGCAAAGTGGATGACATCTCGATTTAAAAGTGAAGATCTTCTGCTAGGCTGGATCATGCTAGGTTGGATCGACTAAACGGGGCCTTTGGGTCGTGGGCAATCAGAGCGGGGGCTCTGCGCGCCCAGAAGCGACACCAAGGAGGACGATGAGTCGACGCGGTCACGACTCATCGTGCGATAGCACAGCGAGGGTGCTGGGGGGAGGTGTCAGACCTCCCCCGGGACGAGCCATCAAAGCGCCGCGCTTGGAGGGGTGAGCAGGTACGCGTTCAACACGAGAGCCCGCCCCCCTCTCTATAGCGCAGGTGGCGACCACCGTGGGGTTTTAGCCGGTAAAAGTCCAGCATAACCTGACCGCTCCCCCCCTAGGGCGGTCGAGTATCATATGAGGATTTCCCCACGCTAATAAAAAAAAAAAGTCTGGATCATTATGACATGGAGACGGCGGGCGGTCCAACTGTGCATGTTGGATTGTATATAAAACATCGTCAGCACGATGCGGGATGTCGTAGCGCCATCTATCATTATTGCATGTGAATAATCATGGTGTAACTGATATATGGCTGATAGATGCCGCTACAGTAGCATTATGGCTAAATCTACTAAAGGAAAAACATATTTTATACAAATTGAACAATTGTTAAATCACAACCAAAAAATTACAAGGTTCAATATTATCTAAGCCATATTTTCATTCCACAAACCACCTCCATAAAATCTCACATCCATGAACGTAGCATCACACTTACATACAGCCTTTACATGCCTCTATCGAGGCCCGAGGTCGATCTGCCTCTCACTGCCGACCTATTTACAATCTTGCTTTGAATCATGTACATGTACCTAACGAGAACCTATCAAATGTAACACTGCTTCGAACTTTACTGGCCATTTAGTCACATTTAGTCCAGATTTGTTTAAAAAGGAATCCTTCTAATTACTTGTTAGTAATATTATGCACATTCCCTCGTATAGCCAACATTATGCCGAGTTGAAGGATACATCCGACTTGTGTTTTTTATTTTGTCACAAATAAATGTTTGATTTGATTATTAATGTGATTATTCTGTGGATATAAACTCGCGTCGTGCTCGTGGCACATATATATTCTTATGTTTTATATTATAACTTTTTACTGAAATATAATTTACAATGTGTGACATTATCTGTAATATTTCTTTTTACTGTATAAATGCCTGTGTTTGACCGCAATCTCACCATTGTAAGTGATGATGCGGCCGAAGGTGGTAAGCACACAAAGCCTAGAAGGAACTGGCTGTCAAGTGCAGCTGTCGCAACACACCGAAAGGTGCTTGGTGACAGATTTTGAACTTGAGGGTGATAGCCAGCTAGGCGGGTACTACAAAGTACCCTACCACCGTGCTATGGTTTCCTCACGATATTTTCCTTCACCGAAGCTCAAGCTTATTGTAGGATTCGAACCCGGGACCTTCGTCTCGGTATCCTACGTCACTACCACTGAGCTATCATCGACTTAAAATATTTAATGTTTTGATAAATCACTATTACATATAGAACGAATGATACAAATAGGAATAAAGCCACTTGCATCCAGTGGCTTCCATCAACCTTAACCAGGTTGCAACCACTTAGCAGAAAACCATTTTGCTCAAAACGTTCTGCGCTTAAGCAAAAAAATATGTTCAGCGTAAAGCTAATACTTTCTCAAACAGGTAGTAACATTTACAGTCTTTCCCGCTTCAATCCTTGAAAGCGATTTTTCAACGAGTCCGCGCTGTCTGCTCCGCTCGCTCATTAATCTAGTACCCGGACAGTCTGTGACGAACAACGCGATGGATGGATACAATGATATAGTTATTATGGAATACAATTGTATTGTACAAGGATTTTTTTATATACTCTTGATAGTCCTTCCGATGGTAATTCCAATAGACTATAGAAATATATATATAAAGTCTATAGACGTTTGAAACATCGAGCGTGTCTCTCGAACTCAAACGTTGCTGACCCTGCAAAATGTCTTCACATCTAGAAGAAGTTTGAAGGGGAGTTGAGAAGAGTTTGCTATGCTGTCAGTAGGAGTGACAAACCGAACACTGCCAGTTGCCACTACATTAAAGTAATGTTGTTTGGCTACTGTACCAGTCGGGATGCCTCCAATTTTGAACGGGAGAACCAACGGTATCAGAAGTTAAGTCTTCATGTTCAACATAGAGAGACCATCTTTTAATGTTTTTTTAAAGATTTGATTAAGCTTGTGGTTGGCTTCAATTTCATCTAAACGTAAAGTAATTTTGATGGGTAAAGATCTACAAAAATAAATATGAATGAAACTAGCGCCACACTATGATGACCCTTTTGACAGCCCATATCTATACCTCAGTCGAAAAGAGACAAGGAGATAACGTTTTTCAACTACGCACAAGCCACGTCAGTCGTCTTTATATCTTCGTACTTACATATGGATACGACCTCGTTTTTGAAGCGTTGAAAGATTGATTTAACAAAATAAAACCTGTAGCCTTCCTGTAAAGTGGAAATTGATATTACCAACGAGTACTAACATAATATTTATTATTCTTACATTGTTTAAATGTTACCAGCTTCGGTTTTCTCTTACGATTGTTGGGAAATTGGTTATTTACGGAAATAAGTTTGCTATTTTAAAGTTTAGTTTTAGTATTTCACTAAGTTAAGCGTCACGTTTCGGTTGATTAGGTATTGAAATAAAATAATATTTAACACAAATACATAAGAAATGGTCAAGAAAGAAAGTATTTAAAGATTATCATGGAAATGGTTTATAAAAATGTTTAACTTCCATTTTTCTATGTTTGGAAATTTAAGCTATATATTTTTTTCGGACCAAACAAAACCGACCAAAACTAAAACTACAGATATTACTAGAATGCATCATAAACATGTGCAGTTTAAGATTTGTAGGCATCGGGTTTGTAGACTTAGAAAATTATATATTTTATGTTCCTTTAGGTATCTATAATAATAATACAATAAATATCCTGTACTATCTGATCCCAAACTAAGTAGAGTTTATATTGTCGAACCGGATCACTGATATTATACATTATCTACAACTACTACTTATGAAAACATACTTATGTCTATAATTAAACTGAGGATAAGCAGACACGTTCATGCGCACAAATGATTATCCTGGGAGGGAATCGAACCCACGACCAACGAATCATAACCAACGTGTCACCGCTCAATGAGTGTCATTCACAGATATACATCTAAATAGATGCCGCAAGTGTATGTACTTCGCGTGTCAAAATCTGTGCCAAAATGGGGCCGAATGTTCTTCTTTTGAAGAGATGTGTAGCGAGGGATATGTTAAGCTGACAAATAGGATAGCTTCATTTTCACGTTAAAAATCGAATGCCACCCTAACTAAATCAATCTTGTGACATCATGGTAGGTACAAAAAAGTTACACGCTTCTTTTTCTAATCGCTGAGGTCGATCGACTGCAGCGCCATCTGCCGGGCTGATTTGTGAAAAACCATCCAGGGCGCCACCCAAATGCATAAAAAAAATTCATTGAAATCGGTCCAGCCGTTTAGGAGTTCAGTGACATACACACGTTCAGTTTCACAAATAGGGTAGGGTAGGGTAGGGTAGGGTAGCACCACGCGAACGATGTTGCGCCGGGCAGCTAGTATAAATATATTACTATTTTCTCTTTCATGATCTGTGCGCGTAGTATCAAGGGAGCCGTGTACTATTATGGATGTACCGGTATATCCATATAATCTTTGATATTATGTCCGAATAAATCTAAACCACTTGGCAAGCTTCATGTTTTAATTTGCATTATATGTAAACCAGGCCTAATGCTCCACATGTAGGTACATGCTTATCTATATACCTGCAATATGTGAAAGTCATATCACTCATAACATATGAGTTATTGTGCCATTATTGTGCAAATTTTGTGCATTACTCGCGGTTATCGCATAGCTGTGCGCAGGGGCGAATTGAGGTTTGAAATGGGCAAATCTTAACTAGCACCGATGGGCAATATGACGCTAACCTTCTCAAAGATATGAAGGAAAGTTCCTCTCAAAATGCTACTGCCGGAACACTCCCTTAGGTGCTTGGTGACAGATTCTGAACTTGAAGGGTTAGTCAGCCAGGTGGATATATGTATACTTATACTGCAAGATTATATTCAAAGTTTAATGTAAAGACAGGTAGCTCAATTACTTATTGAGCTACCTGTTTTCAAATCAAATGGAATTTATATATACCTTAAAGAATGTTTTAATTGGCAGAAAAAAGATAACAGTGATTTTATATGACACGTGATGGTATGATTAAATTAATATTTTAATTATTTTATCAACTATATAATACAAGAAATGTCCACTTCGTTTATCAAACTATTTTTTTTAAACCCATTTACTAGGAAAACTACGTTCTGCTATTAAACACACCATACATGAATAAGTAATCGTCTGTACCAACCCTATTGAATAGACTTTAGTTGTTTTGGTGAAAAACTAAGAATTGTCTGCCCTAATGTATGGGTTTTCGCTCCGCCCTTCAATCGGCGCCAGGCGTGTTCTCTATAAATAAAGGAGGTATTTAAAGGAGCGAAAATTGTGAAGCAGACTAGTTTCTCTGCAAAAAAAAAAGTGCAGACATTTCGTGTTAATAACATAGAGTCGTACATTTTTAAGACTGAAATTCTAGCAAATTTAAAGCACTGCTATTAATTTTACCTTTTATTCCTGCCATTTGAATTACCCCATATATAAGTGTTTTATACCATAAATAAATAAATAAAACCATCTTAATGAATATCATTCTTGTACAGTTAGTGTTCTTTAATGTCTGATTTTACTTCAATATCTAAATAACGCAGTCCTGATATTTTTTCTCCAATCTTTATTATTATTAATAACCTTGATTATTTTCAGATGTTTATCAAAAATATTTTTGCACATTATTGCCCATAATATTAAAGCAAATCTCGTAAAAGTATTGATTAAAAACACTATATAGAATAAAAACATTTTATTTTGTTATTTAACAACATAAAATTCTAAAAATATTGTTTAATCAATCATATAAAGGGCATGTTAGCTACAGCCCCTCCACTCAATACGTGCCTGTCAAAATGAACCGTACATAACCAAGCGACGAAAATATTCACTGTGACACCAAAAGTATTTTATTTTAACCGCTTAATCGTGTCTCATATGAATTTTAAATCGCGGCATGCAAAAAGCATGTACTTTGTCAAGTGCGGGCCATGATGTTTATGTTTTAAGTTTCATAGGAATTTACACCGTAGTGTTATATGGGTTTAGAATATAACATATTAAGCGTCATTATGATAAATCTCTTTTTAGAAATAAGAAAGTCTTCATTTTCTCTCAAATCAAAACAAACTCAAAAAGTAGGTTAATTATTTAGTTCAGCCCATAGACTTAGGCACCGATCCCACAGAGAGAGTTCTGGAGTTCCGAGTTCCGAGTTCTGCATTCCGTGTTGATTATTGCGCATACAGCAAGCAGTCTAGAGTTCTGCAATATTCGCTACTGATCGCACATCACACACTTTTTTTACTTTCAAAGGCCCCACATAGCTCTAGAACTCTTCTCTGTGGGATCGGCGCCTTAGGATTTTGCTACGCTAAGGTTCAGCCCTTGATAAGGCACTTATAAACGTAACGATTGTCTCTACCACCGGTCGGATTAATTGAAAATACTCCAGCTAGAAACTCAGCAAGGCATTTCTTTGTGAATTTTTCTTTAATATTTACATTACATTTCTATGTCGAATTTATTAACGCGCGAGTGATACCCCTGGTGTTGCAAGCATTCATAGCCTCTTAACATAAGGCGGCCCGTATGTTTGTTTATTACCTTAGTAGGAGGCCAGCATAAAAGCTTGTCAGTTTTCTGATAAAAAAAACATAAATTCTGTACGGTGTAAAAACAGCCATCGTCAGGACATGAAGATTATTACATCAAAGACAACTTTCGGATAATTCCGTCCTTCGTCATTCTGAAGCGACATTTTACGTAATTTGACTGAAAGTTGTCGACGCAAAATTATATGCACATGTCGGAATGTTGACACGAAAATTAGACGGTATTAAAATAACGGAAATACCAGTTTTCAGTGATGGCATATTATGTAAAACAGGCTTTGAGTTGTGAAACTGAAATTACCTTTGACAAGCCTGATTTAGGAATTACATGTTGTTTTAATTTTCGTTTGAATAAATATTGGGTTAATTTATTTAACAAATGCTTTTACAATTTAATTACAGTGTGTAAATTATGTAAAGATATTAAATTTATAATCATTATCATTGATTCTAGGGTGCCGAAGCAAAAATTTAAAACGGAACGCTTATGGTGCGATCCCGTCTGTTTCCGTCCGTGCGGTGTTTTTTTAGTTATATTCCTATTGCTTGCCCAACTTTATACAAATGAAAATTTTTAAACAAATTTTCCTTTACAAATGGTGCCGAAATGGGGGGCTGAAATTTCAAAGTAGGGCTACATGAAAACTTGCACTTGAGAGCCAGTTCCTTCTAGGCTTTGTGTGCTTACCACAATCGGCCACAACATCACTTACCATGGTGAGATTGTGGTCAAACACAGGCTTATACACAGAAAAAAGATAATGGGAAACATATGAAAGGGCTTCGTTAGTACATACCAGTACATGTTTTTATTTTCTTATTATATTGCGTAGTTTATTCCCTAAATGATGAAAATAAAAAAAAATACTATTAAGTACGCATTTTTGCTTACCAAAAAAATGCCATTTCCAGCAATCTACGTCCCCACGATGAAAAACCATGATTTATAAATAAAAGAAATTCACAAATATATGATATGATGAACCGAAAAAAATAACCTGGAAACTAAAAGCCGTGGAACACGCAATATGCTAAAGCTTGACACTCACCATTCACGTTCGATTAATACCGCAATACAAACACCGGTAAAATACATGTTACGGTGCAGGTTTACCGGTAAAATTGGAACTTATTGGACGACCTGGCGTGGCAATACCCGTGCTTAATGGGAGTTAAACCTGTACATCTTAATAGGAAAGTTTATGGGAACTACGGGCGCTTGTGCTGGCAATTATTTTATTACAATATTGCAGCCAATACAGAATGCATTTTTTATGATTTTATTTTCTGTATGGATATTGTGACCAGTTTTTCTGTAGTTATGTCGCTAGTATGTACAGAGTCAATTTGGGGATTGGGGAGCAAACTTTTTTTTTATTTATTTTATTTCCAAAAAAACCTTACATGTTTTGCTTATTTAATAGTCGCCAAACTACTATTGCAGTTTGTAGGCATTTGTATTTAAGTAAGTACCTACTACCATAGTTTGGTACCTATAAATAAACAGTAGTTACAGTACAGATTATCGTATCATGAACCTCAAAATTGTGTTTCATAATTAAATTAATACCTAGATATTTTTCATCCATGTATTATTGTTTCTTGTTTAAAAAAACCTTAATATCTGTATGTTTTATCACCAATCCTTTATTAACCGACTTCAAAAAAAGGAGGAGGTTCTCAATTCGAATGTGTTTTTTTTTTTTTTTTATGTGTGTTACCTCATAACTCTGTCATTTATTAACAGATTTGGAAAATTCTTTTTTTATTTGAAAGGGTACACTTCCCGTTTGGTCCCATTGTCAGATCAGGATTTGATTACTTCTTAGTGTACTTTGAAGTCGGTTTAAGGTTTTTGTAAAACAGTCCAATTATCTTATAATCAACATCAGTTCCGGCCTAAAAATCTTCACTGATTTTTCATCATGATATTATAATTTTCAAAACCACATCAAATGCTTATACCAATAATATGAACTAAACGTTCATATATAAGCCATACACGTACTTACCCGCTTAGTATTCATAATTCTGGAGCGATACAAGTATGAACAAGGCGGACTACGTCTACAAATTATACTCGTAGCGCCATCTATTACATGGCTCATAAACTACAATATGTGGCGACATCTGGCGGATTAAGATTGTACCATTAGAGCATTGTTAGGGTGGAGACATATTTGAGGTAGTTCGGTATTTGCATTATACAGAACAACATTTTCTTTGAATAAGAAAATGCTGAATAATAATTGTTATATTTTTCGCTGGCTGAGCGGTTTTATCGACAATGATGAAGATTGATTTTTGGGTCAAAAATCCATAGATATATTTTTTGTAGCCTGGGATTGATATGCCAGAGAGACGGCGGCACGACGACATAGCGACATTGAGACTTAAAATTGTCTTTGTTGTGAGACCTATATTGTACTGAATTTCTTAATTTTAAGACGTTAGTTTTATGTAGATTAAAGCTTACGGCAGTGTGTTTTTAAGTCTGCAAATTATGATAAGTCCGGAACTCGTCCAATTAGTAGGGGATAAAATAGGCTTATAGAAACAGGATCATGCCTGATATTCGAGTGGTCTGTTTTTTATCTTCACAATAATAGTTTATTTGTAATGCAAAACTGCTGGTAAGGTTTCAAAGAAATATTAACGCATATTTGCTTCTTGGGTTCCAGCAATGGTTTTACTGCCTCGCCACCCCTGTGTGTTTTAGCCTTTACGTCGAATGTTGTACATGTGTTTGTTATTCCTGTATTCTAGTATGAATGAAGGGTAATATTTCGCATTATTATTCTAAAATTAGACTCATTAGCATTCTACAAGGTGATAACAAATTTAAAATTCAAATTCAAAAATTGTTTATTCAATATAGGGGCACTTACGAACAATACAATTGATTCTATCATAAAGTTTTATCCAATATTTTTATGTAAGTATGAAGTTGAGTAAAAATTTAGGTTTTTAAGTGTGTGATGAGTAACGACATAAATATTATGTATATTTTATTTTAGAAATGTTTAGATTTACAGCTAAAATGCAATTTTCCTAAAATACTATTTAATTTAAAAGGTTCAGCTCGATCCTATAGCAAGCGTACGCCCCACCATTGACGCTTTTGACACCAGTACCCGTACGGGGGTACTCACGCTTTACCTATTTATTAGGTATTATTTTTATCTCAGTCGTCCTCTTTAGTTTTATTAGGTAGTAGTATTTTAATAATGTTCAACAGGACACCTAGAACCGATATCAAATTCAAATCGTTTATTCAATTTAGGCCCTAATAAGGCACTTACGAACGTTACAGTTATTGATTCTACCACCGGTTCGTAAGTGCATTATGAAGCTATAGCAATATTTAGGGTCGGCAACGCGCGAGTGATACCCCTGGTGTTGCAAGCGTCCATAGGCTACGGTAACCGCTTACCATCAGGCGGGCCGTATGCTTGTTTGCCACCTTAGTGGTATAAAAAAAAAAAAAAAAAGCTATAATTTAAATCAAGTAGATACTATACGACCAAATGGCCTGACTAAATAAAGGCGATTACGAGGCTCCCCGTCACTACTGCCCAGAGATAAGCCGAAGACAGAGTGGTGTGGAAGCAGCTGGTGAACACCTCGGTGAAGGCCTTCAGTAATGAAGAGAACGAAGAAGAAGAAGGTATATCACAACATTATCTAAAGCAAAAATCAACCCTCCTTTTTGCTTCGCCGTAGTCGGGTAAATATATAATGACATCATTTAACTTTTTCATGGGAAAATGTAAAAAAGACGTCACATGGTGATGACGTTTTCCCCATACATTCTAATCCAACCCATCAAGTTATCCGAGCATCAGGCGATGTTTGCTGCGCATATAAATCTCCGGTTTTGTGAATTGTGTGTTGAAGAGAAATACCGTTTACAGCTTGTAACGTTGCACTTGCAAGTTACATAAATAAATATAAGTATAGTTAGAAAACCTTTAATAAAACTTAATTACACTTAAATTAAAATAATATTTATAACTTATTCTAAAACATAATTAAATATAACCTATTAAACTAATAAAACCTAAAAATCTAAATACTTAATAAATATTATTGTACGGAATCTACAAGTACGTATTAATGATGATGGTTCCCGCACCTACGCATCCCTAACAAATCTAACGGGTTTGCGAGCTGCGCCGGCGCGGCGGCCAACGCCCAGTCGTTCAGTTCGAGAATTCTCCACGGCCAGTGCGCTTTGAGACTTCACAGGTGACGGCTGCGTCACTTGCTTCGAATTTTGTATCTAGTTTAATATCACGTGGAATCCCGCTAGGGTAAGTTCCCATGTATTATCTATCTGATTCTCCATTGTAAGGTGTTCTAGCTTTCTATCTTTCCTATCCATGCTAGCGCTGCTTCCTTTTTATTGTTTGTCAGGGACACTGTAACCTAGATTCAAACCTACCTACACAGTTGCGCAGCAAACGCTTTAGCCTTTTTGTTTCTGGCCTTCCAGGATTTACGTCTACATTTACGCCTACCTTGCATCTACCTATGCAGCTTGATAACTAGCTGTGGAACGCTGAGGGACCTACCTCCTGTACTGCCTGCCTGGACTACCTACTCCCGCTGGCATCCTGGGAGCTGGACCAGACCGAAGCGAAAACTGAAGCTGCTACTTCTACCTTAGTTCAGGCCAGTGTTCCCCCCTGTTAAAAACTGTACCCCCTGTGAAATCTGGACGTGAGGCGGCCACAGAATTTTAGGCAATTAAATGTTTCATTGGACTAATTTCCATTGTTTCATTTAATCGAACCCTACCTACCTATCTGTTGGCGTCCCCCTAAGGGACTTGCCACAGTGGCGCTCTTTACGTGTGTTTCTAGTGGCCTATTCACGTCTAGATTATTCCAGAAGTCAGCAGCTAGTACAATCATCTATCTACCTACATATTGTACTGTGAACGTGAAGGTGACATTGCAGAATAGCGAACTGGTACGTACTATCTTATTTTATTTTTTTATGTGACCGCTTACCCTGATTTTTTCTTTTCTCATTTTTCATTACCTATCATTGTTAACTGCTACGTATTAGTATCTTCCTACTAATTGTGTTAATGATTGAGTAATTTTGTTATATAGTAACTATTTGAATATTCTAAACCGTTATTATTAGTACCTACCTACTGATAATAATTAATATATGCTAAAACTAAATTGTAAAATTAAATCTATTGTTTGTTATACGTAACAGTTCGCATACCTAAATGCATTCATTTCATACCTTTTCGTTTCTTTCATCTTTTCGTTTTCATTTCATTGTCATTCATTCAAAAAAAAAAAAAAAACATTTCAATTTTAATTTTATTTGCTTTGACCATCACCTAATCGTAGATAAGCTTATTTTCTCATCTTGTAAAGAACACCAATCATTCATTTCTCATTATATTCATTAACTACTTAAGTAAATCGTCTAGTTAATCATGGGAACTCATACTATTAAATTCTTTTTGCTAAACAAAAACGAATTAACCTACGAAGTACTCATTAGAGGCGAGGAACCTGCATCAACCGTACTTGGATTACGTAAACAAATAAATAAATTAACACCGCTTATACCTACTTCTGATATTTGTGAATCTGGAATCGATCCGGATATTGATATTTCTGGCGTTAGCACTTCCTTAAGTGAATTTACATCGCGAGTTAAATCGTTAGAGGAGAAGTACGATTCAAATCTCTTTGAACGCACTAGAGCGTTGGGTAATCATCTATATCACCGTCTAAAAAGAATAGATTGCACGGACTCTAAACATTTAGAAAGAGTGAGGGCTTTGTCGAAAAATGTTACGAACTTGATTAATAAAATTTTTACTATTAATAAATCGGCTAATCCGATTCCTAGCTGTGAGCCTGTTGTAGACGTTGAACAGACATCGTCGTCGCTAGACTCTGTACAAAACGTAACGATACATTGTGACCGCTCGCATTTAAATGATATACAAAAAATAAAATTTAACGGCAAAACGTGTGTACATGCATTTGTCCAGAGAGTGAACGAGTGTAGTACTGCTAGAAACATATCGCCTTCTAAATTAATGAACTATGCTACGGAAATATTCACGGACGATGCGTTACATTGGTTTCGTAGTATTAAAGACAGTGTTACTACTTGGGATGAGTTAATTTCTTTACTGATTGAGGATTTTAGTCATTTTGATTTCGACTACCGGCTATTGTCTGAGATACGAAACAGAACACAGGGTGATTCTGAAAATATTACTATATATTTTGCTAAAATGTCTGAATTATTTTCCAGGCTAACTAAAAAGATTTCTGAACAAGAGAAATTAGACATCTTAATGCACAATATTAGACCGTGTTACTCTAGCGTACTAGCTTCTAATTCTTCAACTATCAATTCTATCGATAATTTAAGAACCATTTGTAAGAACTTTGAAAAAATTCAGTCTTTGACTTCTCAATTTAAAGAACCTCCTAGAGTGTCTACTGATACGTTAGCTCCTGATCTAGCATTTTCAAAAACGTCTGAACCTAGTACTAGCAGATCTAATACATATAATCAAAATAGATACAATAGTTACAATTCTAATAAATCTAATAGTAATTTTTACAACAAGAAATATAACTATAAAAATCAACCAACAAATAATACTAATTATTCAGGTGTAGCTGCTATTGCTTCTTCTAATTCTAATACTAAAAATGTTTTCTGCCCTCGCTGCCGTAACTCTGAACACTCTTTGAAGCAATGTAAAGCTGATAGGTTCCCCATTTGCTTTAAATGTGGAACAATGAATGTCACTTACCCTGAATGTCCTAAATGTAAATCTCAATCTAATTCAAAAAAACTAGCTACTGAAGATTGCTGTAATATAAATGAGGTAAAAAACTTAACTAAAACTATTGATTCTACTAAAACTAAAAATTTTGATGAAAAGGATTGGAAAGCCTGGCTTTCAACTATTAAAATTTTCTTTTCTAGTTATTTCATTACAACAATCTTCGATAAAAAACCTATTGATGATGTTCGTCCTTACGCGGCTATCCAAGTAGGCGACAAAAACCTCTGCGGTTTACTCGATTCTGGTTCTACAGTAACTATTCTAGGTAATAATGCTCATCTAAATTTAATTTCACTAGGTCATACAGTCATTAATAACGATGTTGTGAGAACTTTTACTGCTGCTGGTGGACAAAGTATGGTTTCTATAGGATACATTAATCTTCCAGTTACTTTTGAAAACCAATTTCACTTACTAAAAGCATACGTTGTTCCGACTGTTAAATCAAATTTAATTCTAGGCATTGATTTTTGGACAAAATTTAATCTATTTCCTAAATTTTCAAATTCTATATCTCTGCACGATGCTACTAGTTATGATGGTGATGTGACTACTGTAACTGATGCTAAAAGTATACTACAGTCCTATAATGAACTAACTGAATGTCAGCGAGTTACTGCTGATAACATTATAGAACAGTTTAAAAATATCTCAACTGAAAAACGTGGTTTAGGTAGAACTAACTTAGTATCACATACTATTGATACTGGCGATGCCTTACCTATTCGGCAAAGATACTATCGCGTTTCGCCTGAAAAACAACGTATCTTATCTGAACAACTAGACGAGATGCTGTCGCTGGGTGTCGTTGAGGAATGTGAGAGTCCATGGTCTTCACCTGTATTATTAACTCCTAAGAAGGATGGCAAGCTCAGATTCTGTCTAGACAGTCGTAAGCTAAATTCTGTTACGAAAAAAGACGCATATAAATTACCTTATATTTCAGAAATTCTAGATAACCTAAAAAATGCTAAATACCTAAGTAGCATAGACCTATCTAAGGCCTACTGGCAAGTGCCTATTTCTGAGAATGATCGGAATAAAACTGCATTCTATATTCCTCATCGTGGCACCTTTAGATTTGTGACTATGCCCTTCGGATTGACAAATTCTCCCGCTACTCAACAAAGACTTGTTGATACTCTTTTCTATGGGCCTGAATTTGAAAACTCAGTCTTTGTATACATCGATGATATCGTCATATGCTCGGCTCAATTCGAAAATCACATTTCCCTGCTTTTAAAAGTAATTAAGAAACTAACAATGGCTAATCTGACTATTAACTACGAAAAATCCGTATTTTTCCGTACGGAACTTAAATATCTAGGCTATGTTGTTGATTCTAAAGGTCTTCACGTCGATCCTAATAAAATTGACACCATTTTAAATTACCCTACTCCTACAAATAAAAAAGAAGTAAAAAGATTTCTAGGAATTGCTTCTTGGTACCGTAAATTTGTCCCTAAATTTAGCTCTATTGCTGGTCCTTTGAATAAGCTAACTTCTACTAATAAAAAATCTAATCCTTTTCTTTGGACTACTGAAGCTGAGGAGTCTTTCACTAAACTCAAAGAACTTCTTGTATCTGCCCCAATCCTATCATGCCCTAACTTTGACCTACCGTTCGAAGTACACACTGACGCTAGTGACTATGGTGTTGGAGGATTACTAACGCAGACTATTGACGGAGTTGAACATCCTATCGCCTACACTAGTAGAACCTTGACAGGTCCAGAGAAAAACTATAGCATCACTGAGAGAGAGGCTCTTGCTGTCTTGGTGGCTTTGGAACACTGGAGATGCTATCTCGATAATGGTACTAAGTTTACTGTCTATACAGACCATTCAGCACTCAAGTGGTTTCTTAATCTAAATAACCCTACTGGACGCTTAGCTAGATGGGGTGTTCGTCTATCTGCATTTAACTTTGAAATGAAACACCGTCGAGGTGTTGATAATATTATACCGGATGCTTTGTCTCGCGTTTGCCAAATTTCAGCCATTGATAATAATCTAAACACTACATTAACTACAAATGATCAATGGTATCTAAACATATACAATGGTTCTCAAAATTCTCCTACCTCTTTTCCAAACTACTTAGTCAAGAATAATCGTTTATTTCGCTTCATGAAAACTCATCATCCTCTAAATAAAGAGTTCGAGTGGAAAGAAGTTGTTCCTGCAGAATATAGAACAAAAATTATATCTGAAAACCATTCTGAACCAACCGCTGGTCATTTTGGTATTTTTAAAACTTATAAGCGCATCAGTCTTAGGTACTACTGGCCTGGTATGCACGCTAACGTAGTAACAGCTGTAACATCCTGTGATACCTGTATATCACATAAACACCAAAACCACGCTGCCTTAGGTGAAATGGGTCGGCCCAAACACTGTTCGAGACCTTTT
Source organism: Polyploca ridens (assembly GCA_951394255.1). Classification (NCBI taxonomy): domain Eukaryota; kingdom Metazoa; phylum Arthropoda; class Insecta; order Lepidoptera; family Drepanidae; genus Polyploca; species Polyploca ridens. Next base: position 13,573,980 of record OX596257.1, read on the forward strand.
CAAACTATAAGCATAGATTTAGTAGGACCTCTACCGCCTACTAGAAAACTAAACTGCTACATCTTAGTCGTGACTTGTTGTTTTAGTAAGTATTGCTTATTATTTCCAATCAAGCGCGCGACTGCAGAAATTGTTACTAAGATCTTAGAAGAACAAGTATTTCTAATACATGGCATTCCTTCTACTGTGATACTTGATAACGGTAAACAATTTATAAGTGCTACGTTAAAACAGATGTTTGAAAAATATAAAGTACCTAAATTACACTTCACTCCTAAGTATTCACCTCATGTTAATACAGTTGAACGCTACAATAAGACTGTTATGACTGCTATCTCCACATTTATTTCTAACGATCAACGTATTTGGGATCAACTTGTACCAAAAATCCAATTCGCTGTGAATAGTTCTGTAAACGAGGTAACAGGCTACACTCCTTCCTTTCTAGTGTACGGGCGTGAATTAGTTACTTGTGGTTCACATTATATCGATACTGAGAACGATAACGACGTCATCTTTCAACCTCGAGATTCCTACGCTGAGAATATTGGTGTGCTTTCTAGTATCTTTAATAAAGTACAATCACTACTACTACAGGCTCATAGTAGGAATTGTCAACAATATAATTTACGCAGAAGACCTGCTGAATTTAATATTGGTGACGTTATCTGGAAAAGGACTTTTTATCAAAGTGATAAAGACAAGTATTTTAATAAAAAATTAGCTCCTAAATTCATAAAATGTAAAATCATTGATAAAAAGTCTCCTCTGGTCTATGAATTAGCAGATATGTCTGGAAAACTACTAGGTTCCTGGCATATCAAAGATATGAAACTTATTAACTATAAAGAATAAAATAAAACCTATATACTAGCCTTAAAATTAGATTAAAACTATTACCTAAACTGTAGTGTACTAAAGAAACATAAGTATTTTAGTACACCTAACTTATTGTTTGAGTATAACTTAAAATTTACTAATTATACTCTGTTTGTAAGGATCTCAAGTCATTAATAGTAAGATTTGATGATGTTATGAAAGAAGATGGTATGATGCGTGAAGTATAGAATGTAGTCTGTGAGTAATGATAAGTTTAGTATGAAATAATAGGTAGTAGTCGGATTTTGCAGTCTAGTATGCAAAATCCTTCGTTTTTTGGCGGGGTACTGTAACGTTGCACTTGCAAGTTACATAAATAAATATAAGTATAGTTAGAAAACCTTTAATAAAACTTAATTACACTTAAATTAAAATAATATTTATAACTTATTCTAAAACATAATTAAATATAACCTATTAAACTAATAAAACCTAAAAATCTAAATACTTAATAAATATTATTGTACGGAATCTACAAGTACGTATTAATGATGATGGTTCCCGCACCTACGCATCCCTAACAAATCTAACGGGTTTGCGAGCTGCGCCGGCGCGGCGGCCAACGCCCAGTCGTTCAGTTCGAGAATTCTCCACGGCCAGTGCGCTTTGAGACTTCACAGGTGACGGCTGCGTCACTTGCTTCGAATTTTGTATCTAGTTTAATATCACGTGGAATCCCGCTAGGGTAAGTTCCCATGTATTATCTATCTGATTCTCCATTGTAAGGTGTTCTAGCTTTCTATCTTTCCTATCCATGCTAGCGCTGCTTCCTTTTTATTGTTTGTCAGGGACACTGTAACCTAGATTCAAACCTACCTACACAGTTGCGCAGCAAACGCTTTAGCCTTTTTGTTTCTGGCCTTCCAGGATTTACGTCTACATTTACGCCTACCTTGCATCTACCTATGCAGCTTGATAACTAGCTGTGGAACGCTGAGGGACCTACCTCCTGTACTGCCTGCCTGGACTACCTACTCCCGCTGACATCCTGGGAGCTGGACCAGACCGAAGCGAAAACTGAAGCTGCTACTTCTACCTTAGTTCAGGCCAGTGTTCCCCCCTGTTAAAAACTGTACCCCCTGTGAAATCTGGACGTGAGGCGGCCACAGAATTTTAGGCAATTAAATGTTTCATTGGACTAATTTCCATTGTTTCATTTAATCGAACCCTACCTACCTATCTGTTGGCGTCCCCCTAAGGGACTTGCCACAAGCTCCACGCTTATTCACTTCTACACTTTGCAGATTGACCCATACTTTGTTACCCATACCCATAAATATTGTGTTTATTAGTTTTTATTAGGTATAATACGTAGGGAGACTAGCTTCTTATGAGCGATACCAAAGACGAAATAGTGGGTTGTAGCGGCAAGCGCGCTTGCAGCGAGGCGTCGACTATATTATCTAGTCATTGTAAAATTTACTTTAACGCATACGATTTATAGGCCTCTTGCGTGGCAAGGTAATTGCTGAGGCGTAGCCGTGCTGTTATACTGAGCGAAGACCTTAAGACGAATCGATTGACGTAGGTAAGAATCATCAAAATCGATCCTCACGTTTGGTCTCTAGAGCGCCACAAACATACACATACATACATATGCGGATAAACACATTACCCTCCTTTGCGTCGCGCAGTCGGGTAAAAAGTAGGTATGTTTAAGCCCCTTCAAACCAATGACGTACGTGTTATACAATACTCCAGCCAATAATGTATGCGCAACTCATATTGTATTCAAAGCAGTGCGTGTTTAAAAATATATTATGATTTTGATGTTACTCAAATTCAAATGTTACATATTTACAGAGATTGAATGTTAGGCAGTTAGGTATAAATTTTCCTTTAAATATAAAATTGATCACTCGGGAATTTATAGAATATAGACGTTGTCAAGTTAAATATTGAACCATATTTCAACCAGATAATGGATTATCATTTCGATTGATCATATTCATTGTCTCAAGTAAAGATTGATTAAAAATTATGTATAAATCAGCCGCGGAATGGAGCGGAAGCGAATTTTTGCAACGAATTTGTACATAGCATAATGAACTTTATGTGAATTGTATAATATACAAACTAAATATGTGCCAAAAAGCGAGGAATTCTCGAGAATGTGCAAGGATTCCCCGGAACGACCTCTTGATGCAAAAATTTGCTTCCATTCCATTCCGCGGCAATATAAATTGAACCTTAGGCCTGTATAGGTATCAAAACTGATACAAGTGTCAAGAACAGATCGTAATGGAAAATAAACCTCATATCATTGGTGCAGGTTCCAAATTTTTAATCTCAACTCAAAACTTGACTTGAGTACTGATCACGTTCTAGAATATACGGACCTTACTATGCACAACAACCCATAAACCTAAGAAAGGACAAGAAATGGTTTAAGAATACTCAAATTACGTGGAATATACCCAAAATATCCAAACAGGGAGCCGTTGAATTAGTAACTTACACAAAATTAAGTCACTTCATAAAGTCGACCCTCTTACATAGAGGGCGCCCTTTTGCTAATTATGTTTTATGGCCAACAGGACCCTGTGGAATGATTTCGTCTAGTGCTGCGTAAGATAAAGTTAGTAAGGGACATTATGTGATAAATAATTTGTTTGATAAAGTACCTACGTGTGGAGAGATGACTTATTACTCGTAATTAGATTTAATGCTATACCCAAAGGTTTTGTATTTACAAGAAGAACATAGCCAGTTATAAGACGAGACGAAAATGAATGTTATCTATTCCTAACATTATTTTTTTTAAAGTTATAGATATAGTTAGGGATGTTAAAAGGTATATTATGTATGGGAAAAATAAAAACTAGTCTTGAGTTCCATACTTATATTTTGAGATATAGCTACAAAGATATCCTATTGTAATAACCCATTTTGGAGCCGATTAATGATGATATGTCGTATAATTATGTGGGTTATTTCTTTCTATTCACATCACATTTGTTTACAGAACAAGTGACAATGTCTACAACATACACTTTTCTAGATTTATTTGCACGATCGTAATTCTTTTCAGTAAGATACGAAATCATACACATAAGCACCCGAGTTGATTATAAGTTGATACTCGAAAAAATTATTGACACTCGTTGAAATTGTGTATCCATCTCTTTCTATCTCGCAAAGTGTTTAAGGATTGTCATATTTCTTGTCCGTGCTATGGACGTCTGCTTAGCGTGGCGAAATCCTAAAGGTCATCGCCCACTATGTCAGCACCGCTCCATCGCAGCAACGCCTCGGCATCTACCTTGCCATGCAAGTGAGGCCTTTAAACCGTATGCTTTAAAGTAAATTTTACAATGACTAGATAAAATAGTGAACGCCTCGCGGCAAGCGCGCTTGCCGCTACAAGCCACTAGTCCTGCTGACCACACGCTTCCAGCGAGCGGTCCGCTCCCTTGCTGCGTGACGCCAGCAAGCGGTATCTTGCCACAGCCGCGCTATCAATTTCACCGGCGCGGCGCCGCGCCGCCCGCGACTGCTACCTCGCAGGAGCGGCGCGCTGGCAGCTAGTGATTGGATTGAGTTGAGGCGGTGCCGGGTCGCTGCTGCGATGGAGCGGTGCTGACAGAGTGAGCGATGAGCTTAAGTCTATGGTTATACCACAGTTTTACCACATACAGTTGCGCAACGAATGTACTTACGCAGAGCAACGGAGGGGAACTCGCGGGGTGTCGGGACGGTCCGGCCGCGCCAAGCTAACACCGCTTAGTTGGCTCGATCGTCCGCGAAAGGCTGACGCGTTCTTGTTTGTGAATGTTGTAGGTACTGTTCAGTGCTCAGGGTTCAGTGTACCTATATTATAATGTCGCAGACAAACTGTTCTGTATACGGCTGTAAATCAACGACGAAATATAATAGAGATTTAAAATTTCATAGATTTCCTCGTGACGCGAGGTAATTTATTCCTATAATTTCGTAAGATGAGTTCCCACCTACTATATACCTGCAATATGTAGTCTAAAAGATGTTTGATTTAAATTATACTGTTGTAGTTAGACCTATATAATTTATTCTGCGTGTTCAGTCAACGAACGCAGAAGTAGCTTAACATTTTAGTAGGTACCTTGTCGTAGTAAATAGTATCTACCTAAAGTGAGAGTGGTTTGAATTTGTCATTAATATAAGCTGTGACATTGTACCAAAATATTCCCGGTTGAGAGCTTGCTCGCTGATTTGTCCGCGTAAGGGTGCTAAAGCCAAATCTTGGGCCGGTCAAATCTTCTTGTCAATAAAAAAAACATAATATTTAACTACAACTGAGTTTGACACGTAGTATAGGTAGGTAGGTACCTACTGATATTCGTCCGTACCATCTTACAGTAGTACCCAACTAATATGGCTTACCGATGTACCTGCGCAGAAGATACATTTTCAAAACGCGGGAAACGCTATTGACCAATCGGCACGCTCGACGCACCGCGCTTCTTTTTCCTGTACCGCTATTGGTCGGCAGCTGCCGCCATGTTAGCGCGCGCCGCGTGGCATGTCAGTCAGCCGCAGGGATGGATTTCGTAGTATAAATTATACTATTTGTACCATTATTTTATGATGCGTAGTAGGTATATAGTATCGTAATGCCAGGATACTACGCCAAAATATCATAATTTTACCTTCAGGTCGATTGACTACTGTAATTTAAATATTTTTAATAATATAGACCAAAATGGCGACAATTAAAAAAATAGAAAAGATTCTTAATTTGGAAATCCTAGTTACTTAATTTTTCAACCAATATAATGAAACATATTTTGTACATAGGTACAAACTTCACATGATGGGAAATTAAATCTCATGTCATGGCAACTCTCATACCTATATAGACACACGTGTGCATTGGTAGGTACACACGAGACGGTATTAAGCGTAATCACTTTTGTCGGTGAAGTCGACAATTACATCATAATTATCATAATATTGAACTTGGCTCCAATTTTCACATTTATGTTTTTGGTGGGATCATTTATTCAAATAGATCTTCGCACGCATTCATGGAAAGTCTGACTAATACGTGCGGCGGTGGTGTAGGAACTTGGCGTGCGCACTGCCGTGCGCTTAGATAAGTCCAGTGCTAGACATGTGAATGTTTATTACTCATAAATAAATGATGACATTATCATAACAATATAATTATTTTATTTTCTTTTTTGTGACAACCCTTGCGTATTTGCTCGTGACAACGTTGGTACTCATACGAACGGCGGCACGACCCAACATCAAAGGCGATTTCCTACTGTAAGATGGTAATACTGTGGTTATACCTTGGTACGTACACACGGCTACATATCGAGCTATACATTTCCAATATAAAGTGATATGAGTTTCATAATTACCTGTATTTTTTTATGTAAAATGAGTAACTATACGTTTAGCCATCTACTGACCCCAGAAGGAGTTGAAAGCTCGAGGATGTAGCACGCTTACCCAGAAAATGCCTATTAACTGACCTCGCAGACTTCTAGGCCAAAAGCGTCGGAAAACAGGCCCCGGAATTGAATTCCACTCTTTTAATGTTCGTATATAAAGAAATAGGAAGCATAAAATTGTGTTTCGTTATAAACCTCTTAGGTATATTAGGTAGGTTTATGACAGTATTTTTTTGTAAATTTTCATTATATACCCAGGAGCGGTAGTACAAAATATATATTCCCCAAAAATGGACTTAATTCCATTAAATACTGTGAATATGTTGAGAAATACCTTATTCAATTTGAAATAAAATTACCACAAAGTATGGTTACTAGGCACGTGCACAGACTAGAGCTAGGCGCAAGCCGCCATCGCCCCACCCCTTTACTCCCTCGTACTCCCGTTGAGTATTATGTCTACACTTTAGCTTATTACATGATTTTCAAAATTTTAACTTTTTTATTTTTATGATTAAAAAAAAAAGTATTTTTTTTATATTTTTTTTAGCACCAGTATCAGTTGTATTATCGACCCTGAGTCGCTCGTCGCTGACCAAAACAACAACCTGTATATATTTTTTCATGTTATTTTAAATGACTAAAATAATAACCACATCGAAGAATAAATACTACTCGTGCATGTCCACTACCGAGATGGAATTTCAGAATCCATATCCATAACTTTCTTCTAACAATTTTTCATTAATTATATCCAAGCGCCTACTTACTGTTTCCGGCAGACTTGAAACTAAGTTTCTTTCATGACTTAAGTGCGTGAAACTTTTAGCACCATAGTTATATCCAAAGTGAAAAAATAGGCTTATGAAAAATAGAGCACCGAATTCACTCTATTTTACGAGCTTTTATTTAACTTGCAATGTATGGACGTAACTATAGTTCGGGTGGAATCTTGCAAGCTGAATTTCACCCACTTCCAGTGGTCGGATTGATTTGATATTTGGTATACATTAGTATATTGGATGACAATGTACGTACAGTCAACAAAAAGTATAATTTTTAACAAAAAAACTTATTAGTTTGGCAACTAAATCCTTTTTATCAAGACTTATTTAATATATCTCTTATGTATTGTACCAAAACTATGACTCACACGGCAACCACAATCGATTCCCAATGCATTAACTTTGGAATTAAAAGAGAGAAATACCAAAATAAACAAAACCACGAACAAAAGTCCTCGCATGGGATACGGGCTCGTATTATTTCAGCTCACCGAGCATTCCAGATCTATTGTCTGTTTTAATATACGGTCTTACGGTAGCCGGGCGCAATTCCATTCATTGTTTAGCCTTTATTAATTAATTTACCCGGACTAATCCACGATATTTTTCATGGAAAAATAAAAAACTCAGTAGAAAAATTTTGGTAGCCGCTACTCGGTTAATTGCCTTTTAAAACGATGAAAACATTCGGGTTACGTTAAAGTGTTTAATAAAATTCGGTTTCCAAGTCGTTTATTATGCTTTTGTTGAAAAATTGATACAACATCATGAATTTTCCTGCTACATGCTGGTGAATTAAACAATATTGCATTTTGATTCCGGCTTCAAGTAAAAACATTCCACATTTTTAAAAATCACTTACTTCTTTATACACATTTCTGTCGATGCACTTTGATATTCATGCTACTCAAAGGCTACATAGCAAAATCGACCTTACCGGTAACTTAGAGTCAAACAATTTTATAAATAAGTAAGTACCTATGTTAGTATGTAAAAATTGTCATTCAATGATTTTGATAAGATTGATTTTTAACCAAACTCCAAATTCAAAACTAAAGCATGTACACTAAACACAAGAAACTTTTACACAAACACTTCTGCTATGAAGGTTGCCAACCCTTCTACCGATATGCAAATATCGGAATGTAAATTTGATGAATCGCCTCTTTAGATAGTGGCCTTCGGTAAATTACTGCCTGTTTGACCTAAACTTTGTCGTTCAAAGTAATAATGTGATATTTTATGTGGGGTCATTCGAAATTAGTTTGCTCATTGCCCCTTTTAAGTTCAAAGGTCATCAAATATTGGAAATTTATTCCGGTACATTTGGAGAGTGGTTAAACCTTTGGTAGATTGATTAGACCCTTTTAAGGGTTATCTACATCTGAAAGGATAATACCCTTAAAAGAGTAAGCAACCTTCCGAGCCGGAGTTAGAATCAGAAGGTTTTTTTGAATAAAATATTTGAAATTCCTCTTATCACTCCTACGACCTAGCGATAACATTATATGGACGAAGACAAAGAGGGTCCTGGGTTCTTTTTTAGCTCAGTCTAGATTAGCTTTCTATAGAGGATTTCTTGGGTCTCAAGAAACTCAAGCTCGAATTCTTGTAACTTTTCGAGAAATAAATAAATTTATATTTAATAGTGACAATTTAAGTAGCCTTTATTTACTTTCACCTGTCCCGTTGTCTCTATTGGAATTTTGCAAGTTAAATTTGACCCACTTTCCGGTTTCCGATTGAGCTGAAATTTTGCACGAACATGCAAATCGCGTGACAATGCAATATTATGATGACATGGATCTGATCTGATGATGGAGCTGAAAGTTGGCCATAGGAACTCCGTAATAAAAGCACATAACCCCATCGAGTTTGGGCTCGTTTGATTCGTCTTGATGAGTATTATAAAAAGCTTGTTTTAAAAATGAAATTTTTAACAAAAACTTGTTTTATTATAACTTGCAATGTAGGTACCTAACCTATGTATGTTCGGGTCAAATCTTGAAAATCGAATTTCACCCACTTCCAGAGGTCGGATAGACATGATATTTGTTATACATTAGTATATTGAAAGACAATGCACGTACAGTCAAAAAAAGTACAGTATCAAAAAAAAGTTTGTATTAAAATTTCTTTTTAACAAAAACGTTTTCTTAAAGTTACAGAACACATTTGTTTACAAACCCCCTTATTCATGATCGATTTTTAACTATATCAGTGTAATAGTGTGCCCTGTCTCACTCTTTCGATCACCAAATGTCAGATAAAGACTTCGGAATTTTAGCTAATCAACGTTTGATAACTTTATTATGAATAACGAGGTAAGTCTCTAAACTAAATTTATAAAAATAAAGTATTTATTATATCTACATAGTAACTACTCAATCCCATGAAATAGAACAAAGAGGACATAATACCCGATAAATGCTGGTTACTCATAAAATGGCTACCCTTAACTAGCTTAACCGCAGAATAGTAACTTTTTACTTCGTTAACTTTTTCTCAAGCTGCATTTCTCAGGAACTAGAAACGCTAATTTTGGTAGATATAGAACAAAATCCTGGACTAGATTTAATTAACGTTTCTTCGTTAATAAATACAGATAAAGTAATCTGGGACTTGAGATTGGGAAACCTGCAAGATCGAAAACTAGAAGACTCACCACATCTCACATTAGTCACATCACAGTCAATAATGAATTTAGTCAAACAGACCTTCGAAAATGATGTGAAAAAGTACAAAAGTAAAGACTGATCAAAGTTTTTTTAAAAGATATCGTACACTGACATAATTATAACTTCTTCGGAAGCGGGGGCCAAATATAAGAGTGCTACGACAATCCAAGTTTTTTCATTTATTTTCCTACCGATTGTGACTTTTTCCTAATGATCGGGAAAATGTGAGTCTCAGGAAAGATTTTTCTAAGCACGTACTGTTTTACGATAGTTTTACTAGACATTCACTTACAGTTTAGCTTCTAAGCTTAAACTAGATAACTGGTGGCCAAGTCTGCTAAAATACTATTGCGATTCCATTATCATTGAGCCGATGTGTGCTATCTACTAATTTATAATGGTCTCATAATGAATGAATTTTAGTACAAAAACTGTCAAAACTGACAACTAAAAGATCATTGTGGCACGATTGTAGTTTCAGTGGAAAATCATCGGAAAGCTATTATGGCGCCATTATGACACTATTCAATAGCGTCATAATGGCATCATACTAACACAATAGCGGCTATTGTGTTAGTAGACTACCCTATGAGACTACCAAAACTATATAATGTGTCAATTTTGATACCACTATAGTTCATTGGAACACAATTGGAATAGCAGACTGGCCACTGATCACTTTGATTTGGATTATCGACTTTTTTATTTTTTGAGGTAATAAACTATAATAAATCTATTTATGGTAACTAGAATACCTTGTATTGGTTATATCCACTCAATTATTTAAAAAAATAAAAAATCATAGCTACGAGTTTTAGCTGTATGTTATTTTTTTTACATCATAAATAAGAATTAAAATTACATAAATATAAAAACGATATTATGTACATACAAATCATAAGAGACATCGCTACTTTTTAAATTTATTATTTGTTGAGACTCTTTTTAAATAAGTAAATAAATTGTACGTACGGCTTACGTCAATCGGATTGGGAGCACCCAAACTTCGTTCTACGGATTCAAATTCCAACATTACTCAACTGCAGCCAACTGGATCGTAAATCTGAATAGATTTAATTCAGACACAAATCAATTCTTCTATTCTACATGTACAACGTCATATTTTTGTGTGAGGACTTTGTGAAAAATAATATTCTTGAATCTGGATATTAAATTGCTAAAAACCCTTTGAGGTTTGTTATATTATCACTATAAAGTTCATAATGTTATCGAGTTACATTTATGAAAAATGAACAAAAATTAACTCGAAATCAAAATCGAAGAGTCATTTATTCAGTTTAGGCCCTGGTAAATCACTTATACAACAACAACGGACATAGCTCGTAGAGTTAGTAAAGTGAAGTGGCAATGGGCAGGCTCGTCACTCGAAGGGCTGATAACCGATGGGGAAGAAAGGATCTCGAGTGGCGACCACGTACTGGAAAGCGCCGAGCGGGACGCCCTCCCACCAGATGTACCGAGGACCTGGTCAAAGTCGCTGGGCGCCGCTGGATGCAAGCGGCCCAGAACCGTTTAAAGTGGAAATCAATGGGGGAGGCCTATGTTCAGCAGTGGACATCCATAGGCTGATATGATGATGATGATGATGAAATCACTTATGAATGCTTGAAAACTCCAACAATAGGTTAACCACTAACCTACCTCCACCGAACCGCAGTGAGCACGTGTGGTGGAGTATCTGCTCATTCCCTTTCACCCTCATTTGTGAAAGGAGGCCTGTGCTCAGCATCATAGGCTGACGATGATGATGATGTATTTCTGTTGCCGCTATAGGAACAAATAATACAATTAAAAGGGTCCCCATACATGACAGAACTCAACATGTACGAGTCCAACTCGCAACCCGTTTTTTACGAAACACCCCCCCACACACACACACACACACACACACTCACACACACACACACACACACACACACACACACACACACACACACACACACACACACTCACACACACACACACTCACACACACACACACTTACCATCATGAGATTGTTTTTAAATATTTTAAGGATAGACTTGATCCGTAAACAGACTTATAAATCATCGTGAACTAACTAAATATAAACAATTCGTTAAGCTAACACACAACCTAAACAATTCAAAACACTACTTAGTTTAAAATGTATGTCTTAAAGTAAATAAATCTCGGCGTCCCGACAGCCTGAGCTAGGCTTTCAGTCAAAGCTAAAAGTACTAAAATATGTTGTTTTCGCCTCTAACTACCATATTTATTATTTAAACTACAGGTAGGTACTTATTAGCGAGAAGTAGTTATTCTCTGAACTTGTCAATCATAGAGTTAGAATATAACAGAGGGACTGTACTAGAGTATAGTCCGTGAGCACGGTTATGGTCTAAATGCCTTGAATTTTTTTTGTTACATCGGCAAAAGAAATACACATTCTGTGAAAATTTCAACTGTTTACCAATTATGATTCATGCATGAGATACAGTCTAGCCCACTATAAGATAGACGGACGGACAGACGGACGGATAGCGGAGGCTTAGTAATAGAATCCCGTTGGCACCCTTTGTGTACAGAACCCTACAAAAACCGTCCATAAGGAACATCGGGTTTCAAATAAATACAGTGCTTTCAAGATTTCTTCGAAAGTCTCGTATAAGAGTTACAGTGCATTTCGGCGTGAGTCAAATCTCACATACGTTAGCGTAGAGTAGAACTTGTGACCACATTTAGTGATACTGGAATGAAATATTTTGACGGCAACGATTCGAAATCCCGTTGCGTTCATTCATAATATACGGAAAACCGAGAATATAAAAGAAAAAGAATGCTTGAGCTGTTTTGATTTTAATTTGAATATATCGTTATCGTGCATTTATATTAAAATTGAAAATTTGCGCTTTATTGGATTTTTTACTAGCTGGGTACAAATTCATTAATATTTTTTATGGAGACTTATTTGCCTTTTGTTGACCCATGTTTTATTAGGAGGTAGTGCTTCTATTCCTAAATATACCATTTTTATTTATGTTATTAGGCTTATATTGGGCATATTTTCCTAACTATTCATGCTTGAATAGAAGACATGTACTAAAAACTTTTATTAAATTTATCATATTCTTGCGAGATTATTTTCAAACGATATTGTGGTAGAAAAAGCTCTTGCATATAATTTCAGGAATGAGGGTCTGTGTCCCGTCTTATGGTCATACAAACAAAATCACCAAATAAAATACTACAATATACTAAATATAACAATAACCATTATCGTATTTTATGCAAACGTTAAAATTACAACAAAAAAAAGTCGTATCGTACTCGTCGACACTAAAACACACACATACATAGTACACGTGAAGCCAAAAGTGCGGAGAATGTAAAGAGTGCGATAAATAAGACCTCTCCCAAAGGCTAATTGGAAAGCCAAAGCATAAATCAGTGGCCACTCTAACTGCGGTGCCAAAGCACAAAAACATTTTGCCAGACAAAATGGCAGTCGTCTAAGTTGGCATGGGTTTTGAAATACGATTAAAATTCTGAATAGAACTGTCAGCGAGTGTGAAAATTATCGTTTGTGTAAAAGTTTAGGGACTTTTTAAATATGTTGTTAAGGCGCCATTAGGATTGGAACAGACGAATGCATAACCAGAAACCATCGAGGAAAAATCCCTATAGAGTAGTAATACCGAACAATCAAATTCCACAACTAGTCAGTGATTTGTCACTGATTTTGAACAGTTAGGACCAATCATTGCATCGTGTGTTTTTGACTTGACCAATCAGAGTGCACGTGTTCTTCACTTAGCCAATCAGAGCGCATTTTCGGCGGTGGGAAATTAGCGGAATATAATTTAACCAAAATGAACGACATAACGCTACTTTGGGTTAATTGTTCGATGCCAGAAACCATCGAACAATAAACTCTATTATCGCGCTATTCACGCAGTGTGTAATAGATGGCGCTGGCTGTTCGATTTTATTTTATTTGGAACGAATTTCAAATTCAAACTTTAAGATGTTTCTCTTTGTTTTTTTTCTTCGCTCGGTTCGTTCTCGAGCCTAAACTGCTATAAAATCCCGCGCCTTTGAATATAATTTTGTTTGAACTCATTACAAATATATCGTCAAACTACCACAAATATACATACAATAACAATATTTACAACATAACACTACATATTAACATCGGTGTAAGTGCAATTCAAGATGTCTCCGCGTGCTGGGTAAGTGGTTGCTATAAGTCCTTAATTTTTCATCGATTCTCGATGGATTAAGAATGAGGTTCGTTTTGTGTGAAATCTATTCTGTCAATTCCCCACTACCGAAAATGCACTCTGTTGGCTAAGTCAAGGATACGCTAAACATTTAGATGCAGTGGTCCAAATATGGTTATTTCAAAATCAGTGCAAACTCACTGACTAGTTGCGGAATTAGGTTACTTAGTATTACTACTCTAAAGGGATTTTGCCTCGATGCCAACTGAACTGACAGGTAAGTTTACGATCAAATTATAATGTAGGTAAATTAAAATAAGCATAACGACGAATCAAGACTTGATTAGTAAATGTTGGGGGTTTTTTTAATACTTGGGATGGGTTTGTCATACAATGAAATACAAAAAAAAGGGGTGGTGTTTTTTTTTTTATACCACTATGGTGGCAAACAAGCATACGGCCCGCCTGATGGTAAGCGGTTACCGTAGCCTATGGACGCTTGCAACACCAGGGGTATAACTCGCGCGTTGCCGACCCTGAAGAAACCTCTTCACACCCTTCTTGAAGAACCCCATGCTGTACTCCTTTGGGAAAACCACGGCGGAGAGCTCATTCCACAGTCTGAGCGTCCACGGGATTTAGTATTTTGGCCGAAATTAAAATTTATCTGAAACAGTATCGAAACATAACAGACAATAATAAATTATTTAAATCTGCTATTAGTAGATCATAGGCTGAAACAAATTAAATCAGTAAATGGCACCCACCAAAAACATTTTTATGTAAAATGTTGCCAAGACATGGCTCGCACCGTCAAAAAGTTATCAGATCTCATGTAGAGCCAAGCTTATAACTCTACATGCACTTACTTTACAAGCCCTAACTTCACAATCTATACACATCGTCGCGTAGCCCAAATAAATGTGGCTTGGCCGTTTTTCGACCCAAATTATGAGGGATTTTTCGACCGATAGGGCTACAATATTCACACATTTTCTAACTAAGCACGGCTACAATGAACGTTATAATCCTTACGTTTTCTTTTTAACAAGCTTATTACGGCCTCAATTGTTCACCAAAATAACAGCCAGGATTTATAAAATACGAAAAATAGCCCTTTGCTTTCAGAAAGGTCTTGGATACTTGTCTTTCAGCCCGAAAAGCTTTTAGTTTGCGTTTGAACGTGGTAAACCGTAAGACAGAGATATTACCATTGTATTTAATAATTATCATTAAAAATAGAGTGTTCACGTGAGCAATAAGTTACCAGGGCCCAAGTCTGCTATTACATATTGTGTTCCAATGAACTATCAGTGGTGTCTGGTAGTCTTGGTAGTTTTGGTAGTCTACTCATTCAATTGCGTCGAAAACCATTATGAATTTTGTAAACAACGCACATTGGCTCATTGGCAATGAATTTGTAATGAGGTCACGTCAAAAAGTAATTTTTGACCTTGGTCTCTGATCAATGTACTGTGGGGCACGGACTGACTGCCATTATATGATATTTCTATTGTATTTTATGCTTGTGTATTGGACTTTATTAATTAATTAGGGAATGTATTAATGAATTATTCATTATTTATTATAAATATTAATTAATTATTATTTTTTAAATGTGTAATATTGTATATATTTGTACGCCAAATAGGTATAATATGCAGAATTGTTATCTTTGTACACCATTTAAGCAAATAAATAGTTTGAATTTGAATTTGAATGAATACGCGCGACCGTGGTGTAGCATGATTAGCCGTTCTTAATCGATCGGCAAGGTTAAGCTACGCCTGTCGTGGTCGGTACCTGGATGGGTGACCGCCTAGTGGTATTTCAAATCGAGCGTTTCCGTGCTTCGGAAGGCACGTAAAGCCGTTGGTCCCGGTTATCACTTAATTGTGATAGTCGTTAAGCTAGTTGGATGCCTCCTAGGCGGCTTGAAAAATTCCAGCAGTAGGTTGACCACTAGCCTACCTCCACCGATCCGCAGTGGGCACGCGTGGTGGAGTATTGCCCATTCCCTTTCACCTTCATTTGTGAAAGGAGGCCTGTGCTCAGCAGTGGGACATTATAGGCTGTAGATGATGACGCGCGACCGTGCGTGAGTTTGTAATATACTTTTAAACAATAAATTTAATTTCCGAAAACAATTATAATTATTTATGATGCATTATATTACTTAGAATTGTCGTTGTCGTGGCTTCTATATCTAATTTAATATCATATTATAAATAAATTACTTGTTTATTGTATAAATGTATCTCAAAAACCGTAGTACACAAATTCGGGGTTGCAAAAGTGTAACTATGCCATTAAGATACTACTAGGGCGACGACAATGAAGTTACGGTCAGCCGTGCCTACAGCTTGGTTGTGTGAAGTAATCTAATCGTGGTAAAGTTTGTGAAGATAGACGAATGCGCTTGCAGCTTCAGTAGCGTGTCATCCTGTTATGATTCCTTGGAGTGGAATTAGGGTCGGTAGTGCTGTTTATTTATGTGGAGGAGTTTGATGGAATTTGTGATGATTTCAAATTGTTAGTTTGTTTATTATATAGGGACTACCGCATAAGTCAATGGCTGTAAGCTTCATAAACTGGACTTCATTAAAATCCCACTATCTGGAGTTCTATATCACCTTATAATTAGACTTCAAGTGGTTTACCGGACGACTCAATAGTTGGCGTTCTTGACTCGTTTGATATTTACAAAACTTAGGAACTGAAGGCCCATTCTTAAGTTAGTGTTAATTATCAGAAATTAAGAGACTAAAATAACTACCGTTAGAACCTTCTCCAGATTATAAGAAAACTTAAAAAAAGATTGATGAAATCGGTAAAGTCGTTCTCAAGTTATGACGTGACAAAGGGAAATAGGGAAATATATTATATGATTAATTTAATACTAACCAAAAAGTTAAAGATACATAAACATTATATACTTTGACTTCAATTAAAAGCACTTTATTTTCGGAAATGGCACATTGCCAAAGCGATTAAATAAACAAACAGGAAAAGATATCATTACTTAAGTAGCTGTAAGCATCTCAATTTTAAACCTCGCCGCTAAAGTTGATGTACAGTCGGTGGATTTACGTATTTCCGGCTGACCGTACCGTTGAGATTTTATCTCAATTCTTTAAGACTATGATACAGAGACGAGAAGGAAGGCAAGCCTTAAAAAGCGGTGGCGTTTGTTTGTTTATTGAATTGAATGGCGGGCCAGTTGGCGCAGTTGGTTAAGGTTCACCTTACGCGCTGCAGGTCGTGGGTTCGATTCCCACACAGGATGGAAGGATTTTTTATTTTTATTTATTTTATTTATTTATTTGGGATAAAAAACAGTCTTACATTGCTTATTACAAAAAAAAATATCAATTTAAACATTAAGTAAATGCTAGACCAACTACATTACCCACAGGTTAAGTCAGATATATTATTATTTGAGCAATGAAACAATGCTTACAAGCAGGCATGCGAATAACTTAAAAACATGTAAAAGTACAAAAACTAGGTAATACTTAATATGGTTAGGCAATTAAACATAAATCAAAAATCATAAATCAAGTGCTTAAGTATGCAATAATATCTTTTTTGAATCTGGGTGCGGACAACTGGAAAATATCGACATTTTCGAATAGCTCATTATAAGTATCAACGATTCGGCGGACAGGCGCCCGTGCACCGGCATTGGTACGGCACGGAGCCGACGCAAAAAGTCTCCACGTGCGTCCTGTGCGCCGATGAAATCCTCGTGGTACTACATAACTAATTTCGTTTGTAATAGCTCTACAATCAAACTTATCTCTACATAGTCTGTATAGCATCATTGCACCGAGTAAAGTACGTCTTTTTTTAAGAGTCATAAAGTTATAATGTGAAAGCAAATGAGAATAAGAAAGCTTACTACGATAACAATGATAATGTAAAACGCGTAGGAATTTAATTTGTACTCTCTCCAGCATTACACTATATTTGCTATAGAAGGGGTTCCATACGGGGGCAGCATATTCAACATGAGGTCTAACGAGTGCATTATATAAATGTAAGTAAGCTGAGGGACGTTTGAAGTATTTGGTATTCCTCATAATAAATCCGTACATCTGGAGGCCTTTGTTTGTTATGTTCTGTACGTGTGTGTCAAGGTGGAGCTTGGTGTCCAATTCAACGCCTAGGTCCCGCAGGGATGAGACACAGTTTAGAGGAATATTGTTTAGTTTATAAGTAAAATTGATATTATTAATTTTTTTTGTGAAACGAATGAAGTTACATTTAGGTATGCTGAGGTATAATTTATTATTTGTACAATAACGAGTAAGTCGGTCTAGGTCTTGCTGTAATAGTTGGGAGTCACCTATAGAATGAATAGGACGAAAAACCTTAAGATCGTCAGCATATAACAAAAATTTTGAATGCAGGAAACACTGATTTATGTCATTAATAAAAAGTAAAAATAACAGAGGGCCAAGAATTGAACCCTGCGGGACTCCAGACGTGACAGAAATTTTACAAGAATGGAAGCCGTTCACTATAACTGATTGGGTTCTTTTGGTAATATAAGAAGCAAACCATCGAAGCAAATTGCCTCTAATTCCATTGTATGCAATTTTATTAAGAAGCAATTGGTGGTCTACCTTGTCAAAAGCCTTCTGAAAGTCAGTATATACCGCATCTACCTGTACGCGGCGATCCATGTTATCAAAGAGATAATTGGTAAAAGTCATTAAGTTTGTACAGGTAGAGCGCCGGCGCACAAAGCCATGCTGTTCTTCTAGAAGTAAGTTATGCATTATTGGGTATATTATATTGTGTACCAGTCTTTCAAAAAGCTTCGGCATGGCAGAAAGTATGGATATAGGACGATAATTTTTTATATCCTGACGTGATCCACTTTTAAACACCGGTGTTATAAAAGCTTCTTTCCAGAAATCGGGGAAGCGTCCCTCAGAGATGCATTTATTGTACAGTATATGCAGGGGCTTGTTTATACTCTCAGCAGTATTCTTCAAAAACAGAGAAGGTATACCATCGGGTCCGGGCCCTTTAGTTGAGTCTAAAAGTTTTAGCTCACGCGTAACTTGGAGAATATCTATTTCAATACTACTAATAATACTACAAGTCTCTTTAAAGTCGGAAACATTAGAGGGGTTGCTATTATTAATAATTTCGTTGGAAGGTATATACACAGAATTAAAGAAGTCAGAAAAAAGGTTGCATATATCTAAAGGAATTTGAGCTTTTCTATCATTAAGGTGCATTTGAGACGGAAAACTGGGCTTATTCTGTAGATTTGATACAAATTTCCAGAAAAATTTATTGTTCGTACGTATACTCTCCTGAACATGTTCCATGTATCTATTGAAACATTTTCCACATTCAGATCGAAACCTGGTTCTATATAGTGAAAAAACCTCATAGTCAGATATATTCCCGTATTTCTTCCATTTTTTCCAGGCTGTGTTTTTGTTTTTAAACATATGTGTTAGAGACCTGGTAAACCAGACTGGAAAATGGGACTTCTTCACATGTTTTATTGGAACGTGTTCCCGAATGATATTATTTAGGATCTTATAGAACATATTAACGGCCAGTTCCGCTGGTAAATGACTAAGAAGTGAGTACCAGTCGACATCACTCAAAGTTTTATTTATGATTTCATAATTAGCTCTGTTGTAATTGTATTTCATCACCGGAATTCTGGGCATAGGTGTGATATTTAAATTAAATGGTACTAAAGCAATAAATGGGGGGTGATGAGTGTCCAATTTAGTTAAAATATTATGAGGCCGAGATATGACGCAGTCTGTGTTAGTAATTAGCAAATCAAGAATATTGTTACTAGAGTTTCTAATATTATTGTATTGAGCAGCATTTAGAGTTGCCATGAGATTGGACAGGTTTTCACAAACTTCAGAGGAACCATAGCAGGTAAGCCCATGTTCTTGAATTGGACTATTTGTCCAAATGAGATCGGGTAAATTGAAATCGCCAGCCATAACGAAAGTCTCAATATTAATATCGTTTAAAGTGTCTAAAATTAATTTAAAGTAAGAATTGTATACGTCAAGATTAGTTCTAGGTGGAATGTAAGTAACGTTTATTATTTTACGTCTCTGAGGGTCTGTATTTAGGATTTCAATGAATAGATATTCCACACAGGAACCAGGTGAAGAATTAGAGCAGGGGATGATATTAACAGGTTTTAATTCATTGAGAACTGCTATTAACACGCCACCACCATCTTTTTTGTTTGTAAAAATACGATTTCTGTCTCCACGAAAAACCGTGTATCTACTATCAATGAATTCACTATCCGAGATTTCAGAAATAAGCCAAGTCTCTGTCAAAAGTATTACATCATACACATTAGAGAGTATGTTCATATACAAAGAGTTCAACTTAGTACGTAGACCCCTGCAATTCTGGTAATAAATGGAAAGTTTACTATCCATAATCGATGGTGATCATTATGTGAGATTTTTCTTTGGAGTATTCAATAATAAGTGAGTTTGAGCACAAATTAAATAAGAAATAAGTACGATAATAGTTGGGAAAAATAGTTTCACGATGCAATGACCCACACACAGATACCAAAAATATGAAATTTATATAATAAGAAACATAAAGTGAAAAAACAAGAGTATTTTTAATTTGTTTGAGATTTAGGCACTCCATGTGAATTGATTTTAGATATATCATTATCAGTTCTAATAGCAAATATGCCCGAATTATCAGATTCACGAACCAGTATCGTAGAGTGCTTGACCCATACGTATTTAAAATTATTGCGTTTGGCTGCCTCTCGCGCTCCCCGAAAAAGCAGTTTATTTTTTTTAGTTAGGTGTTCATTAAGATATATTGTATGTGGAATACCAGTTATTTTTAACTGGTCCGATTTAAGACCTTTATGCTTTAAGCGAAATGCACTCAGAAAATTATCACGAAGAGTTCGCGAGGCGAGCTTCACAATTATATTTTTGGGTCTGTTTCCTGCTTCAGTATGCGCGTGGGGCACTCGATGCAGCGACACTATGTCCGACGTGGTGACGGTGCATTTGACTATATTGCTGATTGACATTACAATGTCGACGAGGTTCTCCCCTTTCCTTTCTGGCACATTACCAATCTCCAAATTGCATTGCCGTGCCTGTTGCTCCAGTGCATCTAATTTAGACTCCAGTACTTTAATCTTGTCAACTGAAGCAGAGGCTGCCTTAGAATTGGCCTCAAAATTATTGACGCGATCCTCCAGCTGTTTTTGCTGATCAGAACTAAATTGTACCGATGCTTGTAGAGAAGATACTTCAAGAGAGATCTCAGTGAGGCCGCTTTCCAATTTAGATACTTGATTTCGTGTAGTTTGGAGTTCACTACGAAGGGAGTTGATATCAATCTTAATATCCTCGGTGTTTTTGGTTAGCATGTCTAAGTTGGTTTTTATATTCGACATATCGCTGTTAAGGTCAGTCAATTTGGCATTTATTTCACGTTTCATCTCCTGAAAAGAGTTTTTCAATTCCGAAGACAGCTTTTGTAAAGCCTCGTGAGTGTCAAAGTCCATCACAGGTACCTTACGTTTTCTTGCCCCAGCAGCGGTGAGGTCAGGATTAGAAAAGCATTTCTCCGCAGGTGGTGAACGATGCATTCTCAGTGAAGTCAATTGAGTGAAGATGAGATGAGTCGAGCAGTGTTGTTCCGTACCACGAAACTAAGCGATACAAGATGGGATATCGCAGGTTAATCGCGCGCGAGTGTCGGTCGCAGTAGTGAAGCCCGTACCACGCAACTAAGCAATACGAGGTGGGATATCGTTAGTCTGTCGCAAGTGTCGCAGTAGTGAAGCCCGTACCATGCAGCTAAGCGATACAAAATAGATTATCGCTAATCTCTCACCGATATCAGGGTAAGAGGCGCAACTAGTTTAATGTGGTGCGTAAATTCGCCGCGTGTTGGACTGACTCGGTAGCCGATAGGCAGGCGTCGCAGCACGCTCCGTACAATGCAAGCGCCTCAGGTTCGAATCCGAGTTAAGCCATGTATAGATGCGCTGTAATATTAGATATTGGCGGGCTCACCACTCTTGTCCCAGCGATGTCACAGCAACAATGCAAAGATCCAGGTAAGCAGGATGGGGCAATACAGTCTTCAAAATGGCGCCGGCCGCTTATGAGAGCTCTCTCAAGATAGTAAGAGAGGGTCCGAGTTTGTAAGCTCGAGTAAAAATATATTTAAAATTATTAAATTTAGTCACAAGCAACGCACGTCCGCTCTCCACAAATGTCCCAATGTATAAGGATGTCTGTGTGTCCTGAGTCTGGGTGTAATTATGTATATTAAGTATGTATTTACAAACAAAAAGTAGTATATGTATTATATCAGTTATCTGATTTCCATATGTACAAGCTCTGCTTAGTTTGGGATCAGATGACCGATGACCGAGGAATGTCCCAGGATATTAAAAAAAAAATAGCTCAGATTGAGGAATGAGCTCCTCGCCGCTGGTTTTCCCAAGGGAGTACAGCATGGGGTTCTTCAAGAAGGGTGTTAAGAGATTTCTGCAGGGTCGACAATGCTCGAGTGATACACCTGGTTACGCAAGCGTCCATAGGCTATGGTAACAGCCTACATCAGGCAGGCAGTATGATTAATTGTTACCTCAGTAGTATAAAAAAGAAATATGTATATCAGATAATAACATATTTAATGCATGTAGGTATATCAAGATTTCTTGAAATTTAAACAAAATCCTTAGTCCTAAGTGGTCACCCCCTGTTGGTGTAAAAACATGAATTAGGGCTTTTATTGACGATATATAGTGCGTGGTCATTACTGGCGAGCAGTAGATCTTCATCGGTGTCAGAATTTTAGCGATATGGCCTTCCCATTGCCATTTCAATATACTATCTTTGACCTTTATCAGCAATGGGCCCTGTCATTAATTTCCAAGCAAAGCTCTTTCCATAGCTCGCTCAGTGATATTAAGTGATGAACAAAATAGTTATTGCATGTAGTAATATCATTATTTACAACAAATATGTACAAAATACAATCTATATATAGAAAATTTCCTCAAGCCTGCCGCTGCTTTTGATTAACGGCAGGGTTCCCAGAAGGCTGGCAGCGTTTCCTCTTAGATAGCCAAGCTTACGCGTTGGCGGAAAAAGCTCCCCGCCCGCTGGTCTCCGGAGGTCTCAATCAATTTTGATGACAAGGTGCGAGCAAAACGGCGAGCTTCGGACCCCCACGGTCCCATGGTCTGTACCGCAAAAGGCACAAAAATATAGTTGGGTCCAATCGATACGTATATTTGAATTTTGAATTTTCCGCACTGGCCGCAGCTGCCCCTGCAGCTTTACAAGATTTATTGCATGTTCTTATTACCAGTGAGTCAGGGTCGTGTCTTAAAATTTTTATTCTTTGTATTTTTTACTCCTCTAAACTCCCGAGGTTTGCAAAATCTATTTTCATCAAGTTATGTATGTATTCTTGATCCGCCTGTAGTTTTATAAACTGAATAAATATCTCTTAGATATCTTTTTTGTTACTTTTGATATTATAAATGTCATGTGAGTTCGTTTGTTTGTTTGTTACGTCTTGACGCATGCACTGAAATATTACACGCAGGTAAATAAATAATTGGACTGTTTTACAAAAAACTTAAACCGACTTCAAAGTACACTAAGAAGTAATCAAATCCTCATCTGATGACAATGGGACCAAATGGGAAGTGTACCCTTTCAAATAAAAAAATAATTTTCCAAATCGGTTAATAACTGACGGAGTTACGAGGTAACAAACATAAAAAAAAGAAAGAAAAAATACATTCGAATTGAGAACCTCCTCCTTTTTTTGAAGTGGGTTAAAAATACATTCGAATTGAGAACCTCCTCCTTTTTTGAAGTCGGTTAAAAAGTATATCCCAAGAAAACATTATATTCGTCGCGTCGCGTTTAGACGATTGGGGATTGTCCATGAGTTGCGAACTTTACAAAGCTTTACAAAGCCATCTGGCTCCAAAATGCAATTTGTGGAACACACCGGTAGGTGCTTGTCAACCGATTTTTAACTACTATCGTACTAACTGACTATGGTTTTCTCACGATGTTTTCCTACGAGTTCATGCTTATTGTGAAGAACATTTATTCTATTGTTTTTTTAATATGAATAATTGTAAGTCGACAAACCAGCATAACAGTCTGTCTGGGCGGTAATCGGTTACCTAGCCATATGGACGCTTGCATCATCCGGGACATCATCCACGCATTACCCACCCGCGCTCCCTCTCCAGTGAGCTCGGGGCCAAGTCTCCTATTATAATTGTGTTCCAATGAACTATCAGTGATGTTAAAATTGTGACATTTTACAGTTATTCTGGCTGCGTTATTCTGTAAGAAACGTTTGAAAACGAAAAACCGCTGTGCTTTACTTCTGTTAAAATATTTTTATCTGTACTGAAAATACAAAGATCTCAATTACAGTACAGTTAGCATTGAGCTATTATTTCTTCGTATAGAGAAGACGCCACACATCACAACTATGTTCTGTTCAAGTGAGGCCATCCAGCCACACATATTGTTGTAGAACGATGAACGAAACGCGTAAGCGTCGCGACAAATCACGGTGTTTGCGAGAAAAATATTCCTATAAGCGATCTGATATCGCTACGTATTTCTACTGTCTGCTTAGACGACTAATAATAGTTTCAGCGCTAAAGAGAACTTTAATTGACTCAAAAAAATGGGACATAACCTTTGCTTATGATAGCTTCTCTATACGTAGTAATAATAGCTTAATGACAGTTAGCAATAAATTTATATTTTATTATTATAAAAGTTATATGCATTAGCATATTTATAGAGAATACTAACCTAATAAACCGCCAAAGAGCTTTATTACCCCAGACACCACTTTCAGACAATTTTCCACCATATTCGTATAGTTTACCCGCTAGGTATGTATTTCACATAAGTACTCGTCACTCGGATACCTGAGAACGTATAAGTTTCCTGACGGAAAAATGGAAAAGCTACGGGTTACGAAACCTTGGATACGACTTCACGAGAGCAGAACATTGAGTAGGATTTTTTGTGGAAGAAGCATTTTTATTGTTATTAAATAAAATATAAATAATATAAAGAAGCGCTCGTGGTGTAGCATGATTAGCCGTTCTTAATCGATCGGCAAAGTTAAGCTACGCCTGTCGTGGTCGGTACCTGGATGGGTGACCGCCTAGTGGTATTTCAAATCGAGCGTTTCCGTGCTTCGGAAGGCACGTAAAGCCGTTGGTCCCGGTTATCACTTAACTGTGATAGTCGTTTTAAGCTAGTTGGATGCCTCCTAGGCGGCTTGAAAAATTCCAACAGTAGGTTGACCACTAGCCTACCTCCACCGATCCGCAGTGGGCACGCGAGGTGGAGTATTGCCCATTCCCTTTCACCTTCATTTGTGAAAGGAGGCCTGTGCTCAGCAGTGGGACATTATAGGCTGATGATGATGATGAAATAAAATATCTGATGCCTGCAGCCTTGAGGGAATTTTATATATAATATAATCTTTATATTTAAAATTCTTCTGCACGTGTGTATCTCACTGAACTCCTCCTAAACAGCTGGACCGATTTAAATGTTTTTTTTTGTATGCGTTTGGGTGGCGCTCTTGATGGTTTAGATTCACAAAAAGGGTAGGGTAGGGTAGGGTAGCACCACGCGAACGAAGTTGAGCCGGACAGCTAGTATAATATAGATTTTAATTTGTATATTTGTTGGATTATAATAAATTAATTCATTTCAGTTTAATATTTTTGATTTAAGGTAATTAGATAAAAATACAATTAAAATCCATTACCAAATAAAAATACAATACGTGGGAAATATTTATGTTTATTTCTCTAGCACATTATTACCGGGGAACATTTTAATTAGGTTTTATGATACTAATCTAGATAAACAAAAATAAACTTTTCATAGCATATTAGGTTTTCTCTGAAAATAAGTAATGCAATAATTGATTTAGGTTTTAATATTTTAATTGTTTCTTGAAAATAGGGCTATTATAATGAAATCAAAGAAAATAATGTTTAATTTCAGCTTGAGAAAGATTTTTATCACATTATATTTTAACATATCTCATTTTAATAAATACATTTAAATATTGTTGTTAATTCAAAAATTACCAACCAACTTATATACCTACAAGAAATATTAAATAATACTTTACTCACTCCAATGATAAATTCTTTTTCCACCAGCTCTGGTTGCAATTGTATGCGAAGGTACGAGTCATGCCTGCATTATATTCGTACAGAACTTTTAACAATCCCCAACAAGAAATAATATTCGCGAAACATGCATTACGCTTCAAAACTTCGCAGTTCCATGTTTGCTACATTTATGACGTCATAATTGCGGCTGTTCGCATACTTCACTATTTTTAATAATGGAATTCTAAAAATATAAAATTGTACTAATTGAGTTGAAGAAAAAAGAAACAAAAAAATAAACCATTCCATTTTTAAAAATCATCACTGCGTTTTTCATTTAAAAATAGAACAAATACACCATTTCGCTGTAGCCTATTAACTACTTTGAAAATAGAAGCACCACTAACGCCAACACCCGCTTAGTGGCCAGTACGGGAAATAAGAATAAAAAAACTCTTCGTTTACTCATCCCATAACAGAGTTAATGGTCGCTCTCACCTAGAGCTTACAAGGTGGTGTAAGTTGTAAGAGAAGACGAACCTTACTTCATGTTTCATATGTTTAAGTTATATCTTAGTGGTATTTATGGCACGTTTTATGAATTCAACGAACACTCGACATTTTAACTTCTAAATTTGAAATCGATTTTTTGCCTATTTTATGGTAGGTATCAAAATGTTTTTTTTCACATTGATGCGGCAATCAGAACTGTCTTCTCAACTTGGTCTCACACATACTTTTGATCAGATGCTACATCCATTTAAATTTAACTAATGATCTTGTAGTAACAAGCTATATGTAAAAATAAACAATGTAAGTAAGTACATATTTTACCTTATTTTCTTTGTTCAATAACGTTTATGAATAAGGCTTCTAAACTTTAACTGTAACTTGGACCGTACCGAACTATAACTCGCAGTTAACTTGGCTGTACACTTTAACTGTTACTGCAGTCGTCGACCCTTAAATGTGTAATTAAAATGTGAATTTTTGCATCAACTATAAACTCTTATTTTGTACAAGCCATCGTTAGTATTTATTTTAGCAACTTTTTCTCGGCACAATTCTCTAAAAATCAACTAGAACAAACTGGACTTAAGGATGGTTAATTTCGTTATTTTTGTGTGTTTTAGATAGAGCTTATTTGTGCACGTTTTAGGAATGCAAAGTGTTTCGGATATGAGAATTTAGAATAACTATTAAATGCTACTTTTAGGTCAATTTTAGTTAAGAGAGGAAGAGCATAGCGTTTATTCGCTCAAAGAGCAGCTCGACTGGGGAAGTACCTCCACCTTACAGAATACCGCAGCCAAATAACTTTATGTTGTGTAAAGTTGTGTTCCTGCGCGTGAGTAAGGTCGCCAGAGCTCATAGGGGAGGGGGGAAAGGTCGGTAACGCGTAAGCGATGCTTCGTGTGTTGCAAGCGTCCATATGGCTACGGTAACCGCTTACCATCAGGCGGGCCGTAAGCTTGTTTACCGACTTAGTCGTATAAAAAAAAAAAAAAAAAAAAAAAATTTGCTGATTGGAACAAGTCGATGATATGTCATAAAGGCAATGATAGCTCAGTGGTAGTTACAGTAGTACCCAACTGATAAGGCGCGTCGTGAATCTTCATTCACACAGAAAGAAAGTATGGCTCCGAAGATAAACGAAAGGATGCTTAAAACTAACAATCAACCTTAGATCACTACTATAAGGTTCATAATACACTGCAGCTGTCAGTTCCGTCTCACTCGCAAGTCACACCCCTCAGCACGGCGCGCGCTAACATGGCGGCAGCTGCCGACCAATAGCATTTCCTCCAGGTACATCGGTAAGCCATATCAGTTGGGTACTACTGTACGTCGAATACCGAGATGAAGGTCCCGAGTTCGAATGCTACAATTAACTAGAGCTTTGAAGGAAAACATCTTGAGGAAACCATAGTACGGTGTTAGGGTACTTTGTACAGCGTTGCCAGAGTGACTTCACGATAGAATACGCACAGCACCTAAAAATAGTACGAAACTTAACTTTTGAGTACGCAGTGAATAAAAAATTATTTAAGTAATTTCTCAGATAAAGTAAGTTTATTAACTGCATTTTGTAAGTGCCGTTTGCACACCGAAACCGAAGAAACCACGAAATAACAAAAACAAACCAGCGAAACCACAAATAGTAACACAGAATGATGAATCATAGGACGAAACATGGAATACAAAAGAAACAAACTGGGGCGCTAGTGCTCATTTTGTGCTGAAACTTGCTTTACAGAAAATAAAATTATAAAACTTTTTTCTTTTGATTTTGAAAATTAGTATTTTTTGGCTTAAAAATGAGAAGTTTTCTTAAGATACCTCTATGGTCAAAATACCTGTCAAATTGTGTTACTTAAGGTTCAAATTGGTTCGAATTATCAACAGTCCGACAGGTATTTTGTTCATAGAGGTATCATAAGAAAACTCGTCATAAAATAGTACGCAAATTGGCGGGAGAGTACCTGAGAACGCTATCTAATGAAATAGTACGCAATGCGTACTAATGCGTACCCTAATGGCAACGCTGACTTTGTAGTACACACCTGGCTGGCTACCATCCTTAAGTTGAAAATTGTCTTCAAGCACCTACCGGTGTGTTCCGCTGCACTTGAGAGTCACTTCCTTTCTAGGCTTTTTGTGGATTCCTATAACTTTCGGCCACATCATTATTTACCTTGTGAGATTAGGATAGTCAAATTCAAAGTCAAAGTTAAAGCCATTTATTCAATTTAGTCCCTAGAAGACCACTTATGAAGGTCAAAGCTACTGAAGTTACCACCAATTCGTAAGTCGGCCTTCAACTGAGAAGAACAGGCAAGAAACTCAGCAAGGCTATATTTTTTTAATGTATTTTTTGATCTGTCTCTACTTATTGATTATTGACATTTTTTTCCTAAACATAATATTTTTTTATTTAAAAAAATAAAATATACCAGCATAAAACCGCATTAAAAAAAAGCAACAACTTAAAAAATAAATAAAAAATAATAACCTTAACTAGTTCATAATTATGTAGGTAATTCACTCGCTTTTGTACAATGTACACATAATAAATACAATCCAAAATATAGTAAAAAAAAAAAAACATTATATTCAATCACTAGAAGTCATTGCTTTATATTTCAAAGAAGATAATATATCGATGTACCTATTTCTATTTAATCATCTGCAAAATTCTATTTTTAAAAGAAGAATATATACTTTTAAATAATAATTGAGCGATGGAATAATAAATTAACCATTAGGTATTCAGTAACGACCTGAAAAGCTTTTCACACATATGAAGCACCATTTCAAAGCATTGTTCACTTATTCTTTTATTTTTCACACCGAAACGATTCATTTTAATGAACTGTCCCACTTCGTTGTCTTTGGGCACTAGACTAGACTTTTTATTTTTATTTTAGCAGATAACGATAATATTTTTTAGTTTTATGCCAATCAGTTTTTTTGTTGACTAGATGTCTAGTAGGTATGAATTCATGAAATAAAAATATCATTTTACTAGCAGCGAAACCCGGCGTTGCTCGGGTTAAAATAACATAAAAAAAATATTAGGATACATTTTTTAACATAGATGTTATAGATTTCTATTTTCGATATTGAGAGACTTATTCGGCCATTGAACATGCGGTGTATACAGGTTGTTGTTTTGGTCAGCGACGAGCGACTCAGGGTCGATAATACAAATGACACTGGTGCTAAAAAAAATATTAAAAAAATACTTAATATTTTTTTAATAATAAAAATAATTTTTTTTTTTTTTTTTGAAAATCATGTAATAAGCTAAAGTGTAGACATAATACTCAACGGGAGTACGAGGGAGTAAAGGGGTGGGGCGATGGCGGCTTGCGCCTAGCTCTAGTCTGTGCAAGGGCCTAGTAACCATACTTTGCGGTAATTTTATTTCAAATTGAATAAGGTATTTCTCAACATATTTACAGTATTTAAAGGAATTAAGTCCATATTTGGGGAATATATATTTCCTCCTGAGTCGCTTGTCGCCGACCAAAACAACACCCTGTATAGAGTATATCTACTCATTTTAGAATTTTCTAGATCATTCTAGATATTTCTAGAACTTTCTACAACATTCCAGATCAATTATAACCGTTTCACTCATTTTGAAACTTTCCAGATCATTCGGAGAATTTCTAGATCTTTTTCGATCATTCTAAATCGATCATAATCAATTGCACTCATTTTGGAACTTTCCAGATCATTCCAGAAATTTATAGAACGTTCTCGAACATTCTAACTCGATAATAACAGTTTTGGACATTTTGGAACTTTCTAGATGAAGCCAGAAATTTGTAGAACATTCTCAAACATGCTATATCGATTATAATAGTTTGAATTTATTCTAGAATTTTCTAGATCATTCCAGATATTTCTAGAACTTTCTAGAACATTCCAGATCAATTATAACCGTTTTACACATTTTGGAACTTTCTAGACCATTCCAGAAATTTTGAAATCTTTTCAGAAGTCGTCATGCGTCATTTTAGAATTTTCTAGATCATTTTAGAATTTTCTAGAACTTTCTCGAACATTTTAAATCGCTTATAATAAATTGCACTCATTTTAGAATTATCTAGAACTTTCTTGAACATTCTAAATCGATCATAATCAATTGCACTCATTTTGGAACTTTCCAGATCATTCGGAAAATTTCTAGAACTTTCTCGATCATTCTAAATCGATCATAATATATTTCACTCACTTTGGAACTTTCCAGATCATTCGGGAAATTTCTAGAACGTTCTCGAACATCCTAACTCGATAGTAATAGTTTTGGACATTTTGGAACTTTCTAGATGAAGCCAGAAATTTGTAGAACTTTCTCAAATATTCTATATCGATTATAATAGTTTGCATTCACTCTAGAATTTTCTAGATCATTCCAGATATTTGTTGAACTTTCTAGAACATTCCAGATCGATTATAACCGTTTTACACATTTTGGAACATTCCATTTCAGAAATTTTGAGATCTTTTCAGAAGTCCTCATGCGTTAGAAAAGGACAGCAATATATGTTTTAACATTTTCGCCACACACAACCACCCCCTTCCACGCACCGCGACCAAACTCCCTTACTACCACCTGGAGACCAAGGGGTATTTACCACCCCAACGGGAAGTTGATTGGGGTTGGTGGTGATTGAGAAAACTGCGTATTTACGTACCCACAAAAGCATTTTATATATATTATTAGATTTTAATCTTCAAGTTCGAATAATCATTGTCTGCGAATCAAATCTAATAGAAGTACCATAACAACCCAATATCTACAAGAACCACAGAATAAAAGTATTACCTTAACATATGTCATAATATGTGTGTGATATAATGAATGATCATTCATACATAATATTAGTAATTAATTTAGGGTTACCCAAAAGGTGCCCAACATAACCCTCAGGCCCGCCGCTAGCTGTTTCGTCGCCCGCGTGCAATACCGATTATGCCGCCCTACGACTACTTACTCTGAGTTGTTTTCTCAAAATGCCTATTGGTCGCGATTCGCGCGCCGGCTAGCCGGTGACCGCCTAGCCCGCTGCGGGCTAGGCACCCCATGTTGGTATTCTATGCGCGCCCTCTGCGTAGGAGTCGACCGGCCAGGGGTACAATGACTTGAATTAGGTATGAGTCGCTCGATTTGCCGTCCCCTAGGCGTGCCGCCCGTGTGCGGTGCACGCTTTGCACACCCGCTTACGGCGGCCCTGATAACCCTATTACTAAGCCTACACCGCGCCGTCTGTCCGTGTATCTATCACAGGACCCATAAGTGTTAGCTCGTTATAAACCCTATATCCAGTTGGTAAGTTAAATAAGTATCCTGGGACATTCCTCACACACGGTCATCTGATCCCAAACTAAGCAGAGCTTGTACTATGGAAACCAGACAACTGATATAATACATATACTACTTTTTGTTTGTAAATACATACTTAATATACATAATTATTACACCCAGACTCAGGACATACAGACATGTTCATGCACACAAATGTATGTCCTGTGTGGGAATCGAACCCACGACCTGCGGCGCGTAAGGTAAACCGGCGTAAATGCAATTAAAATATAGTTCGTAACGTGTAAGCGTAACGTAGGTACATCATCATCATCATCAGCCTATAATGTCCCACTGCTGAGCACAGGCCTCCTTTCACAAATGAAGTGAAAGGGAATGGGCAATACTCCACCACGCGTGCCCACTGCGGATCGGTGGAGGTAGGCTAGTGGTCAACCTACTGTTGGAATTTTTCAAGCCGCCTAGGAGGCATCCAACTACAATTAAGTGATAACCGGGACCAACGGCTTTACGTGCCTTCCGAAGCACGGAAACGCTCGATTTGAAATACCACTAGGCGGTCACCCATCCAGGTACCGACCACGACAGGCGTAGCTTAACTTTGCCGATCGATTAAGAACGGCTAATCATTATACGTAGGTACATCATTGATTCGAAATTAAAATAAACTTTTTTCCTGTACATTATTTTTTTGCTATTCTAAAATGATTGTGGTAAGTCCACATGTATGAATTCTATGTAAAAAAGTTTTATAAGATGGGTTTTTGGAGTACCGCTGGTAAATTAGTTGGTTCACCTGATTAATTTGTTATTTATAAACTAGATGGCAATATTTACAAATGATATAGAAATATAAAGAATATTTACATAGGAAAAAATAAAAAGAAAATACAAATATAAAGAAATAAAAAAGCCGTTTATAAAAAGGAAAGCTGTTCCAGGTCGCTGCCAGTGGGTAAAGTGCCCAGAACGCTGGCGGCATTGCAATGCTAATCCTCTGACCTAGGTATTCGCCAGCCCTCTGGTCACGTGAAGCGTCGATCAGACACTTTGAAATTTGGCGATAAATACGATGGGCTCCTGGCCCCCACGGGCCCAAAGTCTCTACCCCAAACGGCTCAAATATGTAGGCAACATCTAGCTTACTATATTTGCGCCGCTTGAGGCTTTCGGCACAGACAGCCGCACCACCCGCCCTTTTGATAGTCTCTGGAAGGTGGGACGGCGCAAGAGTATCGACGCAAGTTGCGTCCCATACTAAAGGGTTATTTATTATGTGTTATTAAATTGCCAGTCCAGTTATTTGTCTAATTTTATCTCTCTTATTAGTCAAATGTTAAGGTTAATAGATCATAACTTATTTGCATCGTGTAATTAGTAAGACTATTCAAATTTAAAAAGGCATATATTTAAATAGCAAACATTGCTGTAGCAAAAAACAAAACAAGAAATAGTGTTTTATATTTTAAAAATTTACTTAACAGGAAACGCTGGTGGCGTTTTTTCCATACAAACGTAATCCTCAGTTTCCTCTTTGGATAATGACACTAGAGCAATGATTATTTTACCATGCAATCTGTAGGTACCACTGCATGTTCCTCGGTTGTGTATTTCTCCGTAAATTAATTATTATAAGAATTAGGAGCCTTCTAAAATCACAAAAACTTACCATTTTTAACGCCCTTATCAGACGTCCAGCCAACAAATTTGACGAATATAAAAAAAATAACAAACAAACCGACAGACGTAGCCAAAGCCCTTCTTATTATGATTCTTGACTTTTTTTTAAATCGATCCAGTTTTGCTGGAGGAAACCGGGGATTACGAAAGTGCGATTTCGTCTAATTTAAATAGATATAATCGATCCAAGCTGCAGTTGTCTCTATGGCTCTCGGGCGGGATAGATCGGGCACAGCGCGACAGCAATAGATATGTTGAAAACCTATTTTTCAAATTTCTTGCAGCCATCCTTTCCTCTTAAGAATGTTATACGTTCTTATAAATAAATATCAGGATTGTCTACAGAACTTGGCACCCATTGATATCAAGTCTTTTGTCGGTGAAGTCGACAACTACACCATAATTATCATAATATTGAACTTGGCTCCCATTTTCACATTTATGTTTTTGGTGGGATTACAACTCACATTAAAACATGCAGAGTATGTACTTATTATCTTAGAATACAATTACCTCCAGCTGTCACGTAGATATCGCGGAATAAAGGTAAGTCTTACCTATACAGGTAGCTAAAATTTTCTCTATCCCGCGTAAAATTTTAAACAGCTCATTTTCCCACCAGAATGCAACATTTAGTTGAACGAACAACAAAGTAACGCCATGGGAAGTGCAATAAACAGTTTCTTTATTACAACTGCACTGGAATTCACGAAGTGCGCTTATCTGCGAGTTCTGTTTTGATAGCGCCCTCTACTGGTTGTATTACACACTGTAACCGCAGCTGCGGCTATGTCTTTTTGAGTATACGATTTTTTTTAATACAAATATTGTTGGCGACGTCAACGACACGACAAAATATTAAGTCAAAGAATACTCAGTTATGTTGTAGGGCATTAATTACCCCATACACTATCATGACATATCACGGCAGACATTTACATACCTACAACCGGACAGATCAGCAACTTGATCAATATGCGGAGAATTACTTCTAGAACAGCACACTACTACCAACCAGTAGGAAGCGAAGATATTTTGGCCACTATAATGGATAAAATATCGTTTACAAGCTGACAATGATGAAGAAAAAATATTCCGTGTGTTTAAATATTTCGTATACACTATAAAAATAATACGTTTACCTTCAATAAGACTAGTGGTTTATGAGCTGTAGACCTCACGAGTCTCGATAAGGAATTCCCTTGTCGATTTTTGGTCGACGACCGACTCGATAAAAAATATCCATATCTATGGACTTAACTCTACCGGAATTACTTTCGGTAATTATATCTCACAAAATTTCACGAGAATCGGTTAAATAATGCGACTTGTAGAGCCAGTCATCCGAATATCTGGACAGACATACCTACGAAAGCATTTTTCTGCAAGCTGAAACGGAAACGCTTCGCTCGGCCAAAAGGGTAAGCAAGGTTGTTGATGATAATGATGGTAAATTAATATTAATATGTCAGCAATTTTATCGTATCGTAGAGTATAATTGTCAGAACTCTATAAAGAACAGCTGTTCAAATTAAGTCCATAGATAGAGGCAAAAGCTCCCAGATTGCATTATCTCACTACTTTCAATTGTTTATGTTTTGATTATACCCGCGAGAGATTTATCTGTATTTTGTTTATACAGGTAGAGTCGTAAATAAACAGTTTCGGAAAATTCTGCTGTAATAATATTTAATTTAGATAGATGGAAAAACATTTGTACTTTATAAGGATTCCGGTTAGGAGTAGGAAATCAATTTCAAAGTTGTATTGTTTTTATTTATGTTTAATTAATAGGGTTTCAAATCAAAAGGTGTCTCGGTGGGTCCCAAGACGGGTTGCTTAATTGCCTTTATTATATAGTTTTACATGAAATAAAATTATTTCTACCAATTCCAAACGTTTGGTTAAGTACTAAGTATCATATTGTTCAGTGCACATCTATAAATTTTGAATTCTGGTGTCTGCAAATTCACGCATTTGGATGCTGTGGATGATTGCTGAATTCTATGGGTCTTGGTTGGGTCTTCTCGTGATATAAATTAAACAAATTCCAAATTTCACACATTTATTGCGTATATATCAGTTAGTATAGATCAGAATTCAAAATTAACAAGAGAGGTTCTACTAATAAGCTCCTGCTCATTACGTTTGCAACTTTAACGACATTTTAGTAAATGTCAATTTGTATCAACACAAGATCATAGTTTACCATCAAGTTAATATCACACGTGAAACACCTCGTAAAAGCTTAACGCGAGCACGTATCTAGTTTATTTCCTAATTAACTCGCCCGTCGTTCGAACGATCACGATGGATTTGTATCGACTTGTATCAACATGTTGCGATGGATTTGTTTCTATCTGACTCAACGTGGGGATAGGATGTACGGTTTATTACCATACGTGATTATTTCTAACGTTTTGTGAGAGATTTTGAGGCCCAAGTCTGTTATTACAATTGTGTTCCAATGAACTATCAGTGATGTCAAAATTGACACATTTTACAGTTTTGGTAGTCTACTAACACAATAGCGTCATAATGGCGCCATAATAGCTTTCCGATGATTTTCCACTGAAACTACATTCGTGCCACAATGATCTTTTAGTGGTCAGTTTTGTAAGTTTTTGTAACTAAAATTCTTTTAATTCTTTATGAGACCATTATGAATAAGTAGACTGCGCACATCGGCTCAATGATAATGGAATTGCAATAGTATCGTGTAATATGACATTTTAGCAGACTTGACCCCCATCTATCTTTATATTAGAATCAATAATGGTTTAATTTCTTTCTAAGCAAAATTGATTTGTTAACTAAAAATCCTAAGACATAAAAATAAACCCAGCACAGGAACCCAAAATAATCCCAAGTTAACTGGACTTTTCTCATATCCCGTAAAGATTAGTGAAGATCAAACATGTAGTCGTAAGAAACTTATCTCATTACTTCGTAATCTACAGAAGGATGGTCCCTAGGGATAGTTTAATAAATAGAGATTATTGACCACTTGTATTTTACGAGGGGTACATGGCCTTCTGATATTGGAACAAGTAAACTTTTTCGCTTACTGCGCAAAGATGTTTGTATGGGACAGTAATTCACTTTGCTTTGTTCGCTGTGGATGTCTTTTGTTTATTATTTGGGTCAGCGATAACACTACGTTGCTGAATACATAGTTCGTTCAAATACAGTCGCGGTCTAAAAATGTTTACCACCTTGCGGTCTATAATCGCTTGCACATTTCTGTTTCATAAGGTTGACCGGAAATAAAATGACTTTTGATAGGCGTGAATTGTAATTGACATGAAAAATAATTCAAAGAGGTGTTATACCTAGTAAGAATTGAGTGCTCTTGATATAGCACTAAATATAGTTTGCAATAAAAAACTGCTCTTTGCTGCAGGAATAAACTTGCCATTACTTTATTACCTTTGTATATTATAGGACTCTCTCTGCGGGATCGGCGCCTTATTAGATGAGTTTACATAATCAAAAAGTCATTGACAGCCTTTTTGCTATGTTCGATACTTAAAAACATTTCATAATTTAAAAATGTAATATGTTTGTTGATATGACTTATTAGGCTTTATTGCGCGCGTTATGAGATGGAATCGAGTTTGAAAAGTGATAAACATTTTCAGTCCCCGACTGTACATACTTATTATCAAAATGTGTTTGCTGGTTCCAGTGTTTCCTCTTACAGTAATGGAGCAGCGGATTAACGTAAGTTTTTAACTGACTTCAAAAAAGGAGGAGGTTCTCAATACAGTTTTGTTTTTTTTATGTTTGTTACCTCAGAACTCCGTTATTTATTAACCGATTTGTTTGGAAGGGTGTACTTCCCGTTTGGTCCCATTGTCATCAGGTCAGCATTTGATTACTTTGAAGTAGGTTTTGTATTTAGAACAGTTTTCATTTATATCGTATGGTATAAGAGCTAGCAACGTCGCGAAAAAAAGAACTTTAGCATGGCTGGATTTTTGATATTTTCTTGCGCATTAAAACCTGATAGAGATGCGCCAAGTCTGGCAGCTGGAAGTGGTTGCGTTTCCTTTTGCGCATCCTATTTGTACTAGTGAAAAATTCGGATTTTTAACCCATTAAACCATTTTAGCACGAATAATTTTTTCTTCACCATTTTCTACAGCCTTTTAGCAACCTAAACTTAAATCGACAGAGCGTTATGTGGTTGCTATCTACGTGCCAGAAGCTATTTTAGTTGTGAATCTTGTGAATGACATATTTTCTTCCAAACCATTTTCTAAAAGCTGAAATTTTAACATTATATAGTTATGCTATCAATGAACCTAAAACAAACCTTGCCATATGGAAATCTGGTTGCATAAGGGTACAAAGACTAATTTAAGATCAGTTCAGCACACGGAAAGCAAGTACCGGAAGTGGAATTAGAGACCCAATCGATAGCAGCAATGAACAAAATGCTAACTCGAAAAAGTTTATTTTAAACCAGAGCAAATTTGAAGGAAAGAATAAGATAACTTAATTTTCAAAATCCAAATAAAAAAGATATTTATTCAGGTTAGGCCCTGATAAGGTACTTATGAACGTTACAGTTGAATCTATCGACGATTCGAAATACACTTAAACTGAGAAATCTCCGAAAATATTTTGTACTAGTTGTCCCCCGCGGTTTCACCCGTATTCCCGGGATAAAAAGTAGCCTAACTCATTCTAGGCGTTACAAACAAACAAATTCACTTTCGCATTTATAATATTAGTTAGGAAGTTAGGATTTAATCAATTTTTAATATAAATTATGTATCGGGAAGCTGAATAGTTGGTCCGACTTATTTGGATCAATAGAAAGATTGATTAAGTGGCAACACTGACCATAAAATCAATAGCAAAGTTAATAAAAGTTTGCGTGTAGCATTTAGAGGAGGCAGTCTATCGCAAGCACTCGACCTAGCCCCCTAAAAAGGAAGCTAAGCAATATTGCTAACGCAGTTCATTTTTTCGAATTTACAGCAGAATTTAAGTAATTCATCAATTCCGAGTCTTTTAATGAATTGAATTGAACATAATGAGTAACTATTTTACCAAAAAGAAAATCGAAAAAATGGATTCCGTGGCAATGTTGCTTTAGCTTCCTTTTTAGCCCCCCTGTGCACACCTCTAAGTGCAGTTGCTATTTCACCCTTTACTAAAACTTTTAGGTGTAATTAAAGTGATAATTTAATTGTAAAATTACAACAATAAACATGTCGGGCCCATGAGGAGTTTCTTGCGTCACTTCTTCTCCTCATTATTTTTTTCATTTAGATAACACGATGGTTTTTACTTTTTAATATACTTTTACTTTATTTAATTCGTTGTTTTCTTACCCTGTTCCTAATTATATGGAGTCGGTGCAATTTTTGCGCTGCTTCAATTCGACCATTATATCAGCATTTCCTCCTTTCTTACTAATTTCATCTTTCACACAATTCATATATCTCTTATTCGGACTTCTTTTCGTATATCCATCCACTATTATAATGAATAATAATATATATAATGAATTTACCGTCCTTGATACCTTGACCTTATTATGGTCGATGCAATCATCTTTGAGGTCTTCAGTCACAATAAACCATGGTATGTCATGGTTAAGCACCATGTCATCGGCATAGCTCATGTTATTTACACAATTACCAGATGGTATATCACTGATCAGTTGATCTACATAAATATTGAATAATCTTGGCGATGTCAGACCTCCACATTCCAGTTTGTATGGATCAGACATTGCATTGGACCATTTAACAAATTTATCTGTTTGTTATACCAGACGGATAGTTTAGTAACTAATTCCACAGGGACACCTCCCTTCCTAAGCTTATCCCACAGGATATTATATGATCCTAGATCAAAAGCTTTAGAAAGGTCCAGGAAACATGCATTCACGAGGGTTTTCTACATTAAAATGTTTTCTTGCTGTCTTTTGCTGATATATCTCTCCGTGGCATTGGGGCCTTAAGATTATAATTGCAAGGCTTTTAACCCAATTAGCGTAATATAGCGGGCGAGCGCAAAAAGTGAATTTACTTAGTGCTGTGCCATTTGTTGGAACTGCTATAATTATTTCTTTTTTAATTTGATAAAAAAAATATCCTTAAGATAAACAATTTGGCAGAAAAAAACGCAAATTTCCAAAATTCCAAGTTAGCATTAGTTCATTTCTAGTGTCTAAACAATT
Source organism: Polyploca ridens (assembly GCA_951394255.1). NCBI lineage: Eukaryota > Metazoa > Arthropoda > Insecta > Lepidoptera > Drepanidae > Polyploca > Polyploca ridens. The sequence goes on from OX596257.1 coordinate 13,613,817, forward strand.
TAAACAAAGAAATTTCATTGTCATATTGACAACCAAGTGACGCCTCAGGGGTAGTCAACATTTTTCTAGACAGTCTCATTATAATTTTAATAATAATTCATAACCTCAGTCAGGAGAAACATGAAGCTACATGATGCTCAATATGGTTTTCGTCAGGGGCTGTCTACTGAGAGTGCTATATTTTACCTTAGAACATACGGTTAAATACTACACAGATAGGAAAACTCTCGTGAATGCATGTTTCCTGGACCTTTCTAAAGCTTTTCTTTAAAGATCTAGTATCATATAATATCCTGTGGGATAAACTTAGGAAGGGAGGTGTCCCTGTGGAATTAGTTACTACACTCTCCGTCTGGTATAACAAATAGATAAAATATGTTAAATGGTCTAATGCAATGTCTGATCCATACAAACTGGAATGTGGAGGTCTGACATCGCCAAGGTTATTCAATATTTATGTAGATCAACTGATCAGAGTGCTCATTTTGGCTGTCATATATCTATATGACAGCCAATATGAGCTCTCTGATCAGTGATTTACCATCTGGTAATTGTGTAAATAACATAAGCTATGCCGATGACATGGTGCTGCTGGTTCCTACGATCGGTAGTATTAGGAAACCATTATTCATATGTGAAGCTTATTTATTTATTTATTTATATAATTAAGGGATACTAACAGCTTTGTGAAATACAATTATTCTTTTTATGAAATAAAAAATAAGTTTTAAGCCACTAATAAGTTTCCGCAACTGGTAATTAGTTCTTATACAAATTTGGCGGACGGCCTGTTTAGTTGATTAACAATATTTACTATAATAGTTACAATTCGAGTAAAAGAGATAGAATTTCATATAAACGGTTTTAACAAAGAAAAACAAAATGAATAGACAATAACATTAATAAATTGTATGCCTAATAAACGTATAAATGGAGTACAGATACCACATTCCCCTCTTGGGTAGAAAGAGAAAGTAGCATTCGCACCCCATCCATATATGTTCCATATTTACAATGGAAAACTTAAACAATACATTATACATTTAATGATTTTACGCTCACCACAATTCGCTAGCAAGTTATGCTGAGGATCATGGTTTAAAATATAACTCAAGCAAGAGTGAACTGTTAGTGTTTAGGGGTAGAAATAAAAGTCCGTCATATATCCCTCCAGTAACCCTAAATGGCACTACACATACACTACAACAATATACTATGGCAAAAAAATTTATTGTGACTGAAGACCTCAAAGATGATTGTGATATAGAAAGGGAGCGCAGAGCGTTGGCAGTGCGGGCAAATATGCTGGCTAGTAGGTTTGCCGGTAGCTCAGTCAATGTCAAGATCCCACTCTTTAAGGCATATTGCCAAATTTTTTATTCCAGCAGCCTATTGGCTAATTATACCCAATAAGCATACAACACTCTGCTGTTGAGGCTTCCTCCTTACTGTAGTGCTTCAGGCATGTTTGCAGATGCGAATACGGTCGATTTTTTCGCCATAATGCGCAAAAAAGTGGCCTCTATTTTAAACAGGGTGAGAGGGAGCACCAACATCATTCTGAACGTGTTTGCTGTGAGGGCAGATGGGCCTACTTTAGGCAGGTTTATGAAGCTGCACGTCATGCGTTATGCTTCATAAACTGCCTGTCGTTCTTTTTCTGTTGTTTTAATGTTTAAAATGTGTACTAACTTAGATATTTTTTGTGTATTTACTAACAATCTATGGACCCTGTTGTCTGAAAATAAATGCATTTTATTTTATTTTATAATGAAACTAAAATATTTTGATTTTTATTACCAAGTTGTTTATGTGTCTTTATTTCAATTGTTACCGAATAAATAGCTCATTCAGAATATTCTTTATATTATTGACCACGGTCAATATATTGTGAATATAAATATCCTGGGACATTCCTCATACACGTATGAGGAATGTCCCAGGATATTTATATTTATTTATTTATTATTATTTAATCTCTCTGATTTGGGCTTTGACGAGCTTGATAATGAAGAATCTGAATATGTAATAAATCTTAATATAAACTGATATAATTATATAAGCCAATTCTTATAGACGTGCTTGTAGGCATTCGTTAATTGTCATGACTTTCTCTGACAAAGCAGTTTGTTGTCTATTTTTAGGCAGTGATGGAATCCTCATACTTCTTGGTCGAAGGTAATCTAAACAGATATTCGAGTACCACAATATATTCTTAAGCCGATCTTAATCTTTGGATTGCGGTTAAATGATAACAACGTAAAGAATTGTTATTATAGGATGCGCGTCTCTCGCGAGAATCAACACTATTGGTCTGTATACTCTTATGCAACCAGATTTCCACCTGGCAAAATAATTTTTCGTTCTTGCATAACTTTATCATATTAAGATTTCTGCTTTTTGAAAATGTTTTTTTTTTTCACAACTAAGATAGCATCCCGCACGTAGTAGTAATAACATAACGCTCATCCAAAAAAAAATATTTGCTAAGAGGACGGAGAAAGTGATGAAAAAAATTTAAAAAATGTTAAAATGTTTCAAACTCCGAAATTTTCACCAGTACAAACAGGATGCGCAGAAGGAAACGCAACCACTTCCGGCTGTCAGAGTTGGTGCATCTCAATCAGGCTTCTATGAGCAAGGAAATATAAAAAAATCAGCCTTGCTAAAGTTCTTTCTCGAAAACGTTGGTAGCTCTCGTACCAGTAGAGATAAATTTATGGGCCGGTTAGGTTACTTTGTAACGGAAACGAGGATCAATAATGATAGAAAATATCATCATTTACCAGCACATTTCGAATCATGGTTATAATAATAGAAATATAAAATTTTCGGTTTTAGGATGTTTTTCATTGGACCTGTTATTTTTATTTCATCATTATTTTTAAAAAAAACATCCCCGTATGACAAAAGAAGGCTTAAGTCGAGTGTTGTAAAGCCCAGGTTTTATGATATCCCAGCCCTTATTTTCTATTATTTCAAAACCTGGGTTTTACTAGACTTGAATTTAAACCTTCTTTTGCAATCATCATCATCAGCCTATAATGTCCTACTGCTGAGCACAGGCCTCCTTTCATAAATGAGGGTAAAAGGGAGGGGGCAGATACTCCACGCATGCGATTGCCAACTACGGATTGGTGGACGTAGGCTAGTGGTTAACCTACTGCTGGAGATTTAAAGCTGCAGTGAGACATTGGCCCTGATTTTGTTGTTCACAACTAAACTAATTCTAATCTCACTATGTCTCTTTCTAACAAAGAACATAAGAAAAGGAGGTAAGAAATTTAGTCCTGTCAAAATTAGTTCAATGCTTGTTTCAATATAAATTTAGTCGCCATCTATCGCGGTTACGCCTAAATACACGCAAAATAAGACGGCAAAGATTAATTTGACAACTTAAAATATGTTCTATCCTTTTTCAATAATGTTCGTAAGAAAGAGATGAGATGTGACTAAAATTAGTTAAGTGTGATTTACAACAGAATCGGCACCAGTATGTGCTTGTGCAGTATGTGAAAAATCTACAAAAACATTCGCACTGATAATATATTTTGCAATAGGTATAACCTTACGAAATTCCATTATCTAAAAAGCCAATTGTGAATCCGTTACGCTAACGATTCAATATACCTACAATTTTCCTAATCACATTGCCAAGAACAGACCACAGCTATCTTAAATGCCAAAAAACATCATAAGTATTCATAACGAACATCCAATATCAATGTTGCCAGCGCAGTGAATACAGAATAGACTATTAGTTCAGTAATGGTTTCGTGTGTAGCAATTCTGCTATTTACTTTTATATCTACACTGTGGTCTTTACCTATGTATTATTTAGTCTGTTGTATTTATGTATTTCTTTGCTTTATTTACGATAGGTATTTTTTCATGTTGTTATAATGCGCGTTCCATATACAGATCGTTGTTTTGGTCAGCGACGAGCGACTCAGGGTCGATAATACAAATGATACTGGTGCTACAAAAAATAAATAAAAAAACTTTATTTTTTATAAATAATAAAAATAAAAATATAAAAATTTTGAAAATCATGTAATAAGCTAAAGTGAAGACATAATACTCAACGGGAGTACGAGGGAGTAAAGGGGTGGGGCGATGGCGGCTTGTGCCTAGCTCTAGTCTGTGCACGTGCCTAGTAACCATACTTTGCGGTAATTTTATTTCAAATTGAATAAGGTATTTCTCAACATATTTACAGTATTTAATGGAATTAAGTCCATTTTTGGGGAATATATATTTTGTACTACCGCTCCTGGGTCGCTTGTCGCCGACCAAAACAACACCCTGTATAAATTATTTACATAAACTCTTTCGCTCATTATCACCATGGCAAGTGATGATGTGGCTGAATAGTGGTTAGCACACATAAAGCAAGGGAACGGGTTCACTGCTGGTGACGGGTTTTCATCATGAGAGTGGTGGCCGGCCAGGTGGGTACTACAAAGTAACCTATTATTATAAATTGGAACTGTCATACTTCGAACTTGTATAAACATTCTAGTCATCATCATCATCATCATCAGCCTATAATGTCTCACTGCTGAGCACAGGCCTCCTTTCACAAATCAGGGTGAAAGGGAATGGGCAAATACTTCACCACGCGTGCCCATTGCGGATCGGTGGAGGTAGGCTATTGGTCAACCTACTGTTGGAGTTTTCAAGACGCCTAGAAGGCCTCCAACTAGCTTAACGACTACCACAATTAAGTGATAACCGGGACCAATGGCTTTACGTGCCTTCCGAAGCACGGAAACAATCGATTTGAAATACCACTAGGCGGTCACCCATCCAGGTACCGACCACGACGGGTGGTAGCTTAACTTGCCGATCGATTAAGACCGGCTTATCATGTTACTCTACGAGCGCTTCTACTTTCTAGTGTCTTTAGCTAAATGGTTGACATCTTGAATAACCCACCCACTCAGTACTTGCATTGCCAATTGCAATACATGGTGATCCATTCAAATATTTTCTTATTGATTAATAAACACGTTAACCCTTTTGAATAGCACATGTATCTATGTTGAAGTCACCAAACGCTCACTAACCGAAATCTACTTCACTTGTGTCCTATACCATTGATTTTGCAAAGGCAACACCTGACAATCAATCAAAACTCACCTTTATGACTGTATTACTAAGGAATATAGTGACCGCAGCGATTATATTGTAGGTCTTCACAGAGGCGTTTGGCGTGGCGTCTCTGATTAGTGCGGCACCTGTCAATTGTCGATTATCGAATCAAACGTTGGTTTGATTATTTACGCCATGTGCGACCAAGCATTAATGCCCGAGATACGCGTGACGTATATGTCGAGCATTCTAATCAAGCTAAGGAGTTTTGGCCTCCAAGTTATATGTGCTGACGTTGTTTGAAGATAGTCGATATCGATGTGCCGTATCGATAAAGTTATTTTATTATCATTGTGTTAATATAATTAAACATTGTCGGCCTTATACATTCGTATGCTGGGACATAAGTCACTCCCAATGCACCATTATTTTATAAGACCATCATCCTTCGTATTCAAATTTCTTTGTTTTTCATCAACGTCGATTGAGTAACATGATATATGTTAAAGGCAAATCAAACAGCCAAAATTGTGTCCAATAGTAACATCATCAATTAGTGAACTTTGAGATGCTCTTATATTTACTACTACTTTATTATCGATAGTTTTCACTACTATCGACACTATATCAACACTAAAAGCAAACCGCTCAACTGTGCTCGCATTCACATTCAGTTTCCCGCATATCTTGATTGTACGCTCAAACACTCTACTGTACATTTGCGCACCGTTAATTTTAATTCAATCTTGTAGCTTTGCTTTTATTTAGACTAACTTACTTTCAGATCCATGGCTATTGAGGTTTCCTAAATGGAATGAAAATGAAAAACATTTTATTCTTACGCGCCATTCGACGCAAATAGAACTAACTAAAACACAGATCAGTATTAACATTAGGTACTTTTATACTATTTATAGATTATAATCACAACACAGAAGTTATTGGCTACTATTTTAGCTACCACGAGAATAACAGGTGGCAACACCGCATAAGCCATCTTTGATAATGCCAACTTCCGCCGATCTCTTGTCACCGCTGGCGTACCAGCCATTTTAGAACCAAGTGGCTTGGTGCGGGACGATGGCAAGAGACCGGATGGAATGACTTTGGTGCCCTGGAAGTTGGGACGAACATTGGTTTGGGATGCTACATGCGTCGATACCTTGGCTCCGTCTCACCTTCCAGACACTTCAGTCATGGCCGGTGCCGCTGCCGCCCAGCAAGGCAATCTATAGGCAATGGATGCATTTTTGTGGCGTTCGGTGTAGAAACGCTGGGGCCGTGGGGCCCGGTTGCCCATCTTTTGTTTAAAGAGGTCTCACGGCGCCTTATTGAGACCTCACGTGACAAGAAGGCTGGGTCTATCTAGGACAACGGATCAGCATTGCCATTCAACGTGGCAATGCCGCCAGCCTTCTTGGCACGTTTACACAGGGCAGCGATCTGGCACAACTTTTTTACTTGAAAATATTTAGATTAGATATATTTTGTAAATAGGATTTTCTTTTAATTATTATGTAAGTATTGTTAATTTCAATTAGTCTCACTTAAATTAATTTGTTTTAATATCTATTAATTGTCTACTCATCTCTCTCGTCATAATTTTGTATCCGGTTAATAACTAGATTTTAAAGAAACAAGAAAGAAGTAAAATATTAAAAATACAACAGTAACAATGCTTTTACTATTTTTTGCGAAACTATGTCTCTCAACTTGAATTTGTCTGTAAAATATTGTCATAATCAAATAATATTCATGGGTATTTTAATAGTCAATATATTGCTCTGAGACCAAATTCTATGTTGTTTATTTATTAAGTCACCCAATTGCGTATTGCCTCAAAGTTTATGAGCAACACATAAGTGACTAAACAATTAAATTAACTATGGCTAGTTCTTACTGAGATACACTTTGAATAACATCTTAGAGTCTCTCACATTACAGAATTAAACGATATTTTTAGATGTAATACATTTAAAATTAGTATTTAATATCGTAATACGTGCCAAATAAAAACTAAAACTTTTGATACTGATAAAGTGAGGACGTAACGAAGGACTCGAGGTGTTAAAAACTTAAATCACGAGCGAAGCGAGGGATTTAAGACGAGTCCTGAGTGTAGCGAGGGATTTAAGTTCACCTAAGACTAAGACAGCTTTATCACCGAGGAAAATACTCTACTTTTCGTACCATTTGCAAAAAAATTAACACAATAATATGAGATAAGCATTTATTAAAAAAATAATGACAATTAAAAGTAAAAGTTAATATTCGAAACATTGGTACAATTATTGATAGAGAGAGTTACATTTTTGTTCGGTACATTTATTGTTGATGAGTTGATTAGCGTATTCCTTTTTCATAAAGATGTATAATGCTTTATATACAAACTCAATGGTGTAAACACAGATGTAGTTCAGTATAAATTTCTGTAAGTATTCCAAATTTAAATCACATTCTCCCCCTAGAGGATGAATGAAATTCAGTACAATTTTCTTTCCCTGTTTTTAACAGATTAAAAATGACTATTGTTATGTTCGCTTTTTGTGGCATAGAATGTCACTTTTTTGAGCAAGTGGTACGAAAATAAATATCCTGAGATATTCCTCACAAACGGCTATCAGCTCTGATCTGGCTATCTAAGCATGCTCTTACAAGCTCTTAGCTTGTACTATGGAAACCAGATAACTTTTTGTTTGTTCCCAAACTCAGAATATGCAGACATGTTCATGCACACAAATGTTCTGGGTGGCAATCGAACCCATGACCAGCAGCGTGATAGGTAGAAGCTTAACCAACCACGCCAACTCTCAATAAATATTCTAATAAACAAGACATTTGTGATTTACAATATACACATTTATCTGCTCAATCGTTTACTTAGACATTACAATCATACATATAAATTACATCTTGTTTAGGCTAGAAACAAATAAACACAGACAATACATGTCTAAATACAATATCAAATTCCAAATAATAAATAAACTCTCATACCCAAACTTTAACACACAAACCATAAAAACACGGTTATTTAATTTACTACTTACAATTCTCTAAAGCATTAGACTAAATCAACAATCGAAAGTAAAAAAGCTTTAAGGGATCGCCGGATAATAAATTCTATTCCGTTCCATTAGGTGCCATTTAGTTTACAGCTATTCGGGTCGGGAAAATACTGGAGGACATCTATTCTGGAATTAAAGATCGTTTATCAATCGTCCGGAGGTGCGGGAAATACTAGAACTTGGTGATAATTTGACTTTATGTACGTGTAGCGCCATCTGTTATTTTAGTTTTGAACGAAAATAAAAGTAAGTGAAATAGATGGCGCCAATTATAATCATTTATTAATTTTTGCATTGCGATTGTGAAATTCTTTTAGATATCGTGGTCATAGGTATATTATGATTGTCTTTATAGTCAATATAATAAACTTTATGTGATTCTTATCATCTTCCTGATGGTAAAGAATCACGTAATTTTTTTGATATATTACCAAGGTAAGTGATAACGCTTATCTTCGTTTCTGCAATCGCGGCTTCATTTTCCTTGTCATCGATGAACCAAATACTTGGGCCAATGCGTTAGTCTAACATCCTAACGCTTTCATATGCATGCTTATCATTTTTAATTATTAGGACCTATTTAACATTTTCGTAATGAGAAAAATTTCAACGTAGTGACATAGAAAAACCAAGTAATCTGTAAGCAAGTTTGATGTAAAACGTGCGACGGACATTTTCCCATTACGTCTGAACAAAAGGTCTGTCGTTTTGTCCCATTCTTTTTGTCGCTTCGATTTAATTGGCGAAAGAGGTTGCGGTCGGTTGCCTCTTGGATTGGATTGGATTGGAGGAAAAAACCTATTGTTAATCGTATTGTCGTCCGAACTAAATTTATTTTTAAGTGAGAAGATAGTAAACTTTTGTTTGAAACTTCTTTGAAGTTTAGGTTTGCGTGATGCAAAGTACGTTCATACTTTTTGTGACACTATATCTACTTGGATTTTTGGGATTCTTATGATTGAAGTCTTCTTTCAGACTGAAGCAGAAGAGAATTGGCACGTTTGTTCGCACCACAATCTTCAGAAACATAATAGTCTTAAAATTCAACTGGAAGAATTTACGAGCTACTATACGTCTCCTACCTCTTTATAGCGTCTTTTATCTTCTATTTATATTTATAGTAACAATAAACTTCACATTCAAAACTACTCACAATAAAAGCAACGATATCACCTTTCCATACGACATTGGGGACCCTTGAATCCCTAAATCTCATTAAGGCAACCTCATAAATTTTATTTCAAGGGGCGAAGTGCGAGTGGATTACAAACAGTCTCATTACGTTGTTTAGATAATACTAATAGTGGGGTGAATAGGGGTTGAAAGGTAACATTGTTTGTTCATCCACTTTGATGAATATTAAGTATTTACGAATCAATTTGTATTGGTATGACGATGTTTTTTGGAATCTTTTTATAATGATAACTGCGATGATAGCTTAGGTACTGAGCTGAGTTGAGTTCCGATGGCATCTTGAAATTTCGGTGTCGGAAAACATCGTGAGGAATACCATAACATGGTTGTAAAGTACCTTACTCACCATGTTGGCCACTACCACCCTTAGGATGAGAATCTAGCGGTGTGTTTCCGCAGTTATACTTGAGAGTCAGTCTAAGCCAGATCCCTTCTAGGCTTTGTTACGGTCGGCAACTCATTGGCAATCCTCTAGTACTGCTAATGTCTATAAGCGACCAAATTACCATCAGGTTACTTGCTTGTTAGCTTTCTAACCAAACTACCAAGTAAAAATCTCATTTTAATTGTTGATATTATGGGTCTATCTATTATATTCTATCACATAGATATATTAACTTCATGAGGATCATAATCATCATTCAGCCTATCAATTACTCCTGCTAAACTCCTCCCTCCTGATTCATCATGGCCCATAGATAAGATACCCAGCAACTCCGCAGCTTCTTTCACCAGATCGGCAGTCCACCTGGCAAGTGTATTTCTTACTTTTTAGTTGTACGTAGTATACTATTTACTCTGTTCTATCAGTTACTTAGGACTATAATCAATTCATCATATTTTTGTTCAGCCTAGGCATCCTTAATGTTAAACATAGGCCTAGTCCTAATATTACCATAACAAACGGTCTTGAGATACTTAATAACTAGGTGTTACTTAGACGCTCTACAATTAGACCATAGCTAGGTTAGTCAATACTAACCGACCTATGGTTACTGAGCTAATATATCAAAATCAATACGTCATTTATTCAGTGTAGACCCTGATAAGGCACCTATTTTAGTACAAGTAGTAGCTTATAGCTTTGATGAAGTTAGTATTAAATATCTCTTGAATCTGAAATGTATCTCTCAAACCAAAATTCAAATACAAATCTCCTAACTCCTGACTCAAATACCAACTTCTAAAAACAAATAGTATAAAATCTAGCTGATATCACATAGCTGCGAAGGTTGAGTCTCCAAATTTGCGGTCGCATAAACACGTCTTCTTGACGTTTGGACTGTTCACTAGTTTGGAACTTTGCTAGTTGGCGGTCAGCATCGTCGAGCGTGGCTGTTTACCTAAGGGTAGATTTACACTATCATGTCGCTAGTAATTTGATACAATTTATACTGGGTTAAGAATTTATAATTTAAAATGGAGTTCATGGTAAATTGTTAAGTAATTCAATATTAGTAATGCTTACGATAAATCCAGGATGATCTTAATATTAGATAAACTAGCTTTACACGCTGCGACTTAACCAATGATTCCCTGATTTATATCCTAAAGGGTCGCAAAGCCCTTCCTTAGCGGATGCCTATATTATTTAACAGTGTGGGTAAAATTTCTAAGACCATGTGCTTTGAGCTGTGCATGCATTCGTTAATCAGTCAACTTATTTCTTTGTTTATAGATAGATAGATAAAGCATATATTCAATATGCATAATTCGAAGAAGCCAATGATGATATTATATTTGTATTTATATAAAGACTTATATAATTGTATACACCACCGTCTAATAACGTGTCTAAATTCATCTCCATCCTAAAGGCCTTATTACACTATTCGATATCAAGCCAGTCTTAGTAAGACTGTCTTAAAGTCTAATTAGACAAGCTCGCTATTACACCTTGCTGAATATCGCATGCTAACTCATTTGCAAGGCGTACGCAGCCGGTGACGGTTGTCGCGGTGTCATGGGATGACTTTCGAAGCACCAGAAAATCGCCATAGCTCTTGCCGCGACTATTGGTTTGAATACAAAAGAAAAAAGTAAAATATGGGTGAAAAAGGTTAAGAAGTATTTTTTTGAATTTTCTGCTATAAATATGGCATGTCACGGTATACACATCAATAACATTAAAAATCACTTCCTTTTCTTTTGAACAAGCCATTGTGCACGGCACAACAAACAAACACGGACTTTACCCGCGGACTTCACTCTGCCGCCGCCGCGCGCTGACTGAACGGTCTCGCGTGCTAAGTATTATTACACCACGCGATATTCAGCAAGCAAGCACGGCCGAACCCATTCGGTCGGTCTAATTAGACAGACTACCTTGCTTATTCTTATTACACTTTGCTGAATCTTAGTAAGACTGTCTTGCTATCGAATAGTGTAATAAGCCTTTTAGGTTGTCTGGAAGAGATCGCTTCTTAGAGATAAGACCGCCTATTGTATTTACAGTAATTTTTAACTTTAAGCATTTATTTTTATAGTTTGTTAAATACTTTTTATACAATAAAGAGATATCTATCTATCACCTATTTTTTTTATAAATGGATTCATTATATCTGTGGCTTTGACGTCAACTGTCGTAACAAAGATCTCGGGTTGGAATACTAATTACATTGAGCTTTCGGTGAAAATAATATCGTGGGTGTCCCTTTCCCAATTCCTATTCGTCGTACTGTCCTAGGCACCAATGCCCCTGTTTCTCGTATCTGTCGGCTAATCAACCACTACAGCGATATGTTAGATATACTAATGATTACCTCACAAAGAAGAAAAATATTAAAGGTAGTTTTTAATTTAATATAATAATGTCTATAGATTATAAGAACTAGAATTTGTTTACATATTTTATTTCAGTTAGTGCATGTGGTGTCCGCTTTCAATTATTGTACATTTTGTCTCTACCGCTTTTATGTACCTAAGATAGTATAATTGTAACAACTACTAGTGGAACTAATAAATATGGACGTAACCATGAGATGCAAGCTAACATAATACTAATAAAGATCTAAATAAACTTTCACGTCACCGATGAGTCTCGCGATTAATGGAAATGCTCGCCGTGACGTGCCGTGACGTCGACTGAACGGAACGTCGGGTTGACGTCCCACAAAGCGCTTGGTATAAAAATGCAAATATCGTCCCATATTTGAAAATGAATCACTTTTTGGAATTTCACTATTATTTTTTCTTTTCTTAATATACGACTTTAATAAAAACATCCAATTTAAATTTTCTCGGTATATTTTTTATAAACTGCAAAATATTTGAATATTTTTGCTATTTCATAAATAGTAATATTTTTGTGCCAGGTGTTACCGCATCCATTTTTTATTCTGGGGATGATTTATAATAAGGAGTACTAAACATATATTGTGGTAACGTAGAATACATAATATTCAGTAGGGAAGTAAGGCTGCCTTGGTAACACCCGCTTTTCTGGCTAACATAGGTACTCAAGTTTCAAATCATAGTGTCAAAAATCTACACTCTAATAAACGACTAATAATATACATATAAAATATATACATAAATAGAAAGTATGTATGTTACAGTGTTGAATGTATACTTACCCGAATGTACTTATAATAACTTGTGCGAATACCCCTATAAATGAAAGAATAATATTATTATTATTCTAAAATCATTATTTTTACCTGAAATACCCATCCATATTCTAAGGCAGGATGGCATTAAGTAAATATGCCTAAATGGGTCAGTGTGAATTTCAACTAGCTATTTAGGTACCTACTGTGATTTTATTCTATTATAAGCTTTTATTTAGTTTCACCTGTCTGCTGTCGGTACTTGAATCTTGCAAGTTAAATTTTACACACTTCCCAGTATCCGTTTGAGCTGAAATTTGGTATACATTAGTATATTGGATGAGAATGCAAGTACAAATAACAAAAAGTACAGTCACCATAAAAGGCTTGTAGTTATTAAAAAATAAATGTACTAACGAAACTTAACTTGTTACTATTTTTAACCGACTTCAAAAAAAGGAGGAGGTTCTCAATTCGAATGTATGTCTTTTTTTTTTTTTTATGTTTGTTACCTCATAACTCCGTCATTTATTAACCGATTCGGAAAATTCTTTTTTTATTTGAAAGGGTACGCTTCCCGTTTGGTCCCATTGTCATCAGATCAGGATTTGATTACTTCTTAGTGTACTTTGAAGTCGGTTTAAGGTTTTTGTAAAACAGTCCAATTATTTCTTCAAGCGACGATATTGTCGCTGTTTTAATACTGTAGATAAAAAAAGGGAGAAAACATGCTTGAATTACATAATACTAGTTATATACTATGTAGTTCTAGTGTTAAATAAACGAATATACCTAAATATAACGCAGATATGTACAGTACCTACATAAAACCTTATTCATTTTGATCCCTTCATCAAAAGCAATAAACGATGCGTACATTTACAGTTCATTTATTCTGAATAATTCCACTATCAGACCTTGCCTTATACTGGGTTAATTTAAATCCGTAAAATCTCCGGGACTCGAATGAAATTTATGGCTTTGGCTTAATTTGCTTCACTGTAAAATGAGATTTGCTTGGCTGACAGGGGTGACTACAGACTATGGGGCATCTATGGGGACGTGAATCTTAGGACTTTGATGTCACGTTTTAGGATTTCAATTAGTGTGATTTAAATTCACAATTGTGATAGCATTTTCTTATTTGATAATTACAATATAATTATTTGCTGTTCTTTAATATCCATATTTTAAAGAGTTTAGATTTTGTATTTTTAGATTCATATTCGATTTATCATTTTAGATTCAGACTTTTTAAGATTTTTTTAGGAAATAAAATAAAACGATAATATAAAAATGTACACCATTAGTTTTATTTTATTCATACAAAAAACGCCTTGTCAAAATACTTTATACAAAGTTATACACAATAATAAACGTATAATGATAGTTATGAGGTGAATAAAAAAGTGTGAGCTTATTCATATGATTTTAAAAAAATAGATTAAACTAAATAATAGACGTAAACTCATAATTGCTTAACAAATTATTCATTCAATAGGTATTAATGATTATAACTAGAATTATAACAACAAAATTAAAAAATATAGTTAATGAGATCTTTTTTTTTTCATTTTGAGATCTAATAAAATAAAACTTTTATCATTTAAAATTTTCCATAATAAATACGTGTACATACCAATATTATATCAGTATTGTAAAGTAAATAATAAAATTGACACTGCAGGATTTCTTTCTTAAGTTGTAGTTAACCCGTAGGATACATTACACAGTGGACTGTAGTTTGTCTCAAGTGAATTTCCTATTTAAGGATAGCAAGTTAAATTGGCTTTGTTTTAAAAGAGTTTAAGTAAACTCAACATCTAACTTCGAGTTGGGAAGAAAGTCGATCTGCAAAAACAATTGTTGAAACTTTACCTGAGTGCAAAGTGCATACAAAGTCTTAAAATAGAGAATCTTCGAAAACAAAAGTCAATACAGTTTAAAGAAACCTTAAATACTAGTTCTAGTTGAACATTTAGGCGCCGATCCCACAGAGAGAGTTCTAGAGTTCCGAGTTCTGCATTCCGTTATGACTATTGTGCACACAGCAAGCAGTCTAGAGTTCTGCAATATTCGCTACTGATCGCAGATCATACACTTTTTTTACTTTCAAAGGCCCCACATAGCTTACATTCAACGCGTAATGCAGAACTCTGCACGCAGAACTCTAGAACTCTTTTCCGTGGGATCGGCGCCTTAAGGGTTGAACTATCAGGACACAAAGAAATTGTAAAAATACAATACTCATTTTTTTAAACATAAATCTAAATAAATTCTATTACATTACAGTTATTTAAGAAGAAGAGAAGTTATATAAGAAGATTGTTTCGTCATTTGATGAATGTTTCATTAATTTTGTACACTCATTATACAGCACAGAATTGTTTTTAAGTCATTATTATTGAAAAGTAAATTACTATGGGTTGTCCATTTTACTTCCCGTCCTCCTAAAGCAAGATAGTAAAATAGTCGTTACCCAAAGCCTCAATTTAGATCTGAGATTAATTGTGACTTTCAGTTTCAGGCAGCTTCAGTTGACGTTTTCTATGTTAGATGTTATTCAAAATTGTAGGATTCTCACACAAAGTATATTATATATGAATTGATATAAAACACATAAATTATAGAATATTTAGTAATACATCCATTCTAAAAAATACAATGGCTTATAATAAGACTATTAAAACAAAATACGATGAAAAGGTTCATCACGTTGGTAAAAAAAACAATAATATTAATGACAATGGTGATGAAAGTGACAATGATTGCAACGATGATGATTTATTCAAATATTCACAACACCATCTCTAACTAAGCGGTTTAAATAGCTATGATGATGATGAAAGTGATAAAACTGACGCAATGTACAAAACAAAGTGTGAAATAGTGATGTCATTACAAGACGCGATTAAAACGTAATAACTTTATACATTACACCTACTTAGCGTTACTTTTGTTTAATTTACAATATTCATACTGCGCTTATAAACAGTAATCACATTATTTGTTGCATAAATGTTTAAGTGCTGATAACACAAAAAAATCGTGGCTTATTTTTAAAGATAAATTTTGGTAATTGATTGCTGCATCTTTTTGCATTGATTTTAATATGGAGTCTTTTTTATTTCTAGTAGTTTTATATTGCTTTTTCATTTTCTTATCATACCATTATCTTATCAAGAATTAGCTGATAAATTACGGCTTTCTTTAGAAATTGTAATGGTCTTCAGTGAGTAGTTGATTTCAGTGACTACATAAATTAATTCGATTATTTAAGTCACTTTAATTTATTTGCAACCATCAATTACCATTAATAGTCTGTATCTCACTTAAGTTAATGACTAGGTTCAGAAAATCGACTTATAATACTAAATTAAGTGAAATAAAACGTAAAATATACACTCCATAATACTACAATAGTACAACTAGATGGTTGCTTGTGAGCTGAATTCATTTCATGAAATCTATAAGTTTTCATTTCTTTCTGTATAGGTATAACAGGATCTATTATAAATGGTGGCATTTCTGTTGTCTTTTTAGTTTCTCTTGGACACGGTAGAGTTTCTGGCGGAATCTTTAGTACGTTTCTTTTGACTCCCTTTTTAGAACTTGTTATTTCATTACCAACTGTGTCTAGTTCTTTGGTTACATCTTCAAGTATTGGAATAGTTTTCTTTTCTGTGACATTCATTTTGTCGTTCAAAGTTTCAATTGTAATGCCAGCGTGGAGTATATCTTGGTTGTAATCTAATTTGTTATCCATAGGGTCTGGCATTTTATTGTACGCGGAGCTTACAATTGGGGGATCCATTTTGCACGTGACTGCTTCTAATGACTCTTTTGTGCCAGAACTTTTCGTGTCATTTCGTAATGAGTGCATCCATTCCAATCTGCAGTCGCATACAAAGTTGTTTTCTGTAAAAGAGAAATATTTTATTAAAGAAAGTTAACTGTTGTATAAAAAAAGCGATTTATAGAATAACATATACCACTTCTATCTACCATATTCTAACCCAACTAAGAACACTCAGAGGGTCTATAAAAGAAGAAACTTCCTAAGTGTGTTAAAGTTAATAATAACCTCTCCGTTTCTACACGTTTAATATTCATCGTATGTTTTAAGTTTATCAAACTTTGCACGAGGACATATTATATGTTCGTTATTACCTTCAAGTAGCAAATTGCTATTCTGAGGCTTCAAGTTGTCCAATATGGGTTTGATATTGTCGAAAGTTAATGCGTGTAGTTCGTTGGAACGTAAATCGAGGGAGCTGAGGCCCCTCACACCCTCAAACAGTCCCGAGGGAAGCGCAGCCAGTTTATTATCATCGAGGGACAATTTCTTCAGCTGAGACAAACCATCGAATGCCCTCTCCGAAATATATCTTAAATCGTTCTTGCCCAGTAACAACTCCTGTAAATTCCACAACTCAGCAAAAGTAAATTCGGTCAAATTGTGAATTCTGTTCCTTCTGAGATCCAATTTCCTCAAGTTGGCCAATCCATCAAAAGTCCGACGGTTCAAATGGTATATGTTGTTTTTATTTAAGTCCAACTCTTGTAGGTTGAACGTGTATTGGAAGGTCCCGTTTTTTATCGTCGATATATTATTCTTCGTGAAAACAAGTTTGTGTAAGTTTGGCAGGTCGAAAAACGCTTCTGGATCTATGTCTATTATCATGTTTTCTTCCAGATTTATGGTGGTTAAATTTGGTAGATGTGCGAATGAGTATTGTTGTAGCGTTTCAATTTGGTTTTGAGATAGACCTGCTTCTTTAAGGTTGGTTAAGTTGGCGAAGGCAAACGGTGTGACTTCACCGATGTTACCGTACTTAATGTTGATAGATCTAAGTCGTTGTAAGTAGTAAAGTGCTTTTGTGGGGACATAGCTCAGTGCGCCATCGACTCGAACGTTAAAAGACAAAGTTTGCAAAGTTGGTTGCGAAGCGAAACTCTGCCAGATGAGATCGTCACGAGGTATTCCGCCGTTGAATACCCAGCATTCCGCTTTGGTAGCATTCCTGGGTTCTCTTGTGTTTTCGCAATAGCAGTGGACTTTGGAGTCGCGGTCGGTGATATCGCAAATATTCTTTTGAAAGCCACCGGTCTTTTCTTTCGTTCGTCTCTTGTTGTTGTCTCTCGCTTGTACGTTGATAGACATTTCGTTGACTAGAGCGAACGTGATCAGGATGTAAATTATGCCGGCAATGCGTCGCTCCATTTTAATCTGAAACAAATGGAAGAATCTCATTTATACTTGTCTATTGATTTACTTTGTCGTGTTGGGTGATTAAGTAGTAATAAATTACGATTTTAAGGGAAATACATGTGAAAGTATTAGTATACGGAATTACGTTAAAGTATTAGAGAATTATATAAAATAATAATAAGCTTTCTCTAAATACACTGCTCCCGTATATTGGTAATTATTCTGTACAGTTCTGCGGCTTAGGTGGTTGTGTTCATCAATTTGCGGTTTCATAATTAAGTGATATAACAATATAGGCCAGGCGCGCTTAGCCATATTAAAACCTAATATCTAAGTAGATTAATTTCAAAGCTTTGCGTGTAAAGTTAATGAAAAATGAACACACTTTAACGATTTTAATTTAGAAAAAGACGGTTAAAGTTTTAATTAAATAAGCAGACTAACTTTATTAATTTCAAGATGGAAATAAAAAATTTATTTTAATGTTATTTTTAAAAATAATAATAATAATGTATAATCTAAAGAGTTTTTGAATTGTTTGAATATTAAAAAAAAACTAATTTTGCCCCTGCTACCGATTAACGGCAAGGTTCCCAGCAGGCGGCAACGTTTCCTCTGTGAACATTTTAATTGTATCGAAAAATTACTACAATAATTATTCGAACAGATAACCTCTAAACATGACATTAATATACTTTGTTCATTACAAAGTCCCTCCCTTGTGTAGGAGGTATAAACGGTGTAATATGTTCTTTATTAGAATGCAAATAACTTGTTATGAGGTTTTGGGGCTATTAACAGCTAAATGGTGGCTTGTATTACTAATAATATGTTATTACCCGATTGTTAAAGGATATAGGACTTAGACGTAGTAATACAGTTAAGAAGCATAAATAAAAACATAAATACATATCGTGGAACATTCTTTACACGGCTATCGATCCCAAACTTAAAACAGCTAGATAACTGATATACTAATTTTTGTTTGTGTACTTTGTTTGTTATTTAAGAAGCCGTATGCTAAATTTTGCCGATTTCGCTGATTTACGTGATTTTACAGACGTGATTTTACAATCAAAATACTGTATTTCTATAAGTTTTAATACACAACATGAAATCATTCATTCTTCATTCATCATTTCAATAATTATCTAATAAACGAGCTACTTTTTTAATTTTATGATTTAATTTTGATTAATCGACCTCAAACAGGCGGCTGTTTTAGAATTTTTGCTATAAGAGGTTTAGAATATCACATATTTACGAATCGTTTTGCCGTCTAAACGGTATGAAAAAAATACAGTCTATTGTTATGAAAGTCATCTATAAAATAAACGGAGCACTTTTTACTACTTTAATATAATAATTTTGAGTAGAAAAATATTTAACATAGTCAAATTTTAGAGAAAATGGACGAAGAATTGCTTTTGATTTCGGCTACTTAGAACTCTCGTTCTATAAATTATCGTTACAAATATAACTTATTAGCCTAATTTTTAAGAATGTGTGACGAATATCCAAGTATATAAGGTCCTATAAATTAGTGAACTTCCTCTTGAGGGATGAATGTAAAGGTCATTAGTACAATCAAAAAATAATATTAGAAAAATAATCCGAGGGAAAAAGTTTTTTGAGTTGCATAGACACTCTCCATACAAGTCAAAGTTTTTTTTTACCTCGGATTATTTTTCTAATATTATTTTTTGATTACTAATGACCTATAAATTCATCCCTCAAGAGGAACCGCTACGGTAACCGCTTACCATCAGGCGGGCCGTACGCTTCTTTACCGACTGTCATATAAAAGCAATCCAAGCACCTAACGGTAAATTCTTCTGAGATTATGACAAAACAGAAGCCATTGTTAAGCCTTAAAAAGGATTTGTAAGGCTCTTTCCATGAATATGAACCTTTTGTAAAAGAATATTCTAGTATACAAGTCAAAGCTAGCAAAATGTAAATGTATATATTTTGTGCTGAATAAAAGTTGTACAAAGC
Source organism: Polyploca ridens (assembly GCA_951394255.1). Taxonomy (NCBI): domain Eukaryota; kingdom Metazoa; phylum Arthropoda; class Insecta; order Lepidoptera; family Drepanidae; genus Polyploca; species Polyploca ridens. Next base: position 13,633,931 of record OX596257.1, read on the forward strand.
TCTCTGTAGAAATATATGTACCGATCGTAGAATATCGGCTATTGATGTATTGACAGCTTCATTCCAATGTGCCGACTTGTTCGTTCTTTGAAGCAATTCGCATAAATTGACACTATTCATCATTTTTCATTATTTTGTAGCAATCGATTTATATTTCATAGATTATATTTTTATAGATACCTCCTTTCTGTTTTTTATTCTCTGAACTTGCTACATCTGACATTCGGGACGATTTTTAAGACGATGATGGCTCAGTGGTGAAGTTAAATGCAGTCGTAAGTTCGAATACGGTTACGCTATACGCTCAAGATTGTAGTCGTTTGCAGGCACTAAGCACATACTTTTTAGAACAGAAGGCAGTAGGTAAGACAGTCGCACTTGAGAGCCAGTCCCATTCTTAGCTTTGTGTGCTTACCACGTTCACCCACATAATTTATCATGGTGACATTATGTTCAAACCAAAGTCAATTTGTACAAAAAACGTTTAATTCAAGAAGAACGCAATTTTAGAAATAGATTTTAATTCAACAGACGGTAAATCAATTCCAATTGAAACCCTACTATACTAAAAACAAGATTTATTATGTCTAGACTCTATCATTAAATAGAATTTAATCATTAAAACTAGAGCACTAGAAATGGAGATATATTTATCACTAGCTTTTCGCCCGCGGCTTCGCTCGCGTTTACTATAAAATTTGTATTTATCATTATAATTAGCGATAGGATTTTAAGGCGGTAATAGCTCAGTGTAGTGACGTCGGATAACGAGACGAAGGTCCCGGGTTCGAATCCTACAATAAGCAAAACATTGTGAGGAAACCATAGCTAGGTGGTAGGGTACTTTGTAGTATCCATCTGGCTGGCTACCACCCTCAAGATGAAAATCTATCGCCAAGTACCTATCAGTGTGTTCCGACAGCTGCACTTGAGAGCCAACTCCTTCTAGGTTTTGTGTTCGGCCACATCATCACTTACCATGGTGAGATTGTGGTCAAACACAGGCCTATATAAAGTAAAAACAAAGAATGTTTGCTAATTTTAGATGTCTATTATAAAACATCAAACGCTCCATGTAATTAAATGATTCAAAATCGAAATTTTGACGTACAATTGAGCATTAGCTGCATGAGCTGCATACATAACTAATGAGATTCGTTAATTATTTGAATCTCATTTAGATATAGTCTCATCACATACGGAAGCCTTGTCGTCATAATGTGTAGTAATCCCTCAAAGGGATTAGTGGATATATTCGGGCAACGGCGGAGCTTTACTTCTTTATTTATGCTGGTAGGTGGTAGGTATGGCTGCGGTGGTGAGTTTCTTTGTTGTAATTGCTCTTTGAGCAGTTTTTAGGTGAGGATACTGATAATATATTTACACTTGATTAAGATTTTTTTAAAGAAAATTTTAAAAATAAAAAATTATCTATATGGATAAAAACTTAGGGGTCTCAGTATCAAATGTTTGGTTTGGGCTTTTGATGACAATAAACACCAGCAGCACTTGAAAGCTAGTTTCCGTCATTGCTTTGTGTGCTTACCATCTTCGGCCACAGCATCTTTACCACAACAGTATTGTTATATAAGTTCTTTGTTATTAATAAAAGCTTTTTTTGAGTGACTGTACTTTTTGTTGGCTGTACTTGCGACAAAGAACTCATCAAGATGAATCAAACGAGCCCAAACTCGATGGGGTTATGTGGTTTTATTACGGAGTTCCTATGGCCACATTCCAGCTTCATCATCAGATCAGCTCCACGTCATCATAATATTGCATTGTCAAGCGATTTGCATATTCGTGCAAAATTTCAGCTCAATCGGAAACCGGAAAGTGGGTCAAATTTAACTTGCAAAATTCCATTACAGACAACGGGCCAGGTAAAACTAACTAAAAGCTTGTAAAAATACAAGCCTATCACAGAACTATACAAACAGTAAAAATATCGTGACAGTCGAAAACTGTCAGGTAATTTTTTTGTACTACTTAGTCGGAAATCAAGCATACGGCCCGCCTGGAGGTAAGCGGTTACTGTAACCATAAAGACGCTTGTAATGCCATGGGTGTTAGATCATAAGAGTCGTTTGACCCGTGGTATCACTCACGCATTACCGACCCTTATTCACACTCCCCAATGACCAATACATTTTCAAAACATCAGCTTGGATGCCTTTTAGTTGCAAAGAACTCAAGTATATTATCACCAAGAAAACCCTATACGATGACTTCTTAAACCCCACCCCTATCCAATTCCCTCACAGTTACTTTAACTAATACCACCGTAAAACAGTCCAATACCCCTTTAAATACCCTTAGGGGAGTACACAAGCTGAAACAAAAAACCTCGGCGCTAGCGTCCTGTGCTCGAGCCAAGATCTTGATAAAAAACAAAATGGAAGGTCCTACTTGATACAGGGGAGATTTATTACAGAGAATCTCTCGAGAGGTACAGATATATTCTTCTCAAAGTGCAAATCTAAAGCCGGATGTTTTTACACCGTTGTGTAATGTCAATATTTATGTTCGTCGTTTTAAATGGTATCTTAAAAATTGCAGTTTAAAAATTGTAGTTTCTATACTGCAATTTTGGTACTACATGGATAATAAGATGAAGCGTTCGTGGTGTAGCATGATTAGCCGTTCTTAATCGATCGGCAAAGTTAAGCTACCACCATCGTGGTCGGTACCTGGATGGGTGACCGCCTAGTGGTATTTCAAATCGATTGTGATAGTCGTTAAGCTAGTTGGAAGCCTACTACGCAGCTTGAAAACTCCAACAGAAGGTTGACCACTGGCCTACCTCCACCGATCCGCATTGGGCAGTGGTAGAGCATCTGCCCTTTCACCTTAATTTGTGAAAGGAGGCTTGTGCTCAGCAGTGGGATATTATAGGCATGATGATGATGGTCGCATGATGATCGCACGTGTGCTAGCACGATTGTAGCTGCACACTTTTTCTGTAAGAGAACCTCAACCTTTATGTTGAAATGTGCTACCACAATTTCGATGCCTCGCGAGGCGGGACGTGAGGGTGCGCGAGCAACTCCTCGTAGTCGTAGTGTATTATCTATGGTCTGACTGCACGCACAGTTCGCGAGTCGCGCCAATATTTTTAAAATTTAAACGATAAACAGCTAAATTATTATCATACATGGTAATTAATAATTAAGATTATTAGTACTTTTAACAGGTTAAAAGAGCTATTTTGATAAACACAATCGTGGTGGTGAGTTTATCGAAATCGTCTGTTCTGCTGTGAATGCAACTCATAACGAGTGCGTGTTACCTACTGTATGTATGTGCATCTTGTATTCTCGCACACATAGCACACAGGTGACACAGTACAGCCTCGCTCGGGCCTCGCCTCAATCGTGGTAGCACACTGTGCTGCCACAGTTTATAAAAAACAGCCTCGCACATATTTCTATATTATCTTATTAGAGACTTTTTACTCATCGCCGAGTCAATTGTACTCAAATGACATTGTATTTGGTAATATATCGCTACTACAAAAAAAGCTTTCATCATCATCATCATATCAGCCCATAGATGTCCACTACTGAACATAGGCCTCCCCCATTGATTTCCAACGTTTCAGGGTGGAACGTTTCACTTGGAACGGTTCAGCGGTGCCCAGCCAATCTGACCAGGTCTTCGGTCCACCTGGTGGGAGGTCATCCCGCTCGAAAAAGCTATGCTGCAGAAATAATAATCTAAGAAATCGCTCTGAAGTTGTTACATTGAAGATTAAAGGTAACAAACATCTCTCGGACTAAAATCATATATCACCGTTCCGTCATGTGTAAAAAGAATATCCAAGAATCGCAACTGTGTGAGATACAGTCAAAGTAAAAGAAAGAGTTGACTTCTGCTCCCGTTTGTGCAAACTTATCCACTGACGTTACTTTGAAATTCAAATTTTCAAACGCATGTTTCATAATACTCGCTTATCTGAATTCTCTTTGTGACAATTTCATGACATTCCTGTCCATTTAAATTTTCCAAAGTCTATTAAGTTACTTTGTCCAGTTTATATTATATTTTGCTGAATTTGCGTTATTACCTGAGAAAAAAAGACGCACTACTCGTTTTTTTAGTTTCGGAAACGCTGACTATTTTAACTATCATTCTACTTTTTACAAAAAAACACATTGGCATGATAAACAAAAACAAGCCAATAATAAATAATTTCACAAAGCCAAAATAAGACAAACGTTTAAAGCGCAATCTCAATTACGAGTTAATTTACAACATTATTTTAACCTATCCTATTACCCTGGTTATCACGGTGCCGCGGATCGTGCCAAGTTGTCTGGCAATTTAGCCAAGTTTTATGGCAACGTTTATTACAATAAACCATACGCAATTAAATTGCCTTGATAGTCCTGAAGCTGGTGGAAAAATATAAATGTAATTTGTACTCCACGCTTTAACCTTCATAACTGCATCCTAGGGCCTAAATGGAATAAATGGCTTTGACTTTAATGCAAAACTTAATTGAATAATCTTTGAGTTTTTTTTAATGAAGGTACTGGCCAAAAATTTAGCCTAAGTACCCTTACGCGGACAAGTTCGGCGAGCAAGCTCTCAACCGGTTTAGATTTAGGTAACATGGCCTGAGGGTGCCCCAGTTGGGGCCGAGCCTCGGCTCAGGGCTGTTACCGAGGGGAGGGGACGGACTTCTTTATTAGAACGAGTTACGACTAATTAGAGGGGAGCAATCTTTGAGAGAGGCAGTTATTAAAAAAAATATTTATTCAATTTAGGCCCCGATAAGGCACTTGTAAACAGTAGGAGATATCTTTAAAGAAAGATATTGTATCAACGAAAATCGTCACTATTTGTAACATGATATTTATGAATTACTAGCTGGTACTCGCAGCTTCACTCGCATGCCTATGTCACTCTCTTGTCCATTTATATATATGTTGTTTTGTTGCTGCGTGAATAAAAACCAATATATATTGGAACTTCACCCCAAGATTCGCTTTCAAGTTTTTTATAGCTTGACTTTTGACTCATCGCTGAGTCAATTGAGTACAAATGACATTGTATTTGGTAATATATCGCTACTACAAAAAAGCTATGCTGCGGAAATAATAATCTAAAAATTCGCTCTGAAGTTAATTCGCAAGAAGTGAATTGAAAATTAAAGTTAACAAACATCTCTCGGACTAAAATCAAGTACCACCGTTCCATCTTGTGTAAAAAGAATATCCAAGAATCGCAACGGTGTGTGATACAGTCAAAGTAAAAGAAAGAGTTGACTTCTGCTCCCGTTTGTGCAAACTTATCCACTGACGTTACTTTGAAATTCAAATTTTCAAACGCATGTTTCATAATACTCGCTTATCTGAATTCTCTTTGTGACAATTTCATGACATTCCTGTCCATTTAAATTTTCCAAAGTCTTTTAAGTTACTTTGTCCAGTTTATATTATCTTTTACTGAAGGGAAATATCGTGATCAAATCTTTTAATACAATTAATACAAAATGGAACCATAATAAAAATCTCCTATAAATACTGCTTAACTCATGCAACACATGTAATTATTAAAAAACTATAGTGCGTCAAATAATTTGGCCAGGGACTATAGTCAGATTGGCCAAAAATATTTAGAAATATAACCTTTCTGAGTTACTTACCGGTTCTTCGCAACTAAAAGCTGACATCGAAACCGGTGGTATATTTACCCTACAGTAAATAAATGGCTTTTTTCTTTAACTTTGATTGATTGGCCGTACATAGTTTTTTTTTTTTTTTTTTTTTTTTACTGTTTATAGGCCTGTGTTTGACCGCAATCTCACCATGGTAAGTGATGAATGCGGCCGAAGGTGGTAAGCACACAAAGCCTAGAATGAACTGGCTCTCAAGTGCTGCTATCGGAACACACCGAAAGGTGCTTGGCGACAGATTTTCAACTTGAGGGTGGTAGCCAGCCAGGCGGGTACTACAAAGTACCCTACCACCGTGCTATGGTTTCCTCACGATGTTTTCCTTCACCGAAAGCTCAAGCTCATTGTAGGATTCGAACCCGGGACCTTCATCTCGGTATCCGACGTCACTACCACTGAGCTATCATCGCATTAAATACCTACCTAGAATACTTCATAAAATAACGTATAAACAACAAGAAGTGGAAGTACTAAAGCTAAGGCCTAAGGGGGATATGTGACAGTGACATTCGTACTTCCAGACAAAGCCCAAATGGGAATGACACATCTAACTGTCAGACATTTGTTAACGTCTCTGAAACACACTGAGGACTTCAGTTGATCAAGTTTATTGTACCCTAAAAAGAGTTCCGTAGGTAACAAGGAACCTTTATAGATAGTTAGCCATGTCTGTCTGTGTGCCTGTCTGTCTGTCTATATGTCCTCGACTTAGGGACTATTAGTAATTGGAAAGGTGTGATTTGGCATATTAATCACGCCGACAAAAGTGGTACAATAAAATCTATAAAATATAGGGTACCTCCCCACTCGTGTGAAGTGAGGATGTTTTTTTTTTCTCGTTTATCCCATGCCTCTATTATTCATATACCCTATTTATTTAAGGCTTTATTACACTATTCGATATCAAGCCAGTCTTAGTAAGACTGTCTTAAAGTCTAATTAGACAAGCTCGCTATTACACCTTGCTGAATATCGCATGCTAACTCATTTGCAAGGCGTACGCAGCCGGTGACGGTTGTCGCGGTGTCATGGGATGACTTTCGAAGCACCAGAAAATCGCCATAGCTCTTGCCGCGACTATTGGTTTGAATACAAAAGAAAAATGTAAAATATGGGTGAAGAAGGTTAAGAAGTATTTTTGTGACTTTTCTGCCATAAATATGGCATGTCACAGTATACACATCAATAACATTAAAAATCACTTCCTTTTCTTTTGAACACGCCATTGTGTACGCCACAACAAACAAACACGGACTTTACCCGAGGACTTCACTCTGCCGCCGCCGCGCGCTGACTGAACGGTCTCGCGTGCTAAGTCTTATTACACCACGCGATATTCAGCAAGCAAGCACGGCCGAACCCATTCGGTCGGTCTAATTAGACAGACTACCTTGCTTACTCTTATTACACTTTGCTGAATCTTAGTAAGACTGTCTTGATATCGAATAGTGTAATAAGCCTTTTAGACAGGTCGTTCAAAAATATTGCGGCTATGTAAAAACTAGTTTTCACTTTGCGAATTATTAAGCTTTAAAGTGCAAATTTTTGTTTAGAGGCACGTGTCCTCCACTGTCAGCTAAAAGGTTATTTTTGAATTTGTGAATAAAATCACGGCAGTAATATATTAAACGAAGTTTAAAGGAAAACCATCACAGCTAAGTAGGTTTTCTGAGATAACGAGCTATCGACTAACTTATAGAATATGCTCGGAGAAGTAAAACGGAAAATTTCATAAGAATTACCTAGATGAAGTTGTTGGTTGTATAAATCAGGTAGTAAAATAGCCCCTTCTAAGTTTGCATATTATGACTCCTACACTTAAGTATCAAGGGCAGATGTGAAAAGGATTAAGTTTTAAGTTCTATGACAGCCGAACAAAAAGTTTGGTTTGTTAAGATTTAAGTAATCTCTACTGAGCGGAAAAAGTTATCCTTGAAAGTTATCCTGGAGATTATACGATACTTATATCATAGAGTAAATAATATACAATTCTGATATACTATAACTAGGCCACGCTAAGAAGTCATATTTGATAAGAGTTTTTTCTCGTTTGCCGCACTATTTTTGTCTCTTGACACATGGATGTATAAGGGCTGTCAAAAGTGACGTATTAGGAAGGCCCTAATTTATAATAATATTTTTGATAGAGAACCTAGGCAGAATGCCAGTGTTGGGGATATCGGTGACGACGGGCCTAATTTTTGATCCACGACGGATAGATTATTTATTATAGCTGCATTTTTTAAACAGACTAAAAATAAGTCGCTCTAAGTAGATATTTTTTTTTATTTTGTGGGATGTGGTATAAAAAAATATATCTTTCTTTAATTAACTGAAATACGAAGTAATAACTACAATTACACGTTCATACTTTAAAATCGCTGAATCAAATCAATTGAAACCGTAATTGTTTGTAAGCTCGACCAATCTCGCTCCCGACAGATAAATTACAGAAAAATTATAACTTCACTCGACTTTACCTCAAGAACGTGATGTCACTTCATAATGTTTTGTACACTCGGATCATAAAACCGAGAAAATAATTATTGCCTTAATACATTTTTCATTAACATAAAACAAGGTTTTTTCAATTCAACTCGTAGGAATTTTAGCGCGTAAAAATCATTACACGAGATAAAAGTGAAACTATTGTTCTCTTTTACTATCAAGACTCACCGATTATCCATCCATTTTGCATATAGGTAAACGTTACATATTATTAGCGTTGCACATAAATTCAACCTTAACATTTCATTTCAAAAACATCACTGTCCTGTAAAATTTAGTTGTCTGGGTACCCCTTAGTTTTTATGATCTGTATTCGCAACTCATTCGAATTACGAACGGACCGTTATCGGAAAATGCTTACTTTGTCTCTTGGTAAGCACTCTTATTATATCCCAACCGTTTTAGAAAGCATTTTCATTCAGTACGCGTTACAGGTATAAATCTTACTCCGTTATTCAATGGGTTTATTCCCAATGGGGCTAGTGATATCTGGCTGATTGTTAGAGGAGAGACAGTACAGGAGGGTTAACAAAAGGGTGATTCGGTACTTTTGATATGTTAATCTTATTGGTTGCTGGTTAACGCCCCGCGGTTTTGGTCGGGTTCCCGACGGATCTTATGTTTGCTTGTGATAAGTATCCTATAATTCCAGTTTAAGAATTATTATTATGAACTAACTGTAACGGGATAAAAAAAAGCTTGTGTCCTTCTCAATACCATAGGTTATCTGTCTGCGTGTCAGTCCGTGATCGGTTTTAAGGCTTGAAAGCATCACAAACAAACTGACATTGCATTTATAATATTTGTAAGGATTACCAGTTTGTTAATTTCATTGTGGTGTGCCGTTTGGGCGTCAAGAAACTTTGGAAAACCTATAATTTAGAGTTTAAAATAGGGATTAGTAGTACATAATAAATAGATTTGTTTCATTTAAATTATTCTATACTGAAATTCGTCCTTCATAAAACTAAAGCGATGGTGGGTGCTGACGAGGAAGTTGAAGTTTGACGCCACTCCTGCGTATCTCTGACGAGATCAAAATCTTCTACTTATATAAATACTAGCTGTCCCCCGCGGTTTTACCCGCGTTCCCGGGATAAAATGTAGCCTATGTCCTTTTCCATACCATATGCTATATGCATGCCAAATTTCATGACGATCCGTTTAGTAGTTGAGGCGTGAAGGCGTAACAAACAAAGAAACAAACTCACTTTCGCATTAAGTTAGGATTAGGATAAAATGTAACCTTGCTGAGTATCTTGCTTGTTCTTCTCAGTTGAAGGCCGACATACGAACTGATGGTAACTTCAGTAGCTTTGACCTTCATAAGTGCCCTACTAAAGACTAAATTGAATAAATGGCTTTGACTTTGACTTTGAATGAGTGACTTTAACATGAAGATATAAACATTATGGCTAAATAAATATTACCCACTATACATACGACACTAATAGATCACTAATTACGTCTTTAATTCGCAAAAGGCCCACGTTTGTCACTTCGGGAAGACATTGGAACGAGATAACACCTTGTCAAACTTACAGCCACGGACATACCCTTAATTACTTTTCTCAGGGAGACAGCTATTTGCTTCACTGTCCGATCAAACTCATCAAAGCTTTCTTTATTCTGTTTTATGTTTATCATATTATTTATAAAATTAGTGGTGAAAAAATACATAAATGTATATTTTTTCGTGAAACATGAAAGAAGTTTGCTTTTTACAGATATTATTTACTTTACAATAGCAAATCCAGCTTTTTTAATGTAATATTTAATGAATTTGGCAGTGCAGAAAGTTCATCGAAACTGACTTCAGTTATGCCAGTGACTGAAGTGAAAATCAGGGGGCCAAGTCTGCTAAAATGTCATACTGACACGATACTATTGCAATTCGTATCATTGAGCCGATTTGCGCAGTCTACTAATTGCTAATGGTCGCATAATGAATGAAAATAATTGTAGTACAAAAAATGTCAATACTGACAACTAAAAATTAAAACTAACCATTATGGCGCCATTATGACACTATTGTGTTAGTAAACTACCAAAACTGTAAAATGTATCAATTTTGACACCACTGATAGTTCATTGGAACACGAATATAATAGCAGACTTGGGCTCAAGTGCTGTTACCTGACAAAGAGTTAAGAGTAGTTTACTAAGTCAATGACTATGTTTAATTCATCACACACACAACAGTATCTACTATTTTGTGAAGTGATAAAAATCTTTTCTTTTTTTTCTTCAAACAAACTACGAGTCTTTGGATTCGAGTATTTGGATTTCATTCACTAACGTAAACGTTAAATTAAACTGATAAATGCTTACACTAAACAAACATTTAAAACACATTATGTATGAGACCAAATGGTTAAAGGTTCCACATAAACCACAACTTCGGTCGTAGCGGTCAGTAAACCACTTTATTAGGATCCATATTTATTAAGGGTTATCGTTGGACAGCCTATGCTGGAGCAATCTTTTATTTTGATAATTTATCTAAATTATAATCTTTGTCTATAACTTAAGATTCTCTTCTCTATGATGAATTTATTATCATTTCTCAGTTAACCTGATGATCGAATTTATTAAGCACGGAAATCCTTATGTTTTTTTGCTGGATGCTTACCAATGAAACTTTTTAGTAATAATATTTCAATTGCAGTGACGTGTTGGCGTCTCTGATGCACTTGCAGAGATGGATGGTTGAATTCTACAACGAGTTTCAAGCACACAAAGCCAAGAAGGGAACTGTCTCTACCAGCAGGAGAACTTGAGGGTGGTGGTATATATCGAGCAATCGTTTCCTCTCGTTTAAACGAACCTTCACCAAGGCATTTGACGCCATAGCACTGAGATCAACCTCTCCAATATTAACATCATAATAATAACGACAATTTAGGACCAACAAACCAAAATATTTATATACAACTAACCGGATCATTGTATCCGGCTTATTGTATAGATACTCGCCCTCGTTTCCAACAGGGATATTACCCTAATAAATTGACGTTGATGGCCAAACTAATGATTGATGAGACAATAACAACCTAATTACTCTTATCGGGGAACTTTTTGAGGAATACAAAGATGTTTTGAAAGCCCTTAATATACAGGTAGGTAAAAATATACTAACCCTCTTCTTATTCATAATAAAGTTATCAAACGAAATTCCGAAGTCTTTATCTGACAGGTGATATTTGGTGATCGAAAGAGTGAGACGGGGCACACTATTACCACTATTACACTAATTTAATTAAAAAGCGATTATGAATTATGGGGTTGGTAATAAAATATACTACTATAAATATAATAAGGATGGTAAGCTATCAGATTGTCCATCTGATATCCCACTGCGGAGCACCGGCGTCCTTACATGAGAGTGAAATGGAATGGGCAGATACTCCACCATGCATGCCCACTACTGATCGGTGCAGGTAGGCTAGTGGTCAACCTACTGTTGGAGTTTTCAAGCCGCCTCGGAGGTCTCAGACTAGCTTAATGACATTTAAGTGATAGCCGGGACCAACGGCTTTACGTGCCTTCGGAAGAACATCTATCCATCTATCTATCTAGCTATCCACCCGGCTAGCTTTACTTTGCCGATTGATTAAAAACAGCTAATCCAGCTACAGCACGAGCGCTTTACTCTTTTGATACCTTTGCTAAAACTTACGCTGCAGTAAAATTACTGAGCTGTATTAAAAGCTAGATTGAAATAAGACTAGATACAAGATCCACTATTTAGCGGTGGGAAATTTGCTTAGAGGACTGCAAAAAATGATGAATACCTGTAAGCTCTATGAAGACTAAAAAATAAATAGCCGATGGGAATACAAAAAAAAAACGTCCAAGAAATTATCGGGCACGTCTCTCGTCAGATAGAATTTGGTTCTTTTTAATCTGAAAGAATGTGTATTTTCAGCGAATTAGTAGCAGCGTGGTGTGGATATTCTTATGGTACAGGGGAACCTGAGGTTTATTAGTCTCGCCGGAAACCAGATTGCTGATACTGCTAGTGGCTTAGAGCCCTATATTGTAATAATCAATTGAATACACACATTATATTCTTATGTGAATGTCTATGATGGCGACATCAGCTGTTCTTACATCAGGCGATGAAATTAATCACAAAGCGAACAATCAGCTGAAATGTAATTCGTTCGTCTGATAATATTGGCATCAGCGGTTCTGGTAACGTGCCAAATAAGTTTCTGGGATAACCTTTATAGCATAATTGAAGAGTTTAAGTATAATGATTGGATGCTTCTATCAGATTAAGAAGTTGGATGAAAAATAATTTACTTTGTTACTATATTTGGACTATGTATGTTTTTTTATTCACATTCTCATTACATAGTTTTGTGTTATTTCTATTGTTTCAGAATATTCACTGATTTGAGATCATCTTATTTTAAGTGCATCGGTGATTAAGAGGCATAAGTTGAGACAAAGTCCTAAGTACAATTCCTGGATTACATAATACAGTATTATGTTTGTTGTTTAAAAATTATCTGTAGCCCTTTATTACTGATGAGAGGCGGTAAATATACAACAATATTTTTGTAAATACTTCAAATATCTTCATTGCAATATGGTTGCCAACTTCACTCAGAATTTAGTCTGCAACTTCTGGAATGAGCTTTATTAGCATTATTTTAAACACCACACATCAGCAAACTGTTACAAATACTTGATCAATCATAGATATTATTTAAAAAATGTATCAGATAGTTACATATTTTACATCGATCATAAAGTTTCGAAATAACTTAAACGCCAGGACCATTGCACGTAAATTAAACTCTGACAACGAGGATTTTGAATTCAAATTAATTTGAATTCCGCTAATTAGCTGCGAACAATTGTACGAACAATGGTAACTAAATTGCAGTCGGTGTTACGGGATTTATGAGGAATATTTCAGGTGCCATCTCTAACATTACTGTTGGGTATATCAAATTATGCATTTAATTTGGATGCTTTACAAACATGCATTCTCGTGGCTATTTGTACATTGTATTGGAATTTAGGTTAAATGTGGCCGATGCAATGATTATTGGTAATATTTCTGTACATTCCCTATTGTTGTTTACTATTGTTTCGTATGAGATACTAAAGATTAATTATGTTACGCTGAATCTATTGATAAAAAAAATTGTCAGATAATGAGATAATACTCATTTTAAATCCTTGGAAAGGCATGATGAGGGTAGGTTGAGGAAAAACAACTCTTATTGGTGCTTACTTATGGAAAACTAGCTTTCTACCTACTAACCCATACGTAATTACAAAAATGTACTATTATTTCTTTAAAAAAATGACAAAAAGTGTTCGCGCCATGGCATTTGTTCCAGTATATGCGTTGATATTAGTTACAACTTATAAGACCAAATTGCGGGTAGTCAGATACTCTCGTTCATCAAGACGCAGATACCCGCTGAACAGTCCACTCGTGCGTGACCACGATCAACGCAACTTGGTCAAAACATATACATCTTGGTCGAGCTTTACTTAGTTTAGGATCATGTCCGTATCTGACATGTCCCAGAATTTTTCAAAAAGCATAATGTCAAAATCAAAAACCAAGCACCTTAAATAACACTCATCTAAACGTAACGCTGAATCGATTAGGTCTCATCATTTGTACCATCGAATATTGCTTGGCACACGGCCTCGCTCGTGTTTGCCAACACTATGTAAGTGCCGCCACAAGTTGTCAGCTGTACGGAAATATGCCGTCAATCGTTAATGCTAGCTGATATTAGAGCGTAAGGATAGCCAATGATCATAAAGTTGAGAATTTGTGCGTAATTTTGGATGATACTGGTGTGAGACCGAACCGCGGATCTACATGATTGGAAAAGCGTAAAAAATAACTTATATCTAAAATCAATAGAACAAATCGACGGTCACTACGTATAAACAGACATGTTCCATACATGATGTATGAGACATGTCTGTTTATACGTAGGGACCGTCGAAATGTATGTTTAGGAAGGTGCACATAGGGTCACCGCTCACTGTATTAGCACGGCTACGCCTCGGCATTTACCTTGCCATGCAAGTAAGGCCTTTAAATCGTATGCGTTAAAATAAATTTTACAATGACTAGATAAAATAATTGACGCGTCGCGGAAAGCGCGCTTGCCGCTACAAGTCACTAGTCCTGCTGACCTCGCTTTCAGCGAGCGGTCCGCTTCCTTATTGCGTGACCCCAGCAAGCGGTATCTTGCCAAAGCCGAGCTACTGATTTCACCGGAGCCGCGCCGCCCGCGAGCGGCCACCTCGCAGGCGGCGCGCTGGCAGCTAGTGGTTGGATTGAGTCGAGGCGGTGCCGGGCCGTTGCTACGATGGAGCGTTGCTGACATAGTGGGCGATGTCCCTAATGTTTCCATGCATGTGTATGCGTGTGTCTTTATTAATAAAATAAATATTCTGCCTTCCCATAACAAAAAGCAACTAGGAGCCCGACTCGAGTACCATATAATAAACAAACCACTAATATTTCAACATGTCACTCTAGTTGAGACTAGTATCTTGAATCCATCGAAGAATAAAATTAACCCAAATAAAGCTCATTTTCTTTAAAATCTATTCCGCTATTCCCCACCACCGACTATGCGCTCTGATTGGCTATGTCAAAGACTCAGATGCTGTGATTGGTCTGTACGGTTATTATTTAGTGCAGAAGCACTTACTAGTTACGGAATTAGATTGCCTGTTATGATTTATCCTCGATGCTTGAATCTGAGAAATATTACTTGTATGCAGTGTTTTCAAAAAAAAATATCATCAAGTAGAAATGTATCCATAGATCATATTGAGGTTGAACCAAAGAAGCTTTTTGGCATGAAAGTGTAACGACCATTGCCAGCAGACAACTTGTAACCAATAATTCTTGAACATCCATCAAATTCCTATTATACTAAACTTTAGTTCGGGAGATGCTGTTTTAAGTTCTTGCGGCTTTGAAACGATACTTTAGTAGGTACTTCGATACAGCGTGGTCAATTTTGCATTTCTGCGCAGTTGCGATTGATTAATATGTAAGTAGCTTCTTATTAATAATTTAAGACACCTTTTTTAGGCATTGTTGCAGTAAATATAGTAAATTTTTGTAATGATCTTTGGCTTTTACTTGGCCCAAATCAAGTGACCACTTCTAAAATATCAGATTTAGTATTGGCATAGGATCAAAGTGATTCCATCGATCGATAGTGTTACATATATTCTACTGTGATAAATGGTGAAAATCGAGTTCCATCTTTGAATTTGCTAACTCTTCAATAAAACATTCATAGAAAAATCACACAATTGAAAACCGAAACAAAATCAAATCGGACGGAAAATTGCATTATTATTCATAACAACACAAAAAAATAACGCAAACAAATCACAATCGACACATTCAATAACTATTCAATAAAGAACAAAAAGTAAAATCTGGTTGGCGCAACCAAATTCACGGAGGATATTTATCACAGGGGCTCACATGGTGGGAAAACTCGTTGTCCACGAGACGGCCCTATTTATATCCACTAAATCATCTGGAACAGAAATTCAATCAGACACCCGAGGTGCGGATCGCAAACGCAGTCATATTTCGATATTCCAGTCATGTAACGGTACGACATCGACATTGTTTTTTAAGTTAGAGAAGGTTGAATGATTTTCTGTTATTGAAACTGATCGAGAAAGCGAAGATGAAGTACCTATAGAGGAAAAAGCGTAATACGTTTCGTAAATGTTTGATGTAAACGTAATATTAGTTTTTATTAAATAAATTATTATTAAAGAAGAAATAAACAATTTATTCATACTAAAAATAGATTCTAGAATAAAATTATGTAAGACATTTTAGTCTGAGAACTGAACTAACATTTCTTGGAAAAATACCATTAATTCGGAATTTGTTTAAAAAATGTAAATAGTAATATTCCTAGAATGTTATCTAATATAAGACAGTACCAATCTAAGTTAGATTTGTACAAACACACCTGAGGCGAAAATCTGAATGATGTTTGCATTTAGAATGAGCTCTAGTAAAAAGAACTACCTATTTGTTATTTACCTTGGATACATTAACGTGATGGACTAAAAGAACTGTATGAAATTCTAAGTATATTTGCCATTACTTTTATAACTTTATTTATGAGACGAAGAGCATAATAATATTCTGCTCAATTTACATAACCGTAGAGTAACATTTATTTTTATTATGATTTGCATTCAGTCATTGAATTTCAAAATGCAAAGGACTGAATATTAGTACATTTATTGCATTAAACTAAGTCCAAAGCATCTTTTATGAAACATATTTCAAAGTGTTTCCCTTTTTAAATTAATTCAAAATTCATCTAATATTATGAGGTATATTTGTACTTATAAACCTCTTAATTCCTCTTCAAATTCCTTTGGGTTTGAAGAGATTTTTGCAGGTTCATCAGAATCAGAATCATCATCAATCACGCCTGGTGTTGCAAGCATCTACAGGATAACATCAACTCTATTTGACTAGTAATAATACGATTATTCCTTGAAACTTCTCGATTGAATTAAGCCTAGTATTAGCCAAGGATAGGGATTTGGCTCTAAAATTTAGAACACTGGTCCTTGGCGACAGATATCCCACATGACATCGGTAGCAATCTACGTGGATACTACAAATTGTACTTCGCCGAGCTCAAGCTCATTGTAACTTCCACATCCATTTTGAAAATGCTATTTGTCAATGTATTCTACCTTAATAGGGTTGTACGTACGATAATAAATCCATTGATTCTGCTCTCGTATCGTAAACTCTGTGACAAATAAATGGATTGGATGCATTCTCTGCAATGATGTAATGTTGGAGTTCATGTGTTAATTGTATTGAAATATGACATACTTTTGTAATGATACAATTGAAAAAACAATGATTATACTTATAGGTGGGTTTTTCATATACTGGAAGAAGATCGCAGAGTTTAATATATGAGAGATTATATGAGAAAGAAAGTAGTGCACTGATATGAAAGCTATAAAGACTGAATGGAAGAAGTGTACAAATGGCAAATAAATGGGAACAAAGCAGGTTGAGGTATGTTTTTCACTATGTATAGGTCTGTGTTCGACCATAATCTCACTATGGTCAATGATGATGTGGCTCAGGGTACAAACAAAGCTCAGAAGGGAACCAGCTATTAAACTTAAGGTAAAATACCTATATGATGAAAATATATCATCATCAAAAAGCCACCACTTCTAACAAGCATTACAATCACTATTAGTAATTTAGTATCACCTCATTCCAAACCAAAAACATCAATACGTTTCCATCATATCACCTCACAGAAGAAACAAGCCGCTGCACTGTCGCAGGGTAACTCTCAAAACTGGACCGGTAAACGAAGTCTCACCCACGGGAGTCGTCACGCAAGTTTACGACCGGCTTTAAGTAACGTAGCGGGGAAATAGTTTCATTTCACCCCAGTTACTGGTTATAGTCCCCCTAGTGAGTGCGAAAAGTCGTGGCGTCACCTCTGTGCGCAAATGTACTTAGTGCTGACCGTATTTCTGAAGTAGGTTAGGTTATTGAGGTTAGGTCTTATGGGAGGTCGTGTCGGTACATTAAATTTTAATATCAAATGTTTATGGAGAAAAATTTAGTACGATAAAAATTATGTGGGTGATAGCTTTCACCTAAAATAGTGATTGAGAAATAAGCTGAATGCATATAGGAAAGTAGAGAAACAGCTTTACTTGTCAGGAGACCAGGAGGACGTTCCAGAATGAAGAGAGGTAGGACATAACTGACTTCTCTCGTCCAAAAGTCGGAGTAGTCCAACTGGGCAAGAACCTCTTACCAACTTTGTTGGCAACCAAATAACATAATTTATGTTCCTGCCACAGATCACGAGTTCCTGCGGTGGTTACCAGAGCTTCATGAAAAGGAGCTGCTCTGGAAATGGGCAGGGACGTGCGGTGTAGTACCAAATGATACGGCGATATTGTTCCTTCCACTGCACAGCGTCTTCCCTCAACACCTCTACTGGCAACGTGCGAGTGGTGTTGCACGCGTCTATAGGCTAACCGCTTACTATGAGGTGGGCCATGCATACGAAATACTGCAAACAAGTTTTTATTACATTAATGGTAATATTGTTTTCATCTATAATACTAAATTAGTAGTACCAATGTATCTATTGTGTAGATTCCTATTCGGGCAATTGATTTCAACAAGGCAATTTATTGCTACTGCATACTATACAAGGAATAAAATACATTGCATCCAGTGGCTCACTAACAGAATAATATAAAAATATTTGCAGCAAATTGTATTGTGATTGTAAAAATGTTGCCATCCACATTTACAACAAACTATCCTAGTTTTATTTAAATATAGACTCAAAGGACGATATAATCTAGACAAGCGGACTAGTTCGCGCCATGTACAGCACAGGCGTATCCCGTTCTATCTGATCCCGCGGGAAATTTCGCAAATCCCGTTTGAGGGAACTTAGAGTTTAAAAGGAGGTAAGTTAAAAGTTTTAGGTAGGTTTGACCAATCTTTGTCTAGGATTTTTTACCGACTTTAAAAAGAGGAGGAGGTTCTCAATTCGGTTGTTTTTATGTTTTTTACCTCATAACTCCGTCATTTATAACCCGATTTGGAAAAATCTTTTTTCGTTTGGAAGGGTACACTTCCAGTTTGGTCCCATGGTCATCAGGTCAGGATTTGATTACTTTTTAGTGTACTTTCACACACTGGGTTTTTGTATTATTTTAATGACATATGAAGAACTTTTAAAACAAGAGTACTTTGAAGTCGGTTTAAGTATTTTGTAAAACAGTTTTCAATTATTTAAGATATTTTTATGTATATTCAGATTGATTCATTTTTTTCAAGTTCTGAACTCTTGCAAAAATATTTGATAATTTTTTTTATTTTAATATTTCACAACCCAACCACTACAAAGCTTATAGAATAAATAGATTAAATAACATGGGGTTCTTCAAAAAGAGTGTAAAGTTATTTTCAGGGTCGGTAG
The DNA here is from genome assembly GCA_951394255.1 of Polyploca ridens. Classification (NCBI taxonomy): domain Eukaryota; kingdom Metazoa; phylum Arthropoda; class Insecta; order Lepidoptera; family Drepanidae; genus Polyploca; species Polyploca ridens. Next base: position 13,653,155 of record OX596257.1, read on the forward strand.
CGCGCAAGTGATACCGACCACCCGCCCTGGTGCTGCAAGCGTCCATAGGCTTACCATTAGGTGGGCCGTATGGGCTTAAGCAATATCAGGGGGATTATCACCAAAGGACTGCCAACCTTTACAAAGCCAAAAGCAACTGATAAAACACATCAGTAGGTGCTTTGGGATGTCTTTTTAAAAATAAAAAAAACTTATTTACTTTCAGAAATGAATAAAAAATACCTTGAAAAGTTGGCAAAACCTGGTTTAGAGATACTGAAGATATGTTTTAGGAGTTCATAATATCTTTGGATATCGCCCAAGAACTGGAGAAGCTGTCATGCTGTTTTGTGGCGTTCCATTTAATTCATACTTCATAAAATGTCAGTAAACATCGAAAAATATTTACTATGGCTTTCATTTTGGTATTATTCTGTGCCATCATATAAAAGACATAATACTGATATGATTTTTCAAAATTTTATCTCTAAGAAAATCGCGGGTTAGTATTGTATAAAAAGGTAGGTACTTTTTCCTTTACCTATTAGCTATTTTTAACAAGAATGTGTTTCTATAAAAATTAAGTGCATGAACTCATAAAATAGCACCAGAGTATTAAAAATATGTATATTTTAAAACTTGGTGCAGTTAAGTATTTAATGGGAAATGACGTCAAAAACACGAAAGCTGAAAATAAGAAAAAATATACGCAAAAGCCTTTGTTTAAAACACCTAGCACATGCAAAAACGATGTTAATATTCTACGGCTTTACCAACTGGATGCAGTTTTTGCATTTTTCTTTTAAATACAGAACGGTTTTATAAAAAAGGAATCAATTTTGCAAAAGAGTTTCGAACACGAACTTTGAACATTATAATGAAATGACTGAAGCAATTGTGCATAATGACGGGCAATTTGTTAAGTGTACACCTATTAGCTCTTGTAGTGTTGTGCAATGTATACTTATTAATGTGTTGACTATTTTATATCACGAGTATTATACAGGGTGTTGTTTTGGTCGGCGACAAGCGACCCAGGAGCGGTAGTACAAAATATATATATATTCCCCAAAAATGGACTTAATTCCATTAAATACTGTAAATATGTTGAGAAATACCTTATTCAATTTGAAATAAAATTACCGCAAAGTATGGATACTAGGCACGTGCACAGACTAGAGCTAGGCGCAAGCCGCCATCGCCCCACCCCTTTACTCCCTCGTACTCCCGGTGAGTATTATGTCTACACTTTAGCTTATAACATGATTTTCAAATTTTTTTTATTTTATTTTTATTATTAAAAAAAAAGTATTTTTTAGCACCAGTATCATTTGTATTATCGACCCTGAGTCGCTCGTCACTGACCAAAACAACGACCTGTATATCAGGGGGCCAAGTCTGCTAAAATGTCATACTGACACGATACTATTGCAATGCCATTATCACTGAGCTGATGTGTGCTTACTAATTCATAATGTTCTCATAATGAACAAAACCTGTCAAAACTAAAAGATCATTGTGGCACGATTGTCGTTTCAGTGGAAAATCATCGGAAAGCTATTATGGCGCCATTATGATGCTATTGTGTTAGTAGAGTAGACTACCAAAACTGTAAAATGTGTAAATTTTGACACTACTGATATCATTCATTCATTGGAACAAAATTATAATAGCAGACTTGGGCCCCAGGTATCGGGTATATATAACCTGCATCCCTTTGATTAACATAAAAACGGGATGTAAAATAGCACGTGAGACAATCAAACTTCATTTCAACAAAAAAATAAAATAAGTTGTAGCGCGTAAACTAGATTTATTATTTGTTGTATCACACGGCTGAGTGGGTACCGTATCTTACTTTTGTTTTAAGGCGGCCCTCTGTGGCCGGCGCAACTTCAACGCAAGCATAGTCTAAAAGCTTGTTGTTTCATCCAACGTAATGTTTGACTACGAAAAAAGAGAGACAGCATCAGAGCTGTCGGTTATCAGTCGGTAAATTCCGCTGATCACTCGCGGCCGCTTCGCCATTCATGATTTCGCATATCATTAAACTTGTTCCAGGCGTATACTTCTTGTGAAAAAATCTTATAAGTTTGTGAAAAAAAAGATAGTTATTTAGAATCTCCAATACATTTGGAAGCCTGGTATGCTTTCTTTACTTTCATCTAAATGTTTTCTTTACATTAAAAATTTATAGGTACATTAGATATGGCCAAAGTTCAGGTAAATTTTGAGCAAAAACGCTGTTTTTCGGAGGCTTTTACTGAATTTGTTTCACACTTTTTTTTTATTTCGCTTAGATACACGGCTATATATAGTGCACAAGATACTAATTTGTTCAAAATATCTAACAAAAAATGTTTAAGAACGCCATAATAAGTACAGAGGTCTTGTATGAAAAGATGGCGAATTGAGTGCTCTTAATCTAAACTGCTAGCTTCTAATGGTGCGTCCATGCTAAGCGAACCGAGTATGAGCTGAGCCACGAACGAACGGCGAACGGGATACGTTCAACAACGAACGTTCGTTGTTCGCGTAGCGTGGACGGACGTACTTGCGACCTTCGAACGAGCGTTCAGCTCGCGCTCGACAGACAGCTGTTTGTCAGTATTTTCACGAACATAGGGATTCAAATCGCGCTCGTTGTAACGTCCACACTTGACATGGCGAGCAATGAACGAATTCTGTTCTATCGTGGCTCGGCTCATGCTCGCTTCGCGTAGCATGGACGTACCATAATGATTCAATTTACCGAATGACCATTCCGGGAAAGTATTAATACAAAATGCTATAGCAAATGCTAATTAGTTTCAGAACTTCCTCAATACGTTTGTTGATTTAAGATCTGCAAAATTATGTTATATTCTATAAAAACCAATAAAAACTAAAGATTTAAAAGGAGCCAATCTATTTTTATATGCAAATTGAAGAGCCTAGCATAAAATCTAGAACTACCTTCAGAATAAAAATTCTAGAGCCCGTAACAAAAGTAACCGCAAAGTGCACTCAAGGTCCGCATATCGTTTGTATTCATCGATTGTTTGTTCCAACATTTACATTTGGAATACAATGAAAAGTTTCATCCTATATTAGTTTTCAATATCCCAAATTCCCAGCCCATCGTATCGGAGGAGATATGAATAAGAAACACTGTAGGGACTTTTGTATGAAAATATTTTTAGTGTATCGGATATTTTTGAATGATATTTTATATTTAACTAATCCTGGATTTTACTAATGCCCGGTTTCAATAAACAAAAACGAATCGTTTTGCTTACTAATGGTAGGTTTTTTTATTGCCAAACTGGGCATATAGATAATTTCGTAAGCTAATTTTACCTGTGATAGCTACTTCCATATGGGAGGGTCTGCTATGCAAAGCTTTGAGGTCTTTGCTTCATTATTAGTAAAGATATAAGATATATTAGTAAAGTCTTAAGTTTAATATATCTTAACCGATACCGGTCCGTAAATTATTGAAACCGGGCCTAAGGCTAGGAAGCACTCGTGGAAGCAAGATCGATCGGTAAAGTTAATAAATATCCCACCAAAAACATTTTCATGTAAAATGTTGCCAAGACGGACCATATGGCTCGGTCTGTAAATCAGATCTCATGTAGAGCCAAGGTTATAACTCTACACGCCCTAACTGTACCTAAAAGCCCTAACTTCACAAACTATATAACTTAGTTTAAATATGTGGCTTGGCCGTTTCTTAACTTATTATCTAGTATAATCCAAATCCAAGTTATGAGGGTTCAAAAAAACGACGAAGCGCTTCGAGAAAAGGTAGGTAGTGCCCTTGCGCTTCGCTTGGCTCGTCTTGGCGGGGGGCACTCCCGTGCCCACAGATACTACGAAGTACCCTACCACCGTGCTATGGTTTCTTCACCAAAAGCTTAATCTCACTGTAGGATTCGAACCCGGGACCTTCGACTCGGCATCCGACGTCACTGAGTTATCATCGAAAAGGATCTTATGATTTTTATGGCCAAAAATTTAAGAGACTTGACTTTACAAGAAGTATGTTTTATGTAACATTCTTACAATAGTAGATATATCGCATGATGCATTGGAAGTCAAGTGGGGCTTCGACTGGGGATTACCCCTACATAATGGATGATTTTACGTTTCAGACTTTTGTTTAGGAATATTCTAGATACGAAATGCATGGATAATGTTGAAATACATCTACATGATAAATGGAATACTGCAGGTATTGTTTATGTATATGTTTAGGTTTCGTTTTGATTTCGAGTATACATAAATATCCTGGGATATTCCTCACACACGGCTTACTGATCCCAAACTAAGCAGAGCTTGTACTATGGAAACCAGATAACTAATATAATACATATACTACTTTTTTTTGTAAATACATTTTTTTTTATACCACTAAGCTGGTATACGATCCGCCTGATGGTAAGCGTACCGTAGCCTATGGACGCTTGCAACACCAGGGGTAACACTCACGCGTTGCGGACCCTGAAGAAACCTCTTCACACTCTTCTTGAAGAACCCCATGCTGTACTCCTTTGGGAAAACCATGGCGGGGAGCTTATTCCACAGTTTGAGCGTCCGCGGAAGAAAACTCCTTTGAGCCCGCACAGTTCGAAACAATTCTGGTTTCAATGTGTGTATGAGGATGGACTCCCCGTCGATGGCGAGAGTTCATATACATAATAATAATACCCAGACGCAGGACATACAGACATGTTCATTCATACACACAAATGCATGTCCTGTGTGGGAATGGAACCCACGATATTTTTTTTATGTCAATAGTTTGACAAACAGGCAGACGGTATGGACATTAGCAATACCAGGGGGATTGCCGATGTGTTGCTGACCCTGAAGAGCAAACATCGTGAGGAACCCATAGTACGGTCACATGAGTAATGAAATTACTCTGTGGCACGGTGGTAGGGTACTTTGTAGCACTCACCTGGCTGACTACTACCCTCAAGTTGAAAATCTCTCAGGCTTTGTGCGCTTACCACCTTCGGCCGCTTACCATGGTTAGATTGCGGTCAAACACAGGCCAATACAAAGTAATATGATAAGCAGTGAGATGTCATTATGTAATGATAGCTGGCTGATGATAATTTACATTAAAAAAAACTTGAGTTTAAAAATAAGTTGCAAGCCGGTGACAGCGGTAACAAAGTTTAAAACGCCCAAGCCAGTATAGGTCGTGCATTAGAATCTGTGTTTGTAATTCTACTAAAGTAAAACATTATACGTAAACCATAGCTGGGTAGTTGGGACTTGGTAATACCTACCTACTTCACACTTTATGTCCAGGTTTAAACTTGAACCTAAGTGTAATAAAATGGATTTACTGTTTGAAATTCTTAGTGCAGGCCAAACATTATCCACCTACATCTTATTCAACAAATCCTGTAAGTAACTTCTTGTTTACTTTCCAACCGCTAAGGATTTCACACGCTACGATTGCTACGAGTGCTACGCCGCTATGAAAATACGTAACCACCCACAATGAACACTTCTTTGTACTACAACTTGCCACTAAGCTGACCGCTACGGGATAGCCTGGCTGGCTATCGCAGCTAAGTCGTGGCTAAGTAAACTACGAGAATGTTACTAGTATTATTGCCCTACTGTAGTGCATGTTTATTATGTTACCTATATTATTTCAAGAATAATATTATTGATATGCAAAAGAGAGTATAAGTAAATTATTAATATTTAAGTTTCTTGGTAATGATTATGATGAAATATGACACCACATGGCTTAATTAATTTAATTTAAGTAACCATTTATTGAATACAGAAAGTTTTTAGTAATATTTCTGTCTCACATTTCCATCAAAATACCCCGTACAATAAACTAGTGACGTTTTTTTGTAAAATAATAACAACATATTTTGTTTTGAATTAGGAGGGATTCGTTTTTAAATTATAATTCTGAATCTTCAAATAAATAACACATAAAAATTATAAGGACGATAGCCTTTATAAATATCACACTATATATATAAAATTCAAAGTCCTGACTGACTGGTATATTAACGCACAGCCTAAACCACTGGTCCTAGAGACATGCAATTTAGAGGGTATATTCTTTGTGAAGAGTAGGTATCCACTAACCACTCAGTCGCTTCTTGTGACTCTAGTTACATGAAAAAATTTCGTCGACGTGCTTCATGTGACTCGAGCTACATAAGAAGTGGTCCAGGAAAATTAACTGTATTGTCCTATTATAAGGTATATTTTGCCTTTTTTGAATGTAATTGAACGAATCATAGACAATACTAACGGCCAAAAAGAATAGGAGCGAGAATGAAGAAACATAATTCGATAAATATTACATTTCATAGTGAGTTTATTTTGATGTCAACAAGGACGGGGGAGTAATTTTTTAAAAGTCCATAGTTACTTGATTGTTTATTATTTCTGTAAGTGTTTAGTATTAAAATAAACGTTTGTTTGTGTTCTAATCAATTCAGCATATATTTTTGTTCAAGTTTGGTGTTTTTTGTCATAATTCTACACGAAATTGCAGTGTGTTGTGAATTGACTGTAATTTGCGCCAGTTTTCTACTTATAACATTCCAATTATCATTGTTTGATACAGAACTAGTGTGTGATAACTGATAACAAATTAATAACGAGTGTTTTAAAAGCTAGTTCACATCATAATATTGTTATTTGTAGAGAGGATGGACCGGCAAAGCCGCAGAGGGAGTAAAATATTTTGTATAATCAGCTGCAACATGCGCTCGGTGTTTTTCCCCCGTTATTTTTTGTTGTATTACTCATGAATTAGAAACGCTTTTTTCATGTTTCGTATACTGTAATAAACTGCAGAATTTTCTCGTTAAGGCTATTGTAATTATTATTTTAAAACTTTGTGCGGGTTTTGTTTATATAGCTAGCAAAACCGTTCGAATTTTTATTTAAAAATAAGCCCTTACTTCTTGTCTCGTTTGTATGATTTTAGTTTCCAACAAAATTATAATATATTTATAGAATAGTATAAGTAAGAACTGTAGCTTTCTAGGGTAAGGCATATTTTTATTCTAGGTCTTCTAGATTCGGAGTTAAACCGTCTTTCCTGGCTTACCTGGTTTACACGTGGTTCGCGCCGTCTTGCGAAATTGTATGATAAGTTTTCGATTTTTTCTGGATATGTTTTGAAAACAAACATACATTTACTTTATTTAAGATGTAAAGATAAACTAATAAAGAAAAGAAATAAAGTATAAAAACATATGTTACCGATTTCGAATTCAATGTATAAAAAAAAACTAACACAATCCGTTAGTATTTTCGTGTGTGAATTTTGATCACTGTTTGTGAATTATTTTAACACTACCGATACGCAAATTTTACAAAAACTAGATGGTGCCTTTAATCAGCTTCTCAGCACAGTTATTCTTTTATCATAGAACCACTCCATTGAGTCATAAATCGGGTTTTAGTTGCAAGCGACGAGTTTTAAAAAAAGCGCGCAAACTGAAGCACGTCACGGTCGGCGGCCGAACGGGCGTAAGCGATTGAGAAAGGGTTTTTCGAAATTCCACCCCTAAGGGTGTAAAATAGGGGATGAAAGTTTGTATGAAAGGTACTGACCCAAATTTGGCCTAAGTACCTTACGCGGACAAGTTCGGCGAGCAAGCTCTCAACCGGTTTAGATTTAGGTAACATGGCCTGAGGGTGCCCCAGTTGGGGCCGAGCCTCGGCTCAGGGCTGTTACCGAGGGGAGGGGACGGACTTCTTTATTAGAACGAGTTACGACTAATTAGAGGGAAGCGGATTATTATTGGCGGCTCGGGCCGCTTGTCGAGCAACAACAAGGGGACTGCGTGAGAGAGGGTCGCGGCGCGTGACCTCGACGACGAGGTCGGTAACGAGGTGAACGGTCACCGCGATTCGCATCTGTATTTGTATTTTTACGAGCTTCGGAAGCTGCGAGCTGAGCTAAGGTGATTGGGTCATCGGGCTCGATGAGGACATGCCTCGGCCGGCGGACGTTGGATATACGGGATGGCGTGTAAGTAGCCGCCTTGACTATTAATGGATTCGAATGATTGACCGCGGTGTCAAAGAATTTGCGTGAGGCGCGTTTCATGAATTGACGGACCGTGGGAAGGCCCAGGTCGAGGTGGAGGTTTTCATTGCGCATGAACCACGGGGCACCCGTGGCCTTGCGAATGAAACGATTGAAGCCGCGAGCAGAAGCTAGTAAAGCTTTATAGTTTTTAAATGACATCCACATAGAAAAACAGCACATATTTAATTTTCTCAAAAACCACGTTCGACCGATTATCTAGTATTGTAATAGCTGGCTTCTGATATAAAATTGATTTCCGCTGAGCGAGCACCGTTTCTACCGATTTTGGATGTTTTCCAACGTCAGTACTCAGTACTGACGTCTATTTTAGGGTACCGTTTAGAGAAAAAATAAATTGAATATTACTTTATCTCTCCGACCATTGGTAATTTTTTTTATTTATAGTTTTTTTTTGTTGGTTAAATCTATTGCTAGATTGGGTGTATAATCATAATTGGACTAAAGGGAGCTAAGTTTACTATTTTAAATCAAAAATTTCATTCTGAAACAATCCCATTGCAACTCCACTGCCATTGAGCCAATGGCCCTGATTCTGTTGTTCACAACTAAACTAATTTTAATCTCACTATGTCTCTTTCTAACAAAGAACATAAGAAAAGGATGTAAGAAATTTAGTCCTGTCAAATTAGTCCTATGCTTGTTTCCAATATAAATTTAGTCGCTATCTATCGCGGTTACGCCTAAATACACGCAAAATAAGACGGCAAAGATTAATTTGACAACTTAAAATATGTTCTATCCTTTTTCAATAATGTTCGTAAGAAAGAGATGAGATGTGACTAAATTTAGTTTAGTGCGATTTACAACAGAATCGGCACCATTATGCATTCTAACTAATATTATAAATTCGAAAGTGAGTTTGTTTGTTTGTTACGCTTATACGCCTCAACTACTCCACTGATCATCATGTATGGAGAAAGACATAGTTTATTTTTTATTCCGGGAACGCGGGTGAAACCGCGGGGGACAGCTAGTTGTCTACTAAATTTATAGTTTTCGATGCTATTGAGTTATATTAGTAGACTACCAAAGCTGTCAAATCTGTAAATTTTTACACCACTGTTCATTACAACACAATTGTAATAGCAGACTTAGGCCCCAGGTTAACAACTGACGGGCCAGTTGGCGCAGTTGGTTAAGGTTCACCTTACGCGCCGCAGGTCGTGGGTTCGATTCCCACACAGGACATGCATTTCTATGCATGAACATGTCTGTATGTCCTGAGTCTGGGTGTAATTATGTATATTAAGAATGTATTTACAAACAAAAAGTAGTATATGTATTTTATCAGTTATCTGGTTTCCATAGTACAAGCTCTGCTTAGTTTGGGATCAGATGACCGTGTGTGAGGAATTTCCCAGGTATATTGTTATGATTTTAAGTACTTCATACTTATTCTGTTGTTTGTTATAAATAGCATTTTTTTACTTTATTCTATAGATAGCTGTTTTATGAATAGTATTTTTTTACAATTATTAGAACATTTCAGTAATTATAAACCGTTGCCTAGTATGTCAAGTAATACTCGTGTGGGTACAGAACCCTCAAAGAAAACATCTAACCTGCACTTAGTGTATTATTTCACCACGATACTCATTTTTACGACAACTCCTGACTACGGACAATTTTCTCGAATAAATTTACTTATCATATTTTATCGGTTTTCGAGAATACGTAGCGACAATTCGGTCAAGTCCGTTCATGTTTATTTATTAGGGTTTATTTGTGGGGGTTACTTTAGGCCACGGAACAAAATACACAAGGGGATATTGGCTCTTATATTAGGAAACTGCCCATTGACAATATGGCTGTCGACAATCACATCGTTAATAAATATGTATATGGGATTAACGTAAGAGACAAGAAGATATACTATATAGATTACTCACAAATTCAATGACGTAATATAGATCACAAAGTGTCTTTTGTGACTATGACAATATTATGGACATATATTTTGTCGTATCTTGGTATCGCTATTTCTCAGCACAGTGAGTTATGATCGAGATATGATGGTAGATGAGGAAGAGTGCATTTGTGTGATTGCATACAGATTAAATCAGAAAAGGAAAGCCATCTTTCCTGGTATAGTATAGTAGTATAGTTTTAACAAATTGGTCATACTCATATGAAAAAATATAGCTAATTACGTTTAAATTTTCCCCAACACGACTACTTATTTTTATGATCTGAGCACCAGGCCTATGAGCTTAGTCGGCCCGTTCGATAAATTTGATGGTTTGACATAAATTCAGTTTACGATTTGTTTGGTCAACAAATATTATGTTAACGATAAATTGTGATTTGCGGTGGTTAAATGATATTTAGATCGTGATTCTGTGAGTGCCGATTGAATATTTACATGAGAGTACCTATTTATATTATCAATACGATGTATTAACATTACAGTACGTAAATAATAAATATTGATCACCACCATTGAGCTATTATAACTACGTATAGAGAAGCTATCATAAGCAAAGGTTATGTCCCATTTTTTTAGAGTTAACTAAAGTTCTCTTTAGCGCTGAAATAATAATTAGTCGTCTAAGCAGACAGTAGAAACACCTAGCGCTATCAGAACGCTTTTAGGAGTACTTTTCTCGCAAACACCGAGATTTTCACGGCGATTACGCATTTCGTTCCTCGTTCGACCACAACAAGTGTGGCCGGATGACCTCAATGGATCAAAACATAGTTGTGATGTGTGGCGTCTTCTCTATATGTAGTAATAATAGATCAATGATCACCACCATAGATATATTGTGTCTTATATTGTGTATAATGTCATATTCTCAGTAACAGAAAAAAATACCGAACGTTGTAATTACCTTAACGTGAGTCTTCGTGTTTTAATGGTTCCTGGAAAAAAAGAAAATATATTATTTAATGAATGTTCTACAAAATTTGCTCATCAATTAAATTTATACTTTAACTAATGTAAACAAAGATACATTTTTGTTAACGTCTTCATGAAAAAGAATCTAATAAATAATAAGTAAATAAAGTTGTATTATTCATTTTGATGTAAAAGCTAATAAAGGTATGTCATGTATTTTAATGTATCCGTTACCGTAAATTTATGAAACCAAGGAATTCTATACAATGCCTAGGAAATGTATACAATGACGAGTCAGTTTACGAAATGTGTAAAACAATTTGTCTAAAATTATTTAAAACACATATCTCCTAGGAAACGTATACATATCCTAGGTGTTATATACATTTCTTGAATGATGCTAGGAAATTAGTACAATACTAGCAGACCCCCGCGGTTTCATCCGCGTACGGTTTGTTTTTTTTTTAGCTGTACACAATTTTTCAAAAATAGAGAGAAATAAAGTAGCTAAATTACTCGAAATATGGATCTAGCACTCGCCGGCAGCTCGCTTCGCTCGCTCGGCTCGTGCGTGGTATTGTCAAAGTTCTAACCTAACCTAGCCTAAGCAATCTGGTCGATATGGTTGATATGTTTATATATAATAGTTTTTTAATAGTGAGTTATTTAGCCAGAAAAATAATTGCTCCAATACAAGTTATCAATTAATATAAAGCTTGGCCCTTACGTTAAGTATAATCAGTTTAAATAATAAAAACAAAACGTCCCAAATGTTTTCATGAATGTGCTGTATTCTACCTAATCTTGAATTTAACAGAATTCCGATTTTTGCTTAGGAGATGTATAGAATTCCTAGAATGTATAATAAAATTTATTTCACACATTTCCTGCCGATTTTTGACATTGTATACATTTCCTAGGAATTGTATACAATGATGGATTGTATACATTCCAATGACATATCCATTGCATTGTTTAAATAAATTATTCTTGCGGATTTTATCTTCCTATGATTTTTTTTTAAACAAAATCTTCAGCCGCCAGTTAATCAATAACAATATGCTGTTATTTTTTAGAGAAGAAATATATGTTTTCTCTTTGTTTCTTTCTGTGTTTAACGTTAAACTCCCCCTCTGATTATACAGAAGAACCAATTTCATAATCGTAAAACAAAAATCATTATCAAAAGTGCTTGTAAATTTTTCATTCACGGAGGCGGCTTACACTGTAATTCTCAATAAAGAGCCGTATCCACAACCCCAGTCATAACGAAAACGCCTAAAACATCCCTTGGGGTACCAGCCGCATAATACATGGTGGTGGATAAAAATGAATTTTGCGACATAGAATCATTTTAAGAGTTTTTCTAGATATGATGGTTTGTGATGAATAGGTTTATTATTCCCCTTATTACATGAGATGGTTTAGATGGATATATTTAAAACCTGGGCTTTACTAGACTTGGCATAAACCATCTCATGTATATGTTTACCAATTTATTTGCCAGTTAACGTTTTCAAGCGTATGTTTAATTCATCGTCGTATATTGAATTTGTTTATAGCCTAATTGGCTACTTTCTTAAAACAATATATTTTGACAGTCAGTTAGATTATAAAAAAATATTGGATACGTATTTTTAATTTCGTCAATCAACCAAAAAATGATGAAGATATAGCCCGTTAAAGTTCTGTATGTCGTCACATTTCTATAATTTTTTTAGTGAAATGTGACGTCACGCGGAAATTTGAACGTTTTTTGTTTGATTGACGAAAATACGAGTCCAATATAATCTAACTGACGAACTTAATAGAATTATATATTTGTTACCCAAGAAATTACCTAATTTAGGTGGTTTGGTACCATTGGCAACTGAGCTCATAAAGGACGATGATGGACCCTAAGATAGAGCACGCTCGCCCAGAAGAAACCCATGAAAGCACGCTCCGTTGCTCGCCGCATTTTAAATGAGGATGCAAAACGTTGTGCCCGTATGGCATATCAAAAACATGCGGGTCAAAAATTTTCCAACGTCTTCTGTATATAATATGCCACGGCAGGGATTGGGTCTATGAGACACCTCTTTGAAAATAATTTCTAAAATAATAATTTCAAATTAAACATACATTTGAAAGTAACTACGCCGTCAGAAATTATTGACAGAACATAAAAGCAATAAAAATCTTGAATAACACAAACCCAAAAGGCATTTCTAGCATTTTTATGTCCATTCAACCTTATGTTACCTCTTAAAGCTCAATAATAAAGAGGATATTTTATAGACCTCACAAGATTCCAGCGCCCTACTGGTAAACTTGATTGGAGAATATTTTCCCAGATGTGGGGAACGACCCTTGCATGTTTTTTGCTTATAAACTTTGCTTACAAAAATACTCATAAATCTTTCGATGGATCGGTTGGCGAGGAGGTTAGGAACACTGGTGCCGATTCTGTTGTAAATTGTAAACTAATTTTAGTCACATCACATCTCTTTCTTCGAACATTATTGAAAAAAGATAGAAAATATTTAAAGCTGTCAAATTAATCTTTGCCGTCTTATTTTGCGTGTATTTAGGCATAACCGCGATAGATGGCGATTCAATTTATACTGAAAACAAGAATTGGACTAATTTGAAAGGACTAACATTCTTACATCCTTTTCTTATATTCTTTGTTAGAAAGAGACATAGTGAGACTAAAATTAGTTTAGTTGTAAACAACAGAATCAGGGCCACTGACTGCCACGCTTTAAGTCATATGTTCAATTCTCATCATAGATATTAATTTGTTAAATCTACCTACTAAAACTCTAACTGATAAAAAATTAAATATATCTAAAACTAATTAAAAATTAAAATAAAACTAAATTATAGATAAAAAACTTCCCCTAACTCATCCCCTGGTGGCAGAGTACCTAGGATACTGGCGGCATTGCCTTGCTGGATTTGTTAAATAGCATTTATATATGTGTATGAATTTGATTTGCTTGTTTTTCTTCACCCTAAGTAAACACTTAACTTTTAAGAAAGTATGTTTGCAATAGATTTTTTTTCAGCAAATAAAGTTGAGTACGTGATTGAAGATTGCTCTGTCAATGCTTTATCTAGTTTTCTAAGTTTAGTTCCAAGAGATCGATCGGAGTTTCAAATTGTTCGCAACTTATTCTTTATAAGAAAGGATTGTCTAAGTTTTGTGATTGTAGATAAAAATAACTTTTATACTTACTTAAAACTGTCTTCTTTTAACTGAAGTATTGTACCATATCACTTGGGTAAATAGGGTTGTACGAAACCTCATATTTGTATTCGAAGTTTTACTTTAGAAATTTTACGATCCAGTTGAATTTTCCGATTTGTAATCACATCGCAAATTCGCAATATATTATAATTATGTGGCCAAAGGTGGTAACCACATAAATCCTACAGAGAAAAAGCTCCTCGATTACATCAATAAGTGCTTGGTGAAAGATTTTCAACTTGAGAGCGAGTTTTTTTTGTCTTCAAAAAAGTCAATTATATATTTAGCTATAGCAGGAGATCTACTCTGTTTCTCCGAAACGAAAATTCCCACACGAACGAAATTTTAACGAAAATTCGCAAACGACCCTACTCTATTTCATTTTCGGACGCGCGTATGAAGTTCGGAACCATAGACCACTTTCGTGAACGAATGGAATGAAACTCTGTCACTGAGATTGTTATACGACTTATTTGTAGAGTACTATTTTACGCATGCCATGGATAGTAATGTATAACAATCAAAAATATCCGTATATTCATACGTATTTATATGAATTATGTGAAATGTTTTCTGAAGTTTGTTTCTCAAGTGTGAATGGTGGTATTTAAATAAGAAGTGAAGTGTTTTGTTAATAAATCAAAAACGATTCCAAATGCTTTTTTACCACTATGCAATCGTGACCCACATTCCATAATAATTATTATAATTATGCATTTGAGTTTCCACTTCACAAGTTTATTGTTTTGGATTTACATATAAATTATTGTAAGTACATCTACTAATATACTTATTTGTAAAATTTACACATAAAATATCGCCTCCACATATAATATATAATGGCTCCACATACTATCCTACAAACTCTAAGTCGAGAATTTGATCTATATTTAATTGATTGCGCAGGCGCCGCCGGTGCCTTCTACGCTCTAAACGTTCTTAACCCAAAGCAACCTCGATTAAAAGCATTCCTGCATCCATTTTGATAAAAAAAATAACAAAATCCACACTAACGAAAATTAAAAGGTAACACTTTTGGTTTCGTCAATTTGAGGTTAAAATTCCGAACAAACAGCTGTCAAATATGAATTTTCGTTCGGAACATTCATGCATTAGAGTAGGTTTAGAAGAATCTAAACGTCAAAAAAATTTCGTTCGATCGAATATTCGGAACGAATGGAAATGTGGTAGGAAACTTGCGAATATTTTGACGAAACTTCGTTATTCGTTGAATAAGAGTAGACCTCCTGAATCATCGTGGAAGACAATACTACTAATAAACGGTTACTACAATAATTACATGATTTTAATTCAATAGTAAACATATGTTGGTATACAGAAGAAGCTAATACATCTGGCAATATTCGTGTACAGAGTAATTTAAAGCTTAATTGCCTATGAATAAATAATATGTTTGTATGTAAATTTAATATTATTCCAATGTCACAAAATCCATGTTTACATGTATATGCAATTATAGACCTAAAAATGATATGTTTAAAATTATGTTTAATTTATTATTCATTTCATAATTTTTTTTATGAAATAATATTTTTTCAGGTAAATTTCTCCATTGTACATTGAAAAGATAAATGCTATTCGCCACTATTAAACAAATAAGAAAAGATATTTAGATATTCCGTCTGAAGGTTTTGCTCACAATCCCATGTTTTAATTTCCAAAAATCCTTTTTTAGTCGATGCCTACGTTATAAAAGGACACTGGCCCTGATTCTGTTGTTCACAACTAAACTAATTTTAATCTCACTATGTCTCTTTCTAACAAAGAACATAAGAAAAGGATGTAAAAAAATTTGTCCTGTCAAATACTTGTTTTCAATATAATTTTAGTCGCCATCTATCGCGGATACGCCTAAATACACGCAAAATAAGACGGCAAAGATTAATTTGACAACTTAAAATATGTTCTATCCTTTTTCAATAATGTTCGTAAGAAAGAGATGAGATGTGACTAAAATTAGTTTAGTGCGATTTACAACAGAATCGGCACCACTGTGCAAAAATTATAGTTTCTAACCCCAGAGATTTAGGCTCTGCGTTGATGAATGAGTCAGTTAGGAAAAGTATTTTTATGTTATAAAGATTATTATAATTACTTTCCAAAACAGTCTTCTTTCAAGGAATTTGAACTAGAATTCCTTTTTGCGAACTAACAATGTAGGTACACTATACGCCCATGCCAAACGCTTGAATCTAATTTTCTAGGATATTCTTGTTACAATGTCTTTTCCTTTGGGAGACAGGCATTTTAGCGTGTATAACAAAGTATATTCGAACGGGGAAATTTCTAACATGATACTGTAAACATGTAGGTACTTGTATTTGTAACAAATTGATTTATAGTACGGATGATTTTATTCGAATAAGTTAGGAATTCTATTTGAATAACATAATATTATAATAAGCTTATATTTGACAGTTTTTTTTTGGCATTTTTCACTAAAAAGCTCTTTGATCCCAAATCCCAGTTAGGGATTCCCTAGTCTTTGTATGCTTACCACCTTTGGCCACTTGTAGATCTGTGTTTGACTACAATCTTATCATGGTCTGTGATGATGTAGCCGAAGATGTTTGTTTGTTATTATAGGATATGAACCCGTGACCTGTTTCGATACCGACGTCACTACCACTGAGCTATCATCACCTTTGAAAGTACAAAGTACCATACCATGCATTTGATGTTCAATTATAATATTTACTCGTAAGAGGAAATTAAACAGCCCGTGTAACTATTATTAATTAACGAAATTGGTACACTACACACACTGGTTTAAGTACAAAGTAATTTAGGTTTAGTTCTCAATTATGTAACTTCGTAATTTTCACATTATTTAGTAATAGATCTCGATATCATCCAAATTTGATTACCATCATCATCAGCCTATAATGTCCCACTGATGAGCACAGGCCTCATTTCACAAATGAGGGTGAAAGGGAATGGGCAGATACGTCACCACGCGTGCCCACTGCGGATCAGTGGAGGTAGGCTAGTGGTCAACCTACTGTTGGAGTTTTCATGCCGCCTAGTGGGCCTCCAACTAGCTTAACGACTATCATAATTAAGTGACAACAGTGACCAACGGCTTTACGTGCCTTCCGAAAAGCTCGATTTGAAATACCACTAGGCGGTCACTCATCCAGGTACCGACCACGACGGTAATAGCTTAACTTTGCCGATCGATTAAGAACGGCTAATCATGCTACACCACAATCGCGTCCATACCACATTACCATAGCACATGTTATTATGATAAATACTGAACATGTCAGGTATATATTTCCATAATGAAAAAAATCCAAAACTAGATGTTTTTTAAACAGTACACAATACCACAGAGTGAAACTTGTGTACTTTTTATTATTCTAAATGAAAGCCACCCTCCAGTATAAAATGACCTACACACCTCCGACATTTTAATCACTTCTCAAGTTTTAGAAGTTTCATCTTAAACTGGACAACAAGATAGGGATAGGTAAGTAACAAAATTTCCTGCCAAACCATTTTTTTACGACGGTATTTCTTTTACAGTATTACTCGAGTTTTATTCATGTTTCATTCGTTTTACTATTGAGAGTAAAATATTTCTTTTTTCGGGAAGTGAATAGGTCTTTTATTGCTCTGAATGTTTGGATATAGCTTTAAAAAAGAATAAAACAAATCTGTCATATTTTTCAGTCTTCAACTGTGACGATCGTGGGTTTGAATCCTTCAGTGAACCTGAGGCTGTAAAAGAAAACATCGTAAGGAAACTTCAAAATGAAAAATCTGACACTCTGCACCTACTGGTGTGTTTGATGGTTGCAGTTGCGAGTCAGTTTTATTTAAAGGTCAGCAAAAATTGGTATTCCTCGCTAACCTTAGCCTACAGACGTTTGCAACCCTACCCATACCCCATAGGTATTTGCTCCTTGACGACCTTGCAAAAATTTCTTCACACCCTTCTTGAAGAATCCCATGCTGTTACTGTGTTTTACCGTGAGATTTGTAGGGTAGGGTTAAAAAATCCATACTAGTATATAGTAGTAATACTATTTATACTAGTATACTAGTAATATTAATTTATTTGATTGATTAAAATCTACTTTTATTTGTATAGACCTGTATAAGACCGCAATCTCACCATTGTAAGTGATGATGTGGCCGTAGGTGGTAAGCACACAAAGCCTAGAAGGCATTGGATTCCATATGCAGCTGTTGGAACACACATATAGTGCTTGGCGTGCTGTTTAAAGGCTACCGCCTACCACCGTGATATGGTTTCCTCACGATGTTTTCCTTCACTGAAAGATCAAGCTCATTATAGTATTCAAATCCAGGACCTTCGTCTCGGCAGCCGACTTTAGCTCTATGATTTTTTTTCCACATCCAATAGAATTATCAATTCTACCTCATTTACTGTCAATACAGATTAAATTATTAATCAATCACAATACTGAGACCTCAAATAAATCAGCAACCATAATTTATCATTAAATCCTCCAGCTAAATTAGGACACTCATAACTATATCAATATTACCGTAGTCAAATAGTATACGGGACCCTCGTTTCCCTTCACAGACCCTATTTTAAGGGACTACATTCTCTTTAGTATATTACTCGGAACCACTAAGAGCTTTGCACAAAACACGCTTCCGGCAAAGAGTTGAAGCAATGAGTGAGGAGTTGATGTGGTGTTGAATTAATTGTGAAATGAATCCTTCAAAAATGGAACGTTTTATTTTAAGAAAAATAAACAAGTTTAGTGCATTCGTAACTACTTGAGAATTAAACAAGGTGCAAAGAAGGATGACATAGTATTTTATTTATATAACTGTTTTACACACAGGTATAATGTAGCTTCATATACGTGAAAGATTTTTTTAAACTGATTAGTAGTTTCCTAGATTGCATTGATTGCAGATTACATCTAATCTAACAAACAAATTTTACCTCTTTATTATATTGATATAGCATAAGTTAATGGTAATTAGACACCACATTCAAATAAAAAGATCATAAACAAGCATCAGCCATCTAAATTGTAAGAACATGAATCAAATATCAAAACAAAACAAACCTTTACATAATATTACGACACATAACCTCAACAAAACACATATTCAAGCTCTCGTAACAGCGACCACATTTCTCAACGTTCCAACATCAATGTCATTCAACCCCACGGCTGACTTCAAATAAATCTTGCTATCAAGAAGGGTTATGCTCAAAGAGGCGGCACCTGCTACGCTCCTTAAGGTTTGGCGATAATTTTGTCTTGGGATCCCACTCGAAACATAAAAACTAGAAGATATACTAAGTGCAGTGTACTGCTAAGTTTTTAAGACACCTCATTAAAATTTGTAAGACGTTTTCATTCTGAATATAAATTATATAGTTAGTTGAAGAAGTAGTAAGAGGTTGAAAAATACATATGAGTTTATCTCTGATCTTGACATTCTTGTTTTTATGATCTGCGAGCTTGGTGATAATTTCTCTTTGGGATGCCTGAAGGAATGGCGCCCGTGAAATTCGTTTATCTCAAATCTGACGACACGTGTGCAGAGAATTTAATTTGTGTAGTTTATATGAGTTTATATTGAAGAGTATGATTTTCATTTTATAATTAAAGCTTTTGCTTCGCGGTTTAAGCACTACTCTAGAAAGATCATAGAAATTAACAGTACTTCAATTCTAATTATACCTATATGGTAATTCGGTGTAAATTTGCTTGAAAAATGGACGTATGTGTCCGTGAATTGGCGCACCTACTTTTATAGGGTGTGTTATATACGATAACTGACTAAAAAAATAATCTAAACTTTTAAATTTATCATCTCAGTATAAAACTAACTTAGTATAAAAAACTGCTTTACGAAGTAGCCGCATAATAAATAGTTAAATTGTAGTTTAAGAAACTAAAATATACGCTTTAAAAACCCCGCACCATGGCTAGGATACGTTGGTCTGCTATGGAGTTCCAGTGCCTACCCTCCTACCTACTACATCATCAGACCCTAAGAACGATTCAGACAAGTCCAAACACGGCTTACATTATGTTATTCTTCTATAGAGCTCCAGTGCCTACCCAATCCATCTTCAAATCAGCTCGATGGTACCAAATTATTGTACTGTTATCAAAAACATACAAAGTTTCAAATCGATACCATAACTAGATGTAGGTTAAATCGACTTCCTAGATTTTTGCATACTTAGTTACATATACGTGAATCTAATGAAAGCGTGTTAAAAATCAAACGATTCCATTTCATAAGTCTCACAATGAACATTAAAATAAATATAAACTCGTCTTGAACTCGACCAAATACTTGGGGTACACTTCCTTTTAGTGCTGCACTTAAAGCTACAAGAAACTTGGCTGGGACTTAGGCGTGAATTGGATATAGGTAAAAACTGTATCGAAGTGTTAGGAAGGAAATAAAAGTGAATTATGGGAAGGTAGTAACATTATTTGGAGAAATCTGATGATGATTCTTTAATATAGTGTTTTGGGCCGTTTAATAGTGAACGGGGGTCTGCTATTAAAATTGATAATTTGAGCTGTATAATTTCTCAGCTTCGGTAATCTACTAATTCAATATATTATCCACGATATCATGGTCTAACCGAATCCGTTATTTACATTTTCAAAAAATATTAGACACGTATTTTTTCTTTTGTCAATTAAACAAAAAAATACGAAGATATCGTGTGTTGAAGTTCCGCGTGACGTCACGGTGTGGTACACTTTTTAGGAACAAGTGACGTCACGAGCCCCCACTCTCGAACTTAGTCGCGCTTTATCTTCGTCAATTGTTAATGATTTTATAAAGCAAAAAATACGTGTCCAATATTTTTTGATAATCTAACTGACGGACTAATTAGAATTATTATATTTTTACCTAGGCAACATCCCTATTATGAAAAATAAAAGAAACTAAAGCTTGGTATACAATACCCATGAAACGGGTACAGGTGTAAACGTTAGTATCATGTTCTTACGTAATACTATCCGGGCGATATTTTTTGCGGCACCCGGTTGGGACTGACGTGAGCTTACAGGAAAAATGTATGCCCCAGATATATGCCAGATAATGTGCACTAAGGCTTATGTTATATGTTGACGTATGTTGAGTGGGAAGAAAATTCAAGATAATCTGTGTATTTGATATTCT
Source organism: Polyploca ridens (assembly GCA_951394255.1). Lineage (NCBI taxonomy): Eukaryota > Metazoa > Arthropoda > Insecta > Lepidoptera > Drepanidae > Polyploca > Polyploca ridens. Next base: position 13,674,479 of record OX596257.1, read on the forward strand.
ATCTTTCATTTTTAGGGTTCCGTTTTTTGCCATTTGGCTACGGAACCCTAAAAATGAAAGATAGAATATATATATTATATATATATATTATAGATTCGTCATGTCTGTCTGTCTGTCCGTCCGTATGTCACAGCCACTTTTTTCCGAATCTATAAGAACTATACTGTTGAAACTTGGTAAATAGATGTATTCTGTGAACCGCATTAAGATTTTCAGACAAAAATAGAAAAAAAAACAATAGGGGGGGTTTCCCATACTTAGAACTGAAACTCAAAATTTTTTTTGTCATCGAACCCTTACTTTTTGGGTATCTATGGATAGGTCTTCAAAAATAATATTGAGGTTTCTAATATCATTTTTTTCTAAACTGAATATTTTACGCGAGAGACACTTCCAAAGTGGTAAAATGTGTGTCCCCCCTGGAACTTCTAAAATAAGAGAATGATAAAACTAAAAAAATATATGATGTACATTACCATGCAAACTTCCACCGAAAATTGGTTTGAACGAGATCTAGTAAGTAGTTTTTTTTTAATACGTCATAAATCGTAAACCGCAATTTAACTTTCATTTTTGGCGTTTTTTTTTAATAGCAATGTTGAGTTAGTTAACATTACACGAAACCCTCCGTGTGCGAGTCCGACTCGCACTTGGCCGGTTTTTTCTGATTCTTTGTATCTCTACTACTGGTCGAAAAGGTGGTTATAATTCGACCGTAAAGCCATATATATATAAAAGCCTACAAGGAACTGGCTCTCAAGTGCAGCTGTCGGAACACACTGATAGGTGCTTGGCGACAGATTTTCAAATTGAGGGTGGTAGCCACCCAGATGGGTACTACAAAGTACCCTACCACAGTGCTATGGTTCCCTCACGATGTTTTCTTTAACCGAAAGCTCAAGCTTATTATAGGATTCGAACCCGGGATCATTGCCTCGGTATCCGAGGTCACAACCACTGAGATATCATCACATTAATATCAATAAAATATCTCTTATCCATAGAGACTTTAACTATACTAAATCTCACAGCTCTTCTGACTGATATATCGAAAAAATATGATAAAAGCTATTTTTGGGCCAAATAAATAAATATCTTGGGACATTCCTCACACACGGTTATCTGATCCCAAACTAAGCAGAGCTTGTACTATGGAGACCAGATAACTGATATACTACATATACTACTTTTTGTTTGTAAATACATACTTAATATATATAATTACACCCAGACTCCTGATATATAGACATATTCATGCACATAAATGCATGTCCCACGAGCCGCGAGCAGCAGCGGCGCGATAGGTGGAGTCTCGACCAACCGCGCCATATTTCCAAATAAATATTTGTATTGTTCTTATTCATGGAACAAAATAAATAATCGGATAAGAATAACGGTGTATATAGAAATTCCGGGAAATCGGGATATTGCAAACTGGGTTTCCTATGTCACAAAAACTTTCCTGGAACCAAAATATTACAAACATCCTCAAAAAAAGTTGACACGTGTATCGATTACAAATTTTATGAAGAGGAAGACAATTTTGTGAGTTTGTGTGTATGGGGAGAGTAAACCCCCAAAGCACTGTAACTATTTAAAAAAGTCTTAGTATATTATTCCAGATAGACATAGACTATGTTTTCAAACTTTTTCAAAATTTGGGTGAAGGCAGGCCACAAGTATTAGATATTTCAGGATGAAACATAAATAAACTAACGCATGTTGTACAGACAAACATTCTCATTGTTAGTTGAATAGGTTAACAAGAAAGATTCATTATTTTCTGAAATAACACACAATCAAACGCACCGCAAAATAACATATAACCGTATAGAAAAGCAAAAAAGTGCTAGCACATCTTAAAAGCAACAAAACAACGTGTGAAGGGCCCATCTCGGTTATACGGAAATCATTGGTGCGTGAGTGATATAAGGCAGTATATCATCACCCTCTTGTCATATTTAGCCGTGTTTTTCGTAAAAATACGTTGATACATGTGTTTTTGAACACGTGACGTTGGGTTTATGGGGTTTATGTTTTTTAAAAGAGGATAGAGGTCCGTTTTCATACAAGGGGAATTATTATTGATAAATCCTAACTAACATTATAAATGCCAAAGTAAGTCTGTTTGTTTGCGCATCAACTACCCAACGGATCATCATGAAATTTTGCATTCAGATAGCCTATGGTATGGAGAAGGAGATAGTTTATCCCAGGAACGGGTAAAACTGTGGGGGACCGCTAGTAAGCTACAATTTAAAGTTTGAAATGAAAATTTTAAGATTTCGCAATAATTTGGAAACAACTATTTTTAAGAAAATTATTTTATTTTTTATGAAACTGTTTTTTCTACATTCATGTTCCTATTCATGGAACGTACGTGTAATAGATGGTACGTGGTCATGAACGTAATAAAGTGTAGACTGCTATTAATTTTGAGTTTCTTCTCGGATGAATATTTCCTTGTCAAAAGATTCAGTTGGTTGCAAGTCCAGAGTCTACCTCTCATACTACTTTTGACACTTCAAAAAGTTCATTATTTTCAGTACTAAGCTTATAACATTATTATTTCTCATAAGTTTGCGTATTATTTTCACGCTCCAAATCTTATAGGTATATACCATGACCTCACCTTAAATAGGCGAATGTGCCATTTAACTCGTAACAACACACAAAACTATTTTATGTGTGTAACTTTTATGTTATTGCGATGTTGGTGCTGTAAATAATATCCGTTTTATGACAACGTTACACAGAATTTATGTATACCAAGATTTTGTTAGGCAACAAACAAGATATAACGACATGGATAACTCTGATATTATAATAGGCATTTTAACATGTAGCTTTTTTATGAAAACGGTTATTTTATTGACTTATTTTTGTAGTTAAAATCAGTTTGTATTTGAAGACATCAAGGTCTTTTTTTTATAAATCCTCATAGGATACCCGACCGCCCTAGGGGGAGCGACTAGATTATGCCGGACTTTTACCAGCTAAAACCCCACGGTGGTCGCCACTTGCGCTACAGAGGGGGGCGGGCACTCGTGCAAATCGTGTACCTGCACGCCCTTCCACGCGCGGCGCTGTGATAGCCCGGGGGAAGTGTGATACCTCCCCCCAGCAAACTCGCAGTACTATCGCACGATGAGTCGTGACCACAACGACCCATCGTCCTCCTCGGGGCCGCTTCTGGGCGTTCAGGGCCCCCGCTCCGATTGCCCACGATGTCTAGTCTATATTACCTCGTTTTCATTCTGTCATGAAACACTCGATTTCCGATCATTGTAGTAAAATCAATGATATTGACAACCAAGTTAAAGACACATTGCTTTTGAATATGGGTATGGTATCATACAGAGAGAGTTTGAGGATCCGTTTTTGGTACCTAATCTGTTATGTGGTTTTTATTTTCTCACAAATAAATTTGATTTCTCTCTTTTCTTTTTATATTCCAAACCAATTCACAATACGTCTGTGATACCAAATATTACTGAAAATTCATCCATAGTCGAAATAGGAGATAAACCTATATCATATACAGGTTTTATGTTATAAACCTTCTACATATTCGGCGTCTTACTAAATATCTCGCACATAACCAAAACAAACTTCGCTCCCTCTTGTAAGAGCTCAACTCTACATGTCAGTGTCATCTTGAAAAAGTCGCGACAACACACAAAGGGGGACTTAGTGAGTCTGCCACTTGTCTCACTTAGCGTGCGGGAAGTGTTTCAGTCATTTAGTTTTTGTTAGTTTTATTGTTTAATAAGGAGTTGTTTTGCCTGTGGCTGCCACATTAACTTTTTCTTAGGCCCGAGTCTTTTTCTTTAAAGACGAAGTCTCAAGAATATACCTACTGTATTAATCGAAAATAAACCTTAAATAAAGCCTCTACTCAAATCTTGACTTAAATTTTTATTGACGTTTGATACGGATCAGCAGTTACCGTAGTACTAGAGTTTTACATTAATCAACCTCTTGAATAGAATTTGATAAGAGAATTTCATGAAATCGACTCATAGAATATTTAGGAACAAATTATTTAGTATGTTCTAGCAAGTTCTAGTTCCTAAATGCAAATTTATTCTAAGTAATGAGCGCAAGAAATAGGTAATAGGAGATGTATCAATCTAGAGCTCTATTTGAAGACAATGTAAGTGTTTATTACTAAGAAGTGTGATTTAGTTATATTAATTCAGAAGATTTAACATTATTAAAGGCTAATAAATCTTAACTTGATAAAAGATTAAGAGTGAAAGAAACAATAAAGCCTAATTAGACGTAGATTTATTTTAGTAAACCAAAACACCGATAAACGAAGATTTAAAAAAATAAATAATAAAAGATATTAATGAGCAAAAACACATATTACGAAGTTAAATGCATCTTAAAATGACTGTTTTCATCATTAACCCGTTGGTTCTTGCGAGGGCCGCGCGTCCTTTTATAACAATTGATGTATTAGTTATTTTTTTAACCGCGAGTCTAGTCGGACTCGAAAAATGTTGCACTTTTATTAGCATAAAACCCATAGGGAATGATTTTATTGGTATTACCGATCAATGAAATTAAGAATATGGTAACAGAGTCTTAACCAATGTTTTAACCTAACAATGATAATGATCTTATTGAAGCCCCAAAAAATAATGCAACTTTCACTAACTAAAGTAAGTAATCCAGTATTCCACATGCACTTCCTTTCCTTTACAATGATGCTTTTAGCACAGCTCCTACTTAAGATGGCCGACGGAGCGTAAAATCGCCTTAACGGATCCAAGAGCTCGTCTTAAAATGACATAAGGGTGGGTAGAGATTAGACGAGTTTATAGAGGGTTTATTTGAATGGGAGTTTTATTGAATCAGTTAAAGCACCTATTGGTTTTGTAATAAAAGTAATAGATTTGGTTGAACAGTTTGATGGGTTCGAAAAAGATTTAGACCTATTTGATCGGGTATTAATATAGATTTAATGTTAGTTATAGATTTCTTTCGTGACGTTATACCTTAAGAATATGAACATTTGATATCGGATAAATATATGACAATAGGTATAGAGATAACTACTGATCATATAACTCAGGTAGTAATTACTACAGCAGTAACATAAGATGTAAAAGACCTGACGGAGAAGGTTAAACCAAACAGTGAATTTCTAAAGTTCACAATCTGGAATAATCTGAATAAAAATATTTGTCGTATACAACAATATTTAAACAGGCATCCAGGGAGTTCACAACCATGCCACCGCCTATTTGCCTACAAGACTTTAAATAGGTCATAACTTACACACCCAACTTCAAATATTAAGCTTCTAAACCACATTCAAAAGTTTGTTTTAAACAAAACTCAACCATGCGAGGCTCCAGACAAATCTAATACCTTACCTAACTACATAAAACAAAAGGTCATATGTTATCTCAGAACTTCCTTTTCTATTATTAGCAAGAAAACTGGCATCAAGAACATACTATGTTAAACTAAAGTATTCTTTCCAAGATACCTTTTGCCAACAAATTTAATGTATAGTACAGTACATAATCATAATTGTAGCATAAAATTCTAGATAGCATAACATGCCAAGTATGCTGAGGGTGTTTGTCACACGCAAGTGTAATGTTTTAAAATAATAATGCTTTGTGAGGTCATTGTAAAAAGTAATAGGAATGTTGAGGTTGTGACTTTTCTGAGGGATAAAGTAGATATTAAATTAATTGTCTGTTTTCACAAGACAGTGTATAATACAAATAAAAATCGTAAAACTTCCGCTTATTAGCAATGGAATAGTATGCATCTTCTAAAAAAAACAAACAATAAACAAATTATTACCACGGATTCACATGCTCAGGGTGCTCCGGCCTGGCGTGGACATGTTGTGTATTTCTTATGATACTTCTTACTAAGCAACTTGTCCATGCTAGGCTGGCTAGATAAACTAGGGTTGTAGACGTTATAAGGCCCACTTCGCCACCTATATGGTGAAGCCGAAGTTACATAACTAAAACTACCATCGGATGATGTAAAATCGTTTGGGTTAAATGGTCAAATTTTTAACCCAGGCTGACGCAAGTGGGCCTAAGCGTAGTAATTGTATTCATTGTAGAAGTCAAAGCCAATCCAAGGGCACTTTTATGAACGTCAAACTTGTACGTAGTATTTATATACCCTGAGGTCAAACTAAAATATATATCCAGTATTTTAAAATGAAAATCTTATGTCATAATCTCCACCCAATGGTTGTCTGGAAGAAATCGCTTCTTAGCGATAAGACCGCCAATTGTACAGTCTTTTTAATAGTAAGAATGTATCGTTAATTTTGTTTTATACTTGTTAGTGTACAATAAAGACTTATTTACCTATGTATCTATCCTTTCAAGCTATTAATTAAAAAACAAAAGGTTTATTTTCAAAAGCGAAACTTATTTATACCATAATACAAACCAGAATATTCTTACAATGTAAACCAACTTATAATTAAGATACAAAAACATTCTATAACAAATAAAGATCAAAAACCTTTTCGAGACAAGGAAAACTTTCATCTAAACATTCGCTCGAACGCTCGCCGCCGAACAACAATGCCCCTTAATATTTTCTACCATAAACTTCAATATATCTCCAAGCGACAAATATTAAACTTTGCGGCAGTGTTGTAGGTATCGTTAACGGTAGATATATAGTTTGGTTTGGAGGCTTGGCTTGCGGCCAACTGGTCGAATTAGAACTACCATATATCAGCGGAGAATTCTAAAGGAAGTAAAGTGAGAAAAAGAATGATTATGAAGCTTCGGTTTGAGCTAATGTTGACAAATGACACTTGTGAATTTGATGAATATTTTTTTCAGTTGACTTGACATAATGATAACATATAGGAGAAGTAAGGAAGAAGAACAGTTGAACGACGTTCGAAATATGAAACATAATCTATTTTCGACTCTTTCTTACCTAAAGAGTGACTTTTGTGAAGAATTTTAATTGCATCGCTATGTAAATCCAAACCAGTGATTTCATAAATATATTTTTTTTTATTGCTGGTAGTCCTGGTTATTAGTTAACAAATAACTTCTCGTTTGACATTAAAAATAACGTGTATAAATAGTATTCCAATTCCAGAGGAAAATTTCTCGCAAAATCCAAGTCCAAGTTTACAACAGTCGGGGACCATTCAAAATAATAACACGTCTACCATAACAGATCTGACCACAAACGTAATTTATGCAAGAAACTCGTTAGTTTCAGTTCCACGATCAAGTAAGCAATCCACAGGAAAGTTATCTGAGATAGTTCAGCCGAGTGGAAACCGCAGGACTGTGTCAGACACAGATGGCTTTACAGAAACCTGTATGGATAGTCCAAATGACCCACTTTGTGGACCCTTAAGTTTTTGTTATTCTACTAAATCAGCTACTGATTAAATAAAAATACGTATCATTTGATTTATGATAACAAGAGTATAATGTACTCATTGAGCTACTATTACTATGTATAGAGAAGCTATCATAAGCAAATTCTATGTGCAATTTTTTAGAGTCAACTAAAGTTCTCTTTAGCGCTGAAACAATAATTAGTCGTCTAAGCAGACAGCAGAAACACGTAGCGCTATCAGAACGCTTTTAGGAATATTTTTCTCACAAACACCGTGATTTTCACGGCGGTTACGCGTTTCTTTCATCGTTTTTTTTTTTTTTTTTTTTTTTTTTTTTTTTTTTTTTTTTTTTTATTGAGACCAACAGCTTTATATAACATAAATATCTTAAACTACAAACATACAACTACCGCCAATAATAGGTCTCCATAATAAAATGAATTCTTATAGATAACTTAATGACTAAGAAGTGACAATCACACAAAAAAAAATACAAATAAAAGCAAAACTTAAAGTGAAAGCATTGATACCGACATAATTAGTATTTAAGCATGCCCAGAAACAAGAACTATAATAAATTGTTAGTTTATATATAATTTAATTACCGTAATTGTATATAAATAAACTAAAATAAACAGTAATACCTATATGAATTTAAAATATGATATGTAGTAATAAATAATACACCTTAGTTTAAAACAAGAGATAATATTATATATAAATATATATTTTTTGTAAGAAAATAAACTGAAATGGATAAAATACAAAAACTCAGTACTCACTATTTAATATTTGTGAAATGTTGCTTAATTTTATATTTGACAACAGATTTTGAAGAGTGGAATAAATCTATATGAGAGAAAAGTGTATTATATGAAACAGCGGCACGAACAAAGAAAGAGTTACCTGCATAGTTAGTCCTATGAAAGGGAACATGTAGCAATTTTGTTTGACGAGTTCTACGCGAGGGTACTTCGAGACGAATATTGCTAACGAGAGCAGGACAGTCGATGTTACTATGAATGATATCATGGAAGAAAGATATATCCAATAAAGTCCTGCGTTCCTGTAGTGTTAATATATTAAAATGCTTACAGTCCAGTTCATACGATGCAGACGAAGAAGTGCGCTTGCTGCGATAGTTTAAGTGGCGGATAAATATGCGTTGGATACGTTCAACGCATTCAGTATGTGTTAGATATTTAGGACACCATACGCAGCTACCGTATTCCAAAATGCTTCGCACATATGCACAATAGACTGTGATTACACTATCAATATCATGAAGCGGTTGACAAGTACGTAGCACGAATCCAAGAATTCGGTAAGCTTTATTTGTTACTTGATCAATGTGATTTAGCATAGTTAGCTTACTGTCTAGCAGAACTCCCAAGTCGCGTACAGACTGAACTCGCTCGATTTGAACACCATCGAAAGCATAATTAAATATAATTGGTTTCTTCCGTCTCGTAAATGTTATTATCTGACATTTGTTTGTATTGACCGAAATTCTATTTGATCTGTAATAGTCAGTAAGTCGTGTCAAGTCGTTTTGTAAATTTTCACAATCAGCTAATGTTTTTACCTTTACGTAAATTTTCTTATCGTCCGCATACATTAAGAAGTTGGAGTGATGGAAACAATGAGCGATATCATAAAGGTACGCTACATAAAGCAAAGGTCCCAGGTGTGATCCTTGTGGTACACCTGAGACCACTGTAAAAAAGTCGGATTTATACCCACCCATAACAACAGCTTGGGAACGATTATGTAAGTATGACTCGATCCATCGTAGTAAGTCACCATGAATTCCTAGACGCTGTAATTTCAAAAGCAGGATGACGTGGTCCACCCTATCAAAAGCCTTCTCGAAATCAGTGTAGACCACGTCAACCTGCCCCTCGGTCTCCATGTCATTTAACAAAGCAGATGTAAAAAGAGCTAAATTTGTGACAGTTGATTTACCACGCAGAAAACCATGTTGCTCATTAGGAACGCTGCAATGAATGATAGGATAGATCGAATCATAGACTATTTGTTCAAAAATTTTGCTAAATACATTTAAGACTGATATTCCCCTGTAATTCTCTATTTTACGTTTTGAACCTTTTTTATATATCGGAATAAGATGTGCTTCCTTCCATGTCGAAGGAAAAGTATGTTCCCTCAGAGATCTATTAAACAAAATATTGAGTGGAAGGGCGAGTGATTTAGCACATCTTAAAACGTATACAGGGTGTATGAGATCACTACCAGCACCCTTGTTAGGATTACACCTATTAATATATTTTAGTATTAATTCATCGTTAATTGGTATTGTTTGAATGGTGCAATCATGGCATGGAGATAAAGTGTCTGCTCCCCCTTGCAGCAAGTCATATTCATTCTTGTTTAAAGGTGGTATATAAACACTCTGAAAAAAATTACTAAAACCGTCACAAATACTAGACCCCTCAGTGTAAACATTGTCGCAATGTGTAAATTGTTTTGGATATCCTGAGCCTACTTTCTTAGATTTAATAAATTTCCAGAAATATTTGGGACATTTTTTTAATGACTGAGCTGTATTTTCTAGATGTAATGAGTAACATTCTTGTCTTACTTTATGATACCTCCTACGAAGAAGAGAAAACTCATCGTAGTCACGAGGGTTACCATATTTTTTCCAACGAGCATGAGCTCTTGTTTTTTCATTTAATATTTTTTTGAGAGACGGGCTAAACCATGTTGGGTAATTTCTATTGTATTTTTGTAATCTTTTAGGAATAAATTTGTCAATGCTTGTATATATTACGCTATAGAAATTTGATAATGCCTCATCTAAAGTATTATTAGTAAGTAATTGTTTCCAATTTATATTTTGTAAGAACTCATTAATCAAATCATACTTACCTTTGAAAAATTGTATCTTCATCGATGGTGCGACTCGCAAAGGTGTCATTAAAATATCAGAGGCATCAATACACAGAGCTGGATGAAAACTGTCTTCACGTAGCAGGGGATTACGACACTTTGTAACGTCAATTGAAAAAGTACCAAATACCAAATCCAAAGTATTACCATGAGGATTTTCTATGAAAGTGTACTGTTTCATACCCAATAAACTCAAGCTGTTTACAAAATTAAAGGCAACGTCCTGAATAGCAACCGACCCTGTCTTTACAAAAATAGGCTCTTCCATATCAGTCCATTTTATACATGGGAGGTTGAAATCACCAACTATCATAAAATTATTTTGTGTGTGCGACTCCTGAAAGCTAGTAATAAATTTAAGAGCAGCCTCCATCAGGATAGGTTGATGCGGCATACCTCCCGGTATGTATGATGCTATCAAATGTAAATCTTTGGTGTTATTGAGTACCTGTTTCTTAATAGTGACACACAACAGCTCAACGTATACTTCCAAGTTAATATCCTCCAAAGTTGCGCCAAAGTCATTGCGAATACAAATCATCACACCACCACCTATGCATTTCATACTTTTGTTAGTGTCTCGATCAAAACGGAAAACGTCATAGTATTTGTCACATAACTCACTGTCTAAAAAACTATCATTAAGCCAAGTTTCCACCAAGATAATAATATCATAGGTTTTATCTGTTGTGTTTAAATGTAAATCAGAGCATTTCGTTCTCAACCCACGAACATTTTGAAAATAGATTTGTAACTTATTATTAGCCATTAGAGATAAAAAAATAAATAAACATAACCATATACGCAAAACAATATATTGAAAAAAACTGACGTTAGCGAAACATTATCATTATAGTAAATTGTAATATTTAATACTTGAGATACCGCTGACAATTTGATTTCCTTGGTTGATGCTGTACGAAATAAGAAAATAAAACACAAACAAACACTATAGTGCAGTGCACTGATTAATTCTACCAGTATCCGCTCATTATTCGTGCTACCGTATATCATAAGAACATAATGTTTTATTCTATGTAACATAATAATGTGTACATTGAAATTTAAAGTATACTTGTGAAGAATTGTTAATGTATCAAATAAGTAACTGAGTGTTAAGATGTTATATAAATAATATAAAATACTTTTTGTTTCTGTAAATGTAAGATAATTTATTAAAATGTATAATTTAAGAATGTAAATAAAGTTAAAGTAAAATATGTAACATTTGTAAATAAAATATATATATAATGTGTTTTTATTAGTAAATATATGAAAAATATATAGTACGGAGTATGTTTTCTTGTTATTGAGCATGCCTTCAAAACTGGTACCAATAATCAATACAGATTTCAACATTGAAATATAATGAACAAGTGCCTTATTATATTTAGTTAGCAACAAAATCGTATAAGTACAAAGAACAAATAATGCAAGGAAGGAGTTATACATTTTAACTTTATAATTACAAATTAACATATAAACTAACATTTGACCATGCAATACTAGAAATTCAAAATAAAAATTTAACATAAAAGAAATATAAGAAATTGTGGTATACGATAAGATGTTATTTATGTGTCTGGTGCAATGAAATACTAAATTTTAAAAAAATCTAAAATCAAAACTAATCATGCATGATGATAAAGTTAGTAAAACTGAAATTAAAAATACACTAATACTTATATAATCTTTTTTAGATCCTCCTCGCAGTCGACAGATATCATAGCTGAATTGTCGTTTTTTCTCAAAAAGATACGACAATTTTTGATCCATACATAACCATAACTCTTTGTAACAGCTGCTTCACGACACTTTTTGTACAACATTTTATTTTCCAATGTCAAATGTTCATTAACAAAAATTCGCCTTGCATCACCAGGTAGACCGATGTTCAAAGTAGTCACTCCACGGGTTTTTCGTATTCCTGATAGAATGCTATCCTTAACAAAACGACGTCTCAGCTTTACTATGATGGTTCTAGGCAAACCAGGAATCGGTTTCCTTGGTTGTATCCGATTGGCAAATTCGACATCATCCGACGATATTATAACCCCAACATGTTTACAAATTCTGGAGAATGAATCCAATAAATTTTCGTTTTTTACTTCTGGTAGACCCGTAATCTCCAAATTCAAAAGTCGGTCCCATTGTTGTTTTTTATTAGTTTCTCTCTGTAAGCTGTCCATATTCGACTTTAGTTTGGTCAGCTCAAATTCTAAATCAATACATTTTTTATTTTGATCATCCATTAGTTTTAACTTTTCGTTATAAACATCTTGGCGGTGGGAGCAAAAATTTGCACTGGTCTCGAGTCCGTCGACGCGTACCTTCAAATGTGTAAGAGATCCATTGATCGCTTTGTTATCCGAACATATTGTCTTGTAATTATTTTGAAGTTCAGCAATGTTTGAAGTTATTATAGACATTTCATCCTTTATAGCTGTATTTACCGTAGATTTAATGGCCTCGATCATACTACTTCTGAACTCATCTTTCCACGCATCCAAAGACAGCTTGAAATCACGCCTGAAATCTGAATTTGGTGTATCTGAATAATCTTCAAAATCCTTGTATCCAGCAGCCTTGCGCTTTTTAGCATTAACATAACAGGACTCCTCTAACTCGGTAAGATTCGGAGTGGAGGAGCTGCTAGGTGGCGTGCGTTGTAATTTAGCCATAGCGATATTGTCGCTCACTCGTCGTTTGCCGCGACTAGCCGCGACGCGTACAGTGGTACAAGGTAGTGAGTAACACAGATTGTGGACTTCAAATTATGTTTTTACACATTAAAACACTGCCAACTATAAAAATATTATTGTCACGTATATTCACACTGTTATAATTAATAGTTACAACACTCAATTATTCTTTATAAACACTAAAAACTGTATTTTGCAATTAAATTGTGCGGAGCGATGTCACTTCTTGTTCATGTACCCGCCCGGTTGACTTCACCTGTGATCGTCTACAACAACAAATATGGCCGGATGGCCTCACATGAACGGAATATAGTTGTGATATGTGGCATCTTCTCTATACGTAGTAATAATAGCTCAATGAATGTACTCAGATTCTTGCAATGGTAAACATTAATTTAAGAATCAAAAATGCGTATGGGATATTGGCTGAATTTGATTATAAATAAAATTTTAACCCACAATATGCGTTCAGTGGTTACGGAGCTAAATGGTAACATACATACGAGTTTTATTAGTATGAGTTGTATATACAGGTTGATGATAGTTTGTTTTCACAAAATAATTATAGTGAGATTTATACTGGGTGTTGTTTTGGTCAGCGACAAGCGACCTAGGAGCGGTAGTACAAAATATATATTCCCCAAAAATGGACTTAATTCCATTAAATACTGTAAATATGTTGAGAAATACCTTATTCAATTTGAAATAAAATTACCGCAAAGTATTGTTACTAGCCACGTGCACAGACTAGAGCTAGGCGCAAGCCGCCATCGCCCCACCCCTTTACTCCCTCGTACTCCCGTTGAGTATTATGTCTACACTTTAGCTTATTACATGATTTTCAATTTTTTTTTTTTTTTTTTTATTATTAAAAAAAATAAAGTATTTTTTTTGCACCAGTATCATTTGTATAATCGACCCTGAGTCGCTCGTCGCTGACCAAAACAACGACCTGTATAATGTTTTTATAAAAAACAAGTCAACACTCTTCTGAATAATATTTCTCTCCCCTATATTATAGTCTCGAATATATTTCCCTGGCATATTTTCGATAAAGCATTAATTATAGCAGAGGGTACGGAACACCAAAAACACCTATATATTCCGAAGGTAATTTATGACCACTAACAAACTTCTGGTCGTGAAATAGCATGATATAAGTATGTGACACCAATATGATACGGTTTGGGGCCTCTAATAATATTGAGGATCCATAAAAACTTGCTTCGTTGAACTTTCATAACTTAATTCCAAATGAGATAAGGAACTTTCCAAAGTTTTTGTGGTCATCTTCAGGTAGCGTAAAAAAACCTCTTATACACGTTGCGCGTAACTTGATAAAGTTATAAAAGTCTGAAAAAATTAGGTTTGAAGTTGAATTGAATATTAAAAGTTTTGTAAATATTTTTAAAATATACAAATTGCAAAAGAATGTTGAATTTGTGTGATATTTTTTAATATTTTGTTGTAATAAAAACGACCGATGTTCTGTGAACATCTTTGTCCACAGAATCTCTAGTCTTACCGACGGGCCGGTGAGCCGCAGGTCGTGTATTCGATTCCCACACAGGACATGTATTAGTGTGCATGAACTTGTCTGTATATCCTGAGTCTGGGTGTAGTCATGTAATTAAGTATGTATTTACAAACAAAAAGTATAGGATATGTATTATATCAGTTGTCTGGTTTCTATAGTACAAGCTCTGCTTAGTTTGGGATCAGATGACCGTGTGTGAGGAATGTCCCAGGATATTTATAAAAAAAAAACGTATTTAGGATATATAATAAGCCTTTGACTTTATCTAAGTTACAAGATGGGAAAAATATTGTTTCCCGTATAGACACTCCGTATAAACTTACCGCTCTACTGCCCTCGACGAAAACATAGGCAAGGAAGTTTCGACATGACATGGTATAAGGAAAATTGTTGAAGAGGCCTCGTGTGTAGTTTATGGGTTGTTTTCGGTTACAAACTGGCACTCTTATGCCCCTTCCCCCATAAATAGGGGCACAAAGCGGTGAGGTGACGTGGCAGACGAGATAAAACTTTGCTAAGTTGTGTTAGTAGGAAATCTGCTAGATATTCATTAGATAATTTTGATTTAGTGATTGGAAATTAATATTTTGGTACTCTGTTTCATCATAATGCTTGCGCTAAGGTATTTTATGTGTGTTCTATCGCTTTTTCAACAGACAACTTTGAAGGAATTGTTTGATTGCCCTCAGCTACCTTCTACCATCGCACCTATTGCTATCGATGAGGAGGCCGTCCTCCTATTGTATATAAAAGAAGTTTCCTACTGCGGCCTCTAAGGTTGTGGAGTGAGTTTCCACCGTTGTTTTTCCAAGGGGGTACATACTCTTCCTTTTCTATTGAAATTTTCTATAGTGACCACGTTTACCGACCCGAAGGTATAAAAGACGGCACACTATACCTGGCAACCCCTTACGAGGCGTCTGGAACCATCTGCCGCTACTAGCGACGCGTCGCTACTGGTGACAGGTATGCCAAGGGGGTACAGCTTGAGGTTCTTCAAGAAGAAAAAGATTTTTGCAAGGTTGGCAATGCGCAAGAGATACCCCTGTTGTTGAACTGTCTATAGGCTACGGAAGCCACTTACCATCATGACCAGTAGTCGGAATGTTAAAAGGATCAAGTTTAATCTGTGAGCCATCAATGATTATGTTTCCGATTATAAAGCTTTTTTTATTTTCTCAATGTAAAAAATATTGGTATCAAAATTGAGGCGGAACTTAATAGTTTTTTTTTTTTTACTATTTATAGGCCTGTGTTTGACCGCAATCTCACCATAGTAAGTGATGATGGCGGCCGAAGGTGGTAAGCACACAAAGCCTAGAAGGAACTGGCTCTCAAGTGCAGCTGTCGGAACACACCGAAAGGTGCTTGGCAACAGATTTTCAACTTGAGGGTGGTAGCCAGTCAGGCGGGTACTACAAAGTACCCTACCACCGTGCTATGGTTTCCTCACGATGTTTTCCTTCACCGAAAGCTCAAGCACATTGTAGGATTCGAAACCGGGACCTTCGTCTCGGTATCCGACGTCACAACCACTGAGCTATCATCGCTTTAAAATATAGTTTTGAAATAATAACATTGTTGGAAAAATCTAAGTAAAAATTTTATTCGTTAGACAGTCTACTTTCAATATTATATAGTGCTGTCTCTTTTATACATAGAGAAGAAATATTTCGCGTAGACGACACGAGACGGGTGAAATTTTCATCTTACTAAGTGAGCACAGGATTAGGGGTGGTCGTATTTGATATTCGGGATTAGTATAATTTGATATTGATATCCGATAATATCCATTGTAACAGCTATTGAATATTCCGTGATAATCTCCGGTAATACCAGTTAATGTTGGACAAATTTTGTGGATATTGGAGTTAAAAACAAATGCGAACTATCTTAGGATCACTAATTAGGTCCTTTGATAGGTTAACAACTTGACACTTTGACTTTCATTCTGATTCTGCTTTTTAGATTTACTATACGTCATTTTATTTATTTATTTTAAAATGATTTTCGATTTTACCACTGACTCACATTTTCTGGTATTTATCCTAAAACAAGGCTTGATGTCAAGGCTAAGATTTATAGTGTGAATCTTATCATGAACTAGCAGACCCCCGCGGTTTCACCCGCGAACGTTTTGAATTTATTTGCGCGGAACTCTAATTATTTTTCAAAAATAAAAGTAGTTAAGCTACTCTTTATAACATTAACTATGTACCGGAACAGACAGACAAAAATATTTCGGCGCCGATCCCACAGAAAGAGTTCTAGAGTTCCGCGTTCCAAGTTCTGTATTCCGTGTTAACTATTGTGCACTTGTTTTTATTGTTCCGTGATTGTGCACACAGCAAGCAGTCTAGAGTTCTAGAGTTCTGCAATATTCGCTACTGATCACACATCATACACTTTTTTTCATTTCAATGGCGCCATATAGCCTACAGTCAACGCGGAGTGCAACTCGGAACTCGGAACTCTAGAACTCTTGTCAGTGGGATCGGCGCCTTAAAAACTCAATACGATTTAATTAAAAAAAAGTTGAACTCACATAAAAGCTTGGTGCAATGCGTAGATAGAGAATTGTAGGTAGATAGGCTGTCAGCGTATAGCAAAGAAGATAGCGATAGTTCGACATAATTACATATATATTTGGATTTTTATCGTATTTAGAAGAAATTATCTGTACAACTTGCATGATATTGACAGAAAATACACTTGAGTAATCCTTTTATTTACTTACTATATCAGTTAAAAAAAACTACTGACCGATGAAGGGTTATGTTTGGTTCATTTCGTTCACTACGGCTTTTACAGCCAATGACACAACAATTCAACATCACTACACACCAAACAATATCTTTGAGAATATACAGGGTGTTGTTTTGGTCGGCGACAAGCGACCCAGGAGCGGTAGTACAAAATATATATTCCCCAAAAATGGACTTAATTCCATTAAATACTGTAAATATTTTGAGAAATACCTTATACAATTTGAAATAAAATTACCGCAAAGTATGGTTACTAGGCATGTGCACAGACTAGAGCTAGGCGAAAGCCGCCATCGCCCCACCCCTTTACTCCCTCGT
Source organism: Polyploca ridens (assembly GCA_951394255.1). Lineage (NCBI taxonomy): Eukaryota > Metazoa > Arthropoda > Insecta > Lepidoptera > Drepanidae > Polyploca > Polyploca ridens. The sequence goes on from OX596257.1 coordinate 13,692,080, forward strand.
ACTCCCGTTGAGTATTATGTCTACACTTTAGCTTATTACATTATTTTCAAATTTTTTATTTTTTTATATTTATTATTAAAAAAAAATAAAGTATTTTTTTTTATATATTTTTTAGCACCAGTATCATTTGTATTATCGACCCTGAGTCGCTCGTCGCTGACCAAAACAACGACCTGTATACAAAGCAGCGTTGCCAGATTTTTTTTCGGTCAAAGCGGTATTTTGTAACTGCTTGAGTAAAAAAAAGCGGGATTCTATCACCGAAAGCGGGACATACTAAAAAAACCCGGCCAAGTGCGAGTCCAACTCACGCACCGAGAGTTCCGTAGAAACTTGTAGGTACGTATGTTAATAGTTCAATAATCACGGGAATCGATTCTCGGAGATTTTCCCCCGTTTTTTCGAGACGCGTCACGGGAAAGCTGTTGCCAATTCTGTGCAGTGGTGTCTTTATAATTTCCCACTTCTACGTCCAACGATGATTTCACCGTCGAGTAATCCTCGAAAAGCGGGACGCGCGGGACATTCAATTTTGGGCTAAAAATCGGGACGTTGGCAACACAGTCACAAATAAATTATATTATGAATTAGAGTTTCACAGTTTCACTGCTCCCATCAACAAATATCTTTGGCCAAACTTTTTTGGCCTCAACGACATCAGTGTCGTTGAGGCCATCAGTGGCGTGACCTATACGCGAGATAGGGACAAAAAAATACGCTTAGTCACACATACACGTTTTGACATATGCGTATCTTGGCCTGTCTACCTGTAATTCTCCGTCTATGGTGCAATGCAATACTCTTTTTAAAATTGGAATGTCAAATATCAAAGAATATTTAAATCAAAAGCACTAAGGAGTATTGATATCAACTTCGATGCAAATCACTCCTAAAATAACTTTCTACCCCTTTTTAACCCCGTTAGGCGATGAGATTCAATAAAATATGAAACACGTCTATCATCAATTCTGTTAAAGAATGTTTATGCAAAATTTGAAGTACATCAGACCAAAGAATCACGTTGTATGGGAATACAAACTTTGCCCCCGTTTTTCACCCCCTTAGGGATAGAATATCGGAAAATCCTTTCTTATCGGATGCCTACGTCATACAAAGAACACACCCTCCAAGTTTCAGGTCTCTACGATCAGCGGTTTAGGCTGTGCGTTGATTGTCAGTCAGTCATTCAGGACAAAGCATTTTATATGTATAGATAATTATTATTAAGATCTTAGGGGTGGAATTAACTTCAAAACTGACGAACTTGCATACAAACTTTCATCCCTTATTTTACCCTTTTAGGGGTGGAATTTCCAAAAATCCTTCCTTAGTGGATGCCTACACCGTATAATAATACATTTAGTGAAGTTTACTTTGAAATTGAAGGACTTGCATACACAACTTCATCCCCCTTTTCCTCCGTTCGATGGTGGAATTATCACAAACGCTGAGATAACTATACATTAATTTTCAATCGTCAGCCTAAACACAAAATTTTAAGATCCTAACTTCAAAACTGACGAACTTGCATACAAACTTTCATCCCTTATTTTACCCTTTTAGGGGTGGAATTTCCAAAAATCCTTCCTTAGTGGATGCCTACACCGTATAATAATACATTTAGTGAAGTTTACTTTGAAATTGAAGGACTTGCATACCCAACTTCATCCCCCTTTTCCTCCCTTCGGTGGTGGAATTATCACAAACGCTGAGATAACTACACATTAATTTTCAATCGTCAGCCTAAACACAAAATTTTAAGATCCTAACTTCAAAACTGACGGACTTGCATACAAACTGTCATCCCCTATTTTACCCTCTTAGGGGTGGAATTTCCAAAAATCCGTCCTTAGTGAATGCCTACACCATATAATAATACATTTAGTGAAGTTTACTTTGAAATTGAAGGACTTGCATACCCAACTTCATCCCCCTTTTCCTCCCTTCGGTGGTGGAATTATCAGAAACGCTGAGATAACTACACATTAATTTTCAATCGTCAGCCTAAACACAAAAATTGAAGATCCTAACTTCAAAACTGACAGACTTGCATACAAACTGTCATCCCCTATTTTACCCTCTTAGGGGTGGAATTTCCAAAAATCCTTCCTTAGTGGATGCCTCCACTGTATAAGGTATCTTTGTGCAAAATTTCAAATCTCTAGGTCCAGCGGTTTGGGCTGTGGGCTGATATATCAACAATCAGTTTATCATTTTATATATTAAGATTTGAGCTTACTGTGAAGGAAAATATCATGAAGAAACCATAACCTCGGTAAGTTTGTAGTTACCCCTCTAGTAGGCTATCAATCTTAAGCTGAATAGTTGCCAAGTACCTATCAGTGTATTCCGATACTGCACTTATAAAGGACTCCCTATCAGGCTGTGTGTGCTTACTGCTCTCGGCCACATCAGCATCTACCATGCTGAGATTATCTCTAAACAAAAACATAAGTTTGGATAACCATGGTGAAAAGAATAGTAAACTAGTCTTTAAATATATATCAAACCCTTCATGTCCCAACCCTGAATATGTCGGTGTGTGGTCAAACGTAAAGTGTAAGGCAAGAGGATATGAAATGATCTTGCCGCAACTTTTGGCCTGTCATAAAGATCTCGAACCTTTTTGCCCTCTTCAATTTTATGTCATTACCACAATGTTCGAGATTCTGGCTCATATTCTTATTAAGTAGTAAATTTTATAATCAATAACTTATTTAGAACATTAACTATTAAAGTTTTTGCATTAGTATAGTTAATTAGATAAAATGAAATCTACGAATAATAAAATTATCAAAGTCAAAGTCAAAGCCATTTATTCAATTTAGGCCCCAGAAGGGCACTTATGAAGGTCACATTTACTAAAGTTACCACCGGTTCGGAACTTGGCCTTCAACTGAGAAGAATCCGGCAAGAGACTCAGCAAGGTTACATTTTTTTAAATATTTTTTGGACAATGTTTGGCTTTTTTTTCCAAATAATTAACAATAAAAAAGATATACCTAAGTATTATTCGTAGAATGAAATGGAAAATATAGAACCTATTTCATACTTTGTCCATTCATGCTATATCATTATAGTCATCAAAGAGAGTGATAATATAGACAACTTTGAAATAGATTTTGATTTACGTCTTTCTGACCTAATTGAAGCGCTCGTGGTGTAGCATGATCAGTCGTTCTTAATCGATCGGCAAAGTTAAGCTACCACTGTCGTGGTCGGTACCTGGATGAGTGACCTCCTAGTGGTATTTCAAATCGAGCGTTTCCTAACTTCGGAAGGCACGTAAAGCCGTTGGTCCCGGTTATCACTTTATTGTGCTAGTTGGATGCCTCCTAGGCGGCTTGAAAAATTCCAACAGTAGGTAGGGCATGTGTGGTAGTATTGCCCATTCCCTTTCACCCTCATTTGTGAAAGGAGGCCTGTGCTCTGCAGTGGGACATTATAGACTGATGTTGATGAGCTAATTAAATAAACTGAATATCGTCAAGGCAAAATCACATAATACCAAATCCCTCAATACATTCGAATATATTTATTGCCTAGTTTTCACATAAAAGAATCTTCAAATATGTTACAGCACAAACGAAAAGACAATAGATACTGTATTCGTCGTCTATTTCACGCTGAAACACTTTCAATACACTTTGCCATCCAATAAAGTCCAACACCTTATTGTCATCACGTTACATTGTATTGGGTAGCGGCATAGACTATAAAAATACAGACTTCTATTTACGAAAATGTACCTATTTTATTACTCCGGAAAATATCTACATTTACAGTCTAATAATTTCGATCTTCTGCTGTATTAGCCTTTTATATGTTGTTAGTGATTAATAACATAATAAAGCAAATTTAACTGTGCTAAGATTCTAGCATCAATCATTTTATTTTTTCATCTTTAAGAAATACAACTATTATGTCATTCCTCTTGATATGATAAAATCGTCATAAGTGCCCTCCATTGCCTAAATTGAATAAAAAGCTTTGAATATAACTTAAGGTATACGAATAAAACAAACAAGATTGATATTTCATCAGAATTCTTCAATAACCCATTAAAAATTATATAACTTTTCTCTTTACGTCAACGCTATTCTCATTTCCGCATTGTGACATGATTTTTGGGAATCTATCGATATACATTCAATACCATGCATTCTTTTGTTTTCATGTCCATTGGCAAAATTACCATGTTTATAGAGACTGCTGCCCTCTATATAATCTTTAATCTTTGCACAATTTCTAACCTAACTAGAGACAAGCTTGGTCCAAGCAATTCAAATGGAATATCCTCATAAAGGCTTACCTTTCTATAGGCCAACGATGGTGGTCGGCCGATATTACAAGCTTTGTTGACCGCTTCATAATGCGCCAGGGAAATTGTGCTATATCTTAAGGTTGCGTTTAAATTAAGTGACCGGTCTATGCACTAATGGAATTATCATAAATTTATATTGCTCTAGCACAGTCCGTTTGTTCGTTTGTCACTGTATTTGCTGTCAAATGCAACGCAACGAGATCTGTGTTGTTTGCGTGACTTCAGTACATAGTCGCAGATTGTACTATTATTGGCTGTTTGTCAATAAACATTTGTGTATTTGATATTGGTAAAGTCAGTGTTCGATTATTCCAGACTCATTTTGCTTTAGTTCGGACAGTAAGTTACCGTACTAAAAGTCATGTTACTCAAACCTATATATTAAATCATTTTGTATTCCCTTTTTGAATATTTTGTACCAAGAAGTATAAAGCCCGAAAGCCCGTGGAGAGCGCGTGCGGAGATACCGCACTCGCCAAACATATGATTTCTAACGCATATGTTACAATTCATAACAGACGGAGATTTATTACAAAAAAACAATGAAATTCCAAAAAAGAATATAGGAGAAACGTACTCAAATCTTTAATTTCAAAATCCAGTAAATATTTATAAAATTAGCTTTTAAAATCATATTACCTCTTTCTTTTTCAAAATTGAACCCATAATCTCAGCATCGCAGACCATTCCTCTTTTACGTTTTAATACAAATAATAATCAAAACCGATTACAAAACTCAAACAAATTATAAAAGACCACCAGTCTCCTTTGCGCCTGCCAATCAAATCGGTTCCCCCATAGCTATCGGTGAGTTGTGTTTGAAACAAAATCGCGTCGACGCGCACTCCACGGACTTTATACATTCTTGTTTTGTGCGCACGAAGTTGTGTGAGATTTGGTATTTTAAAGTTTATATGGAAAAGGAGTCCAGAAAGCTAAGCTTCAAACTTAAGAATTTTAGTATTACAGTCTAATATCGAACAATAGGCGACCACTAGTAAGATTAAAATCATATTACTTACACATCTTGTCCGTGTTAGTAAAATAGTACCTAAAGAAAAAAAACTTTAAAAAAAATAGTATCCTTCAATGAAATCACAAAACCCTTGCTTAAAATATTAATAGATAATTGTAATCGTATTACTTCTGTATGGAGTAGTAACAGAAGCTTATGATACAAAATCAGCAGAGACGTATACGGAAAAAGTTTACAAGTTACGAAACTAGATGGCGCTGTTCGTTTTTAAAACGCGCTATGGTTTCGTTCTCACAATTTCATAAGTACTTTGCATTGTACAAACACCATAAAGGATCAGTTAGCAAATGCTAATATGATCTGATGATGGTAAAAATTTTTGAGTACATTCATCCTCATACGGTGAATGTGATAAATAAAGAAACAAAAAAATTACATTATTATTATTATTTTATTTAGCTTTATCTATTAACGGCCTTACTCATAAACGCTATTTAACTAAATCTACTGAATAAATGGTCAAATAAAAACGTCACCTTGCTGTCATTGTCAAACAATTTGACGTTATTTAGGTGACCACTTAATCGGCTTATTAGTTAAATAGCATTTTATGATTAAGCGGGTAAATGTAGTAATGTGATAAATTAAATAAAGGAAGACTAAACAAAGTTGATTGATGCAACTACATTAAATATTATGTAAATACTATTTTTATAGTTGACATTTTTATTTTATTTTATTATTTTTCATTTGTTTTATTAATCATTGAACTTTTCATTTTATTCCTAAGTTATGATAAATGTAATTCAGATAAATTCTGATCAAGTTTTTGAATACTATTTTTGTATTTGTCACCATTTTCGTAATGTTGAAGAGAGGTAGAGCGTAGCGTTTATTCGCTCAAAGAGCAGCTCGACTGGGGAAGTACCTCCACCTTACAGAATACCGCAGCCAAATGACTTTATGTTGTGTTCCTGCGCGTGAGTAAGGTCGCCAGAGCTCATTGGGGAGGGGGGAAAAGTCGGTAACGCGTGAGCGATGCTTCGTGTGTTGCAAGCGTCCATATGGCTACGGTAACCGCTTACCATCAGGCGGGCCGTATGCTTGTTTACCGACTAAGTCGTATAAAAAAAAAAAAAAAAAAATGTTCAAGCAAATAAAACAATTTATTATTATTATTATTATAAAAACCTTTAATTTCTGTATCATTAGGTTAGATTTTTCAATAAAGTAAACCTCGGATAGACTATTGTGATAAGTCTATATTACACAAACTGTTCTATCACGAAACAATTTGAAGAAAGGTTACTAATACATCACTGAATAATTTAATTTTGGTAACTATTTTTTTTATATTAAATTAAGAAAAAAAAAATCTGTACTATTTATACTATACTAATAATAATAAAGCGTCGATTTTTTTCTTGTTTGTTTAAACGTGCTAATCTCTGGATCTACGGATTCGAAGAATTCTCTCATTAATGGGAAGCTACATTATACCCGAGTATTATAGGCTACTTTTTATCCCGGGAACGCGGGTGAAACCGCGCGTGACAGCTAGTATTTAATAAAGCTCAAGAGTTTGTTTGAATGCGCTAATTAAGGTCTGTTACCAGGTCCGATTCTAAAAATTCTTGCACTCATAAGAAAGTGTGTGATTTCACAGTAAAACTGCTAGTTTTACTGTGAAATCACAGTCCACCACAGTATAATATATTCAGTATCGTATTTCCGTCCATAAGCCCGATGTAGGCCTACAAGTCACAGTAAAAACAAGCATTTAACCATTCAACCGTTGAACAAACACCAATGAATATCGCCGATAATTCAGTCTCGTAATTTCCGTGCCGTCAGTTTCATGCGGCTAGATCCAGTGTACTAGGCTCCTAGAAACGCGGTGTCTATATGAGCGGGTGCGTTTAAGAGGACTCAATTCCGTCATACTTTTTATACAAAACCTTTGTACTTATCATAGCGTTGTTAAACATTTTTCGTTTGATGTTTTGAACAAATTAGTATCTTGTGCACTATATCTAGCCGTGTATCTAGGCGTAATTTAAAAAAAGTGTGAAATAAATTCAGTCAAAGCCTCCGAAAAACAGCGTTTTTGCCTGAACTTTGGCCATATCTAATGTACCTATAAATTGTAAAAGTAAAGAAAACATTTAGATACCAGGCTTGCAAATGTATTGGAGATTCTAAATAACTAACTTTTTTTTCACAAACTTGTAAGATTTTTTCACAAGAAGTATACTCCTGGAACAAGTTTTATGAATGCGAAATCATGAATGACGACCTAGCGAAGCGGCCGCGAGTGATCAGCGGAAATTACCGACTGATAACCGACGGCTATGACGCTATCTCTCTTTTTTCGCAGTCAAACATTATGTTGGATGAAACAACAAGCTTTTAAACTATGCTTGCGTTGAAGTTGCGCCGGCCACAGAGGGCCGCCTTAAAGGCGGAAACTGAGGGGATTAACAATTAAATAAATAAATATCGTGGGACACTCTTCACACACGGTTATCTGATCTCAAATTATTATTATTACTTGTTTATTATCATTGGAAGATTAGTATATTTAGAATTAATCTTATCATAAAAATAATTAATATGCAATCATTGGTCTTTCCGTTGAATTATTTATTATTTTAACATGCTTCGTTTTATGACTTTTATATTGATTTCCTACACAATGCTGCCATTTGGAATATTGAAAACAAAAAACATTAATATTAACTATTATTTTAAAACACTATGACACCATAAGGTTAACCACTCCGTTTGTGACCGCATCTTTACGAACCAACCGGGAACGAGAGCTCATTTGCTATCTCTTTCAATGTCAGTATCGCTAGAAAAGGATAAACATATATTTGCAGTTGCGGTGGGAGATGTACGTCCAGTAGGGTGACATCGAGCCTTCATTGAACCCGGGACAAGACTGGATTTGACGGTCTGCGGTTTGAATCGAACGGACCGGGGATTATTTTAATGAGTATTTGAGGGTTGTTTGAGTAAGTAAAAACTTTGATTAGCATGTTCAATTGAAATATAATTCCTTTTTGGATTTTGAAATAGTTGTCTGCAAAATGAAATATATTTTATTATTGCCAAAATAAGTTTTTTCAAACAAAAAATATTACTTATTTTATACAGTTAGGCTACGGTAACTGCTTCCATCAGGCGGGCCGTATGCTTGTTTGCCACCTTAGTGGTATAAAAAAAAAAAAACAGTTTTAGTACAAAAACTGGAAAAGTTGAACTCGCGTAGGTTCCGTGCAAACTTAACAGTGTAGTTGAAAAACATGTTTCCCATACATTCCAACTGCAAATGTAAGTTTGTACGCACATTATTGACAGATTTACCACGTTTTTTGAAGACCATGGAAATGAATGAATGAATTTTCTATAATGTATGAGTAAACAACTACTTTATGTATTTTTTCAAAATCTCAGGCTCTATAGTTTCTGGGATAATAGTGGGGGGAATGGAGGTAGATATAAGTATATGAGACTCTTGCAACAAGCCCTTAAATTTCACACGGTACAGTTTGTAAAACTTTTTTTGATTTGTCCGCCAAAAGTGACCCCCATTTTCAAAATGAATTTATTTTAATGTTTGGGTCACAGAAATTCATATGTGTACCAAATTTCAACTTAGTCCAGTAGATTCGAAAAAAATCAGCTGTGAGAGACGGACAAACAGACAGACACACGAGTGATCCTATAAGGGTTCTTTTTTTGGTAAGGAACTCTTAACAAAATGGTAAATCCATGGGGGTAGGGGGGTAGATTCTTACTGATACATACCATGGACCACTGCGTCAAAGAAAACGTATATCTGGAATTAGTAAGGAAAGGGTCATATTCTAGTAACAGTACCTAGTTATAGCTCATAGGAACATTATAAAAAAAAACTTTATACACATGAAATTCGTAGACACCCAATAAATCGACAAACAACACGCACGACAAATAGCGGGAAGACACGAATCCCACCCACGTATTTTAACGCGACGCGTCAACACGGCTTACATGGCAGGTAAGCGCCACTGTAAACAAAATGACCTTACAACATGGAGGCCCTACCAGTTGTCTCGTACTTGGTTTTATAAGTGAGTATAAAAACAGTATATTGCGCCCGGGGTGATAGGGATGCTCAGTGATACTTTTTATGTGCGATTATTGGGGTTATTGCGAGCTGCTCAGTTGCTATCCCCATTGATAGCGAACCAATTGGGTAGTCTACTGAATGAAATGACAAGTAACAACAGACTTTAAACATCAAACTTCTATTCAGAATGAAGCATGGCACACGGTAAATAATGACCGAGTCTAACACTGATTAAATCTGAATAAAAACAATATCAGCGTTACTTGACATCATAAAAGCGCACTTCTTGTACGCAAACAATTATTATAACTAGTTCAAAACAAATTGTTTATGTTATTATGTACATACTTATAACTGGTATTATTTATTCTTATCAAAATTCGTACTTATAGCAAACGTTTTATTTGTATCGTACTCATTTTTATGTCACATAACAATTACTTTCGAGGAAAAACAAAAGTAGGGGTAAATGTAAAACCTACAAGGCTACGTAGAAACAGGGATTTGTAATTTGGCGTACTTCTACTACTACAAGATATATAAGAATTTGGATTTATTCCCAAGGGGACCTAGATTTATGGCTTTAGCCCTAGATTTTTAGATATTTCAACGCTATTATATAATAACTGCCTACTATCATGTATAAATTCTTGTATTACAAAGCTTATTAATGCTCGGTTGGTAATTACACGTTTTCAGCGTAAGCAATTAAATATTAAATCCTGTGAAACCACGTACATGAAATAAAATTATAATATAAATAATGGGCATTAAAAAGTTTTTTTAATAATATCAGTTTAGGGAATTTTTAAGCAATAATCTATGACATGCGGTTTCGTATCACTGCATAGCAAGAATAGAACCTTCAGAATACCGCAGCCAAATAACTTTATGTTATGTTCCTGCGCGTGAGTATGGTCGTCAGAGCTCATTGGGGACGGGAAGGGTCACTGACGCATGAGTGTTGCCTGTTGCAAGCGTCCATATGGCTACGGTATCGAGGAAAACTCCCAAAATCCAATCTCGGAACTAGTCACTGTATCTTGTGTTCTTGACTAAGCCAATCAAAGCGCTTGTGTCCTTGAAATAGCCAATCAGAGTGCATTGTCGGTTGTGGGAAATTGGCGTAATAGATTTCAAGCAAACTGAACGTCTATAGTTGTTCGATGGGCTACGGTAACGGCTCACTATCAGACGGACCGTATGCCGCTTCAGTATATTTTTCTAATGATACTTAGGCACCCCGATCCCACAGGGAAGAGTTCTAGAGTTCTGCATTCCGCATTGACGGTAAGCGGCGCCTTTGAAAGTAAAAAAAGTGTAAGATGTGTGATGAGTAGCATGGTTTCTTCAGGGTCGGTAACGCGCGAGTGATACCCCTGGTGTTGCAAGCGTCCATAGGCTACGGTAACTGCTTACCATCAGGCGGGCCGTATGCTTGTTTGCCACCATAGTTGTAGAAAAAAAAAGTTGCGAATATTGCAGAACTCTAGAACTCTAGACTGCATGCTGTGTGCACAATAGTCAACACGGAATGCAGAACTCGGAACGCAGAACTCTAGAACTCTCTCTGCGGGATCGATGCCTTAATACAATACTCTTGACTTGACACTTATTTCGCACGCGCACAATTCCACTTATCTGAACAAAATTCCCTTAAAATTAAACAAAAGTAGTGCATGTATTATGTAGTGCATGATAAATAGTGATTTGTGTATGCACACTATATGAAGTGTGCATACACTTATTACTCGCAAATCATCGCGTTTACCATTCACTCAAGTATCACCGTATCAGTAGCCAACCCAATAGCTACTGAAGTATCGACAGTCGATAACTGACTACGTATCGAAACGCACTATTTCATAGGGTTACCAGGATGGCTTATGACCGACGTGCTTTGTTCTTCTTTTTTTTTTATTTCTAAATCAGTAACTGGCCTGTACAACCACTCACCTAAGTTTCATCTCAATTCGATTGCATGGTTTTGGAATACGTACATCATTATTATAAAAAAAATAGTTCAAAAGATACCATCATAGCTCTAAAAATGCTACGTAGTTTAAAATAAAACTGCTTAGTGAAACACGAACCATGTTTTTTTTATTTTATATATTTAATTGTATCACTAAATGCTTATGACCTATACAATATTATTCATATTTTTTTATATGTTTTAGTATGATAATGTATTTCTTAAGTAGGTTATACAAAAAATCTGAAATTATCCAATTGGTACAATTTTTTACTTTACACTAAAAAGCTAAATCCTAAATAAAAAAATACTACATTTTAAACTACATTGAGTTATCAGTCAATGTCATATTCAATAGTAATAAATTTCAAAGCAAAATAGCTGACCGTAACTAAACGTGACATCCCTAACCTTTGCATAACAATCGAGCCACAGCCGAGCATTCTATTTTGGACTTTAAACCCTCCGTGTTAAGGATTTCAGTTATTGTGTTGATAATAGCTCAGTGGTTCAGCATCCGTGACGTCACGGAAATTGTGAGCGAATAAATTTACGTTGAATCGGTCAATATTGCACATGTTCAAGCATTTCTAAATCAATAGTCAAGTGATTTTGGACAGTAAAGCGTAGTATATTAGGTTGAATATTCGAATGAAATTGTGGTAACAATATTTTGAGTGGCCAACCTTTGGTTAAATCTGATGGTTTAGTTATTACTAGACCAAAATCCATAATCTGCTAAACTTAGCTAAACGTTGAATAACCAATGTCAATGTGTACATTTTTATCGGTTTTTGAGATATCTAACTATTCTGACTAATCCTAACTATCCTAATACATGCTCCTTTTAAGAAAATTATATTGAGTGGACGTGCGGTTCCGTGGTTAACTTCTAATTTACGATACATGATGAGATGAAGCTTCGTGATGACGCCTACAAAAAACAACGTAAATCTGATTCCATTATACATAAGCAAGAATACAAGGAATTAAAACATTTAGTGAGCTCGTGTACTTTTTTGGAAAAAAAAAGCTTACTTTGAGCAAGATATAAATAAAAATATACAGAACCCTAAATTGTTATGGAAAAATTTTAAAAATACTGTACTCATTGATTCCAAAACAAATAATCTACCAGAGCATTTTAGCGACCCTGACAAGATAAATCATCATTTTCTTAATATCCCAGGAGATAACTCAGTACCTATATCAGATCTATCTTATTATGAATTTAATAGATTTGGTGCATCTGCTTTTGCTTTCTCACCTGTTGATGACAACGAAATTACTAAGATTATTTTATCGATCAAATCCAATGCACTGGGCTCAGACGAGATTGGATTAGACATGATACTTTTAACGCTTCCAACTACGCTCCCCATCATCACTGACATAATTAATAAATCTATAACTTCAGCCGTCTTTCCTGAAATATGGAAATCTGCAATTGTAAGACCAATTCCGAAATGTAGTAATCCCACAGAGATCAAAGACCTACGGCCTATTAGTCTCCTTCCGTATATGTCAAAGATTCTGGAAAAGGTAATTTATAACCAGTTATCGAAATACTTAGAGGAAAATGATATATTACCCAATCTGCAATCCGGTTTCAGGAAAGGCTTAGGAACACATACTGCCCTGCTGGATGTCGTGGATAATGTTCTCAGTGCTCGTGATGCTGGTCTGAGTACAATTCTTACTCTGCTGGACTTTTCCAGGGCATTTGATTGTCTAAATATTTCGCTTCTTTTATCAAAGCTGACATACTATGGACTTTATAGTTCAGCGGTGCGTTGGTTTGATAGCTATTTATCAAATCGTTTTCAACGAGTAGAAATTCGTAAGTTGGATGGTTCACTGCTAACATCAAAGTGGCATCCTATTAGTAGAGGCGTCCCACAAGGAATTCTAGGTCCTCTTCTTTTCATACTCTACAGCGCGGATATTGTCAATGTTATACACAATTGTAAGTATCATCAATATGCAGATGATATACAACTATATCTTTCATTTCATCAGAATGACACTATTAGTGCAGTGGAGTTGATAAATGAGGATCTGAAACGAATATCTGAGTGGTCTCGTAAGAATGCTTTGGTTCTCAATCCATCTAAATCCAAATTCTAGGTTCTAAAAACAAGATTCAAGGTGTGACGACCAGAGAACCTTCAGTAAAAATCCTGGATGAAGTAATTGAGCGGGTGGATAGCGCACGTAATCTAGGTATCTTAATGGATAACAAACTCCAATTCGAAGGTCATGTGTCAGAAGTCACTCGTAGTTGTTTTTATAAGTTAAAGGTTTTATATAAAATTCGAAATTTCATAAGTATTGACGTCCGCATCGCACTTTGTGAGGCATTGGTCTTGTCTAGACTGAATTACTGCATTACTGACTATGGACCCTGCCTACTCGGTAGGTCTCAGCGCCTCATACAGCGAGTTCAGAATGCATGTGCCAGATTTTGCTTTCCAATTCCGCCTCGTGCCCACGTGACACCTTTCCTGAATAAAGCCAAATTGCTTAAAATGGAAGCTAGACAACACTTACATTTTTGCACTTTACTTTTTGGGATAGTGAAGACGGGTAAGCCAAAGTACCTATATGAGAAGTTTGCTTGGTTATCAGCGAGAAACGCTTATCGGACCAGAGCGTCGCTGATACGACTTTCAATGCCTCGACATAGAAGCAGAGCAGCCTTCCGTGGTAGCTTTAGGTATAATGCAACTAAATGTTGGAACAACCTCCCTCCACCAATCCGTAGTCTGCAATCTAAACACACTTTTAAAATTAAGTTCAAACAATATCTCCTGGAAAATCAATTGTAGTATAATAATAGCATCATTGGATTTTATTTTTATTTTCTTAGAACCTGAGCCTGATGACTATTAATTACCTGTTTTACCAGAATTTAGTAGTAGTAGGTAGGTATTTACTCCTGTGTTAGGCCCGCTGTTGTGGAACCTCGCCTACGACGCGGTTCTGCGTGTCGATCTCCCCGCTAGCGTAAACGTTGTTTGCTATGCAGATGACACGTTGGTGGTCGCCAGTGGGGAAAATTTCGAGGGGACCAAAGAGCTCGCCGAGCTTGGGGTTGAGATCGTTGTCGCCAAAATCCATGAGTTGGGTCTGGAAATAGCGCCTTACAAGACCGAGGCGCTATGGTTCCACAAACTGCCAAGAAGCAATGTGGTAACTCGTGCGTCCGAGTGGGTGAGTCGGAAGTTGGGGTGGGGCGATACATGAAGTATCTGGGCCTCACCCTAGATAGTCGTTGGGGCTTCGAAGAGCACTTTGATCGCCTAGTCCCCCGAATCGAGAGGGTAGCGGGTGCCATGCACAGACTGCTGCCCAATCTCGGGGGACCGAAGGAGGAAGTTCGCCGCCTCTATGCGGGGGTCATACGATCCGTAGCCCTTTACGGGGCGCCCGTATAGGCGAAGAGGCTGGCCATCCGACGCTGTAGGAAGAAAATCTACAGTGTCCAGCGAAGGATGGCGCTACGGGTCGTACGAGGATACCGCACAGTATCCTTTGAGGCGGCGACAATTCTGGCTCGCTTTCCGCCACTTGATATTCTGGCGGACATGGATGCGAGGGTCTATGACCGGATTCGCATCGTCCGTCAGAGCGGTGGAGGCGACCCTGAAGAGGCGATCAAACGGCAGGAGCGAATTATCGCATTCGCGACGTGGCGCGCAAGACTCCGCGAGGAGCGGTTTGCGCGCAAACGCGTCGTCGGAGCAGTCCTGCCGGTCTTCGAGGCCTGGATGCAGCGACAAGGTGGACGACTCACCTACAGACTTACACAGATAATCACCGGGCATGGGTGCTTCGGTGATTATCTGTATAGGATCGGACGTGAGGCGACGGCGGCCTGCTTCCACTGCAGTGGGAGCGACCAGGATTCCGCATTGCACACGCTTGCGGTGTGCCCTGCGT
This sequence comes from Polyploca ridens, assembly GCA_951394255.1. Lineage (NCBI taxonomy): Eukaryota > Metazoa > Arthropoda > Insecta > Lepidoptera > Drepanidae > Polyploca > Polyploca ridens. Next base: position 13,707,414 of record OX596257.1, read on the forward strand.
GGGAACCCGAGCGGCGGATCCTGGTCCAAGTAATTGGACGGAATCTCTCCCTGTCAGCAGTCGTGTCGGCGATGCTGAGCGGGGATACAGCGTGGAGAGCAGTAGCCTCCTTCTGTGAGACCGTAATGGTCCAGAAGGAGGCTGCTGAGCGGGATCGGGAGAGGGCCGATCCCACCCGGAGGCGAAGCCGCCGGGGCACAAACGTGTCTCGTCGCGGCCCCCCTGCCCTGTAGCTCGGGCTTAGAATAACAGCTACGGTGTTCCCCTGCCTATCGTAAAAGGCGACTAAACGGGGCCTTTGGGGTCGTGGGCAATCAGAGCGGGGGCTCTGTGCGCCCAGAAGTGACCCCAAGGAGGACGATGGGTCGATGTGGTCACGACTCATCGTGCGATAGCACAGCGAGGGTGCTGGGGGGAGGTGTCAGACTTCCCCCGAGACGAGCCATCAAAGCACCGCGCTTGGAGGGGTGAGCAGGTACGCGTTCAACACGAGAGCCCGCCCCCCTCTCTACAGCGCAGATGGCGACCACCGTGGGGTTTTAGCGGTCGCGGGGCGGTCGGGTATCCTATGAGGATATCCCCACGCAAAAAAAAAAAAAAAAAAAAAAAAGGTATTTACTCCTGTTTTTCATTTTTTATTTAGTACCGGCTGTTACTCACACAAAACCATATATCATTATAATTAATTTGCTAAAGTTTTACATCGCTGCACCCTCATTTAACTTAGTATTTTTAATATAGCTATATTTTTTAACGCTTCACTTTGTTTATTTACAATATCATTAACGTTCGATTATTTAAGTCTAAAACACTATCACTGGTCGTTTCCCACTGATATTCGTGACGCACACTCGCGAGGCGACGACAGAATATCAGCGTTGAGGTACCCCACCTCAACATTAGGCTGAGTCGGCCGCCTTTTTCTTTAGACACGCACAGATAGGATATTTATTCATATTTTAATTTTGCTGTTCTGTTATTTTTGTTGTTATTTGTGTGTTTCTGGGAAATAAATTCATTTTCTTCTTCTTCTTCTTCTTCTAATCCTAACTAATATAATAAATGCGAAAGTAAGTTCGTTTGTTAGGCCTTCACGCCTCAACTACTCAACGGATCATCATGAAACTTGGCATGCAGATAGCCTATGGTATGTAGAAGGACTATACTGGTAATGCCGATACGATAATGCCCATTATTTAGATTTTTATTCATGGTTAAAGGCTGACTTTTGGAATTTATCAAATATAAACAAAAATTATCCGCCATCAAAATTTGGCAAACGATGCACCAAACACCCTATATATCATAACAGATTATCTGTGATCTAGGCTACCTAATAAATCACATATATTATCACTTATACCATCTTATACGACTACCAGCGTAGTTTCACGTACATGTACTAACCGGGTCGGGATATTAATGTTCTTATAGTAATAAAAACTAGGGTAATATACTGTACGTGATATCTAATAGCTTGTCTTGTTGACGCCGGGACATGTTTGACTCTTGACAAAAGACTTGAAGTAGACAGCATAAATCATTGTATTTTTCTATACCAGAGACATCGAGTGTAGAGAAAATATGTAAACAACCGACCTCTACTGTGTTACATTACGATAGCGAGCGATCATTATCTCTCGCATGCAACAATGACGTCAGTTGGTCGACGACAGCTGTCGTTGGGTGATTCGTGGTACAGGAATGCGGTCGGTAATGCAGCTGTCAACATTTCTTTAAATATTTTTTTTTTAATTTGTTTACATTATTTATCTCCACTCGATGGCTCTGGAATAGTATTGTTATTATTATCAAAGTATTTCCATTTGCGCACCGAATTTTTGAGCACAGATCCTATTCCCTTTTCAGCACCGATGCATATTTTGGATCGGTCCTTAAATGGGAACAAAAATTTAATTCGAAATCATTCCCTTTTGTGCACCGACGGTTTTGTAGCTTCTAGTGTTGTGGTGTTTAATAAAACGTGTTGATAAATATTAACAGTTTTATTATAAAAAGTAAAAAGTATTATCGCACCCATTTTTTGAGCATCAAAACTATTCTGCTTTGAGCACTGATCAATAATAATTAGGTTGGTTGTCAATTGCTGAACAAAATATACTTACTGTTGTTGATATTACCTAGGTACTGACTAATTATGAAACTTCATGTTCTCTCCATTTTACTTATATACTTTTTTCAGTACTTACGTTATTTTATAGAATATTCCCATTAGAGCACCGATTCTAGAGCATCAGCTAATATTTTAAATTGTACCTGTATAACATAAGCTCGAAGGAGCTCTCTCCTTTTTCATAAGTTTAAAGAATATATATGTTGTTTTTTTACTAGAGAGAGTCGGTGCTCAAAAGGGAATGATTTCGAATTTAATTTTTGTTCCCATTTGAGCACCGATCCAAAATATGCATCGGTGCTGAAAAGGGAATAGGATCGGTGCTAAAAAAATCGGTGCGCAAATGGGAATAATTCTTATTATCCTACCAAATGCTAAAGTGAGTTTTATTGTTGCCTCTTGACACCTCAACGGGACAACCAATCGTGATGTATTATATACTATTTTTTTAAAGTAACTTTGGTATCACTATTGCCTATAGCCGTGAATTCACTTCCATGATTATTTTTAACTCTAACTTAAATAATTTATAATAACGCAGCGTTCACATATCCAATGAACAATTAATTAAATTAATGGTATACTTACTATGAATTCATTATAGTCAATTTGTATGCAAAACTGCACAAAGCATTTTTGCTTCCATTTATGCTCTTGAAATGTTTCAACAATATTTACAGAACGCTCGGGAATTGTCGACAATATTGTGCGTCGCAGTTATTTTATTATAAATTAAAATAGATTTAATTTCAACAGCTTAAAGCAGTTGTACGCTTCAGTGTGTTTTAGTTTTAAATAAATAAAGAATTTTAGTTATAATTATTTTACAATAATTATTGGACTCAATTATGACTTTGCGAGTTCAGAGTAAAATGGCCTATCAAGGGCTTAATCTAAGACCTATATTCGGCTAGATGACAAAAAAAGCTATTTGGTCCGTCTTTTACATTAAGTATAAAAAAATATTAGACACGACGTATTTTTTTTTAATTTTTATTGTATTCGTGTTTTTTATGATTTGGTAAAGCAAAAAATAGAAAATCAAATCAAAATGCTTTATTTGTGTATACTATCCAATATTTTTTGATAATCTTACTAACGGACTAATTAGATTTTTTTTTACCCATCCCTAAGGCTACCTACGCAAAGACAGGCGGCTTGCTTAGCGCCTAGAGCCTAGCGAGTCACCTAGCTAGTAGCTTAATAAAACGAACGTTCTAGAATGTTCGCGAGCGGCCGCACTGCGAAACGCTAAGCGACTAGCTAGACGCCAAGCGCACAGTGTGCGTAGGTAGCCTAATTCAATGTCTATACAAAATGTATTCTAATTTCAAAATGTTCAGTTAGGTACAGTTGATTGACACTGCCAATAAAACAATCAGACCCTATGCATATAGTTGTAAGTAGTATAAAAGAAACTAAAAAACGGCGTACACCTCGCGTAAATTCTATTTACAATTTAATAATAAATTAAATTATTAAAAGAAACAAAAAACCCGACTGCGTAAAACATAAATTAACTGAAAAGAGAAAAACAAGCTCTTAAATCTATAGAATTTTGAATATAACTTGAATTTTATAAGGTATTGCAATCGGGGACAACCAATAACCTAAGTATGTATTTTTTTGTAATATTTGTTTATCCCCGACTGCAATACCTTAGAAAATTCAAGTTATATTCAAAATTCTATAGATTTAAGAGCTTGTTTTTCTCTTTTCAGTTAATTTATGTTTTACGCAGTCGGGTTTTTTGTTTCTTTTAATAATTTAATTTATTTCAGACTTTTTAGTTTTATACAGAATGAGTTGTATGTATTAGTAAGTAAATGAGCGGTACGGTAAAGTAACACTAACAACCGTCGCAACTCTGTGTGTTACGTACGGTAAGCGCTCAGTACCTACTGCCCTTGCACTAAACGTGGTTTTTTGCAGTTTACGTCAAAATGGTAGCATAAAAGTATTACAATATATACATATATGGAATGGTCTATTTACAAGCTTTCATTTGATACCCATATTGTTATAATATCGAAACTTTTATTTTTAATACCCCCCCTATTTTTTTATTCTTAGGCGCTATATAAAAATAATATACCCTATGACACTCCCCCGGTCAAGACGAATCTAACGACACCTCATATGCTTAAATCCATCAAGCCGTTTAGGCTGCAGAGCGGCACAAAGAAATAGACATACATACATACATACATACATACATACATACATACATACATACACTCGAAAAACATAACCCTCCTTCCGGGTCAGTCGGGTAAAAATAGCCATCCGAAATCTGCTCATATTTACATCTATTAGCTAGAACATGACATTATATAGCTCCACAAGTAAAACCTTGCTTGAAATACACAAATGACCTTACACGGTATGCAGCACTAAGTAAATAAGCATTTCAGCTAACAAATGAGTGAAAGAAGTCTCATTTGCAACGAGTGTCTCACTCTGCGGCTTCTAAAGGTCCCATTTGTTGAGACGCGATGAGTTTGCCCAGATTCGGTGTGTGGCGCACTGAGAGAATGTGTTATCTTACTTTTGTTTGTATTTTTGGCGCGCCCAAATGGAATGTTTATTGTGGTGAAGGAAGATGTGAAAATGCAGAGAGATTATTGTACCTAAATGTTATTGCTATGCTTTTTGACAGGTGGTAGGAAGTGCCCCCGCCAAGACGAGCCAAGCGAAGCGGAAGGGCACTAACTACCTTTCCTCGACGCGCTTCTTCGTTTTTTTGAACCCTCATATCTTCTGTTTGGATTATACCAGATAAACAAAATTCTCAGGATATGTCAAGAGTAGACTTATTAAACATTTACAAACTTATTAATAAATAAGGCGTACGTCATTCTTGTAATAACCAGGTATTAAGATAGCCTCATCCCTTTTTGTTTATATGACATTAGAAAGTGACGGATATATTATAATAGTTTTATTGCATAGCTCTTATACTTACTTTAGATTTTATTCATATCTAAAAAAAAGCGATTGCGTCACTGACGAATCAAAGAATTTTGATGATATTCAGTGACAGACTCATGATCATTTCATTTTATTTTAAGAGAGGTAGAGCATAGCATTTTTCTAATACTCTGGAGAAGGTTCTTACGGAAAATAAATTAAGAAAGTTGCGTAGAAAATAAGAAAATTTAAGAAAACTTAACGTTAGGGTAGGGTAGGATATTCCTTGCGCCCCGCGGTTTCACCCGCGTACCCAACTAGTTACAGAATAAACATAGTTTTTGACAAGAATTTTAGCAATGAAAACGAATAATTTGATCGAAATAAAATTAATTAAAAAAAAAATGTCTCAATTTAAACTTTGACAATCTTCTTTGGGGTAGTTGTTAGAAGCCGGGGACAGTCGGACAGATGTTATAGCAATATGGTTTGGTTAGACCTTTTATGTACAATACCCTCCCAAACTGGACGTCCATCGTATTAAACTGTTGAATATGAAATATTCCTCAGTGTACAACAGCTTCAATTCCATGCAATTAACTGAATTTTCCTAATGCCTCCACTCACTGTGTTACTCGCTTTACATAAATAATATGAGCTCGCATTCACGGCAATCTGTCGTACATTCAAATGTATGAGTGCGCTGTATGTAATATAAAGTTTATTCTGTATAATTATAATGTTCATTTTTGCACAGAGGAAAATTAGGAAAAATAAAATGTCTTTTCTTGAGGTTTTTGTTGGAAATGAAACGTCTTTCAATTTAGGATTAATTATGTCGGTTATTATTGTATGTTTAATGTAGGAAAATATGATATTTATTTTCGTAAAAACAGTGTTTGTATTTACGCTACAGTAATAATTTGTATTTGCGACTTTACCTGTTTTAAGAGAGGTAGAGCATAGCGTTTATTCGCTCAAAGAGCGGCTCGACTGGGGAAGTACCTCCACCTTACAGAATACCGCAGCCAAATAACTTTATGTTGGGTTCCTGTGCGTGAGCTCATTGGGGAGGGGGGGGGGGAAGGGTCGGTAACGCGTGAGTGATGCCTCGTGTGTTACAAACGGTAAAAGTATCTCGTGTCCATATGTCCTCTGCGGAAACTGCTTCACGGGCGGGATTGTTTACCGACTTAGTCGAAAAAAAAAGTTTTAGTTAGAATGTAAAAAATATTATTATATTGTTAATTATATGGAAAAAAAGCCAGATTGTCCAAAAAATATTTAAAAAATGTAACCTTGCTGAGTTTCTTGCCGGATTCTTCTCAGTTGAAGGCCGAGTTCCGAACCGGTGGTAACATCAGTAAGCGTGACCTTCATGAGTGCCCTTCTGGGACCTAAATTGAATAAATGGCTTTGACTTTTGGAAAATAATATCACTCAAAAGTAAGTAGGTAGTTTATCAAAGCCATTTCATTTAAGATTTGTTACTGAAATCAAAAGGCAAGAAACCTTGGAATGTCTTAAAACAAAATTAATTTGAAGCACAACATGCGTTTCATTTAAAATAATCATTTCATTTGAAAAGCTTCCGGAACGTGAACTTAATCCGATTACTTTAGGAGATTAATTAAATAAGACTTTGTTTTTGTTAAAATTGCGGCGGAAATCGTTTGCTGGATTCATTCAAGCCATTTTTACCCGCGAAGCAACTTCTTTGTCTTACAGAAATGTTGAGAAAATATCAACAATATTAGTAAAGAAAACACGATATAGATACAACGGATCTCTTGAAAGCTTGGTACACGGTACTCTATACATTGTTGTATCCACATGACTGGGTACTATCCTTAAGTTGATGTCAAGTACCCTGTTTTTATTCTATAACAGATCATAATGTATGAAAAAAAAATGAGAATTCAGTGTTGGTCCCATAGTAAAAGTTGTTCAGCATGACCAACCCAACATAGGTTTCGAAAATATGCCATCTCGAAGTCTCCACCCAGTATACTGTACGTATATTCTAGGCTGCGTTCATACCACCTTGGTCTTCAGCATTGCTTACCATGAGATTCTTTTGATGTTTTTTACCAATCACTTATTTGGTGAATAAGCAGGCCTGGCCAGGCCTACTATTAATACCTACCCTACTTGTATATCCTCATGTTATAGTCCTTTGGACGACAGGTAGGGTATTAAACAACCTGAGCATCTAGGGCAGGAAGATCCTTTGAAAACAGTACGAGATTAGATCTCCAACGATTGTGGAAGGTAGGAGGTACAAACTTGAAAAAAATGCCTAAATTACGCTACGACACTTAAGAAGGTAGGATTTCTTTTTTATTTGAATGCCTGATTAGACTAATAAAACCACAGATCAAATTAATTAATTTGGTTTGACAACAATTATTCCAACTTAGCTGACCTAGTTTACGGTTCCGCTTACAGATATTTAACTCTTCCCGTGACTGCGGTTTAGGGTTGCAGTGAGAGCGAGGAGTTATTAAATTACCTACAGAGTATGAGTAAATAATTGGAACACGTTGGTAAACAAAGCAATGGAGGTGTAAGGTGGATGACACCCCCATTTAAAAGGGAATATTTTCCGCCAGGCTAGGTCATCGTGCCTGGAGACCGCGGTTCAACTGTACATGTCGGAAAGTTGTATATATGCAGATCGCCGAGAAAACTTCGCAAGCGCGATGCAGAATGTTGTGGCTTTATAAGCGCGTTGCAAGGTAATGTGGGGCCACGCCATCTATCTATCGGCGTGCGAACTTCATTATGTAGTGGTCGCTACAAAGTTATAGCTGGTATTTATAAATAAAATTCTAGCTTAATTCAGGATTATATCGAAATAATTATATATTTTATAAAAGCAGTAGGAGTACAGCATGGAGTTCCTCAAAATGGGTGTGAAGAGAATATTGCAGGGTTGGCAACACGTAAGTGATGCCGCTATTCTTCAAACGTGTGTAGGCATCAGTAGGGAACGGTAAAAATTTATAAATTAAATTCTACCAAACAGTCTGCGTAATACTCTAATTCTACACAGTGATTTTTTAAATGTTATTGGTTCGGCTACATGAATGAATGCATCATCAAACCTCCAGAAAATAGGCTCAACTCTTTTGGTGCGTCCATGCTTGGCGAACCGAGCATGAGCCGAGCCACGAACGAGCACACTGCGAGCACGATTCGCGTAGCGTGGACGGGCTTGCGAGCCTCGAACGAGCATACGTAGCGTGCTCAACTGCGCTCCGCCCGATTGTCAGTTTTTTCACGACACAGGGATTCGCATCGCGCTCGTTGTAGGCTCGTTGAAGGGTCGTTAAGTACGTCCGCGCTTGAAATTGTGAGCAACGAACGAATCCTGTTCGTTCAAGGCTCGACTATTAGGATAAAACAAATTGATGATAATTCCCGCTATAAGTGAGACCCCAACCAACAATTATAGCAAGTCGCCTGCCTGCAAAGGACGATAACCTTACATTGGCAATTAAATTCAAGTGTAACCAGCCACATTTAAATTATATACCTTATACTTGTACACTGAACAGCGTAAGTTTTGATAAGAGCTGTGGAAACTAGAGCAAGACAGTTCAACTTTAGATGTAAGTAGACTGGTTGTTATAATTTTCAAGGGTTGAGCTAATTGAGTAGGCATTCTTAAGGTAAGCGCTCCAAATCTGCTTTATCATTATTAAATGAATATAAACATATTGAATGAGTAAATAACTACAGGATGTAAACTTACATATTTGCAGTTTTGAGAGTTTAACCATTTACCTGAAAAATCAAAAATACATTAATATTTTTAAGGTGATGATAGCTCAGTGGTAGTGACGTCGGATACCGAGACGAAGGTCCCGGTTTCGAATCCTACAATAAGCTTGCACTTTCGGTGAAGGAAAATATCGTGAGGAAACCATAGCACGGTGGTAGGGTACTTTGTAGTACCCGCCTGGCTGGCTACCACCCTCAAGTTGAAAATCTGTCGCCAAGCACCTTTCGGTGTGTTCCGATAGCTGCACTTGAGAGCCAGTTCCTTCTAGGCTTTGTGTGCTTACCTCCTTCGGCCGCATCATCACTTACGATGGTAAGATTGAGGTCAAACACAGGCCTATAAACAGTAAAAAAATATATATATTACACCAGATTAATCTAATGTTATGAAAATATTTTGTAAATACAATAATGTAAATTCCCTAAAACATTATTTTGGTTCGCCGTAAAAGATTTTTTCTCTAAATCAAAAACGCAAAAGAAGCATCGAAACAAATGCATCAAGGAAAATATTTTTCAAAAGCCCTTTACGGCCTGTTGACAAAATGTACGGGAATAAACATGTACTAAGTCACCTTACTAAAGATCCCGCGGGACTGTCAGGCCCAGTTAACAACCATGATGTATGTTCGCTTTTATACACTCGCGGACTAAATGCACGGCTTGGTGGCACAGGGACGGACTAACATTTTAGGCGTTTGGGGCACGTAGTATTTCGCCTAAAAAAGTACGTTGTATTTTGACAACGCTGGGGATTTTTATGCTGGTGTAAATTTTTTATTCATTCGTGTTTTTTGAGTTATATATCTTTACACATAATGAGTCCAAGTCCAAGCTTCGTGATATTCCCGTTTAATAAGTATCATAATAAGTTCATTGTCACTTTTTTATATAATCTGTTTTGTAGCTTATCCGTAAAAATACCACAACAACATTTTATAATTCGTAATACGTACGATTTAGTAGTATTCAACTATTATTGTAATCATAAATTCAAATCATAAACGGAATGACTATATCCATAAAAGTACACGACTTCTTTACTACTACTAGTACTAGGCGTATAGATCGCGAAAATAAAATTGTATAATAGCCCTCGTTGAAAAAAAGGAAAGAAAAGAAACTTATTTATTTAACGAACACATTAACATAACAATATTTAAAATTATAAATAAACCAGAAGGTCTGTGCCGTCAAATAGGACACAGCTCAGCATAGTGCTACTGACTACTGTCAGCAGCGCTGATTTTCAGCTGACGCCCTTAGTGATGTCACGGCCGTAAGTACACGAATAAAAAATAAAAAAATAATAAAAAACGCTAAAAATGATAAACAATAAAATAAAATAAATATATATTAGTGAGCGTTGAGCGGTTACACGTTGTAATGATTGTAATTTATTGAATTAAAAACATGAAAACAAAAGTTTGGTATGAAATTTATTTTGAGCTAGAACTTTTTCATAGAGATTCCTGATGTAGTCCTTTCAGATATACCTTTTCCGTTGTATATTTAAATATATCTTTTTATACGTATTTTATATATCTTTTTATACAAATTTTGATAAATTAATTTCAATGATCTTTCAAGATTTTTCTAATGGTCCGATGCAAACGCCCATTCCTGATCTAAGTTCATCTCTGGATCTTTACCCTCGTCATTCTCTGTAATGTAGGATTAAGTGGTGTTTTCCGGCGATAAACATGTTCTTAGTAAAAAAATACATTAAGTTTAGCGTTGTAATTATGATGACCGTCAAAGTAGTGCACTCTATTTTGCGGTATTTATTTTTGTCAAAGCTTTAGAAACTGAACCGGTACATAGGTATTTAGAAAATATAGTTTATATTATTGGTGAAATTTAATCAGAGAAAAATCTTTTTAAAATTGATCAGAATTATTAATATGAGTGTTATTAAAGTAAAGTATTTATTATTATTATTTTGTATACGACTAAATCGCTAAACAAGTATACGGCCCGTCTGATGGTCAGCGGTTACCGTAGCCATACGGACGCTTGCAACACACGAAGCATCGCTCACACGTTACCGACCTTTCCCCCCTCCCCAATGAGCTCTGACGACATTACTCACACGCAGGAACACAACTTTACACAACATAAAGTTATTTGGCTGCGGTATTCTGTAAGGTGGAGGTACTTCCGCAGTCGAGCTGCTCTTTGAGCGAATTAACGCTACGCTCTAACTCTCTGAAAAATCCCTATTACATATTTTTTTATATTCTTTATAAAAATAATTAAAAATGCTACTTATATACACGCAAATAAGAATAGGTACCCAGTTAGGGAGAGAGCGTAGCAACAGCTAGCAAAATCCATAATTCAAAACTTTTCTGATTTTCAACTTTCTCCGAATAATATCCCAGAAATAGCAAAAGCGTCGTTATATCGTAATTACTATGTCTGTTTGTTAACTTTTCTTATTCTCCACAGAGGAGGGCATCAAATAATTTCTCATTGGTTCCATAAACAGTGAAAACGAAGTTATATTATTACATTTATTTTGGCAATCTGGCTATACGAGATTTGAAACAAATTTCCTGGTAAATATTATTCGCTTTTTGAGAAAGAAAGGTTCATTAAGTGTTATATTTTCTTCGAAATGTTGGCCATAATGCCAATACCTTTGGTCTGTAGCATGATAAGTAATAATCCTTTATGGTCTGTAGGTACTTGAATGATTAAATGATGAATCTTATGTCTATAGGTTACAAGTTAATAATAACCTATTAAAAATATGCTATAACGGAACAAGTCAAGAGACTGGTGATTTTGAATAGAAGTAAGTCTAATCTTGAAGAGATCTCGTATCCATGCGCACCTTAAAGTTCAAGGTATCCGAAATTATTAAGACAAATTCCCTTATAGTAAAAGCCAGACTAATATGTTATTATTGTAATCACTACATAGTACAAAATGAAGTCGCTTTCCGCGTCTGTCTGTCTGTATATCCGCTAACTCCTAAACCCCGCAACGGATTTTGATGCGGTTTTCACTATCAGTTAGATAATATTTTTTTTTTATAGATGAATAAAATCTGTTTGAAGAAAATCAAAATCATTTATATTTTAAAAGATATCACAGAATTAAAATTAGCAAGAAACAGTATTCGCGATACCGTGAATGGGCGGGCCGAGACGGGTGCGGGCGCGCAAATCGCTCGACACCTGCGAAGCCGAGGCGGGTCACTAGTACAAAATACAGGGTGTTGTTTTGGTCGGCGACAAGCGACCCAGGAGCGGTAATACAAAATATATATTCCCCAAAAATGGACTTAATTCCATTAAATACTGTAAATATGTTGAGAAATACCGTATTCCATTTGAAATAAAATTACCGCAAAGTTTGGTTACTAGGCACGTGCACAGACTAGAGCTAGGCGCAAGCCGCCATCGCCCCACCCCTTTACTTCCTCGTACTCCTGTTGAGTATTATGTCTACATATTAGCTTATTACATGATTTTCAATTTTTTTTTTTTTTTTTATTAAAAAAAAAAGTATTTTTTTATATTTTTTTAGCACCAGTATCATTTGTATTATCGACCCTGAGTCGCTCGTCGCTGACCAAAACAACGACCTGTATAATTATTTTTTTTGTTAAGTTAATAATATTTTTAATCGGTTTTTCAATTGAGAATACATGATATTTATTTAAACAAATTCGGTTTCATGTTCGCCACTACATTTTGTTCAATGAATTAAGAATTCCGCACACGCCCGACGGTTTCACACTACGCCCGCCGCGTGTTTCCGATTGCCATTTATTATATACTAGCGCTTACCTGTGATTCTATAAATTGTAAGAAAGAGGCAAAATGAAAAACTTGAGTACATGACGCTACAAAAAATAAAGGAAAAGCCAACCTATCAACAAAGCAATCAACATTCTGATTAGATTTGAATCGTCATCGAGTAAATCGATTTCGGTAAACACCAGCTGTGACAAACATTCATTGAAGTGGGTTATTTTTTAGCTATTTAAACTACAGAACCCTAAAAAGACATTCTATCAGAATGTATAGCAACAGATAAGAGACAATTTGTGCGGGCTCTGTTGATGTGTACGTGCGATTTATAAATTCACTGACTACATATTTAATGACCCAGATCGGATGCCACATGCGAATCGGTATAATATACCGATTGTTCGTGTAAACGATTTATTTATCGACGTGTAAGACAGATTTGCTTTTGGAAAAGGATTTACTGTTGGGAAGCTAGTAAAAAATTTTACGATCGGTAAGACTAAGAAACTACTTTGCTGCGACTTCCATTACCACTGAAGATTAGCTATTTTATTAATTTTTCAAATTGTCAATTTCTGTTGATCTAGATGACCCATTATGCGAGAAGGGGCGAGTGCATAAAGCGCTTTGCAAGCGTTTAACTAGCTGAAGGGCACGTCGAGGTTCGAACCTAAGGTTGTGGAGTCCTGATCAGTAAATAATGCCCTATGTCTAAACCCAATGTGCAAAAGCAGGGTGAAAGGTACTACGTCTATAGACACTCGTGGTGTTTTGAAGTAATAGAAATAGAATGGAAAAGGAATGAGTACTGAATTAGTAGAAGGCTGACTTCCTGCTCACTACTGAATTTATTAACATCCACACTTACAGATACTCTAATACATTTGACCTTCATAAGTACCATAGAGCCTAAACTGTATAAATGGCTTTGACTTTGACCTAGAGCTAACTAAATATTTAAGCCCCAACGTAACATGTGGCGAGTTTCGATGTTTTTTTTTTACTTTTTAGTGTTTTTGTTACTATAATTCAACCTACAAATTGACTGAGGTCTATAATCATCGCCTAGACAAAAAAAGTAGTTTCAAGATCTATATCTAAAGATATGGACGTTGAAAATTGTACATCCTCACTCAGTGTCTAAAGTTTACTTTCCAAAAACCCCAAATTATTCACAGACTCGTTTGCAATGTGGAATTCAGCAATGCAATAATTTCAGATGACTTTTTTATTGGTGTTACATTGTAGCCACTCGGTTACGGCCAATTCACTACTTGCATGTGAAACTGCATCGTATGGAGTTCATTTCCATGTGTCATTTCGTCGACAATTGCATAAAGTTCAAATGAAGTGGCTTGGGAAATTACATTTACGTAAGTTAAATACCTACTTGTACGTTTTATTCTAGAAACAGAAGTTTCAAAACTGTACATCGGTTTTTTTTTTTTTATACGACTAAGTCGGTAAACAAGCATACGGCCCGCCTGATGGTAAGCGGTTACCGTAGCCATATGGACGCTTGCAACACACGAAGCATCGCTCACGCGTTACCGACCTTTCCCCCCTCCCCTATGAGCTCTAGCGACCTTACTCACGCGCAGGAACACAACTTTACACAACATAAAGTTATTTGGCTGCGGTATTCTGTAAGGTGGAGGTACTTCCCCAGTCGAGCTGCTCTTTGAGCGAATAAACGCTATGCTCTACCTCTCTCAAAACAACTATAATAACGGTACGACAACATCGGCAATATTAATTTGCTGATCTTGTGAAAAAGATGGCGTTGGCGCCAATTATTATAAATCTATCTAGGTGTCTAGCAGTCAAGAATAGCAGTATTGATGAATTGTAGAATACAAAGATTTGAAGCAAGAGTTTATTCACAGAAGGCAAGTTCGAGTTACACACACAGCACATCACTGTTTCCTAACTGTTTACTGGGGTTTTTCTAAGATGCAAATCTAATCTAAAAATTCACTTGTATCGGTTGACGTAACCAAATAAAAGTTTCAATTTACAATTTTTGTAAGATAAATACTCATTAATTTTGTAGGAATGTGAAAGGCCGTTTGCACAGCCAAGCATAGCAGTCAAAGTACTAGCAAAATATGATTAGTTCTTCATAAAGGACGCTCAGTTTTGGGCCTTTTGTCCATCATAAAGAACATCCAGCAAATTAAAAAATATTAAAGCATCTCCGTCATGTTACACTGCCCAAAAGCAGTCTCCAGAACATACCGGGACAAAAAGCGAAAATGTCCAATTTCATACCGGGATTGTTTTGCTAAAAATATTTTTTCTCGTCAACGTGTCCACATTTTCATGCCTGCGAACATGCCGCCGCAATTGTAAAAGAGAAAATTTGGAAATTGTCACAATGATAGCTTCTACTTTTTTACAGCATACTATACACTATTTATAAAACAAGACCTTTAGGAGCACTGTTATAACATTTTTGTTGAGTTTCATATAAACGAGTTAATCCTCGTTGGATTTCGTGATATAATTCTGATTAAAATTTAATCGGATTGTGCCAGAAGCTTTTATAGAAGCGTATAAATCTTCTGAATTACATTTAACAAAATATGGTCGACTAACCTTTATACGAGTGTGTCGCTGTCTTTATTTTCGTTATTTCAAAGAAATTTATGGAGCAGACTCTCTAACTTTTATTTCTATTGTTTGGCTTGTGATCACGATTTCACCATATTGTCATAATGTGGGTGACCTTTGGCAACATCGAAAAGGACATAAAGCCTAGATGGAAAATTTTCTCAAATCCATCTGCCGTAATATTCCGTTAGATTCTTCGCAAAAGTCCTTACTTCGTGAATGAACATACATTCGAATGCTATGTTTTTGTTTTTTCCTATAACATATTTCGGCTACTTCTAGTTCTCTCAAAGGTCACGTTTCGGCTTGTGTAAAACGATATTTTATATCATCATTCACACGTTCGTGTTAGATATAATTTTTATGTCTGACTTTTTTCTTACTTTCGTAAATTTTCCAAGTTTGTATTTTATTTGAATGTAAGCTTCTTTGCTGAATGACACTAATGAGAAAGCTAGATTTTAAATTGAAGTAAAATATACTTTAGATTGTATCATGGATTGTATTATGATGAGTCAAATACAAAATATGTTTTTCAGATGCCCTAAAACTATTTTTTGGGAAAAAAACATGGAGATGATCCATTAGAGAAAAAATATAAAATGTTTTCTTCTAGTATTCTTGGACATAAGCCTTTATTGATTGACACAACCACATCTTAATATATTTGACATGGCTCTATCTCCACTAGGCATTCATTTTTAAATAACCACACTAACGGCTCTACAAACAAAAGCGTCACAACTTCAAAAATACGGATTTCGGAGCAAAGACATTAAAACTCCGAGTGATTGTAAAAACATTACTAGGTATGAAATTGAAACAAAATTGTATTATATTCCAATCAATCTTTCGTAGTGTGTGTTATCAAACACAGCTGACTTACTGCTCGGCGAAAACAAATTGCCCAATAAATTGTTGCAAGCGTCACACTGAGTAAGCCAACCAGTGATATTTATGTATTTTATAAAAATATTTTTATGTTTATTTTTTTCATAAACATATCAATTTTCGATTTGGGTGCACTTTTTCTGTTTCAGTAAGCTTTGTCTATGCATTGTTTATGTTTGTGACGTTCAACTAATAAAGCTTTGCCGTACTCGGGGTTAACGGGAAATACCCATAGTTGAAAAAATGCCTCCTCTTCCTTTACTTTTCTAATCCTGCGCCAGTATACCTGCCTACTATCGAAATATTACCTTATTTATTTCTTTCATTTGAGATACTGAAAGATATGAAGAAATCTAAAATTTACTTTAAATACCAACTCAATAAAAAAGAGAATTGAGAAATCTCAATAAAAAAGAGAATTGAGCAAAAGTTTATATAACTTGCTTATATTATGCTTAATCTCTGGAATAAAGCAAAATACATAAAATAGTTGAAAAACATGCTACTAAAATAAAGTTTGGGCACTATTTACAAAAAAAAATTCCAACGCTTGTTATTTAAAATTCTGAAACGTGTGCATTTTTTCAGTTCGATTGAGCCGGCAGCAATTTTATCTGCCTTTTCCGCCACATAGGTTCTAATTTGTTTGTCAAAAGTTATAAATGTATCCAACCGTGAAGTGTTCATCTAGTTAAATAAAATTGTTCTAAAAAAAGTTTTATTTCATTTCTTTTGGTAGTAAATAATAACAAAATTGTATATTTCACATGATTTTAAAAATAGGGTTGTAGTGTGCTTGCTCTCTGTCACCTAACATACACTACACATACCAAACACAAACATATCCATACACACCATCACACTGTCACACTATCGCACCACACAATATACACCCTACTAATTGTATTAATAAATAATTTGCAAGATTGTATCCCTGTACACTAAACTTAATAAAGCTGTTCGGAGGAACTCTGTCTCCCATATTACAGATTTATTTCTAGCTTGGGAGACAGAAGCCTCATCAAATGTTGTAAAATACGCTAACCTTACTTAATTTTCACCTTGTAATTGTACATCAAACTGTGGTAGGCTTGTATAAATAAATTATTATTATTATTATTATATGATAAACTAAATCTATGAAAACTTTATCTCTGATTAAAGCTGAAACCTATTGTTAAATGCCTCAGGCTTGGCCTCAGCACTATTATATTCACCAAGTAATTATCTGGAGACTATAAATGAATCCCTGTAAAAAAAGATTTCTGAACTACGACTGATACCTAGCAACTTATATCACACACGCAATAAATGAATAAAACTATGGTACAATATGGACGAAATGAGGTGTTCGATCGTTTTATC